>OZ034967.1:55948164-56548164 GCA_964030785.1 Siderastrea siderea
GTACGTAGACTTCCCTATCACAGATGTGCTGCAGATGATGGGGCGCGCAGGAAGACCACAGTATGACGATCATGGTGTGGCTGTGATCTTGGTACATGACATCAAGAAACACTTCTACAAGAAGTTTTTGTACGAGCCATTTCCCGTAGAATCGAGGTAAGTTCACCATTCGTGTAAGATATAAATTACGCAGGTATAGTGGTAACTAAAAAGCCAAGACTTATTTAGCCTTGTTAGAGTTACTAATCTAGTCCACTGAAACGCGAAAACGTTGGGCGAACCCAAGTCCTGTCGCTGTGCGTGCCTTGGAAAAATCGCTAAAAACTGGAAGTTGTTCCCCCTTTGGGAATTTGCGTTCTATCTTGCTGTTGATATTTTGGGAGCTGGTTGTGTATAAGTAACAATTTTAGCACAGTCCTTACAACAAATAACAAAATTCGAATGGCATGTCGTCTTTAGAAATTTCACTGCCATGAGTAACCAGTTTTATAAATCAAAGTAATTATTTAAAACGAGAGGAAAAGCGGGAGGGGGATTGTCGTTACCAAACTAGTGACTAGTGGGTCTATAAAATCGCGAAAGAAGGGAGGGGGGGGGGGCGCTTATGGGCGGGAGAAATATGTTCATGATTGATGAAGATATTCCCCGTGTATGCGTGTCAAAAGTTCTAGTTACTAACATGCTCTTATATGGTCAGTTTGCTCGAGGTGCTTCCAGATCATTTAAACGCCGAAATCGTGGCGGGAACCATCACCTCGAAACAAGACGCCATGGATTACCTGACTTGGACGTACTTCTTTCGGCGGTTGTTGATGAATCCTAGTTATTATGAACTGGAAGATACTGAGAATGACTCGGTTAACAAGTTTCTCTCGGGACTGGTGGAGGATGCTGTGACACAACTGGACAATTCAGCATGTGTGGAGATTGGTGAGGTAAAGGGACGGTTTGCTGATGTACAATCTTAATAAATTTACAAGAATTGGGGTGAAATCAAGTAAAAAAAAAAGGATAATGAACTGCACAAAGAGAAAAATAGTACTCAGTGGCTTTCGTTTCAATGTTCACACATTAGGATGATGTGCCCATCGACCAGAATGCCGCGACATATCCGGGAACTTTCTACGAGCTCCGGCGGTAAATTTGAAAGCTCGTCAGAGAAAAGCGCGCGAAACAACAAAGAAAATGGCCACAAAAGGCCTACCTGCGCCTACGTATCGCAAAAGACAATAGCATTCTGGACGATGCTCTGGTCATTTTTTGTTCTCTAAGTGAATCAACTGAAGTATCTCAGAGAAGACTTAGATTTTGTCTGAAAACACTTTTGAATAAATTCGTAAACTCACCTTAGACTTGTTATGTTGCGTAAAACTATCACGTTGCACTGCAGGCATGTTTCAGAGAAGCAACTGGTGATTTATTTCCAGTGCTCCAATGTGAAAATTCGCGACAATTATTGTTCATGGAAGATAGCTCATTTTATTACCTCTGCTCACTTTTGTTCAGTTTTATTTAACTACTTCGTCGTGATAGGTTTATTTTTGACCTATTGCATTTCAGAAATTTCTCATCTTGTATTGTAAATATAACAATTTAATTGCAATATCGGACAAACGAAAAGCAGTAAGCTATCCGGTAGAGACACAAGTTCTAGGTGGGCAGTGATGACGTTTCTTTTCTTTTTTCTCTCTTTTCCTTCTCCTTTTTTTTGTCATTAGGACGGTTTGTCGGTGACTGCTACAACACTTGGGAGCATCTCCTCATACTACTATTTAAGCCATTTAACACTGCGCATGTTCCATGAACGACTACACCCTGACTGCAGCTTACCAGATCTCATCCAGATTTTAGCGGTAAGGAAGAGCTTTTTTTTATTGATTTTTCCCACAAAACAACACAACGGCAAGTATAATTGTGTATGAAACGCAACAAGTCAAAGGTAAATTCTTTGTGGGCGTTGGGGAAAAACAAAACCGTTGACAAGCGCGGGAAAACAAGCAACCGGTTGTAAGCGCGGGAAAAAAATGCAACCGGTGCAAAGCGCGGGAAAACGCGTGTAAGCCAAATCAACGTTGGTTTTTTTCGTGTTAAACAGCCCTGGCTGTGCTTTCTGTAAGTAGTGCAAATTTCATCCACACACCAAACCGGCTGACTGTTTATCTTCCCAATACTCTACAGTTCAATTGCGCAGTTAAAAAACTCTTGCATCCAGCTTAAACCAACGAGGACTTTATTTTGATTTTGCTCATGCTATCTCACAGGACGCGGAAGAATACTCTCAGCTCCCAGTTCGTCACAATGAAGACATCATTAACGGGTTGGTGTAATGAACAAGTTTTTTTTTTCTTGGAGCTATTTTCCCTGTTATTTCTTCACTACTCTGGGTTTAAAAAGAACTGGGAATCTTCATAAATAGGGAGCCTCATTCGAGCAGCCATTTGTCGTTGTTTTCAGAGGTGGCGACTTTCCACCGGGTAGATTTTCATCCTAGCAAAATTTTTTTTTTTGTTTTTTTTCACTGAAAACTTTTTACGTGTTTTTGTTTAATGAAAATACTTACTTATCACTGTTTGTCCTGGCCATTAACTTTATTCTCGTCACAAAGCACGTTTGACATTTGCTTTCAAAATTGCTTCGTCAGTACGGTAAAGTTGCCCGGTTTTAAAGATGCCGTACTTCCTTGTAAACAAGACCTAATTTTGCCACTGGTCAGCTAATAACACAAGCAGTCTTCAGTTAACATATTCTTATGGTACCCAATTCTAAATTTTAGTGATCTCGCACCAAGCCTCCCCCTAGAAGTGGACTCTCAGACGTACGACAGTCCGCACACCAAGGCACATCTGCTGTTTCAGGCACATTTCACGCGCCTTCCGCTGCCCAGCACTGATTACTTGACGGACACCCATTCAGTGCTCGATCAAGCCATTAGGATCTTGCAGGTGCGTAGACTAAATAAACAACTTTAAATAATTACACTCGTTAGGACACATCTTTCCTTGGGAATAGCTTAATTCCTGCATCTCTGCTTGGTGTCTTCCCTCTTAATCTGCCTTTTAGGTAAGACACCTTACTCCAGAATGGGCGCAGTAGCGTGTCTGCGTTAAGGAAAATATTTTTTAACCTCGGTTGGATTTCCACGACCTGCTCTCTTTCTGCTTCGTAGCTCAGTCGGTAGAGCATCGGGGATCAAAATCCGGGGATCGTAGGTTCGATTCAACCGAAGTCAAAGATTTTTTCTTTACCTCGAGTGGACCATATCGCCTTTCTAGAGCAATGCTCAGTAGGAAATTAAGTGGTTTCCTTCCAGCACTTAAATTTACACTGCGGAGTTAATTATCTGATTTCTCAGTTGTATAACCAGTGCTGCGCGGCACAACATTTCGTTAAACGTTTTCCTGGTACAAATCAAGCTTAAAATAATGTAACAGCTAGTAGACGGTTTAAAGGGTCCGTAGGTATCATAGAGGAACAAAGCTTCGAGTTTCACCTCAGAATTTATGAAAAGCGTAGTGTGACCAGTAAAGTAGGAAAAAAATTGTTAAGCAAGTCAAATCAAATTTCAATTCAGTAAGAATCTCTCCAGGCCAAAGTGGACAGATTTTCTCAACTTCTGCAGGCCAACGTATCACTTCTGATTGTCATTGACCTCGTAGGTATCGAGTAGGTATGAGCATTCCTCATTCATTCTTGGACTACAATTCTCCCTTGTTTAACTTTTTTTTGTTCTTTTCAGGCCATGATTGACGTTTCCTCAGCTGAAGGCTGGTTGGCGACATCGTTACGTTGCATGCATCTTGTGCAGATGGTGGTACAAAGCCGATGGCTTCATGACTGCACTCTTCTGACACTGCCCTGTGTTGATCCAGATCTTCTGTCGCTCTTCAGAGTTGATGGCCGCTCATTAGAATGCCTTCCTGAGCTGTTAGATGCCGTGAGGGGCGAACGAAAGGTTCTGAATGCAATGCTGGGAGATGCACTGAGTCCAGATGAAATAACCGAGGTATTATTTCTTAGAAAACGATAACGATTGAAAATTCCAATGTGGCTTACACTACACTATTAAAAGTACCAATTAAAATGAAATATCAATTACCAAAACTTGTAACTACTCGTTCTTGCTACGCGTAGACATTTTTATTCAAATGCCAGTTGCTGGCCAGTGGAGTGACTCACGGTTGTTTTTGTTGTAGGTGTTTAATATGTTAGGTCGTCTTCCCCAAATCAGTGTGAAGTTAAAGGTGCGCGGAGTCTGGGCCGAGAATGAGTTAGGACAAAAGGAAACAAAGGTTATAAAGACGCCGCTGTCCGAGGGTCTTGTGAAAGACTGGTTCCCAGTACATGCCGAGCAGGAGTATGTCATAATAATTGAGGTCACTAAGGAGAATTTCGGTTTTAAGGTAACAACTGACACTTCTTTGATCTATTTATCCTTTAAACCTATTGTTGTTGTTGGCCAGTCAATTTTTTTCTGTCGTTTCTGGCTTTGCTAACCTTGCATTTCAAATTTTGAATTGAATGCAATTTAAGTTGACTGAAAACCAGAACGCACTTCCATGTAAAAAGAAATCCGAACAGAGAAAGTGTCAATGCTTAAACCGCTGCTTTGAGTAGTCCTGTACATTTAAACGTTTCTACCATTTATGGCCTATATATTTTCCACTTATGCTATTTTCTAAGAGAGTAGTGGAAGGAGCGCGGTACAAAAACATCTTCAGCATAGCGGGTTTACACCAAGCCCTAAGTGGGGAGGGGAGGTCTGAAACGGTTTAATTTCAACGACCACGATCATTTGAGAAAGAAGACGGACTATGGACACTAGCACAGTGCAGTGCTTCCCTTCATTAACTTGTTGGTTTGTTTCACAAAATTCAGTCGTTCGCCACCCTTTGGGCACATCGTGCGTAAATATCGTATTTGTTTACTTTTTTCTCACTAATATTTATTTATTGACCAAGTTAACTTTTAAAATTATCATTATTTATCTGTTAAAACCTATGAATTTATTCAATAATTTATCTTATAATTCCATTATTTTCTTTGTATAATTGTGAGAAATAGATACTCGAGTTTGGTCGAGAAAGCAACAAATCAATCGCGATTTTTAAAAAGATCACGACGTTTTTTAATTTGTAAAACATGTTTCGATTCGGCTCACATCTTCATCAGTTACAAAGAATATTTGAAAAACTGTTTGAACTTATAATAACCTACAAAATAACCATACTCGAGTTTGTTTTTCACGGGCGTATGTCTTCACTCTTTCCACTACTCTTTTTATTCAGCGGTCCATGAACACCAAAGCCCATGCGCCACATTTTCCCAAAGCAAAAGACGTAGGCTGGTGGGTGGTCCTCGGCGAGATGGACTCAGGCGAGCTGCTGGCCGTGAAGAGAGTGGGGCAAGTGCGCTCCACAAGCACCGTGCCCTTATCATTCTACACGCCTGAGGACTTGGGCAGGAGGATCTACACGGTGTACCTTATCAGCGATGCTTACATGGGAATGGACCAGCAGTATGATGTTCCTTTGGAGATAATCCAATCTGATATCGGTTGCCAAGTGAATACTGAGGTCGACTTCTAACGACCAGGTTCGATTATATTTCATTAAGAGGGTCTGGTGCCAGCATTTTAACATTTTCTAAACTTTCTTACTGAGAAGGATTGAAAAACAAACCAATATCAAGGTGATTTGATTGCGATTTTGAAGTGACAGGAACATCCGCTCCCGCCGCTCCACAACAATTTCAAATCGCAATCAAATCGCCGTTCGCAGCGAAAATCGCCGTACGTTTACCAAGGCGGTTTTAATAGGAAAATGACCGCAAAAATCGCTTCTTAAATGGTAACAAAAATCATCCGTGTAAACGGCCTTTGAGGCCCCGCCTAACCAATAATGAGATTATCTGGTCCAACATCTTCAGTGTTGGGTTAACCGGCTAAGTGATCAAACATTGCTCGTTATGCAAAATGTTCAAACACGATGTTTGCTGAACGTGTTTCGTCGTTTAGCTGGGGAGATTTATTTACTCCTTTAGAAAGCACTGTTTAAATTATTCCATTGTGTTTTCCCGCTGTTTGGCCTCTCATCGTACAGTAGATGTTGAAATTGTCTATGAATTATTTCACACTTTATTCGTTAGCCTTGTTGTGTAAAAAAATTTGGAATCCACAAAAAAAGTCAACGTCGTGTATAAATTTAAGACAATCATTGGATTGTTTTCAAATACAAATTAAAACAATTTAATAGGTTATATTCAAAATAAAGTAATAATGTTGGCCAACTATGTGCTTTGTTTCGTTTGCATTAAGTCAGTAAGTTATACTTAGTTTCTGTTCAATTGACGAATTTCGAATTTGTGACGTGATGAATTTTGACGACACGGTTGACACTCTTCCCGTTCCCAGGACGTTATATATCCTTCATGCTCTCTTGCGAGTGAAAAACAAACAAACAAACAAACAAACAAGCAGACAAATTAAACTAGCGACTAATCAGTCGATTATATAATCCCAAACGCTTTTCTCATGATCCTAGCGAAAATGTAGAAGACTAAGAATGACAATGGGGTCTCTAGGTCTTTTATCATAATTTCTAATAGCAAACAATGTCTTAAAGAATTTGGCAGAGATGTTGCAACTTTTTGACGTCTAACTCAGCTCGCATTTTCAAGTGTACGTAAATTAGTTTCTAGCCATCGCTTGAATTCTACAGCCTGCTTTCAGCTCTTTTATCTCTTGAAATAAATAGACCAATGTGGCTAAAAGTTTGAGGTGTGGGGAAAAGTTGGTTGTGAAACTTTAAATTGCCGTCATTCTGCTTGCAAGCATGACAAAACAACCTTTCAAGTGTCATTCGAAAGTATTTTTAGCATAGAAACGGGGTGAAATGCTACTAACGTCGGAAATCTGTGAACTAAGATAATCACCAGCAACGTTTTTTGCAGTTTTATTTACATTATGTGTGATGTAACGACTTTTTCAGGCATCCTGTTCACTTATTTTTTATAGCACTAAAAGCTTACTCGTCTAACGAAACAGGTTTTCCAGTGAGAAATAATCCTACCGTTGAGTTTAGTTTGTTAAACGTCATAAGGGCTCTTCACTGAGATACGAGCAATTTTTTTAAACAACAAGTTTTGTCATGTGCAAATACTGATATTTCGTTGTGGAAAAGAACAATAGGCAAAACAGTAGCTCATCTTTGGAGTAGCCATTTTTTTCACGAATTTTATATGACACTTGCCTAAAGTGTTGACACTTTTCGAACACAAAGTGTATTAGGGGACATTAAATACGTACATATTGCCAATACGTTTAGTAAAATTTTTTATTACTTTCCATGTTTTTAAACACAAAAATTTACCACATGGAGTTCATAGTTGCTGAACGCATAAAATGGTAACTTACTGAACAATACGAATCACTCACAAAAGGCAAGCTATTGTTTCTTTATTGTTAAATTAAAATAAAAAACTCGGCTGTGATTCAGCAGCGTAGAGTTTGCGCAGACGATCTCTAGCAGACTGGTCGCCGGTGACACCAGTCTAATGAGTGTGGGGGATGGCCTCTGAGCAGGCTCGTCTTTGTATTGTTACGCGACGTTTTATTTCTAAAACACCAATTATGATTTGTACCTGAGATAGAATAAAAGAGGAGGGGAGTCACACTATTTTTCTCAAGGAGACCTAGGCTTGAGTAGGATGGAGTTTATTAACGAAACAAAAATGGAACTGCATCAGTTTCCGTCCACACGGTTGCGTTTCGTTTGACAAAACGTAAACGTTTCGTTGCGTTTCGTCTTTCGTCCTCACTGGTATGCATTTAAAACGAAATCTTTTCATTGAATCTTGACAGAAACAACTTAATTTGCAAAATATAAATCGGCTCTGTGCAAAAGAGTATGTGCATATGAGCAAAGTTGTCTATTGCCAAATGAAAGTAAAATGGTCTGTTCAAAATATATTAATAAGGTTCTGAATATAAAGCTAGAAACAACTAAACACAGTACGATCCTTCTACAACATTCCAAGCAATGTATGTTTAAATGTGTAAATTATGCGGATGATGTGGATTGGGCTCGAGAGGTGCGGGAAGTTTCAGAAGAAAGAAGAAGGAGAGGTCGACACTCCTCTCCTTCACCGTCTCCGGCTTATGACTGGCCCCCTAGCTTTAAAACGCGTGGATCAAAAACCTGCAACAGAGCGTAATAAAAACGAGTTTCTTCCGTATTAATACCGGTTAAAACTTGTCAATGCAAAGCCACGTTGGGCATAGCTGGTCACACCATTTGTGGCGTGATACCGTTTTCCTCGTGCTCGACAGCGTGCACCCTTTGTAGCCAGGCCTCGTAAAACTCCTCGTATTCCCGGATGAGCTCCTTGATTCGCGCCGATTTGTATTTGATACTTTGTATTGTTTGATGGCTCAGAAACATTTCATGGCAGTCGCATTTGTTCTGTGCAGAGTTTAATGCGATGAGAGCACCATCGTTTTCTTTTTCTTTCTTCAAGTGACCTGGAAAAAAGCTAACAGTTAATGCCATCATACGTTCAGTACTTCAGTGGGTAATGGAGTTCAAGATATTTTCATTAACCCTTTCATTATTTCGTATTTGTCAATCGATGTAGCCGGAACGGGGTTAATTCGGCAACCCCCTCCCCTCCAGGTCCCTCGAAATAAGATCACAGGTTCAGCCCCAAGTTGAATCAAAGCAAAGTGCTTTTACTTGACGTCGGAAAGAGTACATCCATTTCCATCAGAAGTAGCAAGTGTGGGCGAAAAAGGGCGGGGTTTCATAATCAAAATTTGTTTGTGAAAGAAAAGGAGAATCCACGTATACTGCAACTTGTGACTGTCCAGATTTCCGCCATTTTAAGAACTCTATGTACACAAACAAGCAAAAGTTGGTCTAAATAAGGCCATTTCCCCCTTCCTGTACAGATCTTCACGAACAAAATTGGCGCTTCAAGTATCTACACACGCTAACTGAGAAAAAAAAAGATCTACGTCAGACACTTACGTCGCTTTGGCCGATTGTAAAATAGTTCCCAGGCTCCTCCCACTAGCAGAAGAAATCCCAGCCCGCCCATCAGGATGAAAAGAACCTTTTGGAACGCGCGTTCTCTGTAAAAGAACAAACCCTCGGATGCTTTGACTTCCTGGCTCACTTCATCTGTAGGATTCTGACCAAGGAAAAAGAAAGAAATTAATTACAGTAACATAAGTGGAAGCGCTGAGTGGACTTGACGGGTCAGCTGGTATTGTTAAAGTGGTGAAACGTTTTTCGCTCTTTAGTTTGCACTTTGAATTTTCGTCATCCAAAGCGTGAAATAAACTATTGAGGCCGATGATAATTGTTACGACGTGGTCTAAACCATACCCGATAAGTTCAGTTTTATCTCAAGCCGCTATGGGATGTTGTAACTGGTCGTGATTAGGTTTATCGTTTTTACCCCGATTTAGCCCTAAATTAGGTCTAACTTAAGCTTCCAGTACTTGACAGCCAAGTATCTAAACACACGTCATCAGGTTACTCGATGGCCTTCAGGTCAAAACCCTTCTATGAGAGACTAGACTTCTATGGATCTAGTAATGGATGGACTAGCTCAATTACTAATTTCTTGCCATTCAAATCAACAGAGGTCGTTTTTACACTTAAAGACGAACAGAAGACGGACAACGTTTTGGAAAAAAAAGTCGTCGCAACAGTTTCGACGTAAAAGCCGTCGGATTTTCTGGCCGTCTGCATTCTGCATTCTGAGCAGTGGACAGCCAAATAGAAGGGACAAGATTAGTGAACTTCTACCTCCAAAATCGTATCATCCCATTTTCAAACCAATGAAGAGGGTTTCCCTTTCAGAGACGACTGGTTCGTTCAAAACCGATGACCGTCTTCCGGACCGCCTTCTAGTGTGAAAACGGATATCACGTGACTGTATCAGAGTCAGCTTTCTCACCTTAAGTGGTTCGAGATTCTGCGCGATAATTTCAAACACCTCCTGGGGATGGTTCCGCACATAGCGTCTGAAGCAATTTAACATGTCTGACGAGGCGTTTGAGCGAAGAGATAAGCCGTAGGTGATAGCGTGCTCAAAAGTTGTCTCTATCCGAACGTCATTGTCTTTAACAAAATCACTGTAGTACGTCAGAACGTAGTTGTCAATCAAAGAGCCTTTCAGCCTTTGGCCCATTAGATCTTCGTTCATTTTGGGTATGGAATGATAAGCTGAAATAAAAGACAACCTTCGAGTTATTCCATAATGTACGTGGATGAAATCACACTGCAAAGGTCACGGGTACGAATCAATTACAACTGGCTTCAGTGCGGTTGCGTCACATCACGGAAAAATTCTAATTAACAATCATCGCGTTCAGGTGCATTTATAACGAAAATGGTGATGATGTTAATAATAATAATAATAATAATAATAATAATAATAATGGTAATGATGATGATGTGATGGTGATGATGATGATGAAGAAGAAGAAGAAGAAGAAGAAGAAGAAGAAGAAGAAGAAGAAGAAGAAGAAGAACAACAACAACAACAACAACAACAACAGCAACAACTACTATGGATCCCCAGTAGTTTACCAACAGTCTTTTAATTACTTCAAACTCGTCGTCAATTTTAATGAAGATATCGATCATGCATCCAAACATTGCCCACTCTTTCCGAATATTTCCGAAAATAATCATGGGAGATCCGAAGATATTTCATGTATATATTTCCAACTTACGTTTTAAGTCGGCATTCAAACTAACTCCAAGTCGAAACTCCTCACTACCATTTACTGCTCCGATCTACAAATATAGGAGAAGTAACATCAAAATAATTACAGTAGATTCGAGATAGCAACGGTCTACTCACAGCAAGAAATGGCAAATTTACACTAGCGTTAAATGACATTAGAGTAACCCTGTCAGATCTTTAAGCGCCTCTACCTGTGAGATAAAGATCACCTTTACGGTACTTTAGAAGCAAGTTGAAAAGTCCAAACTTTACTTAAGCTTTGAGTGTAAATTTTCTATTTCGTGCTGTGACTGTAGCTCACATTTTTCATCACAAGGTTGAAGGACTATTAATGATAATGAGTCAAAATGAGGAATTTGCTTTAACAAAAAAAAAAAACAGCCTGGCAACCTACATTAATCACCGACGCAGAGCTCAGGTATATTAGTCACGGCAAGGTGAAATTAGAAAAGATCTTGGTGGGCCTTTTTTAGGGTTGATGAAAAGCGAGCGCACCTCAGGGTTCTCAATTTAATGTCAAATAATTCTATCAGTTTCAATGAAGAAAACGATCACCAAGTAGAAAAGGTATTGATTGTTAAACAAATTCTCCTTATAAGTACCATAGGAAATGTATGAAGAACAGTGTGGAGAATATGCAAGCTGATATTAGGGTTTAAAGGGTAAAGGCGTTTAGTTAACCCAGTACTTACCACAGAGCCATGGACCGTGAAATGATGCTGGATGCTGGCTGATAACGAGGCTGTTACGATAGCGGTGAATATAGCGATTATGATGATTCCAACCAGAATCCACACGATGCAAAAAATTCGAGCCAAAAACGACTTGGGTGCTCGGTCACCATATCTAACAAGTAAAAGAATGACGGGTGTTCATGAGCCAGCAGTGCTATAGGAAAACTGTACAACGTCGTGCAAGGTGATTTATCAGTTTAAAAATATCGCCACAGTGACCTGGGAGTATCGAAATACACCTATCACTAACAACTACAGTGATACACAAACAGGCGACTGCCACGGCCCACAGTAAAAGTGACTACTCCTTGGGACAAAAGATTAAGAAAGCTAACATTCAAACCAAGATAACTAATCCATGCTTTCATGAATTTTTTGAATGAGAAAGGACCCCAACTAAAGAAAAATGTTATCCCTGCACATTCCTTAGCCGCTCTTTGCAACCAATAGTTATATGCCCCCTCTATCCAAGCAAATTAGAAAACATAAACAGTATTTCATGAGACGTAAATAGCATGCACGTGTATATAATAGAAAGCTGTAACTAGTTAGGTTGCAACGAATAAACCTCTCCAAAACAAATCCTTAACACACTTTGTTGGAGTTGGTGTGGTGGCGAAAAGGAGGCGGGGAAGGAATCATAGGGAAGGTAATAATCATCCTTGACAGGGAAGACTTCACAGGGAACTTAACATCATTGCATCTATTTAGGTTCCGTGTGTATTTGCCATGTACTCACCCAACTGTTGTCATAGTAACAAAAGCCCACCAAAAGCCTTCCCAAGTACCATTGATAAACGGTCGTGGAAACTCATCTGGGTTCTTCAGTCGGTCCTGCAAGGAAACAACGTACACGATGAATGGACAGTAAATGATGGTTTTGGCAACAATAATGGTGATCAAGAACAAGACGTTTGAGTTAAGATCAATATTCTCAGCATTTCGGTTGACAGAGGGTAAGAAGGGATGCCAACCTTAAATTCAATTTCGACTCGTTAACTGACTCAGCTTACGGGTCCACATTTCCCAATTTTATTTAACGCGTATTTTGAAACAGTTCACTATTTATTTGAAGGAAGTAAAATGTAGTTTCACCGATTTTCTTCCAGTCTAATTTGCGTTTTGTTTGCCACGTTAAGGTTTGTAGTGATGCCGTATTCTCTGTTAAAGAGTGTTGTCCTACATACTTAACTGACTTTTTTATTATCTACAACAAAAAAGAAGCAGAATGCGAGAAATCTTGTGAGTTTTCGTTGACAGTCATAGATCTTTATCATTACCTTTAATTAAAATTTGCGGCCACGTCTTTGCGGCAAAATCTTCAAAGATAAACGTATAGTTTTAATTATTTTCATTTTTGTCTTCAATCAGAAATCTCATTCAGTTTGAGCAATCTTTGATTTTGGTAATTAACTTTTGTTTTGCTGTGAATGCCTATAGTAAAAAGCACCGCCTCAGTAGGAATCAAATAATTATAGATAAAAAATTTAACACCGTCCAGACAACTTCAATTTGAAATTGATTCTTGGTTAGCGAAGCCAAAATAACCTTCTTGGTATTGACAACGTTGATGATTTTTTCAATGAGAAAGAATTGGAAACTGAACCTTATTTTTGAAAAAGGTAGCCGAAACACACGCTTGCTATGCAAAGACACCGTTCCAAGCCTTTAGACTGAGTTTTGCAGCTTCCAGAACTAAGGACTTACTAAACGTTGAATTTATTGTTTTAAATACAGCTACTTAAGCGTATGTCATCAACGAAGACAAAGACTCGTGCTTTCATGAAACTTTGATAAGGAATCGATCTTAATCAACCACTCAGATATTTTTTGCAGTCGAAGACAGGCGAAACAGAACTTATTTTATTTAAACTGAATTGATATCTAAGCAAAAAACAATGAAGGCTAAAAACTGATGGTCGTTCGATACACTGCATCTGCGTTGCAATCGATTTTCTCAACTAAAATTCTTTGAGATGAAGATAAACTCGGAATCATACTCAGTATTTTGAATCCAATATTTTTCCTTATACGTAATTTAAAGTGATGAACATAAGATTGATCTGAAATCATCTACGTAAACCCATTAAAGTGTCGGGTAGAAAGAGTTCTCTTCATGCCCTTAATGGCGACAATGAACACGAATGTGTCAGTCGTAGATTCCGGCAAAAACTACTGACATAAATTTGCACTTCAAGTATGAAAAATAAATAGAATTTAGTTCTTGCTTTCTTTGGCATTTTAAAGTTTGCTTTGGAGACGAATAAATCTTGCTAATTTAGCTTGTATTCCACCGTATTTCCCCGTATGTTGATAAAGTTGTATTTCTTGCTAATTAGTTTGAATGCACTTTGTAGTCAACTTACTGCTCAGGTTTGATACCTTTATTTCCAGAATAAAACTTTGGATAAATTGTGGGGCTAACTTTTGAGTCTGTGGATAACATCCGAGAAGTACTTGAATGTTGTGCGTAAGAAATTTTGACTGCTTGTAGAGACACTTTTGGATGACTTTTAAGGTCAAACTTTGATGTCCTGTTTTCTTAGCTCTTGAGTCTGTGGATGAAACGCTACTGTGTCCAACAACACTTGTCTATACTTTTCGACGGCGTTGTATGTTTGTTTTGAAATGTTTTTAAAAGCTAAGTTTAGGATATTTTTCCACGTCGGGAGCTCTTAGAATAAAAGTTTGAAAGGAAAGAAACTTAAAAACTTACCAGCAGCCAAATGATAATGCCAGACAGAGTTGCAGCAACAATTATAAAGATCAGAATAGGCCAAGCTTTGAACACTGTGTTCAGCAGCTGAGATGTCTTGGTGTCCTCTGTCTTATCACGGACTAGCAGCGCCACTCTAGGAGCTTGGACAAATGGAATATAAGGCAACTCTTTAAAAGATTCATCTCCCAAGCTCTTACCAGTGATGGGAAAACTAAAGTCGTAAGCTTTGCTTGGCTGATCCAGCTGCCCTTCCAAGCCACGGATTGAGTCAAGAATCTTTCCGAATTTTACGGTCGTGGAGCTGTTGCAGCAGACATAAAGCATCTTGTTTATTAGGTGAGGAAAGATGCCTTCGACGGCAATTTTTCCGTCCCGTATGTTTGGTTTTGCATAAGGGCCGTAATATTGCCATGCGGCAGACAATGGAAGACCTTTGGAACATTTCTCATCAACTGTATAACGGGATATTTCTTCTGTGGTCAGTTCTCTTCCGGAGAGAGTAATGTTTCTCAATTCTAACATCGTGTTGTTTTTGGCGTTGAGGTCACTTTCAGAAAAGTAGAAGCCCTCAGGGATTTTTCTCGTGGAATTGAATGGTCTTGCCGGTACATTTGTACTTCCTTGCACCATCGAGCCCATTGTGAGCAGAAACGTAATGCTGGCTATGACTGCATCCATGATGAAAGAACAGTTATTCGTTCTCTGCAGCTGCTTTCCCTGCAACATCAAAGAAAATCAGAAAATCTGGTGTCAAATGTTCTATCTTTTAAAGTATTGTTTCGATCTTGTTAGTGTCCTGCACACCTTGAGAGATTTTCTAGTGACGCACTTGATGTGCACCACTTCATGGCATCTAAAGTTTGTCAAAACTGAGGAAATTGAAAGGAACAAATTAGTCTTGCGATGAGCTTGTGCAAACGTTGCTTATCTGTTGCATTTTAAAAGACGGCAGACAAGTAAATACTTACTTTCCGATAAGCAGTATATATGTTTGCAGCTGCAGTTCAAGTTTGTCAAATAAATTTTGGTGACCATGCCAGACAGTTATATTCTGTAACTACCCACTTATCGGCGACCCATGCTGACGAGCCGAAATCAAAACACAATCTTTAGGTCATTGGGATGTGATGATAATGATTTTTTGGGCAGTAGTTTAAAGGTTTCAACAGGCGGTAAAATGAGTATAGTGAGAAAGAAGCACAGATCCTCGCCATAATAAACAATAGGTCAGTTGGAAAAAAGTCTAAAAAAAACCTAATTGTAAAAGACATAACATTTTAGACAATAAGCATTCTAAAAGCTTATCACAATGAGAAGTCTGTACGGCAGGACCTTAAATATCTCATTCGAAGATAACACATAAATGAAATGGTTTTCTTATTTATACAGTTTGGATTGACAAAACTGTCTGTTCTCCTCCCACCTGTGCATTTGGGGCGCCAGATTGAATAACTCTAAGATGTCAGTTTCGGAGCATAACTTTGCTCCAAGCCAGTGAGTAGAACACACAATTTTGGCGAAAAGCATGCAATCTCTTTATTATCAAAATTATGTGGAATTTCTTACAAGATTGTGGATTGTGGGTCTGTGTTGTGGTACATCAAATTTTAATACGCTTTGACCAAAGCTTCTGCGGAGCAAAACATTTTTCCTTGGTAACTCACAACATGATATGACCCGGAAAAAACGTGCGTAGAATCCGTTAACGCATCCTAACTACCAAATATACCAAGCTATTTTCCCAGGCGTAATTGTTCTCTCGAGAAAATCGCAACGTTAACAATGGCTTGGTAACATCACAATCCTTTTGTTATTCGTTTTCAAAATAGTTTCAAATAAATGTTAATCAAAGCCTATAATTTGGTATTATTGTTATTATTATTACTGTGGTGAATAAGAACAGGCTTATTTTGGCATCTTGGGATTTGCTTTGGCGTTTTCAAACAAAGGGGAGTTGTGATTTGTTGATTTCCTGCTATGAAAACACAAGTTTGAAGGACGGCGGTGTCAATATATCGTTGCTTCCAACAGCGCGCGAGTCGATGTGGCCCTCATCACCTTATCAGTTGAAAAGGAAAATGCTAGTTAGTCTCGATTGAAAATTATCTGGAGCAATAAATTGCATATGGCTTATTCCTATCAGAAATAATAATAAAAATAAAGAGCATGCAAGGATGAGCCTTCACTCCCGGTCCGCAAAAACAGGTGGTAGATATATACACATGTATTTGTAAATATAACTGTTTCTTAAGACCGACTTTTGTCTGTACTTGAACCCATATTATTTTAAGATTTTTCAGATTTTAAAATGGTAACAATAAAACTGCTAATCACAATTTTGTTACAGAAATGCTCGAATTCAATATAACAGGCCAAAAACCGCATAAAAGGTGGTCTGAATCAATACGTGCATGTATATGTACGATTAATGCAGACAGCTTGCAAAGATGCTTTGCAAAAACGTTTGAAAACAGGTCAGTTCAGGTAACTAAAACGTCAGTGAATGAATATTGACTTTGTGAGCCTCGTTAACTCCGCAGAGAACTGCTATTGAAAGAAACGTTTAGTATGGTAGATATTAATAATTTATTAATGACGCTTCTGCTCTATAACTTCTTTTTACCGCTCCACAAGACTTGCACGTAACGGAAAATATCCATAAAAAAGGAAGAAAATTGGTTCTATCTATATCATGATAGCCATTTTCTCTTTTAAAGAATATTTGCAAATACAAATTTAAGCCTGAAATTTAACGTTTCCCAGCTGGCTTCTGGTTAATTGTTTGTGTCGTTGATAGTAAGTTTCGCTCAACCACATCAGATATAGTTTCACAAAAATTTCATCGGCTTTGTTGTTATAATAGAAAAACTGTCATACGTTGGGCACATGTTTGATTATCCTCAGATTTTTCTTCACAGGCATTAAAGGAAAAGTATGAAGCCTATTTTATTTCAGTTAAGGTTTAACCTATGTAAACAAAAATAAGACATCTCAACGTGTAAACAATGTATCTAATCGTGTATATCAGTTTGGGATTAAGTGGTTGGACACATTGCAAGTATTGAAGCAACGCGGTCAGAGATCTCTATGTAATCCTTCTTATCCTAGTAAACTGGCGACAAATCGCACCTTTTCTTGAAAACTCCTTGACAGGGATTCTCTATTGTTTATGATAGTATAACGCCAAATTTTGGCGTGCTCCCATTGGTCGAAATCGATCACGTGACGCGATAGTGTCTCTCCTCAGCGGCCGCCTCTTAGCGCATAGTGCCCGTTTTTGGCAATTTTCGCTCAAAATTTAGCGTTGTACAATAAGAACAATACAGTCCTTCTGTTCTCGCTCCCTCGGAAATTTGATGTTCAAACTTCATATAAGCCCCGAACTACGTTCTCGGGCTAATATTTGTTGTGAACATCAAATTTCCTCTGGCAACCTGTCAAACGATAGTGCCTCCGACAGAAGAACTGTATTGTTTTACTTTAAATAAGGAGGCTGAAATGGTTTAAATCCCACTATCACAACTCCATTCTTCAACCGTACTAAGGTGAAGATAGTCAAGTTTAAGAGTGACATCTGCATCTTACTTTAGGAAAGTTTTTATGAATGTTATATTAAGATAACTGAACTTAATGGCGTCAACGGAAGATTATAAGACTCCTTTGCATAATAACTTGCAGAGGGATTTAGCTGAAAACAAACGATGAGATGGAAACGCGTCATTGTATCTCAAACTAAGTAAGACTACAAAGTAATCAGTGTTCAAAACCAGCAAGCCACAATATTTGTACACCTACTCACATAAAAAATTAACGTTGGCGTAGATAAAGAGTTTTTAGCCCAATAGCAGCACCAGAACAGTGGTTTGGCTTTGAAGCTACCTTCACTGATGTGTGACTATTTATCACTGTGTACTAAAATTGATCAAGTGGTGACGCAATTCATGAAGTTCCAGTAAAAATTTAAGTCTGAAGTCTGCCTTTTACCTCAAGGTGAGAAACTCTTTAATGTTATGTCAGCATTCCTCAGCTAAAATTGACTGAGCTTGACTGAACTTGAATTGCCTGAAGAACAGCTCAAGTTGCAATCATCACTGCATCTTCTCCGGCCGACACCCTGTGAGTCTTGGAAGCACTACTCAACATCCATATAACGATGTAGAATTTTCATCTACAGTAAGGTTTTGTCCAATGTAACTTATATTTTACCTTTAGAAATATGATCTTTGGCCCGATTCAAGCACTTTCTCTAATTGTGTTTTAGGCCGGGTTTCTCTGCCTTAACCATAAAACGCGTTATTACAAGTTTTTCTACACAGTCCATTTTTTTCTAACTTTACTGGAGCCTGGAAGGAGACTATTAAATCTAAAGTGGTAAATCTTAATCGCGTTTTGCTTCACTTGTCGTTTTAGGAAAACCTTTAGAATAAGAGCGGGTTAAGGAAGTTAGAACTGTGAACAAAGTACGTTTTCCATAAGCTTGGACTGAAATACTTATTTGAATTGGGAGGCGGGGGAATGCCTAACCTTTCCCACCCCTACCCCTTCCCCCTATATGCTGACAACGTGCAGGGTAACGATGAAAAAATGACCTTGAATTACTCTGCCGTCGTACCTAATAAGCCCAAAATCCATTTTGGTACGAACGCACAAGTTTTGTCGATCACATGCCATACCCAACTTTCAGATGAGATGATTCTCGGTGAGCATTGACCAGTGTTTATCTTTTTTCCCCTAATTAAATTTGGGAATATGGATTTTTCTTAACTCTGGAATGACAGATGTGGTTGAAATTTAGCTGAATTAAGCCGCCTACCTATTTCAAACATCATCATAATTTATACAACTAAATTGTCTATAGTCATCATTGGGAAAAATCGATACCCACAAAAAGTTTGCGTCTTAGTTCAAACCAAAAATAAACAAACGCAATCAAGGAAGTGTTTTGAAATGGATTAATTGTCAGTTTTCAAAAGAATCTTTCCTTGGAATAGAAGACGTGCAAAGTCATCAATCTTTTATAGCAATATATGACGAACGACCTTAAAAAGGTCTCCAC
This sequence comes from Siderastrea siderea, assembly GCA_964030785.1. Classification (NCBI taxonomy): domain Eukaryota; kingdom Metazoa; phylum Cnidaria; class Anthozoa; order Scleractinia; family Rhizangiidae; genus Siderastrea; species Siderastrea siderea. The sequence continues at coordinate 55,967,429 of OZ034967.1, forward strand.
TTTTGTTTTCCGCTCTCTGGGACGTGTCTAAATTCAAGGCGGTTTCCGAAACATGCATATTTTACCAATTAAAAACGGTTTTCGTTTTATGTTCTGTCCACAAATTATTTTAGGTTTTTCTTTTTTCCAAGTGATTTCTCCATCGTCATCGTCATCATTATGACTATCGATTCGTATTAGGATTATCACTGGCGCGTCATTGTGTCACACGTATCATACTTGATAGCGGAGCTATAAGGCAACATATCAGTTTTTGATACCCACGGTAATGAATTATATCGACATCGTCATCTTCCGGTTCCTTAGAAGTCCGACGGGAGGAGAACTTAGCTGTTATCTTAAATAAAATACATATCACATCACAGCTTACTATACTTGCAACTCTTAATTGGATAAATTCGGCGATAAATAGTTAAGCCCCGGCCAAACGAGGATGAGAGTTGATAAGAGTTGAAACTCTCACTCTCGTTTGGCATGGAACTCTTATCCACTCTCATCGACTCTCATGCACTCTCATCGACTTTGAACGTGTTCAAATTTTTCATGAGAGTCGATGAGAGTTTTCTCTCGTTTGGCACGAGTTGATGAGAGTCGATGAGAGTTGACGACAACTCTCATAAGAGTCAACTCTTATCGACTCTCATCCTCGTTTGGCCGGGGCTTTAGGTGACTATTTCTTAATATTATTTTTGAAATGATTTTAGGAAAATCGTGTTAATTCAAGGCATCTGCTGTGTTTTGTCCGGAGAATACATTAGAAACATTTAGTCTCAAAATGCTCTTCGGAAGTCGTAACAAAGACTGAAAGATACATCTCATTTCCAATGATAAGACATGGAAGAAGATGAAAACGTTATTAAATTAAAGGCCCGTTTCAGACGTCGCACTACTGCCGTGCCGAACTAGAAAGAATGCATTACGTTCCGCATGGCAGTAGCACGACGTTTGAAACCAAGCTTGTGCCACTACCGTGCCACACGGCAGTGGCACGACGGCTTGGTTTCAAACGTCGTGCTACTGTCGGGCCGAACTTAATTTAGAAATTATACATACATTTAAAAGCTTGATAAATTCGTAAAACGTAGGTGAGAGTTTTGTCTTGGAAGAGCTTTCAATCGAAATTAAATTCGACTGAAATCAGAAATTCGACGTCTGTAATCATTGAAGTGGTGCCACAGTCCTACTAAAGTCAGCTTGGCAATAGCAGTAGCATGGCGTTTGAAACAGGCCTAACTCATGAAAAGTATACTTATGAGAGATCCGAGTAAAAAATCATGGATCAATGCAACATAAAGTATCTTTAATTAATAAAGGGACCCAAAGTTCTCTTGCAGGGACACCTGCTGTCTTTAATTTTGCAAGCAAAAGATGACACTTCAATATGTCACGTTCAGTCATTTCTTTAACTGTATCAGTTCTAAAAAGTGGAAATTCGATTGGCATACTTACGCAAACAAGAAAAACAAAAACATATTAAGTTGAATCTAGTAAATGGCCTGTCCCTTTTGTCGTATGTTAACGTAGATACGTAAGGAATTAAAAAAAGAAAACGACTACAACAACAACCCAACGAATAGCTTAAAATTGAACGAAACGATCTTTCAATGAGTGCCTCCCGTTGTTTGTTTAAATGAGAGTTTTTGTTTAAAACATGATCGTCATCGTATGGTCATTTTCGCAAGCTTTTCTTAGGGCCTTCGGCAGTCCACACTGAAATGAAAATCTTTCTACCTCGAATACTTCAGGAGACATATGGCACTTTATAAAACGCGGTAAATCTGATACGATAGCGTACGCGTAAAGACAGTTTTACAGTAAACATAGATTCTTCGCAAGTGATTCAACGTACAAGTAAATACCCTATTCAAACTTAACGCTGTCAAAGACCAACAAGACTTGAAAGCGACGCAGAATTAAATCTTTACAGGTTATTTTTGTCGAAGAAATATGACATAGCCTTGGTGAAGGACTTTTTTGCGGCTTGTTGCTACAAAATAAATGGTAAAAGTCTCGCGGTGTTACATGCAAATCACAGTTTGTTACATGACGCTTTTCCTTTGGCGATGTGTAAACAAGAAGGTTAAAAGCCAGCGAATACTGACTGATAATTTTTTACCTTTTTAGTGAATTTCAGTTGTACCGTTATACAAGTTGTTTCTTTTTGGAAGAGACGCAAGAAAAAATAAAACATACAAAAAGCCGTTACCTTACAATGCGTTGCCGAGGTTTAATTTCCTTAGTGCATGACTACCATCCGATTCGTTGATGTATTAAAACCAGCTCTTGAAATTGGCTATCCCAAGCGAAGACGAAGATTTTTAATGCCGGTGAAAAATCATGTCCTTCAAGCCAGGATTGTATCGCTATTGTACACAACAAGAGAGATAATTATTGAAACAGAAAGCAAAATTGTCAACAGTTTGAGGACTGACCTACCAGTGAGATAAATATTCCGCGGTATTACGTGTTCTCTCGCTTGCTGGGTAATAGGTCGCTGTGAAGCCGAAGCACGAATTGCTTGTGAATAAATAATCACCTGAAAGAACCTGAGAGCAACCGAGTAGAGGCTAATTGGATGTTTCTTTGTCCAGGACAGAAATTTTATCGAACTACTTTCGTCACAAAGTAAAACAATACTAGAAAAAACAATACTAGGAATATTTCCGTTAGGTCAAAAAACCTTAATTCTGCTGGAAATCGTTTCGCTTGTAAACACAAATGAGTCAAACGAATCTACATTTAACAAACACACGTAAAAACCTACCGGCACACAGCAGGACAAATTATTTTTTGAAGTCTAAGCTTCGCATAAATTTAGGATAAAAACTTCTTTTTCTGTCGCGAAAATGCGTTCATTTGTCAGCAATTAAAATCGCAATGCTACGACCTCAAAACCATTTCTACACCTGCTTTAGTTTTTTTTATCTTTCATTATTTTTGCTTTTAGTTCTGTGAAGGGATTCATTAAGAGAAGGCATAAAGTAATCGTGAATCACAATTGCGTTTCCTCACCTTGCCATTTCTTAATCCTTTTCTTTTAACTGAATGGGCTTAGGATTACAATTCAGGCTTTCTCACAAGGCTAATGGACCGACAGTAGACTATGCGAAATTTTCGTTGGAGATTATTTCCTCATCAAAATAATTTTAACCTCTTCCATTAGAATTGTTGACAGGATTTGAAAAGAAACGTTAGAAAAATATTTATCTTGAGGACTGAAATTAAAACCTCAAGCAAGCTTATAAGTTAAAAAAGGACCGTGAATTAATATTATTTTTAAAATACCGCATAAGTATTGATGTGCGTCGCTGTAACAACCAGGTATACAACCATTAACTGTTTTTTAGCCGATTAACACTTAAAAATCAATAACTCCTTATAAATGTTTCTTTTCTTTTCGCTGTTGCGATGAAGGGAAAGTAAATTGCTGACAAATGGCAACATCATTTTTGCAGTGTCTGTAGAGGCTGCAAATCGTATCGTGAGTTGGTTTTCATTTTGAACCGTCCCAAAATTTCAGGATATGTTCACGAACATTGAAGCAGTGGTAAAACAGCAAAACCTAGCATATATTAAAGGTAATCAGTGTGGAATTGCCAAATTTTAAAGTCTTCAATGAATCAGCGATATGAAGACAAAGATATAAGCTATATAGTTGATTTGGAGTTGTATTAAACTTGGCCAGTTTGGAGCCGTAAACAAAAAAGCATCTCCAAGACTCAAGATTCAAGGTAAAATATTTCCTGTTATACTTGGTAGGTTTTAAACTGACCTCCTAACTTACTGAGACATATATTTCTTAACGTCAGAGGGATTAATCATTTTGGTAAGCATTGATTTGCGATGATGCAAATGTACCGCGTACATTTGCAGCGTCAGCGACTGTATCACAAGCATTCCGACCAGTCTTCTCCTCTTAAAAAGTAAAACGATTTCGAAGCATTATTGCTTTCCTCTTTTAAAAATATTGTCTTTTTCCGATCGATATTGGCAAGGAAACATTTGTCGTCGATTGAGTGAGTAAACTTTCATGTCAAATGCGACAGCCAGTCGCCCAAAGAGTTCAACTTTCCGTCTCTGAGATGTTTTCAGTCGGGAGATTAAGAAATAACCCCTATGTATTAGTAACAAGTTACGATTAACCTTTTATACTAGATCGTCGAAGATATTTACCGTATGAAGTGCATTTAAAAGGGAATGCAAGGAAAGTGACAATTCACCCTGAATAATGATCATTTTTAAATTCTAATCTTGATTATTTAATTTCTGTCTTTCTCATTGGTTTACCGCACAGAATTATCAGCGAACAATCCTTTTTTTTGCCTTAAAAGGAATTTTATGTGCCTCTCTGTTCAAAAGTTTTTCAGGGGCCAGGAAGCAAAAGTTTTGTCCAAAATTATGATTACAAAGCAACAGTTGCCTTTATGAAGATGTAACAATTATTCCACGCACGCTTGCTGGATATTAGATGATCATAGCCATTGTAAAATCAACTCGGTGTTACGCGCCTCACTGGCTAAGGACCTAGACATTTAGTTGTCGACAACTAAATGTTATCGAGAACTAAAAACGCTGTGTGTGAGATCTAAGGTATGGAGATTAGTTGTCCACAACATTTAGTTGTCGATAACAAATAGTTGTCGACAACTAAATGTCTAGTCTGTGAAGGCCCTAAAAGACGTTGTGTGTGAGAAGAGTTGTCGACAACTAAACGCTAAATTTTCAGCTGTCGACAACTAGGCCGTTTCCCTTTTCGAAAAGGGAAACTGCTTAGTTGTCATGTTCACAATTACGTTTTTGACCGTTTTTTCTGTGTGTGGGAATGATTGGTAACTATCGTAACTGCGCACGCCCGGCATATTTGGAAACGTACTACGTTATGAGCATGCGCAGTGAACGTAAGTTCTCAAGCTCTCGCTCATTCTCGTCCCCAGAGGCTGCGATCCTTGTGGTCAGCGCCACGGATCGAGACCTCTGGCAGGGACCGAAGCTATTACGCTTGCGCGTTACCCTGGCCCCTGCCAGGGGTCTCGATCCGTGGCGCTGGCCAAAAGGATCGCAGCTCTGGGGACGAGAATGGCTCTCGCTGGCCTGACTTAGCTATCGACAGCTAACACTCCAGTGTGTGGAATGCCTGCATAGGACAGAATTAGTTGTCGATAACATTTAGTTGTCGATAATAAATAGTTGTCGACAACTAAATGTCTAGTCTGTGGAGGCCCTAATTGTCACCTCATATCCAAAGTACACTCGTAGAGTAATTGTCGATTATGAAGGTATTGTTATTGTTTTCCATACTTCAAAATAAACAAAGGAGAGATTTTCGCCAAGATTCATGCACCGAAATACATTCAAGTCGTCACGATAAACGACCCAGCCAAAAAAGCTCTTTCATAACAATATTTTTTTTGTAAACGACATAAGCTCTCTCCGTAAACACTTTGTGTTCTTACAACAAATTACGAAGAAAAAATATCGTTTAAATTTAAAAAATCTTCTATATGGCAAGTAATTGTCATATTATGTTATTCATAAGAGCGCTCTATTGGCTTACTTTGCTAATCGATACGCGGTCCTTAAAGACGAGAATTAAAGTGTAGAATTCAATTAATTCGTGAATTAACTAAACGAAAGAACAAAGCCAAATCCCGCTTTCAGCTGACATATTCCCCCCCCCCCCTCCCTGCCGCCGAGCCTCAAGGCCTGAATTTTTGTTGCATGACACATCACCTGCATATGTGCAGGAGGCGTATCCACTGAACATTCTCCGATGCTTGCCTTCCAAGTTGTGAGAACGTCGTTTGGATTTCATCAAGAGAATGTATGAAAACTTGCTTCACCATTCCCTCCCCTTATTTTCTCTCTCTTGTTTTTCGGTGCGTTTGAAAATAATTGTCGTTACCAATTACATATGAGTGTCAGGTGACGTTATGTTCTTAAAAGAAATGCAAGGTGTTGTAATCACAACTCCACACTGCGTTTTGCATCGGACTTCCGTAAATTACTTTTTTTACACAAGTGTATCCTTGATGGCGGCCACTGGAAATTAACATGGTTGCAAGTTATTCACAGAGGGCTATTGGAAGGTCGCGAAGCAATGAAATCATCGGAAGTGGAGGGTCAAAAACACTTTGATACAAGCACTTTGTCCGCAAAAAATGGGGAGATGAGTGCTCCCATTATGCAATCTAGGCGCTATATGTTTGTGTAGAAAAGAAACTAACCTGCAGCTAGATTTATGCAATGAACAATGGTCTTCATTTTTCACTTTAACCCTTTAAGCCCTGATATGAAAATGCATATTCTCCAAACCGTTCTCTATACATTTCTTAAGGAACTGATAAGGAGTATTTTTCTAAATATCAAGTCATCTTGTCACTGGGGATCATTTCCTTTATTCTCATCACTTGAATGTTTGAACAAGTAGTGATGTTGTAAAGAGAAATTTCATTTTTGTCGCTGTAAGGGCTTAAAGGATTAATAAGTCAGGAATTGTTCGGATCAATTTAATATACTAAAATCTACACTTGTTTGGCCACACATGAAGCAAACATACAAAAGTGAAAAAGTATATTTCGCTGTAAATATAAGAAAGAAATAAACAGATATATAGATATCGCTTCAAAGGTTATCTTACAGCTAAGCAGTGATTCGTAGAAAATAACCATCACTCAGTTTATCAGGCTGATTATCCATTACAAATTGTTATTTGTAGATGGAAGAAAACATTCTTGATATATATACCTGGAAAATGCCATACTTCTTTGAAATTCGTAATTGAAAGATAACTGGAGGAATTTAAAACTGATGGTATAGACAGTTATGCTGCCCATTCAATGAATTAAATGTCGAATTTATCATATATTCGCGATTACGAAAATCAGATAGTGACAAAACATAGTTAAAATAAAGTTGGCTATAAAAGGCGAACAGTGAGGAATAACATCATGTTTGTGTTTGTCTTGCAACTTCCGGCGTCGGACTTCAGAGAAATCAATGTATAAATTCCATTCTCAGTAAAATTCGCTGACCAAACTTGAAGTCGTCTCCCGTAGCTCGATCAAATGCAAACTTAAGAAGGCTTGAGAATATTACAGGGAACTAGTTTGAAACTGTCCCGCGCGAGATAGTTTATGAATATACATTAGTTCTAAATCAGGCATTCCCTACTGATCTCTACTGTTGGCCAGTTTGTTTTGTTTCTGATTGGAGAGCAATCCTAAGCCAAATTAAAAAGCAAACCAAAGAAAACCAAAGAAACGTCAAATTTTTGTTTTTATAACTGATAAATACATATCATACTTTGGTATGATATGTATCTTATGCAATAGTACTTTGTTTTACATCTTTACCTACTGTGTCTAGTCTGATAATTTCCCGCCTTAGCGAGCAGCTGTAGAATTCTTGGTTTCGACTTTTCATTGGCTTTTAACTCTGTTGCCCCTGGCTGATTGAATGAACTTTTGTTTTACCCTTTACTCAAATTTGCTAATTTGGCAGCTACTGTCAATGCTGCCTATTGTGTTTTCTCCACAGACATGTTTCTTTGACTGCTTTGACAGATATATATTATTTCGTTGCCTGGTCTGTTTTTCTGAGTTATGTAAGGCAAGTCGGCTTTTTTCACTGATTTCGCACGAAGCGTCTCCCTATAACGCGATCGATATGTTTTCACCAACCAGCCTCTTCAAACAACCGTACGTACAGCGCTCCGTTTGTTTACAAGACCAAATAAAGTAATAATTTGCGGTATTTTAAACTTAAGCTTGTATTCGGCAGTTTAACTTAAAAAAGAGCCTTCACGTTTTTTTAATTAAGATGTCAAAATTGACAAATAGAAACTCACTATCGAAAATCGAAAATCGCCAGGATTCGTGAACTTCGGCAGAAAAACTGTCTCCAAGGTGAACGAAATATTTCTTTGTGTAAAGCAATAAATTAAACACGCAAACTATGTTCTCAGGAACTCCACCGTGGGGTTACAAGTAATAAATCGTCCCAAAAACGTAAAAATACATCCTCATGTTAAGTTATGTAATGCACTAAAACACACACAAAAAGGTTTACCTTCAAAGCAAACCTGCCTCGAGCGATATTCCAAAGCGGCCGCGGGAAGCTCGACCGTTAAATGTTGTGTTTGGGACGCAAACTGCCAACTAGTGGCAAAACGACTTGTTATTTTCAAGTCTGGAAGATCATCACAGGAAGAAGAAGTGACTTTTTTCTCAAACTTGTGCCATTGCCGCAAGCTCCCATATTTCCTTCTTGTGTTTTGGAGACAAATATACCATTTTTATCGTCACAAAATAACTTCTTTGCAATCCCACAACAATTCTCGTAACCTGCGGCTCCGCGAAGGCTTTCTTTACTTATTCATGAAGGCAAGACGCATGATAATAACAGATAATAACAGGGTGCAGGTGTCATGAACGGGGGCTAGGTGTGAAGTCGATACATTATGATCTGGTGCTAAATGACAATGGTATAACTTATTAAAAATATGGTCTCTCATTTAATTTTTGTAAACAAAATTGGGATATTGTTAATGTATTCTCCCTTTTCCTTTGGCTCTAAAACGGAGCAGTTAGCCCAAGAAAAAAATTCTACGCAGTTCAAAAGAGCTTCTCCACTGTAAAAAAAATTCAGCAGTTTGTAGAGAATAAATCTAATTGGCCATTAACAGCTTTAACTCTCGATTTCAACAAACTTATCGTATATCGACCAATAATATAGAGTAATTTTTGTGTGCGTGCGTTTAATTGCAAGTGTGTTATTGCTCCAAACGGGGAAGTAGGTTACTATGCCAAGCTTTCTAGACTGAGGTGTGAATGACGTATTTAGGGCACTAACAATCTAAAGTGTTGATTTAAAAGCTACAATATACATACACACATACACACATGACTTTATTTTATCTCGAATTTACCGGGTAGCTAAAAAGCTAATATCTTCGAGAAAAGAAAAAGAAAGAAAGATTTACAAATAATAAAATAACATTACTAAGGACTAATCATATATCTATTAATGCTAAGTGCTATGAAAGGAGATGGTTCGTATCAGACGTTTAAAACCAGCCAAAGTGGACTCCGTTCCAGTGTTCTCAGGTAGAGAGTTCCAAGTTTTACAGGCAAAATACTTAAAAGAGTGAAGACCATAAGAAGTGGAAGCAGGTCTACACAACGACAATATATCAGTTCCTCTAAGAGAGTAGACCGTTGAGCGCAACGTTAATAAGTCCTTAAGATAGGAAGGGTAGAAATTGTTATGGATACATTTATGAATCGTGATTAACATATTTTGTACTATCCGATTGTATGGCGTAGGTTTCATCAGTAGGACAATTAATGTTACGCATAACTCATGACATCGGATAAGAAATTTTCCGTAATCTTTAAGGCGCCTGAAGGCTGCAGTGATTTGAAGGAAATAGTTGCCAATCGAAGTGTTTAGTCACTGCTGTAGTGATTGGGGAATTCGTGATTGTGAATTCGAGTTGATTTCGAGTGTTTCTATTAAACCTCATGAACATTAATCATTTAGAACAATGGCGTACACCTGGCCCCATTTGTTCAAAAGTTGGATAGCGCTATCCACCGGATAAATCACTATCCAGTGGATAAGTGTTAGGGAAACCAATTGCGTTATCCACTGGATAGTGATTTATCCGTTGGATAGCGCTATCCAACTTTTAAACAACTGGGGCCTGAATTCTAAGATCAGTACTCACTCAAAATCCCAATTAAATTAAGGACGGTACCTCCTAATAGAGATGTATTTTTGCAAAGGGTGTGACTATGGAGAAAAAGTAAACCTTAGCAAGGGTTATTGGAATCCAAAAAAAAATTTTTTTGGATAACCACGCATTTTTTTAGAGATAATTAATCAACCATAATTCTAAAAAAGCGTTAAAATACAAAGAATGTATGGCGATTTTTTTCCAAATAAAAGCTCAACCGTGCATTAAACCGTGCAAAACTACTGTTGTATTAGTGGGCAAATTCCTTTACAAAACCCGAATATGCGCAGAACGTATGCGCAGTAACAAAAGGAGGCACCGTCCTTAAGGAGAACTCCAATTCGACCCAAACTCGAACTGAAAAATTTAATTGCTGCCAAGCTTTGTGAATGGAAACAGTTAATCACGAGCTACTTAATTCAAGTTTTCCTTTCCAAATTGTGGTTGTGTCGGCATTATGAACATTCCTCTCAATTTATTTAAGCCTGGTTTTCACTAGCGACGGAGTCGGAGTCGGAGTCGTAATCAGAAGCGTAAAGCGTTACGATCTAGTGAAAATCAAACAACGGAGTCGTAAGCAGAGTTTCCTTTTGCGCTTACGCCTCCGTCGCTTACGATCTAGTGAAAACCAGTTTGTCGGAGTCGTAAGCAGAAGCGGAAGAACTAAACCAATCATAAAGCGTGGGAACGAGCACTGTGATTGGTTCATCCTTCCGCTTCTGCTTCCGACTCCGACAATCTGGTTTTCACTAGATCGTAAGCGACGGAATCGTAAGCGGAGTCGGAAGAAAATGGAAACGTTCTGATTCTTCCGACTCCGATTCCGTCGAGCTTCTGACTCCGCTTACGACTCCGATGTTTGATTTTCACTAGGTCATAGGTGCTCTTACGACTCCGCTTACGACTCCGACTCCGATTCCGTCGCTAGTGAAAACCAGCCTTTAGGGACTTTTATACCGGGAAGTCCGGGTACTAGTTAAACGGCTTGTAGGGACAAAATTGCGCCGGAAAATTCAATAACTTGGCGGCCCTTTGAAAAGTGCAATAGTTTTATAAACGTTTTCATGTGAATTTAGACCTCGAAGATAGATAAAACCACGTAAAAGTTAAGAAAATACAGGCTTTCAAGTTCAGGTGAGAAAGAAATTCAAGAAATATGGAGAAGGGTGTAGAACATAACAAGGAAAACTGCGTGAAGCGGCTGGCAGATATCGGAGCCTCTACATCTGGTTCAAAACAAGAACTAACAATGAGGATAAATCGATTATCAAGGTATCCAGGACTAGTCCAGAAACTCAAAGCAAAGTCAGAAAAAGCCTATGTATTTCCTTGTAGTCTTGATTCCTTTGAAATTCCACCAGCCACAGCCAAAATGGAGGGCAGCTAGCGACGATCTTCCCAGGGTCGATGGTAAAATGTTTACTCAGTATGTTTCAAAGAAACAAGAGGGTAGTGCTGGTCAGCAAAAGAAAGCGTTACAAATGTTCACAAGTAGAAAAATTGTCAATGTTAAAACTCTAGCCGATGGGCAAGACGTTTACGTTAAAGCTATGATAAAAAAAGTCTTAAGGATCCATGCAACGCCCCACAGTTATTATGTGTGAAAATGGAATACCCGGCAAAGCTCACTGTAGTTGTCCAGCAGGACTTAGTGGAATCTGTTGTCATGTATTAGCACTACTTCTCTTCTTAAAACACTATCATGAAACTGGAGAAAGAATACTAGCCTTAACAAGTACAGAACAGCTACAAAAATGGCATTGATGTTCACACAAGAGTTCTATACCAATGGTACCACTGAGGGAGTTAAAAGCTAAATCTGCTCTACATTCTGGAAGAAAAGGAGGTGGCATTTAAGCGGCTGATCCCCAAAATAGCACAATGAAGAGTAATGCTCAAAAAATGAGCGAGGAAATGAAAAGAGAAATCACTAAAATCGAGGGAACTTTAAACCTTTTGAGCACCATGTGTACACAGTACTTGAAAATTCAATTATTGGACCAACAACATCCCTATATCAACATTTAGACTTACAGATACTCTTTAAGAAAATCTTAGGCTCTAGTTGATCATTATTATTGTGAGGAATCATTTTGTCAGGAAAGAATTGATTGTAATCAAGCTAAGATGGATATAGTGGCAAACAGCATTCAGAGAGCTCTAACTTCACAGTACACAGTACTTGAAAATTCAATTATTGGACCAACGACATCCCTATATCAACATTTAGATTACAGATACTCTTTAAGAAAATCTCAGGCTCTAGTTGATCATTATTATTGTGAGGAATCATTTTGTCAGGAAAGAATTGATTGTAATCAAGCTAAGGTGGATATAGTGGCAAACAGCATTCAGAGAGCTCTAACTTCTAAATGTGTTGTTAAAGCAAGTGAACAGAAGGTTAAGGAACAAACCTCAGACTCAGGGACAAGAGATAGTAAAGTTTTGTATGAGGCAGTCACTCAAGAGCATAACCAAGTCATTGCCAGTATTGAAACTCAGCTTCAAGAAAAGAGGTCCTTAATGACAGTAAACATAAGCAATTTGAAGGCTCCTTGCCCTTGTGGACCAAATTACCATGATGTTCTACAGAACACCAATGAATGGAAAGGTCTACGTAAATTCAAAATAACTGGAAGTAGACTACCTGCACTCCTTGGTTTATATGGACAAGAGAAGTTCACTAAATACTGGAAAGTGGTTATACAAGGTTTGGAAGAAAGTGATGTTTTTAAAAGAAACTTTGAGAATTTCAAGCGGGGTCACAAATTTGAGAAGGAAGCAATATCAGTATTTTGCCATTTGTCCAACAGTAAAACTGAAACCTGTGGTTTCTTTGAGGATCCAAGTGATTCAAATTATGGTGCTACAGTGTAGTCCAGATGCACTAGCTGCATCTCCTTTCATTTTGGAAGTCAAAACAAGACCAGCTAAAACTGAGGGGCCACTTTCATCACTGAAACAGATGCCAAGTTACTAAATCCAGCCTCATTTAGAAATGGTGCGTACTGGTGCCCCTTATTGTATTTTAGAATCATATCACCCTGAAACACAACAAGCATCATTTTTCCTTGTCAAGACAGACAATGTTTTAATGTCAGTTATAAAGGACACCACAAACAGTATTTTGAATGACAAACCTTTGTTGGAGTGGTCACATTCAGAAAATAACTACTACAAACGCTTAGGAGAAAATGTGGCTGGACGTATTCCAGACTTTGCAAGTATCAAACCCCTAAGGTCCCACATAAATACAGTAGTAAAGTCAGTTCCTAGGGTCGAGTTCTCAAAGTAAAGTCAAATAAAACTCACTTAGACTGTCTTATTTAACTTTTGTAACAGTTGTGTTTAATAAAGTCACAACTTGGATTTACAAACCATCTACTTTTATTTGTTTTCTCTGGGACCAATAGGGGGCATTGTCAGATTGACAATATGGCACAATGCCTGCCAGGTGGAGGATAATAAGTCCATTCATTGAACAGGCCAAACAGCATTCAAAATAGACCATTCTCTAACTCGTCCAATAAACCTTTCAACATTAATTCTTGTTGATGCGATGTCAAAATTGGATGCAACCTCTGCCTGTGTAAACTGGTCTGACATCTTCTGAGCAGGGCGATTCAAGTGTACTCCTTTCAATGCACAAAGATCTTGAACAGCAAACCCTCTGTCTGCCATTAGTTCATGTTCGGGTTGAATCCAGTGGATAACCCCTGACTTTTCAGTGATGTTGTTATCTGATATAGAACCTGGGTAGATATCACTGAAAAGAAGACTCATCCCATGTGGTGCAATTCCTTTGAGTGCTTTGCCTGTTATGGTATTCTTGTAATTGGAAAACATGAGAGAATTCAAATCAAGATTTGACACATGCTGAAATTTGAATTCAGTACAATCGATGATCATGTCTGTGAGTCCATGGCCAGTCTTTACGAAAATGACTGGCATTTTTTTAAGTAAAAAACCTGCTTCGGGCTTCAGGTCAATACAATAATTGATTGTTTCTAGGAAAACTATCCATGCAACGAATGTGCGTTGAACTGTGCTCTCTCCTACCTTGAGCATATAAGCCATCACACCCTGATGGAGAGAATGTCTACAGATTGTAAGAACTGCTAAAAGCTCTGTAGTTTTATCTAGAGTTCTCTCCCCATTACCTTTGCAATCAGGATAGATAATCACATGACAATAAGGCCGCACACGGTTCCAAAGAATATTGAATTGTTCAACAGATAATCCACACAAGTACTTAAATGTATTTGGTTTCTTAATAGATTAATTGCTCTTGTTGTAGCATTTTTATAGTCATTTTCAGTTCTTCATTCCGTCTAGTAGTCTTTTGCTGGATTCGTTCAATGTTTCGCATTTTAATTTTTAATTTTTAAAGATTTTCAGTCCTGAGTTTTTTAACCATGTCCTGAGCATTGGTCAGCTGTTCCACTAACTTCTGCTTATCTTCTTCGGAAGCACGCAAACAAGTAGATAACTGTCGTTTAGATAAGTCCCTTGGCTTTTTTGCAGCCGGTTGAAAATTGTCTCTTTCTGTTGGATTTTTTCGTTTTCTAGAATTGCAAGACATCCGGCCCCCTTGGCCAGGAAGAATTTCCTTTCGAGATGACGTACTTTTAGTTTGTCAGCCTTTGTTGTTGTCTTCTTCAGTTGAGCTTTCGCCTTATTAAGTTTCTTTTCCAGTGTCACTAATTGGGAGGCTGGAACAGGAATATCAGGTAAATCAGAACTCACACTTTCTCTGCATCCACGGCTCCAATGTTCAGCACAGATATCAGGGTCTGGAAGGGTATTCTCGGGATCCGGGATTTGACCAAAATACGGTGCGGGATTCGGGAAAACGCAAAAGATCTTGCCGGGATTCGGGATTTGACTGCTACCAGGGAAGCGGGATTCCCCAAAATTTGGGCACGGGATGCGGGATTTTGTTGCCTGTCTGTCGGGAATTCGGGAAATCGTCACGACCCAAATAAACGTTATAGCGGCAAACCTGGCGAACTCAAAATATCAATCGAAAGGGCCAATCTACGTCTTAAATTTATTAGCTTTTGCAGAAATTAGTCTTTTTTAATGTATTTTTGGGAAAGAAAAAACGGGATTCGGGATAGCGATGAAAAAAGTGCGGGATGCGGGATTCTCGTGAAAAAGGAGCGGGAATGCGGGATCAGGACCCCCCCTTCCAGACCCTGAGATATGACCAGAATGCCAGTTTATCACTGGTTTATACCCGACGTTTGAAGAATCCTCCTGTACGCAACTTGAACCTTAGGGTCACGAGGCAGACGATAAAACTTAATGGGTTCCCCTTTCGAGTTTCGGGTTCGAAAGTTGTTGTTACAAAACGCTGAGCAGCAAAACCACTTCACCATGATGGTCACGCTTTCTCACAGATGGCCGCCATGTTTGATACTTTTGTCCCCACAAGCCGCTTAACTAGTACCCAGACTTCCCGCTATGAAAGTCCCTAATTAACTAAAACTCTGAAAAGAAAAATTGACCGTGTGAGATCAGTTATCACGGCTGCAAATACGTATTAAACCACTTTAACAATTAATAAGCCCAGGTTGTTATTATCAGAATTCAGCCAATCAAACTCAGGGAAAACTTATAAGTCATTACTTTTAATAATATTCGATAATTTACACCATAATCAAGGCAATCAGGTTTGGCTGCAAAAATTCAGTCCTGCTTTTAAAAAATGAAACTTTGAATACATATCACAGCTTTAATATTATTATATAACTTTCTGCTAAACTCGTGTCGTTCCTAAGTGTACATAACCTGCGATCAGGCTCTGTTTTCGTTTCGCTCGGTGAAACATTCCGGCGGGACGGGCGAAACGAAAAATAGAGCCTGATACAATTCTTCTACGGAACGTCTGCCGCCCACTTTTTTGATTGATTGACATTCAACAAAACGGCCAATCAAAATTTGTTTTGCTTGCACGCTCCTCGGTATGCAAATTTCCCATATGTGTATGTAATGGAATTCGCAAAAAGTCCTCAAATGTCGGCAAAAATAAGAAAATCACAGGCTACGATAAATCTTGGCACTAGCGTTCAAATTTACAACTTGAAGGTACGCGCTCCAGTATTGTACATAGTTGCTCTGTCTGAGCTGAAACTGAATGGAAATTCAGAACACGACGAGGTTGTCATGTACCAAAATATGCTGCATGTTTGAATCCTTTCTCATTTCAGGTGGTATCCGGAAATATTCTCTACGCATTTGTCACCGATTTTCTGCGTAAAATACCTTGGGAAATTAAGAGAAATACCTTCAGTTTCACTCTTTAGAAAAAAGATATCAATAAAACCGTTTATAAACAAACGAGTGTTTTGTAATTTAATTTAGTTCCAGAAGTGACAAATATTTGAGATTACCAGCGAATTTCATCTGTAAACAGCAGCGAATTTTAAAACGAAGAACATTTATTATAAGCCTAGTCAGATTCTTTGATATCAATGTCAGAGATCATTAAAACGACATTATTAACACTGAATGAATAAACTGAAAGTCTTTATTACTTAGGTAAAAATAAATACAGCATCTCGCTGAGTGCAGCTCTCACTCACTAAACATCAGCTTATCGTTAAGTTTACGGAATAATCGGTTGAGTGTTGATCACTCTTGGCGAAAGATACTTGCTGTTCGTTTTGTTTCGTAAAACGCGGAAACAACCACTACTCTGCTTATATTTTCAATACTAGCTGAAAGCCTTCAAATGAAAATTTGGCGACACGATGCGATAAAACGGGATACATAAGCTTACTTCACTGTTGATATACTTCTCTGCTCCGAGTGAGAGACAGCTTGCGTCAAACCCGGACGCCATTCTCAGGAGAGAAAGAAATGATGACAATTCTCCTAGAACGACGAGAATATCTTTGAGCGACACGTTTACCTCGGCAGACTTGTTCCTTGGCCATGGCGGTCGGATTGAAAATTGTGAGCAAGTCTCGTAGACAATTTACTTCCGTTGACAGCTCTATTGTTAAAGGGCCAATCAGATTGCGAGATTCCCGCGGCCAAAATTTGGCCGCCGACACGAACTCTTGTGAGAGATTGTATCAGGCCCTATTTTAGCGAGCGACCCACGTAAGAGAATATGAGAGCGATGCTAAAATTCGGCCTGATCGCAGGTTAAAGTGTACATGAAGTATTGCCCGTTTGTGAAATGAGGCTTCATGTTAATTTCTCTGCCGGCCAATTGTCCAGAAGTTTTTTGGGTATACACTGAAAGGGCTTGAAAATTTGGTATATAGAGATTACTTCATGGAAAATGCGCGCGTACGATTTTTATTCACGAGTTGAGTAGTGTCAGAAAACGAACGAGTGAGCGTAGCGAACGAGTGAGTTTTCTGATACGTATCAACGAGTGAATAAAAATCGTACAAAGCATTTTCCATGCTGTAATGTGTTTATTTCATAGGTACTGAGATTTTCTTTTTCGTGTAGTACTGAGTAGACAAATTTATTTGCACAAATAAATTACACTGTAAAACCATTCAAGTGCTCAACAACTGAGTAAATCAAACATCTGCAGCACTCAAAATTTTTCAGTAAAGTCAAATGTCTATTAATAAAGGAAGCCACGCCAATAACAAAGTTAAGTCAAGAAGATAAGTCACAATTTATTCATCATCAGAGTCACTTTCCAGTTCCAAATTAAAGGCCTTAGACGTTTCCATCGCACCGCTTCGGGGCTTGACGGATTTGTAGAAAGCGTCGGAGACTGATTTAAAGTGTTAATGTTGATGGAGAAATTGCCACCTTGAATAACTGCGCCACTGAATAGTGCCATGGACTACTGCTTACCACCATTCTGAGAGTCGGAGGACGGCGTACAAGCTGTTTCAGAAGAGGACGAAGCTGTGGTACCAGCCATCATACTGCTCAGCACTTTTGACATGTGCATCTGTTGCTTCGTTGAAACAGTGCTGTAATTTTCTATTCTCTTCAAATTCTTATGGCCAGATAGTTTTGCAATTTGCGTAGGTGGAATGTCGTGTTCACTTAGCGTCTGGATCATTGTCTTTCTGCCGCTGTGATTTCGAAGCCTGTCGTTTTCAATTCCTGCTTTCTGAACCATGGTCTTCATTAAACCATTGAGTTTGTTTTTGCCAACAGCACCGGACTTGAACCAGCCTTTTGTTGCGAGCGAGTCCGTCTTCAAACCGTTGTTTACAGCCAAATAAAAGGGAGCATCATCTTGATTCATTTCCTCAGGTCTCTTCCTGGCAAAACATTTGTAGACCGCGACAGGATCTCTTTCAGTTCCGTCGGTCGCAAACATTTTCAGCGGTACAGTTCTGACAACGCTGCAGTCTGATCCCGTTCTAGTGTTTGTTTGTCTTTCATTGAACTCCAAGTACTCGACTCCCCTTGCCGTTTTCTGTAGCTTTACATCTCCCCAGCACACATCACGATGTTCTTGGCACCCACGGAGTCCGAAGTGAAGAGTGTTGTTTAGCCAGAGGGTGTTTAAAAGTGCCTCGGGACTACACATACCGAGCAAACCCTTCTCGTACAATATTTTCAACTCTTCGCTTGTCAAAGCTACCGACGCTTTGGGTTAATTTCCTTTACCTTGCTTCTTTAGCTGTTTTTGTTTGGACTGAAGAACTTTCCTGGTTTTCTCAAACACCAAGTCGTTGATTATGCTTACAGAATAGCTCTTTTTCTTCAGGTGTCTTTCGAAGCTAGCCACTAAACTTCGAAGAGAAGTCGGTTCGTATTCATTGCCATCTTTGGTGCGGACGGAGATGATGAATTGGCTGATGTATTCATTCAGCTCAACAGCCGGAATATCTTCTATTTTTCTGTCTTCGTTCTTCGTTTTCAAAAATCTTTCAAGCAATCTTACATCTCGTTCAGTTTTTTGAGCGGTGTTTTTGTTTTCTTGTTCTAAAATGAATTCTTCAACTGAGCAAACAGAAGCAAACCTTCCCTCGGCCATTTTTCAAAGCGCGCGTTTTTTTGTGTGCAACGGCTGTCGGATGACGTTTCCTTCAGTACGTTCATTCATCACCAGTGACATTTCGTCGTTCGCGTTGCTGATTGGACGAACGATATTTTTTCACAGTGAAATTTTGTCGTTCGTGCTCCTGATTGGCTTCGTTTAAAATCAGGACGAATTTTATTCACCGTGATTTTCGTGGATAAATCTCAGTACCTATGAAATAAATAGTATTTTGACACGGAAATCATGATGGGTATTTGGCACATCATTTGCTTTAACAAAAGAAGTTTAAAAATAAAAATTACATTAAATAAAAAAAGTGTGAAATGGTGAATTTCCTTAAAACTAGATGCATAAAAATCAATTAGGCCCTTTCTAAAACTATGTACACTTTCGCTATTCTTTTAATAAGAAAAGATATTTCCTTCCGAACCGAGATATTTCTCAGAAACGATCCTTTGGGCGCCCCTGAACTCTGCCGGACGTCCATTTCTTGCCAGTCCCCACCCTCACCTTAAAAAGGAAAAACTCGGAGTAAAGGAGGTAGAGTTCCGATTTTTTTTCGCGAAACGGAGATAGTCCAGCCTTCTTTACAATCTGACGTAAAGAACTACTGACGTACTTATGACGTCACAACTGCCAAAGATGGTTGTGACTCAAAAGTCTTGAAAACCTTGTTCATGGAACAAAGGTCGCCAAAGAGCTTATCTATGATGATGGTTAGGAACTTTCCATAGCAAAGTATGGTAGTTAAGAGTCTTACCCCTTAAACATATGCTATGAAGGTCATTTAGACAGACATAAGTTTACGCTGATCGCAAGATTTTCCAGCGCTGTCGGACCTATATTGCCGACAACAGTTTGCTCTTCGGTTTTGGAAATTCCAATATAAATGCCTTCTACAAGATTTCAAAGTTGAAAACTCCCGATTCTGACAAAGACAAATTGGCATCAAAAGGAAACTAACGTCTTCTGCTCCGGACAACGAGAATGCAAATTGATGACTGAACTTGAAGAAGTCGTGTTTCGGAAAAATTGCTAAAAACTTACTGTGGTTTGTTCTACCTTTGAGAAAAACACGTCATATTTTCACCTTGGTGTTTAGGAACCTTTCCCTGAAAATTATGAGAAAACTGGTGCTTAGCTTTAATTTCAGGACAGGTTTGACCAAAAAAAGTAAGTATCCCCATGACGCGTTCCCACCATCGAAAGACAAAATACAGGATACATTTCTGATGATGATGTAATTTTGGCTTGAATTCTGAGCAATTACAAAAAGGCATCATAGCTACCGTTTTCTAAATAATATATTTTAAGTGTGTTAACCTTAGTCACTTGCGTTTGACTCGTTAAAGAACACCTTCAATTTTAAATTTCCAAATCTTTTCGTTAGTTTAGATTTCACATAACCAGATATGTTTTACCCAACAACCATTAAATCTGGCATAAATTTCAGGCCTATCTCTCGGGCGGACACAATAAAAACCTCAGTAGCTTCGAGAATAATCCTATTCCCGCTGTGCTTACACGACGCATAAACAAACTGTGATTTGAAAAACTGCAGGGCCTGAGTGTAAAACTATCATTATCTTCTATTACCTAGAGAGATTGACCATCCATTCCTTTATCTGCAGGTTTGCCTCTGAGGGTTCACTTGAACGGTTGCCTTAGTTCCCAAACATCAAACTGCAGCCCCCAGAAATACTCTTCAGATGTTTTTGAAACTACCTTGGAAAAGTGTTACAAGAAGAGTTGAAGGTAAGCCTTTTAAGACGGCAAATTATTTCCTGAAAAAAAAAAGCTGGCAATCATGATTTCTTCGATCGACATAATTTGCAAGCGCGGCGTTCTGTAACGATAACCGATTCTTTGTGTCTACAGAAATCATCAGATTGAAGTCAAAACTAACGGAAAGTTTAATAATAAAACGTTTTAACACTATCGTCCCATTAGTATTGCCTTTTGGCGGAAACTTTCTTAAATGCGGCTAGGAATTTGCGGCTTTTTTGTTAGGCGTTCAAGATAAATTGCTAATTTTTTGTATTGAGCGGAAACGGAACTGAAATCTTACGAGCATAAAGAAAAGAGGATTTTTTTTCTACGCCTCGAATTAAGCAAAAGCCCTTAGGCAACTTTTTGTCAAAAAAAAATTCACATGTGTATAAAGAACTGAAATTACATTGAAATTAACAAAACTTTATGTCATGTATTCATTATGTTTTCTTTTGGCGGGACACAACATACAAAGCTTTGATTTTGCGGCTTCGTTTGTAAGTCCAAGATGAGTAAAAACACTCAAATTAATTGTTCCTTGATAGAAATGAAACTTGTAAGACTATTTTAATAAATGAATAACCATAATTGAGCACAAATACGGCAACAGAAAACGTCGAGTAGTGCTCTGTAAGTATAGGTCCTCTGTAGTGTGTAAAACTGTATTGAAAATGAAACTGAGAACAAGAAATAACAATCAAATAACGGGTTAATACTGCCTGTAGGCGAGAGGAATTTTCTAGAATGCTTAGTGAATGCGGCTTTTTGTAAAGTTCAAGATAAATTGGAAAAATCAAATTGATTGTATATATCTCCCTGAGATTAAACTAAATATGTCAATTAAGCAAGAATTTTAAATATTTATAAAGATGTGAAATTTCTCAAAGTCCACAAATTTGCGGTGTTTCTTTAATGTGCAAGACATTGACATTGTTATATTCACATTGATGATTTATTGATAAAAATGAAACTGAATAGCAATACTTAATAGCTCGCCTTTTACAAATGAAGGGACACCTACCCTGGCGGGGCTTTTTGTGAAGTCCAAGATGAATAAAAACACTCAACTTATTAGTTGTTTGATTAAGATGAAACTTATCACTCTTTCTCCATAATGAATAAACATAATAAGATGGTTGCAAGTATCTTAAGGATACAAATCCGGCAATGAATCTAGTACCGAAAAAAGCGGTATTTTGACAGAGCTCGTTGAATGTAGTTTTAACGTAATATGCTTTTTGTGTGCAAAAGTCCATTAAACACGAAGACGCGCTATAAAAGGGATAGCTCCTCCCCCTCTTTGTCACGAAATCACTGCTTCAACGACTTAAAATCAAAGATGGCGGATTACGCGAGGAACGGGAGAAAATTCGTTATTCGAAAAACAGGTCAGATGCTACCTACAGCTGTTGAATTTCGATTATAAAATACTTACTTTGTGAGATAAAATTAAAAGTAACAGCAGGGACGACCCTTCCTTAGCTCAAATATAATATTTTAGCGTACGAAATTTGAATTTCGCACTTGTAACGGCTCTCCCAATCGCGAGATGCTGCACGATGGCACACAGACTCCCCTCAGTCGGATGAAGCCTCTCTGAGCCTTCAAAATGCATGGCTTGTGGACTTTCCTATCACAGCATGCTCTTGCCAAACTTTGGTTTAATGGTTAATAAATGACTATGTAGATTGTAAAAGAAAAGTTCACTGTTAGATCAAAGGGGGGCGTTTGGCCGTTTCATTAGTCAGCTTTTGCTTCGAATCAAGGCGCTTTGAATGCTTTGCTTTTGCTTCGAGAGTTTATCGTCCATTTACCTTTGACTGTCGATATTGTTACGACTGATTCTTCTTAGAAAAACCTAAAAGATGCCTTCTTGTGTACCACGAAATGTACCCGGAGGTGAACGCCATGGGTGGAATGTATTCACATAAACAGATGTCGCGGGCCTTGCATTTTGACCCATGAAGAGAAAACTGGCGATTCCGGGCTCAGTTGTACAAGCAGGATATTTGCACACTACTTTTTTTTGTCTAACAACATTGCCTGGCTCCCAATAAAAGTGATGCTGCATTCATAAGTGTGGGAAGTGTTATGTGTTCTATACAACCCCGGGATACAACGCGCCATTGTGAACGGCTCCAGTTGTTCGACACGGACATGCTTTACCGGCCGACTGTTTTATATTGCGGCGATACTCGACTTGTATCTGAATTGCACAGACCGGGGTTCTTTCAGGTGGATTTCTATATTATAAGCTATTATATAGGTAAAATATTGCAAATTGCTCTAATTTTATGTTGAAATATGTACTCTGAATTGTATGTTCGTGTTTAGCCGCATAGTGCTTGACAGCTTATATCGTGGTGTAACAAGTTCGAGTCTTTTAGCTCCCAAAAGGTTGCATTATAGTGTTGTTTCACCCCGTGAGTTTTCGCGACAAATATGATTTGATTTATTGGCTAGCTACCAAGTAAACATATTTGAGGTTCAAATGTAAAGGGAAATGCGATGACATGACCTACGCTAAAAGGGAATCAAGTTGCTTAGCTCGTAATGTTATGAAAAGGCACACGATTCAAACAGGAGTTAGATTTGTTGAGATCATGCATATGGTTTAGTCTGCAAGAAATACGGACGTGAACATTTTAAACGTTCAGTAGAATGATATTCTCAAATCGACAAAGACATTATCTAACTCAAAAAGCTCCTGTCTCCAGACTACGCTTGTGGAGTAATCGTTTATAATTTGAATTCCTCTACCACGATTTCGCGTGCAACCGTCTCGCAAAAGGCAAGGTTTTTTAAACAAAGAACCAAAAAGGTAGATCCAGATACAAAATTTAGCCAATTTATTCTTAAAATAATTTAGTTGTTATTAGTAAAACTCCACATAAAGTGTGTGTATGAATTTATTTTGTGAGCTTCTCACTGTGCGCCGCTTTCACGTCTGTAGGCTAGCGAGGTTGATTGACAAATGATCTCGAGGTACCTTAGGTACCTCTCCTTTTATAGCGCGTCTTCGTGTTTAAGAGTAAAAACTGACGAAAACACGTTGTGGGACGATGTAAACTATCGGTTATACTGCCCGTCTGGGTGCGCGGAATTTTCTAGAACGCTGGAATGCGGCTTTTTGTAAAGCTCAAGATAAACTGGAAAATTCAAATGATAATATCTTGATTAAGATTAAACTGAATATTTAAATAAGTTTAAATATTTATACAGTGGGTTATTCTCACTGTCCACAAATTTGCCGCTTTCCTTTAATGCGCAATTCAGATTGATAGTTTATTGACTTTATTACTAAAAATAAAACTGAATAGCAATCGTGAATCGCTCCCTTTTTTTCCAGTGAAGCAGTACCTATACTGAAACTGCTGTAGATTTAAGGCATTTTACATGACTGCAAAGTGCGTCCATTCTTTGTGTCGCTGTCATACCCTCTTTTTGCCAGTTTGTACAGTTTTAGTCTATGAATGATTTGATCTAGAAGCAAATCTAACGGTGGGGACTTCATGGCGACTGTTTACCACGAAAATCAAACAATTTCAAAACAATTTAAAACGTAGTTCTCAATCAGAAGACCCGATTTTCTGGAAAAAGTCGTTTCTCTTATTAATTCCAGTATGATAACCTTTGTACAGCTATTTTACATTTATATAATAAAAAATAACGATCTTGCAGGACTGAGTAAAAGTAATGTGAACGAAATTCACCGAACATTGCGAATTTTGCTGAAATGGCCAACTTTTGCTGCATTCAAAATATTGACTGATCAGCGTAAAAAGGTTGCAAAACTCCCCCGCTAGATCTTGACGAAATTTTGCGAGAACTTTCACTTGCTCTAAGCCAGAGTTCGTTTGCACCAAACAAGGGTTCGTCTGAGCTAGGCGAAAATTTGCTTCCGAGCGAAAATTGGTTTTATCTTGATAGCTCCACTCGTATATACGGATCTCAATCGAGTTGGGGCTGGTTAGTATCCTCTGAGACAGAGGGATACGTACCGATTTATCATTCTGTTTAAAGGACTGTTCCAACCTGGGCAGAGTTGTTCAAAGCACGGTTATAAGCCAACCCAGGATTAGAGTGAATTTTGCTTCCAGCTTATTAACAAACAATTGAGACTTTTCCAATATTTTTGCCTTTCAGTTTTGAATTAGAGTTTTCTTTACCTTATGGTTAAAACTAGCTTTCAAAAACGTTTTCAACGAGCAAGATAAAAAGCGCAGTTAACTTTTATTCGTAGATAAGCGTTAATCGGCTTTCGAACAAGCGGGCCGTGGTGAAGAAAGACTCAATTTCCGTTTCGAAAGCATTAAGAGAAAGAGTGTAGGAAGGATAAAGTGAACAATGCAAGCAGTCGATAGTACTCGTTTAAATCGATGTAAATAATTTTTGTTACTGTATGTATGGGTGCTAGAAAGTGAGCAAAAGAAGGGTAACTTGTCAGGCGAGTTATCTGTCCAAACGAGTAGTCTGTCTGAAGTGGGAAAAGCCGAATATTAATTTGTCCAGGCAAAACGCATGAACGAAAAATCATAGGCCTGCAAGAAATTAATATTTCAAAACTTATTGATTTCTTTCTTTCAAAACCAGTCGATTTTTTGCCTACTGCAGCTAATTTCAGATTTGTTTTCAAAAACTGAATACCTGAGAAAAACGTTTGTACAAACAGTGAAACGTGGTGAAATAGAAAGAAGAACTACAAACCCAGTAATACACGCATGCGCACGTTTACCTTGAAGGTCAGTTAACACCATTTCATACTTGCCTTTTTACCATAGAGCTGTTCTACCTGTTCTTTTGTCACACTTTTTGTATATGATGTTGTGAAATGCGAATCTAACGAAAAAGGTCCCTAGTACTGATTTCACCTGAAAATCTATTCTCGCGCTAATTTGCACTCTTTTTACCGCGCGATACGCGCGATGCACTAGACTCTGAACGTCGTCTCAATTAACCAATTCGCATACTCGTCGTGCCAACTCAAGTTTTCTTTTTTGACTTCGTGTGGTTCCCTGAAAGCGTTCCTATAAGGACATTGTACTTAAAAGAACGTGCTATTTTCTTTTACTTGAACAAATTTCATTTGTTGTTTTAAAGGACAGAACTGAAGGCTCAAACTGAAAGAATTCAGAACCACAGAGTAACCAAAAATCTCATGGATATAAAACTGATAATCTTTGTCTGGATTCTGCCTGAACCGACAACTTGTTAATTATTGTTCTCCCATCCTCCCAGCCAACCGCCTATCTCCACTAGCATTCCATCACTTTGCGTGTGGGACAGGACTACAAAATAAATTGAACAAGGATGGAAAAACGCTTTTGCTTTGCAACGCAAATTTTCTGTAAAACACAACAAAGACTCATGCAATGAGTTTCTCACAGTCCAATTGAATAAAACCACCCGCAACTAGGCCCGGTCTCACTAACTAGGTCTGAACAACGACTACTAATGCGAGAATGATAGCATTTTGGCCTTTAGGATTTATAAATATTTTATGCTCTTTAGTAAGGGATCTAATGTCTGAATATTTCGCGTTCGATCGATTAAAATTCTGGGATGTCTCCGAATCCTTAGGAACAAGCTCGATTTTTTTCCGTTTGTTTTTTAATTTCCATAAGAGACTTGTAACACTCTCTAGAAAGCCTCGAGGTCATGTCAGAATTCTACTATGTGGAGCGTGGGCTTTTTGTCCAACATCGCGACAAATTAGGACGGGAATTTTAACGAGGCAGCCAAGAATAATTTATTTTATTAGGACACGGAAAATAATGGAACGGTAACATTGTCACACCGCACGCGATGAAGAGGTAAACCACGCTGACATCTATCTTCTTCTCTTCGGAAATCTTTTTGCACTTTCTACTGTCTCGTAGTTAACTTGCACGCTATTATTTCGCCTATTTTTGTGTGAAATGCAAACATGTGTCATTTTTGTGGTGAAAAAATTTGCCAAAGATCAGATCCGTCGAACAGTTACACAGAAAAGAAAATCTCACAATATCTTATGCAAACAGAATGACTAGCTTCTTTGGACTAACGCAATTCACCCTGCAGGATATTCAAAGCTTATTCACGTTAAAATTCCACTCAACATTGTCATGCTAATTGCCTTGTAGACTTCACCTGTCGACTTCAGTTGAGTTTTCAGGCGCGTAAATCAGTCTGACTCAATTTCATATTCGGGATGCGATTCAGGCTCAAAAATCGGAAAAAATAGTCAGTTTTCCTGTAAACTGACGGAAGGAATGATTACAATTTGGCAACGAAAGAGTGTGAAACAACGGAGACTGTGGTAAAGTATGCATTATTTTTTATTTATATATCTTTGAAATATCACTTTAAAATTACCCTCACGAATCTGGTAACTCAAAAAAAAATGTTTTCTTCAAATTTGTTTGTGTGCTTGCGAATTTTCGGCCGGAATATTTATATTTTGAACTGACGAAACTTTCCTCTATGGAAAAAAAATATATCCAAAGGGAATAACAATGTGGTTTGCTGTTTGGCTTGCGGTTTGAAAACATGAAGTAAAATCGCATATTCCATACGGAACAACAAGTCTGTTTGCCTTTAAGTTGGTGTTATCAGCCAGAATAATTCGGTTGTCTTCGCCAGACGAAAAATGATTCTTCTTATGGCCAAGTAAGCCGAATTATTTAAAAACACTGAAGAGAAAATACTTAAGATATATACCGGCGTTCATTTATATAATGATCTGCTGGAATGCCTCGCACTCGCCAATATAACCAGCGGTGGTCGTATCAGCGAGTGTGCGTGCTCCTAATCCTCATAGTGTGATTGCTGCACTAGAGATTGCCTAAGAGCAAAAGAACCAACAATTTCATTTCATTCGAAAGTTTCCATTAAAGGCAAAATTATTACGTGTAGAGCACATTATTATTTAATTCGAAAACAATTTATCACTTGAAATCGGTAATGTAAATTGAAAGTCACAGTCCCTTCGAAATTAAATAGCACTAATTAAGGAATGTCTGTCTCATTTTTCCCGGATAACTGTAATTTTTGCGTTTAAGACATGACTTGTTAGAAAGAGATTGTGATGAGATACCATAAAGTTAAACCATGCAACCTTCTAATAATGCATTGCAAGAACAGCAGAAAAATCCCTTGAATCATCATTTTACAAATTAAATTGAGGAGAAATGAAACATGTTTTACATGTAGAGAAGGGAATTGCTTTAAAATTTTGAATAATTTCTACGTCACAGTTGACTAGCAGGTCATTAACGCTTTTCAGTGAAGAAACAATTTTCGTTTCCTCAAATACGTATTTCATTACAGTCCTTCTCAGGACTACACTCACCCTGACGATTATACTTCACCGACTTATGATATGGTTCAAACCATTTACAGAGTTTGTAGCGTGTTAAAGGCCCGATAGCTTCATTTTATTGAACACTTGCTGAAAATTACAAAACCTGTATTTTTATCAGTGGCATGAATTATTTTAAGCTCTTTAATATAAAGTGGTAAATTTTCCACCAACTGTTTGTATCTCGGAATCTTTCAGGTTTTTGTTCCATTGCCAGATGTAGTGGAATGGTGAACCGAAATAAAAAATCTGTTAACAGGAACGAATTAAAAAAGGAATAATCCCACAGTGTTTGTCTGAAAGAAACACACACAAAAACCGTAAACATGGAAATTTGAAACTATGTAAAACGAACACGAAATGTAGACATATGGTCTATATGGAGACCTTAAAGCTAGTCTGTCCTAAAATATGTCTCACTTTAAATCTTTAAAATCACTGAGATCTTCGCAGAATGTCTTACTAATGAGAGAATTATCATCTGTAATCGCAAACATGCTTCATTAGTATTCAAGTGTAATTCTAATCCTTAAACTTCTTCATAAAACATTCTTTGGAAGGCAAATGTCGGGAAATCCGTTTTAAGGAAGTCGAACCTTTAACTGAAAAACCAAGTGGACTTAAAAAGGTTAGCAATAATATTAAGAAGTCATTTAAGGTAGTTAACATGCTGAGGAGTGTTGGGAATTTTTGTTCCCGGCCGTCAGACTTTCGACTCTGACGGTGACACAAAATAACCGTAAAATGATAAGATTTTTTTGGCTACCGTTCTCTGCGTTCCGAGGATCTTCCTTATGCGCTCTCTTTCTGTTTATAAAGTCATTAATTGGCCTCCATCCCTGGGCTTCACTAAAGCGCGGAAGAAAATCATTTAGCAATAAGGTGACGGGGTGGGGGAAGGGGAGGGGGGGGGGGAGATTGCGTAATTTTCGCTTGTTTCCCCCACTTTCCGCCATCTTGGAAATCCCGCTTCCTGCTTCCCTTTTCCAGCCCCCTTTTCCAGCCCCCTTGTCCAGCCTTCCGCCCCCGGTGCCCCTCCACAATTAGGGAACTGGTTCGTAAAACCCTCATGTAAGTAACGATTTCTTTATGCAACCGAGTAGGAGTTTTACTTTAAATATGATAGGTTTTGGTTGACAATGTACCATGGTTAACTCTTGGTCAGAAACAACGGACAAACAGCATAGTTACAACACAGCTGACCATGGTCCAACATAGTTGGTGTTGAAAAGCCAGGGCACCGTGTTCATTCTTACGCCGGAAATGGTATCTGCCGTCTTGTTGTATTCTTTTAAGGGCCTAACTTAATTTTTCTCATCTTAAACTATCTCCCTCCACCCATGTGTATAAATGGATATCGGCGAAATGTTAGGTGAATCTAAAACAGCTTGGGGGTAACATAACCTACAATCGACCAAAAACTCATCAAGGGAGGGGAGATCAATAGAGCTCAGGAAAGACTTGGTTACATTTTGAAAACCTTTTAATGCGAATGATAAAAATGGATTACCGACAAACAGTTTTCTTTTAAAGGAAATGTTATCAACAGCAGTATTTTAGGAATCATTCTCTTACTTCTATGAGTATGAAATATTAAGAGGAACCACTGGAGGGAGGCAGCGTCTGCAATCGTAATCTCAGTCACAATCGTCATACATCTTAATGGTTTATTGGTAATTCCACGAGGTGACTCTTACTTCCATTACCAAACCTACGCTAAAACAATGACTACAATTAAGAGTGGCTGCCTGTTAGGATCGAGGATGCTCCGTCATCGGCCCATTTGGCGAATTCCTCATATTTTACCCAAAGATTCCCTTTAGTAAAATGTTCTCATAAATCACATTAAAAAGTTCGAGCGATGCTTTAATTTTCAGAAATTCACAAAAAATTGAAAGTGCCGCCAAAGTGCGGTTTTTCGCCTGATCAAATACCCAAAATTAGGTGTGAGGACGAAGCATCGCTTGGGCATTAAAATAAATTTAATTGATGTCAAACATGGCAAGAATTAGGAACAACTACTCTTATGCATGTTTTACTTTCAAAACAATTTAAATCTGTTAATACTGAGATTTTGCGAGCCATTTTGAAAACACCTCTATGGAGTGCTGATAATGGCGACAAAATGTAGGTGAAGTTTAACGGCATTAAAATGGTCCTGGTGCCTCGTTTTACGATATTTTTACTTTACAGCCAGAAGGTATCATTATTAAATATTTTCCATACCAAGTTTCAAGGTCAAACTCGCAAAGCTTCCCAGTGGGAAAATCGAATGTTTTATGTCATGCGCTCGGCCCAGTTCACGCAAGGCTTTTAGATGAACGTAGGTTTAATAATCAGCTTCAACTGCGCCGATAAAATTGTAACAATAATTTAATGCTCGGCAATTTGCCAGTAAACTTGAAAAATGTACCCACTAGCAAGTAAAAAAACGTATTCGGGTGTTTTAAAGGTTCGTGAAAGTCTCATTTGAGCTGAAACTCCCTCTAGTCTGTCTAGCGTAAGTACCGCCGGCTTGTACTCGCCTAATGCACCGATCAATTCGAAAGTTCAACATCCCCCCCGGGCAACCCCCCAGGCACCCCCCCGGGCATTTGAACTTTTGAAGATTGGCTTGTTCTAATTCCCTCCCCGTGGGGCAAAAAAGCCGTTCAAATGCCCCACCAAATAGTACTGAATTACCTCTCCTGAAAGACAAATTTTGTCTTCAATCAAACACTTTACACGCCTTTCGGAGAGAGATATGCCGTACTGATTGATACCTTCAATCTTTTTTAAAGACCCTTTAAAAAGAGTTATTCACTAACAAAGGCGAAATTACGTCAGACCAAGAGATAAACCCGGTTCAAATTCCCCACCCTTCCAACGCAACGTTCAAATTCCCCCCCTCCCCGGGCACGATGCACAGTCAAATGCCCGGGGGTATGCCCGGGGAGGGGGGATGTTGAAGTTTCGAATTGATCGGCGCATAAGGTGAATTTGTCAACAAGCGCTGCTGACATTTCAAACCGAAGAGGTTTCCGAACTTTCATCCAAGTAGTGCTTTTTGTTTCAATTTCACATTTCAATTCGTTAAATACAAAATCGTGCAATACTTTATAAGTTTAAGCAGCTCGGATGTCTGCCGGCTCGCGCTGAAATCACTTGCGATCATTTCAAGAGCGCTGTCAATGTCGTGGAAACAAACGATTGGATGGCATTCATACAGTCAATAATCTCTCGAGAGAGGCCAGGATGTCAAGAGCTGCAGTAACGTAAAACGTTTATATAGCAGTGATCAAAATGTCAGTGTTTAAATGTAAAGGCTGTGACGATTTCAAATCAAATTCCGCCTATATAAGGGAGCGATCATTATTTAGAGCAGGGGAGGAGGTGGATGATATTAGGGAGGGGTTATAGATTTTTGGGAAGTGCTGGAAGAGGGGTTATGGAATATCCACAGAGAAAAAAGGAGGGGTTACTAGAAATAAATGAACACTTTATTCATTCCAAGGAATATGGCTTTATTGTTCTAGTTTTGCACTAGGAATCTGCTTTGCCACGTGGTGGCCAGTCTTCCAGCCCAGACCTAAGAATAACCTGTTCAAATAGTTCTGGTTGATCTTCATTCTCTTCTATCTCATTGTCCCCTGACTCTGCCAATTCATCCAAATCATTCAGGACCAGGTCCTCTTCTGAATCCGACCTCTAATTATCATCACCATCATCATTGTCATCGTCGTCATCCTTGTCTGATTCATCCATGCATTCTCTTTGTTTGTAACTGGCACAAACGACAGCGTTTGTGTGAATTGCTGCAGAATCGTTTCTAAGCTAAGAACATGACTTATTATGCATTTTACTTTATCGTCCTTTAAGGTTACAAGAAAAACTTTTGGACACTTGCATCAGTTGACATTTGAAATGTTCCAGTTTTTGTTTAAGAGCATTACCACAACATTGGCTTTTAAAGTGAGGGATTTCTTACACATCTGAAAAGTATGTAATTAATTTTTACTTTGTCCTGACCTTCAGGTTGTTTACTGAGTTTGAGAGAAGCCCTTGCTTAAATGTAGCCTGAGAAAACCGCCGCCCTTTCGCGAGGTCGCGAAACGTCGGCTGCCTCCTCAGGCTAGTTCATGACAGTTACTGTTTAATTTGCATCAATTCAAGCACTAATGGCCTATCAAAAGTGTTTTTGTTTAAAGGAGGGGTTACGAATTTTTTGAACCACTTCAAGGAGGGGTAACAGAAAGTTACTCTCTCCTAAAGGAGAGGTTATAGACTTATGCTGCTTGGCGTTAAAAAATCATCCACCCCCTCCCCTGCTCTCAATAATGACTGCTCCCTAATTACAAAACTAAAAGGAAATCTGTCCGTCGCCAAACAAATGTACAGCATTTTTAAAAACGCTAATATATATTCCTAAGCAGTCACAAGAAACATACCCAAAAGACGTACATCTACCTCAATGCCACACTACAGTAGCTTCCACCATCCCAGGGTTTCTGTTATGGGCATCAAGGGCCTTTTGAATCTATTTTCCGGTACCATTTTCAGTATACTGGAATGCATACTACGTGCTGTGAGGTCAAGTACTGAAAGTGTTTGACATTTGATACAGATAAATCACGCCACCCCCACGTAGCACATTATAGCCTGGTCACGCGCACACCGCTCCCTCGAAATTGTGTACATTTCGCTTCATTTCACACGTGAACACATGAAGAAGCACTTTTAGATATGCGGTTTGCTTTGCCGTGACTGTTTCTCGTGTTCCAATGGCTCTATGTAGAAATAGTACATTACTAGCAATGATGAAGGAGTGGGAACTGAAATGGAGTTGCTGTTAGCCAGAGCCGGTAAGTACCTTTTCAAAAACGAAAACTTTTGTGATCATGAACTCTGACACTTGCACAAATGCTTTCAGGGGTTTTCTCTTTGAAAGAAAAGCATTATTCCCACGCCATAGAGCCGAATTTAGAATCCGCTGGAGGACAAGAAACACCCTTTGCGCAGTTCCTTTGCGCAGTTCATAAGCTGCCAATAGGGAAGGGATAATAACGATGATGATAAAGCACCGAGTGCAACTTAATCGTCTTTTATATTATATGTCAAACATTTAGCCAAAGGTAATAAAGGTTCATTTTTCAAAACATGGTGAACGTTTTTCGCATAGCCAACGGTCAAATTATGTCAGAAAAAATTACTCAACTCCTACATCTATATTTTTCTGTTGTAAATCATTGTTTCAATGATTCACAGCTTTATTATAATTCTTTGTCTGTACAAACTGAACGGGACTCGCAAAAAGCGATAATGTGCTCTTCTTTTTAAAGGAAAAAATATACGCCAACGTTTCGATCTCTTAACCATTCTTACGCCTTAGTGTTCAAAAGAAGTGTTTCAGTATTAGAGAAAAAACTAGAAATTTGGATATGAAATGCTGGTGAACAACTGAGTAGCTGGGGATCCTATGGTGCAAATTGCTCCAAAGCGTGAAAGCTGTCCCTACATTTTGTAGTCAACTTCCCGTTCTCTTTATGCAGACCTAAACTGAGCTACTAAATATAATTTAAATAAATGTTTAGGCTTGAAGTGACTGTTCTTCCGCTCCTTTAAGCAACGCTCCATAACAAATCATTACTTTTCCCCATGATGCTCATTTAGTCTTCGAGTGCACAATTTTTTAGACAAGTGTCGCAATAACATTTTTAGTAGCTTTTTTTCAGGTTTGAAAGTGAAAAAAAGTTGTCACTGGCGTTTAGCAAAGTTTAAACTTCTTATTCTTTCTCGGTATTCAGATCCATGCATGGCCATCTGACGATAAGGTTTTCTTCTCAGTTCGTTAACACGAAGAGGCAAATATTTGCCTCTGTCGTGTTTACAGAGTGAAAAGCAACATTGTGACTGTCTAAAACGGAGCTTATCTTTTTGTTTTACGAGTTCTTTACAAACTTTGATACATCTTGTCTATTAAGGAAACGAGAATACTGCAGATAAAACTAGCCCAAAAATAGCTGATCAATCAGTAAACAAGGGATAATAACGATGAACAAAAAGAGGACCCAGCGCAACGTAATTGTCTTTCATTTGATAGGAAAAGCATTTAGCCAGAGCCGGGTAATAAAAGTTCATTGGTCAAAACATTGTGAATGTTTTTCTTATAGCCAACGGTTAAATTGTGTTCGCAAATATCAATTGTCACTTGGTGTTTTCTGTAAATTATTACTTTAATCTATGTGCCGCTGGGAAAAACACGCACCAATGTTTAATTCTCTTAATAAGTTTGACGCCTTAGTGTTCAAATGGAGTGTTGCTATGGAAAACTGGAAATTGGGATACGATATGTGGGTGAATGACCGAGTAGCTGGACATCCTGTGGTACTAACTTCCATAAAGCGTGAAAGGTGTCACTACATTTTGAATTCGACTTCCCGTTGTTTTTAAACAGACCTAAACTAAGCTACTGAATACTATCGAAATAAATGTTTGAGCCTTAAGCCTTGAGCCTATCGAAATAAATAAATGTTTGAGCCTTAAGTTAGCTGATGTCAGTGAGACAAAAAAAAGGCAAACATATGAAGATCATCCAAAAGTTGACTTACTTGACCTTTTATTCGAAAGTAATTAACCTACGTGTATTCATTGATCTGTTTAACCAGGCTTTTAAGTGAAACAGTCGCATAAAACAACATAAGCTATCCAGTTTCCACTGGCAGTTCTACCAGAAATTGTCATGCAACACATTTAGGAACGAGCTCTTAAAACCTACAAACATACACTATGTTCAAAGTGTAAACTACCTTTGGCCGTCAAATGTTTTACATATAAAATGAAAGGCGACCAAGTTGCACTCGATGCTTTGTTATCATTATTATTATTTCCCCCTCCTCATCAGCGACTTTAATATAGGCTTCTTTTGAAATTTGCATGATCTTTTCCTCAACTCTTCTGGCAAAATCTAATAAACTCTTTTAAAAGGATAAGAGAAGCTCAGTTGCTAGTAAAAAAAATCACATGATGGGAAGCAAATATCCGCCGCTTATTAGCAAAATGAAATGAAAACCTTACCATCAGCTGGTCAAGCAAAGATCTGAATAATAAGAAGTTTAGACTTTGCTTAACGCTAATGACAACTAATTTTCGCTTTCCAAAAGAACAAGAACAAATGATGTATCGACAACTGTCTACGCGTACCTTCTCCGGTCGATGAATGGTCCAGTTATTCTTTATATCAAGGTGGTCTCAGAGATCTGGACTTCTTTTGTGCTATCGAAAAATGACCATTAACTGATAAAACAATAATATCTAGTAGAACGCCACTTAAAGGAACACAAGAACAGTCACGGAGTTTTTAATTTCACTCTCGCTAAATGTCAGCTTATTGCCTGAGCCTAAAGGCTCGATTTATAAACACCACTAAATTGGACTTTTTTTTCCTTCTTATGTTATAAATTAGGCTAATAATCTTTACTTGCATCTTTTAATTAACACGTTTCTGACAAGGTTCAGTCCATTTCTGCTAACACACTGGGAATAAAAGGTAAGAAGATATTTGCCTTTTTAACACTTTTATTCTTGACTTATACGTAGTTATACCACCTTGTCTTGTACTGTAGATGTAAATATTGGTCACGCAGTACAACAAACCTTTACCAATGGGAGAAATCGGGCTGAAAAATTGCAACACGTAAACTGCAACATGCAATAGTCTTAGGGTTAGCTTTCATTTTGTTCTGTTGACCGGTCTTATATGTATTTGTTCTCTCGAAAAAACAACTGTTTAAATTCTTGTTTTCGTCGTTAACCAGAACCGACGAAAACAAGAAGTTGTCTGGTGTGTCGCAAACCAGTTGCGCTCGTAAGTTAGCACAATTGTTGCTTTGTGAAACATAGAGCTGTAGGGTGACAAGGCGTGTACTCTGTAGGTTTGTATCGTTTGCATTTTCGTCAATCTCCTTGGTTAACTGTCTGCAAGGGGTTTGTCCGTTACCATACTGCAAAAGGAGTCGATTTCGTTTTTGTGTAAATGAGTGAACGTGTGGTCCACGTAAGGTAACCAAAGTCATAGCGCCGGTGTGTTTGTAGGTTTTAAGGGCTCGTTCCTAAATGTGTTGCATAACAATTTCTGGCAAAACTGCCAGTGGAAACTGGATAGCTTATGTTGTTTTATGCGACTGATTCACTTAAAAGCCTGGTTAAACAGATCAATGAATACACGTAGCTTATTACTTTCGAATAAAAGGTCCAGTAAGTCAACTTTTGGATGATCTACATATGTTTACCTTTTTCTTATTGTTTCACTGACATCAGCTAACTTAAAGCTCAAACATTTATTTTAATAGTATTCAGTAGCTTAGTTTAGGTCTGCTAAAAACAACGGGAAGTTGAATTCAAAATGTAGTGACACCTTTCACGCTTTGGGGAAGTTAGCACCACAGGATGTCTAGCTACTCGGTCATTCACCCACATTTCGTATCCCAATTTCCAGTTTTCCATAGCAACACTCCATTTGAACACTAAGGCGTCAAACTTATTAAGAGAAACATTGGTGCGTGTTTTTCCTTTAAAAAGAGAAACAAGTCTGATCTGTGTGTGTGTGTTCCGTCTGTACAGACAAAAATACTGGTAATAATACAGCGGCACATAGATTAAAATAATGATTTACAGAAAACACCATGTGAGAATTGATATTTCTGACCACAATTTAACCGTTGGCTATAAGAAAAACATTCACAATGTTTTGACCAATGAAGTTTTATTACCCAGCTGTAGCTGAATGCTTTTCCTATCAAATGAAAGACAATTACGTTGCGCTGGGTCCTTTTTTTTTTTCGTCGTTATTATCCCTTGTTTATTGATCAGCTATTTTTGGGCTAGTTTTATCTGTAGTATTCTCGTTTCCTTAATAGAAACGGTGTAGCAAAGTTTGTAAAGAACTCATAAAACAAAAAGATAAGCTCCGTCAGTTTTAGACAGTTACAATGTTGCTTTTCACTCTGTAAACACAAAAGAGGCAAATATTTGCCTCTTCATGTTAACGAACTGAGAAGAAAACCTTATCGTCAGATGGCCATGCATGGATCTGAATACCGAGAAAGAATAAGAAGTTTAAACTTTGCTAAACGCCAGTGGCAACCTTTTTTTCACTTTCAAACAGGAAAAAAAAACTAATAAAAATGTTATTGCGACACCTGTCTACAAAACTGTGCACCCGAAGACTAAATGAGCATCATGGGGAAAAGTAATGATTTGTTATGGAGCGTTGCTTAAAGGAGCGGTCACTTCAAGCCTAAACATTTCGGTTTGAATAATATACAGTAGCTCAGTTTACTGTCTGCATAAAGAGAACGGGAAGTCGACTACAAAATGTAGGGACAGCTTTCACGCTTCGGAGCAATTTGCACCACAGGATCCCCAACTACTCGGTTGTTCACCAACATTTCATATCCAAATTTCTAGTTTTTTCTCTAACACTGAAACACTCCTTTTGAACACTAAGGCTTAAAAATGGTTAAGAGAAACGTTAGCGTATATTTTTCCTTTAAAAAGAAAAGCCCATTATCGCTTTTTGCGAGTCCCGTTCAGTTTGTACAAACAAATGAATTATAATAAAGCTGCGAATAGATTGAAACAATGATTTAGAACAGAAAAATATAGATGTAGGAGTTGAGTGCTTTTTTTCTGACATAATTTGACCGTTGGCTATGAGAAAAACATTCACTTTGTTTTGAAAAATGAACCTTTATTACCTTTGGCTAAATGTTTGACATACAATATAAAAGACGATTAAGTTGCACTCGGTAGCTCGGTGCTTTATCATCATCGTTATTATCCCTTCCTTATCGGCAACTTATGATCTGCGCAAAGGAACTTCGCAAAGGGTGTTTCTTGTCCTCCAGCGGACTCTAAATTCGGCTCTATATATGGTGTGGGCAAATGCTCAGGCCAAAATGCTTTCCTTCCAAAGAGAAAACCCTGAAAGCATTTGTGCAAGTGTCAGAGTTCATAACGTCACAAAATGGGTTTTCGTTTTTGAAAGGTACTTACCGGCTCTGGCTAACAGCAACTTCATTTCAGTTCCTACTCCTTCATCATTGCTAGTAATGTACTTTAGCTACAAAGAGCCATTGGAACACGAGAAACAATCACGGCAAAGCAAACGGCATATCTAAAAGTGCTTCTTCATGTGTTCACGTGCGAAATGAAGCGAAATGTACACAATTTCGCAGGAGCGGTGTGCGCGTGACCAGGCTACAATGCGCTACGTGGGGGTTGCGTGATTTATCTGTATCAAATATCAAACACTTTTAATACTTGACCTCACAGCACGTAGTATGGACTCCAGTATACTAGGGGTATAGAATGGTAAAATCCGAGACTCGCCGAGACGCCGAGACCCATGTTTTAAAATGCGAGCCCGAGACTTCCGTCTGTTTGTAAAATCCGAGCCCGAGACTGGGTCCTCCGAAAATACGAGCCCGAGACGTGCTGAATAAAAAATCCGAGCTCGATAATCTGATAGAAAGCAACAAAAGCGGCTATCACGCGCTTTCGGGCTTTCGGAACTCACAGAAGCTCGAACCTGGTGTTTTATTATTAAAAGTTATTAACATGTAGTAAACAGAGTACCCAACCGGTCGCAATTATTGGATAACGTACCACTACTTATTAGCCAGGCTAGTTACTTATAAACTAATGATTCGATTGTCTGGTCTGGTCTGTCTAGTCTGTTTCAGTCTTATATTAAACTCCGGTGGGAAACATAAGGAAAGCTTAGGAAGTTTGGCGTTCTGCTTTTGTGGTCTTTTTGTGAAAGAGACGGTGAGCTTCGGTCCAAGGAACACGCGAGGGGGCTACAATGGAAGAAGAAGGCGGTGCGGAGTCAAAGCGGCGAAAGCGCAAATACGGTTAGTTAATCTATTGTAGCTTATTACTGCAGTGTAATTATAGCCGCTAGCTTTTTTTGGTTTTATTGTTCAATTACTGATGGTTATTTTAGGTGTTGCAATATTGGTCACATCGTTTTTCTGTTTGTTTATTGAAATGATCCATAAATTGGAAGGTTGGAAAGCTAGGAACAAAACTAAAGTCAACTAAAGAGAATACCTGGTCTAACACTCAACAGGAAATTTGGCGACAAGCCACAGGAATAGTAGTCTCCTACGCAGCCGTTTTTAGTGGCGTCACGGAACACTTCCCCCCACAGCGTTGCGTGACGCCACTAAAAACGGCTGCGTAGGAGACTACAGGAATAGCGAGGAATGTTACACATTGATGTTAGTTTAGCGTTTGTACTAAAAAAGTTCCAAGTTTACTCTGTTTGTAACCAACATGTACTCGACAGCACATTGACTCGAAGATTGTGATTGCATGAGTCTTATAACTGAAATAATAAACGGCTAGCTATACAGTTATACCTTTATGACCTTTTATAGCTTTCTACTGTGCTGCTCAATGATTTGTGAAAAGAGCAACATGCACACGTGGAACTGTGCGAGTGAAGCTGTAAATAAATGACATATCTCCGGAAATGATCCTGCGCCGCAAATGATGCCATTGAAAATCAG
This sequence comes from Siderastrea siderea, assembly GCA_964030785.1. Classification (NCBI taxonomy): domain Eukaryota; kingdom Metazoa; phylum Cnidaria; class Anthozoa; order Scleractinia; family Rhizangiidae; genus Siderastrea; species Siderastrea siderea. The sequence continues at coordinate 56,006,803 of OZ034967.1, forward strand.
GAATCACGTGGGGTTTTATCATGCAAAGAGAACAAAATGAATAATTGTGTAATCATATGAAGTGTTTTAGAGGACCTACAACGCTGACAAAGTTCAGGATCTGAAATAGATGATTTGGCGTATTCTTGGGAGTATAGTAATTTTGGCACTAGCATATAAGGTTATAAGCTCTAGCCTACAAAGCAGGCGTTTATTTAAGACCTGTTATACAGGCTAATACGGTAACGTCTTAGAAGTTACGTAAAGCTAAATATAAGCGGGAGGGGGTGGTATAAGGGTTGGCGAATATCATGCGAAACAAAACTGGCGGGAAAATGACTTACTAAACCTGAGGGAAAGATGCATAACCTCAAAAAGTTAGACAGCAGTAGCTAGTAGTTAAGATGCTACAAATAATTTAACTATGTTCTATTTGGCCTAAAAAATTATAGACGAGGATAGCACTGATGTAAGCACAGATAATGAAACTGTTAATAGGAAATCGAAGAAAAAACGTCACGGAAAGAGCAGCGTGCAGAGGGTAAGTTTAATTGCGCGTGAATGTAGACGTAATCATTCTACCCCGCATGGAAAGCTTTATTAATAAAAGAATACAAGTACACTTTGCTGCTTTAAAATGGCACAGTGGAACCCACTAAAGCGCGTCGCTTTAGTGCCCGTATCATGCGTTCTTAACTAATGAGAAGCTCAACGCTCGGTCAACACATCCAATTACTTGCTCTAAAGCATATGTTCATTTGAAACGCGGACAACTCGGCTCAATAGTCTCAATGTAATCTATTAAAAAAAAATGAACACATAGGTAGAAAAATGAAAATGTACTGTGTGAAGATAACCAGTGTGCATAAAGCCACTTAACTTTGTATATGAGCGTGTCACTTGAGTCAGAGAGAAGTGTGCGTATTAACCGGCAAAAAGTACGTACTATGCCATCGTACTTTCACATAAATGTTTCCATGACATGAAGCAGCTGGAGGTTCCTGTACTGTTACTAGAAGGACGGCAGTCGAGGCCATCCGTGATTAAATCTTTCTCTAAATATTCGTTGGTACAAAATGTACACTTGGGTGGAGAGACAACAAGGAGCATGGCTTCTTAGTTAAGGTCAAGAGGCAGCGCCAGGGGAGGGATAGGTGATCACCAATCAAAACACAGTGGCAAAGGGCAGAGGTGGTGGAATTTACTAACAAAGTGAGAACGGTATGTAACCATTTTGTTGGTATTTAACAGCGTGAGATAGCTTGGTTTGTGCAAGCTTCGGTAGAGCTCAAAGATTCAAAGCAGCTGAGCCCGGAGAAAATTGTTTGTGGATGAAAGTTCAGCTAAATTTCCCAACTTGCGTCTAATTTATCTATTAGCAGTTATCTTGTATTTAATTGTACAAAAATACATCAAAGTAAACGTCAGTTGTTTAACCCTTTAAGCCCTGACATAAAAATGCATATTCTCCTTACTGTTCTCCATACTTTTATTATGGAACTAGTAAGGTGAATTTGTCTAAATATCAAGACATCTTATCCTGGGTGACCACTTTCTTTATATTCTCACCACTTGAATGTCTGAACAAGTATTGATAATGTAAAGAGAAACTTCATATTCGTCACTTTGAGGGGCTTAAAGGGTTAAAAGGCAGTATATGAATCGCTCAGTTAGAAGCATGTTTAGCTCGATGTTTAAAACAAATGGGACACCAGTGCTTAGCACCGAAGGACTGAACGATAATGGATAGTCTGCAACGTTGTCAGCAAAGCCTTGAACTAAGTAAATCGTGTGTAATAAAAAGGGCAATGTAGATCTTCCTAATAACTGATTTAGCTTAAATATATACGGAAGTTCTCATTCATTACGTGTTGGTTAATATGTGTCGCTGCAAACAGAAATAGATTTAGCACTTGCTTTGCTTGCTCGTTGAACTGTGAACTCCGTGCTAATATTTATCAATTATTCTACGAGGGCGCGCTGGATATCGAATGATAGATAACCAACGAGGCGCGTAGCGCCGAGTTGGTTATAATCATTTGATATCCAGCAAGCCCGAGTAGAATAATTGTTTTATTAAAAACTTAACCACTATTAAAAAAAAAATCAAGAAAGAACGGGAAAAGGAATGAGAAAAGAAATTTAAACGGAACGAGAATCGATCATATGACAACGAAAAAGGCGCCAAAACCTTGCGAAGTGTTGCAGCGTTTCATTGCAAAGCTGAATGAATCAATGAAAACTGCTCGAAAGTGAACAAAGTAGCACACGTGTTAGAAAAAAATCTTCTAATTATTGGCTCTGAAATATGGTACACGTTTGATTTTTCCTGAAACATTGTTGTGATCATCGTTCAAAGCGGATTGAAGCTGTACAATTTCGCCATATAGCTGCTGGAGTTGAAACTGAACAAGTTTGTATTCTGTTCGCACAACGGAGCCATCATGTGCGTGTTTGATCGAACTGAAGTACAGAACAAATTTGAACAGTTGAACTTGAAGAGGTAATTTCTATGCAGCTAAGAAGCACAATTACTGTAGCGATCAGGAACATTAGAATTCACCATCATAGTTTGTTAAACGGAAAGCGCAAAATGCAGTTGTTCTCAGTTTAGAGGTTGCGGACGGAATGGTAAAAACAACATTCAAGCAACTGGAAAAGCGATTCAACTCCGTTTACATGGCATCCGATTTCTATCTGAGCATTTAGAACTGTTGGAACACAGAGCTACAACAAGTGCAGGTAAACCAGTGTCAATTTTGCGTGTTAAAGCCGAGAAACAATCTCAGCCTTCCTTCCTTCTTGGTAGTTTGCAGCTGTATTTTTTTAGTACTTGTTTAGACTGCTTCATGATTTTCGCACCGACTCGCCATGACTGTGTGATAGTTTTTAGTAAATGCTCCTGCCCCATTTCACTGTGTTTTATTTTATATCTTGTCTTGACATTTTGAAGTGGAAATCCTTTCTGATAAAACCTACCGTTTTTTTTTTAATTTCAATGATCGACGTGACGATCGATGAAAGAAATTAATTGTAAACACCACGCTTAATGCTTAAATTTCTATTTCTGCGCAGTTTCTTCAATCAGTTTTGACTTGTGTTAGAGGACGCTGTTGGTGATGCTTGTTGGTGACGCTGTTGGAATCTCTGCTTAATTTAAATTGGCTGCCAAGTCCATTTTTCTCGCCGGGTTGCTCGCGAGGAAAAAACTTTCAGCTCACTTTGTTGTTGAGTGTTCATTGACCATGTTTGGTCGCAGCAGGTATATGAGTCGATAGCCTAGCTCCGTTGAGCCAATCAAAATGCTAGAAATCCAATATACCTAGTCCAGTTTTTAATAAAACTTATTATTAAAAACTGGACTAGGTATATTGGATTTCTAGCATTTTGATTGGCTCAACGGAGCTAGGCTATCGGCTCATATACCTGCTGCGACCAAACATGGTCAATGAACACTCAACAACAAAGTGAGCTGAAAGTTTTTTCCTCGCGAGCAACCCGGCGAGAAAAATGGACTTGGCAGCCAATTTAAATTAAGCAGAGATTCCAACAGCGTCACCAACAAGCATCACCAACAGCGTCCTCTAACACAAGTCAAAACTGATTGAAGAAACTGCGCAGAAATAGAAATTTAAGCATTAAGCGTGGTGTTTACAATTAATTTCTTTCATCGATCGTCACGTCGATCATTGAAATTAAAAAAAAACGGTAGGTTTTATCAGAAAGGATTTCCACTTCAAAATGTCAAGACAAGATATAAAATAAAACACAGTGAAATGGGGCAGGAGCATTTACTGAAAACTATCACACAGTCATGGCGAGTCGGTGCGAAAATCATGAAGCAGTCTAAACAAGTACTAAAAAAATACAGCTGCAAACTACCAAGAAGGAAGGAAGGCTGAGATTGTTTCTCGGCTTTAACACGCAAAATTGACACTGGTTTACCTGCACTTGTTGTAGCTCTGTGTTCCAACAGTTCTAAATGCTCAGATAGAAATCGGATGCCATGTAAACGGAGTTGAATCGCTTTTCCAGTTGTTTGAATGTTGTTTTTACCATTCCGTCCGCAACCTCTAAACTGAGAACAACTGCATTTTGCGCTTTCCGTTTAACAAACTATGATGGTGAATTCTAATGTTCCTGATCGCTACAGTAATTGTGCTTCTTAGCTGCATAGAAATTACCTCTTCAAGTTCAACTGTTCAAATTTGTTCTGTACTTCAGTTCGATCAAACACGCACATGATGGCTCCGTTGTGCGAACAGAATACAAACTTGTTCAGTTTCAACTCCAGCAGCTATATGGCGAAATTGTACAGCTTCAATCCGCTTTGAACGATGATCACAACAATGTTTCAGGAAAAATCAAACGTGTACCATATTTCAGAGCCAATAATTAGAAGATTTTTTTCCAATACGTGTGCTCCTTTGTTCACTTTCGAGCAGTTTTCATTGATTCATTCAGCTTTGCAATGAAACGCTGCAACACTTCGCAAGGTTTTGGCGCCTTTTTCGTTGTCATATGATCGATTCTCGTTCCGTTTAAATTTCTTTTCTCATTCCTTTTCCCGTTCTTTCTTGATTTTTTTTAAAATAGTGGTTAAGGTTTTAATAAAACAATTATTCTACTCGGGCTTGCTGGATATCAAATGATTATAACCAACTCGGCGCTACGCGCCTCGTTGGTTATCTATCATTCGATATCCAGCGCGCCCTCGTAGAATAATTGTTAAATATCGGGTGCAATTTTCGAGAGTCTGAGATCCAAATTATAAAAATTCGAGACTGCGAGACCGTTCAACTTGTAACGAGCCCGAGATTCCGAGACTCTTATTTTGATTGCCGAGATTTCGAGATTCGGCTGATATTTTCGAGACGCATCATTTTGGATAGACCATTCTATACCCCTTATACTGAATATGCTACCAGAAAATAGATTCAAAAGGCCCTTGATGCTCATAACAGAAACCCTGGGATTGTGGAAGCTGCTGTAGTGTGGCATTGAGGTAGATGTACGTCTTTTGGGTATGTTTCTGTGACTGCTTAGGAATATAATAAGCGTTTTTAAAAATGCTGTACATTTGTTTGGCGACGGACAGATTTCCTTTTAGTTTTGTAATTATATAGGCGGAAATTGATTTGAAATCGTCACATCCTTTATAACACGGACATTTTGATCACTGCTATACAGCTCTTGGCATGGTGACCCCTCTTGAGAGATTATTACCCCGCCGTCAGGACGGGGTCTAGTAATACCCGTTTTTTTTTTCTTTTTTACCCCGCCGTCAGGATGGGGTCTAGCAATACCCGTTTTTTTTCCGTGGTGTTTTTTTTTGGGTGGTCACATGCCCCAGACCTCCGGTTTTCGCTCGGCCAAAGAAATACTCGTCGTGTCTTTCGCTACACAGCCAAGGGCTTTTATCTTGAGTGACCGTAACATATGTTACACCCCCCCGGGGGGGGGGGGAAGAACAACGGCGGGGTCTAATGCCCCTGGGGCTTTTCTTGCTTTTTTTTTTGGTGGTCACTTGCCCCAGACCTTCGCTCGGTCAAAACAATACTTGCCGGTAATTTTCGTTCGTTTAGAGTTTATTCGCCAGAATTTTCATGATAGTTGGTATAGAAAATTACTGGCGATTTAATGGCATAAAAACATTTTCGATGAAAGCAAGAACGAAGGTGCTAGCGAGCTTTGAAGCTGGTGTGAATTCGCCTAACTTGCCCTGGCACGTAAACATTACATCTCTCAAACACAGATGTCGATCCGGGAAGTCCCTTGCTTTCGCCAAGTTGAATAATTCAACAGTCAAATGCAAGCATTTTTTTGGCAGGTTTGCTTTGCTTCGCCAAAATCTTTAAGGAAAGTTGTGTAGAAAAGTACAAGGAATTCAGTGGACTTAACTTTTCTTCGACGAGAGCAAGGACGAATGTACTAGCGAGCTTTAGTTTGAAACCTGGCATGAACTGGCGATCACTATGAACTTAGTAATATTATGATGTAAAGTGTACGTATGAGTGCCAAGAAGTGAGCAATACTGCCCTCCATAATTCCCCCCCCCCCGGCCACAGGCCTTGAAAGAAGAAATTAGAAATGAGAACCAAGATAAAAGAAGAATCTTTGACCTCGGCGGGATTTGAACCCACGACCTCCTGATTAGAACACCGTCGCTCTACCAACTGAGCTACAAGGCCAGGCTGAGTCACGCTATGATTAAAATATTTCATCACGCTCTTCGTCACGCACGCTACAACAGGGTGATTAGGCAGGCCATGTCTTGATTTATATTATCATTGCAAACGCGCAAAAAATACGATAAATCACCAACTTTTAAAAGTGACACCACTTCGGCTTGTATCTTACGTGACCGTAATATATTTCGGACCCCAAGGGCAGAGAGAACAACGGCGAGGTTAATGCCCCTGGGGCTTTTTACCCCACCGTCAGGACGGGGTCTAGTAATACCCTTTTTTTTCCGTGGTGTTTTTTTTTTGGTGGTCACTTACCCCAGACCTCCGGTTTTCGCTCAGCCAAAGAAATATTCGTCGTGTCTTTCGCTACACAGCCAAGGGCTTTTATCTTGAGTAACCGTAACATATTTTACACCCCCAGGGGGGGGGGGGGCAGAACAACGGCGGGGTCTAATGCCCCTGGGGCCTTTTCTTGTTGACTGTATGAATGCCATCCAATCGTTTACGTGACATTGACAGTGCTCTCGAAATTATCGCAAGTGATTTCAGCGCGAGCAGGCAGCCATCCGAGCTGCTTAAACTTATAAAGTATTTCACAATTTTGTGTTTAACGAATTGAAATGTGAAATTGAAAAAAAAAGCGCTAATCATGGGTGAAAGTTCGGAAACCTCTTCGGTTTGAAATGTCAGCAGCGCTTGTTGACAAATTCAAAATGGCAAATTGCCAAGCTTTAAATTATTGTTAGAATTTTATCGGCGCAGTTGAAGCTGATTAACCTAAGTTCATCTAAAAACCTTGCGTGACTTGGGCCGAGCGCATGAGCGAAACATTCGATTTTCTCACTGGGAAGATTTGCGAGTTTGACCTTGAAACTTGGCATGGAAAATATTTAATAATGATACATTCTGGCTGTAAAGTAAAATTATCGCAAAACGAGGTACCAGGACCATTTTAATGCTGTAAACTTCACCTACATTTTGCCGCAATCATCAGCACTCTATAGAGGTGTTTTCAAAATGGCTCGCAAAATCTCAGTGTTAACAGATTTAAATTGTTTTGAAAGTAAAACATGCATAAGAGTAGCTGTTCCTAATTCATACCACGTTTGACATCAATTAAATTTATTTTAATGCCCAAGCAATGCTTCGTCCTCACACCTAATTTTGGGTATTTGATCAGGCGGAAAACCGCACCTTGGCCGCACTGTCAATTTTTTTTGTGAATTTCTGAAAGATTAAAACATCGCTCGAACATTTAAATGTGATTTGTGGGAACATTTTACCAAAGGGAATCTTTGGGTAAAATATCAGGATTTCGCCAAATGGACCGATGACGGAGCATTCTCGATCCTAACAGGCAGCCACCCTTAAGAACACATTAACTATATAGACAGTGTAAAAAGGACAAAAAAAAACAACAACATCATCATCATCATCAACAACAACAACAACGTCGTCGTCGTCCTCGTTATCACTATCGACCATTAACATTAACAATGTCTCACCTTATTTATGGTTACAAGATTTCCAGCTTCGTCATTGGCAAAACGCCACATAAATATGTAGGATATTATGACAATAAAGAAGTAATTCAGTTTGTTATTGCGCGATGAGTAGACTGTGACAACTAGTTTACCTTAATTTTATGAAACTTTTTATTTTATTCATAAGCTGCCCTAAACATTATAAGTTTAATTTTGATAGCTTGTAGGATTTATTCAAACAAACTTTGTTTAAGAGCAGCTGGGCTTGAGATTTACACGGTGAAGCTACTGAAGTTTTCTGAACCGGTGAAATGAAGGGTGAAATGATTAGAGGATTTTGCCGCAACGAGGCAAAATTCGAGCAAACCTCACATCCAAAACAACAGTAAGCGATTTGTCCTTCGCTAGACCTCGTGCTCGAAACTAAACCATAATAATCTTAATATGTCGAAAGCAACTATCACCAGTTTCCAGCGGACTGACCGAAAAGAGAACAAAAATTGCAAATGCAACGTTTTGTGAACCTACCGCAGCTAATAAAGATAATTCAAATTAATTTGACAAATTTGTAGGAAAATAATTCATTGAAATGGAAAACTTTGTTATCAAAATTGCCAATACATTCTTACAATATATACAATAAATTGTGTCCATGGAAAGATTACAACGTTTTACATCATGATTTAGTTTTATTTGGCGAAACCTTTTTATTACAAGCGACTCCAGTTTCTTAATCTAGAGCTATCAGATGTCAAATTTTGTTTACTTGACGGAACTGCGTATGACAATGGCCTATATTAATGAATATTCGTCAGTTTTATGTTTTTGCCAATTCTGTTGAAAACAATACTGATAAGTTGGTGTTGACATTACTAAAGTTGTAAACTGCAAGGTTTAACTTTACTAGACCTTTTCCCCTAACTTATTTAACGGCTCCCTCAGTTAGTATACTTAGCACTAAAACCACCATGATCGCATCATATCATTAATTATTTGAAACTAAAAACTCTTGGTTCAATTTTTTGGAATACGCCTCTTGTTGTATTTTCAATAATTTCTTTGTACTTAAGGTCAGGAAACGTCTTGTCAGGGTAGTGTTTTCTTCATAACATATATATAAGCAAAAATGTCGCTTACGTCACTAAATTTTCTAACATAAACTGACGTGCAGCAAACAAACACGTTTAGAGAAACAAACGTCAGTTGAAAATAATCACAACGTTTTCAGTGCTCCATTTGGCGAAAAAACTTTGATGAACATGCCGATAAACTTCCTAACGATCCCTATTAGCCACCCTTCTTAAGATGTGCGAAAATCGCTTAAGAAGGGGTAAAATTTGTCAAATGATGTTTAAAATAGTGCCTCGCATTGACAAACCGTGTCAAGACAAATAGAGTGAACCGGACATTTAGGCAGCTGTGTTTGGGGAAACTCATATGTGATTGGTTAATACAAAGGTTGACGTTAACTTGAAGAAATGTGCATCTTTGTGTTAAGCCTTGTGAGGTTTCACCTGCTATCCGTGATTATACAGTTCTAGCGTGCAGCCATATTTAGCACATTGATGTAAAAGAAGGGAAAAAACACTTTGGTTTGATTAGTCATACTGGGGTTAATCGACACCGCAAAGGTCCTAATTTAACGAAACCGGAGCAAAATAGTAAGAGCAATTCAAAGGTACGTTGGTAAAATATAAAGTTAAAGAAATTTGCCGTACTGTTGTAATGAAACATTTTTTGTATGACTCAGTAGGAAACGATAGATAGATAGCTTAGATAGATAGCTTTATTAGAAAGTAAAATCATTGCAGCCCCCGGGCCTGCTGAAATGTGACCTACTTTACAGTGTAAATATTAAAAATATATATGAGTATATGATAACTACTATGAAAAGGGTAAAATACAACCTATAATATAATACAAAAAGGGAAAATAGTTTTACACGTTTCTTGGTTTGGCCTTTAAAATGAGGAAAATCACGGTCAACGAAAACCTTTCTTTTTCTTTTTCCTTTGCATTTGCAAAATCGTTCTCCAAGGGGGTGAGAAATAATAAGTCATAGGACACTCCATTCAATACGAGACAGTGGCTATCGTGCATGCGATAAATGTCTATATTTGCCATTCAGTCTGATATTTATACCGAGACCTTGGTCTGAATAAATGACAGACTTTCTTAAATCCAGTCGAGAATTTTGTGCTATTTGTCACCTCATTGTCATTTTTTTAAATGAACGTTAACTCCTGACTTGATTTCATTTCTGGCCTTTGGTTGTATGCAATTTTGTTGCTATACATGTTTCAAAACCTATTTAACAGTTTGATCTTACCACGTTTAACCGGTCTTGCGGTTATTTTCACTTGTTACACTTTATAAAAGTGACTATTTTATCTTAAAAACCTTGATTTCACTTAATAAGCTTGATTTCCGAACGAACCAAGAATGTTTTGGTTAAGGATAGAACTAAAGACACTAGACATGAACGACAATAGTTCTCCCAAAGAATACAAAAGTAGTCGGTGCGCAAATGAAAATGTTGGTTAGAAATGCGAACTGTTTGATTACAATTTGCCTCAATGTCTTCAACAATAGTCGGAGTGTTTATCTGCTGTAAAATAAAACGATTACTTAGGGAAAGTGATTCGGGGTAGGTTTCTTGCGCAATTATTGAAAATCTTTCCCCAACAGGGTGACGAGGTTTAGAGGAGGAAATTTGTTATTTTTAAGCATTCATAGCTACAACAGCTGGCTAAAGAAACAGGATTTGATTCCTTGTCAGTTTTTGCTCTATTTGAATGGTGGTAATTTCCCACTTATTCGTAACATGCAAATTCTTCCACATGTCAGCAATCATGTGTCTAAGACGAAAAGAAATGGCAATTCACCTCTTTAAAAAATCGAATCCATCTTGCAAATAGATACAAATAAGCTTGGCAATGGTCAATTACCTCGCAAGGTCTTATTTTAAGGGAAGATTGCACTGTCATCCTCTTATTTCCTCCAATGTCAACTATAACATATATATAGTTAATGTCAGCGACATAAAAATAATCTACAATTTGCATCAGTTAAACGTTCTTATAAAGTGACAAGTTCGTTGAGCAGCTGAGTAGGATAAGCACTGTCTTGCGCAACAATAATATAAAAAAATATAAGCACCGATTTGCACCACTCATGGCATGATGTCGAGTGCAAGTTGAAATCAAGGAGTAAGAGTAAATTTTTCAAAGGCCAAAACAATTGACCGAGTGAGCCAAGTACAATTTGTGGGATTGAAAAATTTGCGAGTTCTCATTTATTTCGCTTGTTAGTTAGGTTAGCTTCAGGATTAGGGTAAGGGATCGGTGTTTTACTGGCACCATTTTTTTTTTCAAGATTGCACCCAAAGAAGCATGTGATTACCCTGTTAGTAGAAAATGTTTAGTTCGTTTTCGGAGAAATCAAGCTCCAGCAAACTTTATTGGTTAAATTTATTATTTTTTTAAAATTTATACTAAAATAATAACAATACATGTAACAATCAATAAGTTAAAAAATCAACACCAATCTAGTGTTTTACCTAGAATAAATGTTCGTGAAGATAATAAAGCTAACTGACGACTATCATTGCGACGTGAACCTTTTCACAATTTTGCAATTTGGGGAAATTATCCATTTCTTAGACCTATTATTATTATTATTATTATTATTATTATTATTATAAATTATTATTTGTTACTTCAACCGTCAGGTTTTATGCACTCTCTGGAAGTGCGGCCTGCAACATAACAATCTTTTTCTCGTTGAATAAAAAAACAACGGCTGACGAATATGTTTTGTTTTTAGAACCTGACGTTTCAAGCGTCACTAACACATTGAGGGCAAGTTAACATTGCGTGATCACAATGTTTGTCAAAGTGTAATATTCAACACTCTCAGCTTGTTCGAATAAACATCTCATTAATACCTTTGCTTGAGACACAGGCATGGTAACCTCTGACCAGCACTTCAAAACTGATGTGTCGTCTTTCAATCTGCTCTTTGAGCAAATATAGCTAAAATGCCGAAGAAACCTGGCCAAGAGAGAAGCTATGTGCGAGTATCTTGTTGTCTAAAGCTGTAGGTTTCACTAAAAGTCGACGACAATCGATGGCTAATATATTGAAGCATGTGTCCTGTGACTATCGATTAGTTATCGATTGGACAATACCAATCGGTACGTCTATTAATGTAAATTAATCAGTTTATTTCCGAACATCGGTTTTTTTTTCTCGATTAGACAAACCGGGTAATATACTTTAAGCTATTTTTCATTTAAAGTGCAATGCCTTTTGAAATCAGAGCCAGACAAACTTTTAGTTCCGTAATTGTGGTGTTTCCGCTGAATTACAATCCGTTTCTTGCCAGTGAGGTTAAGTAGAGATCGACTTGACATATATACGTCACGACCAATTACTTGAAATGTCCCATAAAATAAGAAAACAAAAAAAGAGACAAAAAAAAAAACCAAACAAAAACAAAACAGCATATTACTGATCGCCGATTGTAATATGCGAACCTATATCATTATCCCCGTCAGTTAGTGCCATCAAAACTGTCAAACATCCTACAAAACAGTGCACTTCTATCAGGACAACTGTCGAACTGGATTTTGGTTGATACAAATCTTTTCCACGTATTTTTGTGCATAAGGTCCTAAGGGTCACTTTTTCCAGTTCAATGAGTAATTACAGTATGCGGTAACCAGATAAATCTCTAGGGGAGTTAAACAATTCCAAAATCACCTGTCGGACATGTATGATAAATTGGTTATCGGTTTGTCATACGATTTTGTTCACTGCCTTTTCCTTACGTGAAAAATACACTTAAAATGTATTTTTTCTTGTTGGCAGGATACATGCCGTGAATGTTAGAATATTGGTAGCCGTACGTATCGCATATGTGTCGCATTAATTCGTTTCCATAATGTGCATAATAGCGGCCTGTTCCACTAAATATTGAATAGGGTTACAGATGAGAACAGGCCCTCCAGATGATTTCACGTTTCAGTGGATGTTCATCATTTAGCATCAGAGTGAGACATTTTGTAAAGGTCAGTTCTCGTTACAGTGTATAGCACTATAGCCTCCAAGTTCCCGGCAATGGCGGGACAGAAAACCCTAAAATCGCCACAGCCATTATGGATTTAAACTTATTCGAAAGGCGATGTAAGACGAGAAAATGACAATTAACGGTTGTATATGTCAAGAAGGTTTACAGTATATTGCGCAGGGGTTTGTTATATTCAAGCATAATGGATTTACATGCAAGAAAATAATCTCAGTTCCTATAGACCACAATAGTTTTTGTTATCGTAAGGAACGAAGTGTTTTGAATTTTTGAAGTTTTCCGAGCTTACGTTTCTCAAAAATTACGATCTCGCAAAAATACATTACCAAGCAGAAATATTTTCCGCAAACATTTTCTCCGGCCACTAAACTTTTCACTAGAACGAGTCTTGTCTTTGCCGAACGTACAAAAAATCGCTTGTTCGCGAAAAAATTTTCTTGCTATGTGTTTGATCATAACCAACTACGAAAATAGTGTACTCTTTATTTCTTTTTTTTTCTTTTTCTATCTTTAGTTTAGTCATTTGCTTTAGTTCGAACCCGTCAAAACATTGTCTGATCAATGGTTTTATCCCATTAGGCAGAATGAATAATGATAACGGTGATTGGTGTGAAACCTTTCTTTTCTTTGTTGGTTTGCTACCTGTTAAAAAGGGGTCTCGAAATTCATATTTTTTGTGTACAAAGCTACTCGAAGAAGTGAACATAAAATTACTAGAACGAAAGTAATACGTTATCTTTCTGATAAAACACCACTACGTGCAATTATTAGCAACCTAAATTGAAAGACCTAACAAAGGTAACACATGTTAGGCAATCGTTGAATTGAGAACTTACATAGTACTTGGATTAGCGTTTAGTTAGTTTTGTTTCGTGATGACTAAAAACGTGGACACAAGTTCGAGTGGCTGACATTTTTTTTTTAATTTGTTCATAGCAATTTTTCAATTAAAGGGAAAGATCGATTTGGTGCTAAAAATCGAAATTTACAGTTTCCTCATGGTTCTGGTGGTCTGGATTGAGAAGTGGTAACCATTTCTCAGTTTAAATTGTCAGTTCTATTTTGAAACTTTTTTTCTGGTTGTAGGAAATGTACGTAAGGATGCTTTAGTTCGTAATCACTTTCAAAATACTTTAAGTCACACTTTTCACAGGAATGACGCACCTGGCAAGAAAACAGCAATGCAAGTCTTGTCATCTTTCCTCAAAGTATTGCCATTGTTATTTGGTTAGAAGAAATTTAAATAATTTCAATTAGTCGGAGTCTTTCTTGGTTGTACGATCACCAAGTAACGTAAAACAAAAGAATCCAAAAAATATGCTCCCAAAACACAAACTGCTAACAAAGAAATGGCTTCTGCACCACTAAGAAACACGAATAACTTGGCTACTCCCTTTTACACGATAAGAAAGTTTGAGATGTTTTCAAAATTACGAGGCCGGAACCCGGAGAAATCGGTGTGGAGATGACCGGTTTTAACACCGAACTGTAATTTCTTATATAAAAGTTAGCGTTAAAATTAGAGACTCTAACACTTAGCTGTAAAAATATATCTGTAAACCCCATCTGGGCCCTCATGGAATAATCGCGCTATCGTTTTTGCAAAAAAGTTGGTCCTGAAACGATTGAGCTGGTTTGGGAGTTAATTTGTTTTCGATTCCAACTGCAGCAAAACACCCAGCTCGACACAAGTCTCCTTTAGCTCGTGGCTGGGGGTTAGCCCCTCAGCTGTTTCCTTCTAATCCCATGCTCGCCAGTTTATTTTACTGAGTCAAAAGGCCTTTATTATACCAAGACAGAACTGGATATGACCAACAGAAGCAAGCGCGCTGATTGGTTCCTTGCTCAGAGGCTATCAGCTCGTATCCTGCGAGAATACTTAGAGAAGTCGGGCGAACTTGATGACTTAAAAAATTTAATAGAAATGTTCACTTTTTATTGTACTAACTTTAGTTTAGGTAAGGGGGCCACCGGCACACTAGTCAAATTTTCAGCTAAATTTAACTGAAAAATTCCCAGTCAAATTTTTATGCATTTGATTGATAAAAGCACGGAGCGCACCAGTCAAATCTTCAGTCAAAATTTCTCGACCCCTATTTTTAAAAAAATCTAACCAAATCTTCAGACAAATTCCCAGTTAAAATTCACCAATTCCCCCCACCCTGGATTTTTCCGTGATCGTAAGCATAACTTCCCACACCATTTTCATGAATATATCTTTTGTCGTCGAAGCAGCTGAGTGATATTTTATCCACCACGTAGCTACCAATTTGATGTTTTTCACTTTTGATTAGTCTCATCATATGACGCATCTTCTTTTTGTTGATATGTCGGTCTGTTCAATGTCAAAGTTGATTTGATTTTATGAACGGCAAATAGATTCTGCCAGAAAACCACAGGGACTTTCCCGAGGAAAACCACAGGGACTTTCCCGAGGAAAACCACAGGGACTTTCCCGAGGAAAACCACAGGGACTTTCCCGAGGAAAACCACAGGGACTTTCCCGAGGAAAATGAGTCATTAAGTTTTTCAATTGTTTTTCTAACGCGTTAGACAGTTTTTTGTCTTGAAAACCACAGGGACTTTCCCGAGGAAAATGAGTCATCAGATTGTTATGTAATATCAGATGAACTTGTATTTGAAGTAAAGTTTATTGGTAAAGTTTATTGGTAAAGTTTATTAGTAAAGTTTATTAGTGAAGTTTGTTATTTCTTAGAAAAGTAGACTTGTGCTATATAATAACTGAAAAATGTTTATGACGCTCTATATTCCATTAATAGTAAGAATTCTTCTCCTGGTGGAAAAAGGGTATTTAATTCCACAATTAAATAACTAAACGACAGGTTTAAATTGATATTTATTTTTTGTGTTCGAGTTGCATTATTTGAATTAAATAAATGTATTGAATCATTAAAATTTTGAGTGTGTTTTCTAATTTTTAATTTAACAAGTGGATATTTATTTTTGTGTTTGAGATAGAAAACTGTTATATTCATTATTTGAACATCGTTTGAAAAGAGTAATT
Source organism: Siderastrea siderea (assembly GCA_964030785.1). Taxonomy (NCBI): domain Eukaryota; kingdom Metazoa; phylum Cnidaria; class Anthozoa; order Scleractinia; family Rhizangiidae; genus Siderastrea; species Siderastrea siderea. The sequence goes on from OZ034967.1 coordinate 56,022,567, forward strand.
TATCGAAACCGTTTAATAAAAATGCGTAACCGTTTTTAGTATTTAAATATCCATTTATGTAATGAACGGAACCACTCAAATTATGCCCGTTTAAAGATAAATCTGTTTCCATCACCATTTTTCCGTTTTCAATTACAAAAGCGGTGTCATAGACACTTGGGTCAACGTTTGAAATTGTTTCTTTTACACCATAAACAATAAGATGTCCAATTTTTAAAAGTGATGGAAAAGTAACTGTACCGTGTAGATCGAGATAAATAAATTGTGGAGGTGAGCTACCCCATCGGTGAAAATTGATAACTGTTTTGGTATAGTTTTCGAATGTTTTTGTTGCATAATTAGAAATTGAAATCGTAGTGCCTTGCACTGCCACACTCAACTCATTCATTTCCGGCGGAAACCATTCAACGACTAAAGTATAGTAACCGACTGGAAGTTTATAAAGGTTAAAACCGAGGCGTGATTGGTACTGGTTTGGTGAGCTTTTTTGAAACAGGAGTTTAAGTTGGTAAGCTTTTTTATTAATTTGATGTGGAGAATTGGAAAAATCAACAATACCCAAAACCTGAATATTTAATTCACTTGAAGATTCGTCGTCGTTTTCCATCAAATATCTGAAGGCGTCTTTTTTTTGTCCTGAATTAATAATCTGAGATTCATGAATTTTTTGGGTGACAAGATTTCTCAAATCTGTTATTTCATTTTCCATTAACTCAACATTGACTGCAGATTTCGAATTTTTTGAATCGGTTTTCAGGTTGATAATTTTATTGTTATTCAGATTCAAATCTCCGGTCATCGAAACTGAACCATCTTTTTTAATAGATTGTATTTTTGTTATTTCACTGTCAACGTATTGTTTGTTTGCGGCGCTACTATTATATCTAGGTGTTCCGAGGTTGTGAATCTGTTTATTATTATTTGGTGCAGAACTGAGAAATGATATTGGATTTCTGAGAGTACCCCCAGTTTTTTTATTTAGAAATGTATTGTTGATAAAATTAAGGTTCACGATATCTAATCCATCATTTTGCCCTGAATTGAAATCAGGGACCTGTAATCTACCTTGAAATGTTTGTTTTATTGTCTTTGAAAGGTCTGCTTTATTTTTTACTGAATTGTCGACATAATTCTTATTCGTTCCATGATCTGCATTGACTGGGTCTTTGACATTTGTAACAAAATGGTTATTCATATCCAAAGATTGAAGCATAGACCCACCTTCTTTTTTACTCAAGAATATATTCCGAGCTGTGTTATAAGAGATGGCTTTATTCGTGTTTCCATGAATTGGGTATGGCTGTGGTTGTAAAATTAAGTCTCCGCTCATAGTTGCTCCTGTCTTTTTCACAAACTGATTTGTATCCACACTTGAAATCTTAGCTATTTCACTATCTAACTGGCTTTTTATAACCACATCATTATTATTGGTTCCTTGTTTTACATTCACTAATTTTTTATTCTGCATATCATAATCATTATTAGCATCTAATTTAAATCCAATACCAGGTAAACCTCTGAGACCTCCCGAATTCATAAAATGATTAAAATTCAATACTCCGTTGTAAAAACTCATTTATTAAATATTCAAATTATTTCAGTAAAATTTTTTGCATTAAATTTTCGTGGCTTATCAACATACAGAAAAGTATATGGTTCATTTGTTGCCAAGAGATAGTCGTCTTTCTTAACGTTCAATTCTTGACATATCCTACTCTGTTCATTCTTACTTGGAAAATCGAAAATGCAGTGATGGGAACAGTTTAATCTGATGGTTTTGTCTGTATTGTAAAAAGACTGAGACAGATAAATACAGCTGCAATTTTTATTTCGAGAGTTCGTGAAATAGTTTCGTATTTCTCGATCATTTTTCACTCCAGTGTTCAAGTAATCATCAAAAATGATTAACTTTTGGTTTCCATCATCCATTTCATGTAAAGGAATTATCTCACCGTTGCTATCTTCAATGATATTATAACCATATTTTTTCGAAAGAGGTTCAAATTTTTTCAACAAATATTGATACTTGTTTTGCTGTAAGTTTTTAGCATATAGATAAATCTTATCAAAAAATAATAGGGGTTTGTTTATCATGTGAAGCAAAAGATTGGTTTTACCACTCCCACTCGGAGCGCAGATTAACATTCTGAAGCATCTATCTGGCATGAAAGGATATAATTGGGTGAAATTACTGTCTTTATCACCTTTCACATCATAGTTTGGTATTTCCATTTTATTAATTTACAATAGAATTTTTCTGAATAATTTTATGCGACACGCCATGTGACACGCCATGCGACACGCCATGTGACACGCCATGCGACACGCCATGTGACACGCCATGCGAGCTTTTTTATATTCAATTGAAACAAAAAAATATTTTTTGTTTCAATGAAATAAAATGAGTCTCCTCAAGTGGAAAGAAATGGCTGAAAAAAGATCGAAAATAGGTCGAGATGTTAATACTATTAGAGAAACGCTAAAACAAAAGAAAATAACCGATACAATGAGTGATGTTGAAGCAGAGAAGCTTTTCAAACCGATAACATCCGGTTTGAAGGAGTTGACGCAACCTCAACCTTTTAAAAGACGGTTGCAAAGGAAAAAAGTAGAGGTTCCAGATTATGGTATCAATATAGATGATGAAGAAATACCAGATTACAATCTTGAAGATTTGTTTCATGAACCAGAAAATACTAAACAGCTTGTTCCAAAACCACCCTCCTATGATGATGTTCTCAAAGATTTGGAAACAGGAAAAAAGAAAATATATGTCAATCCTGAGTATATGCAACAACTTGAAGACCCCCCAGAATATGAAGAAGATGAAGTTCCAGATTATGAGATTTTTGAAGAAGATAGAATAAATGAGACTTTAGATGAACTTGGATTGACCAACTATGATGATATTGAAGCACAACTCAAAAGAGAAGATATGACAGAAAAAACAAGACATTCTTTCTTATCAAAGAAAATAGAAAATGCAGTCAAGAAAAGACAACAACTCCCAGGTTACAAAACACATATTACAAAGCAGTTGAATAAAGGTTTGATAACCCAATCTGAAGCACAGTTCAGAAGAAAGGTCATCGATGACTCTCGAAAAGTTCTCAACGATTATATCAATTTCAACAAAAATAAGTTGAAGAGTTTCAAAGGTTCCGGTCTCAAAGGAAAGAAAACAAAACGAGGTGGAAAAGCCATCGCAGTTTTCATCAATCCCGAAGAAGCAATCAAAAAATTGGGATTGATAGTCGGTTCGATTGATGCTGGAAACAATAGCATTGAACTCAGAAACACAGGTGTTGCCATTCTCGATATTTTGTTGAGAAATTACATAATTAGCAAAGATAAATACAATAAAATTTATAAAAACTTTTTCATGTAAAATAAATGAATACTACATTAGTTTTATCTTCTCACAACGTTAAGAAGAAACAAACAAAAAACAAACCGAGCGATTTCACAATCAGATATAATCAACCAATAATACTTGATCCAAACAGACAATATGAACTTGGTTTAGGTCGAATTATATCCATGTCTTTCACATGGTTTAATATCAAATCAGAGTTGAACAACCAAAAAATAAAATACTCTTCAGATGGTGGAAAAACTTGGAGAGATATAATCTTCCCACCGGGCACATGGAATTATATCAGTTTCAATGATTTTATCAAGCAACAGACAAAAATAACAACTTCAAGCTCGACCACATATCCAATTACATTGCAATTCAACAACACAACTTTCAAAACAACAGTAAATTTGGCAACAAACTACCGACTGGACCTTACAACATCGAATTTTGGCGATCTGATTGGATTCAACAAACGAATTTTAACCAGTTCTGAAAATGTTGGTGACTACACACCAAATCTCAGTCAAGATACAGAAATTTTGAATATACATTGTGATCTTATTTCAGAAAGTCTCGTTGATGAGCATGAGACAGATATTATCTACACTTTTAGCACAAATGATTTACAACCATCTTATGCTTTTACTAAAGAGCCATTGAGAGTTCAATATTATCCAGTGAATAAGTATATCATAAACACCCTGCGGGTATACATTACTGATGGTAAACGACGAATAATAGATTTGAATGACGCAGATACATCATTTTCTCTGATTTTGAGAGAAAAAAAAAATAAAAGATAATTATAAAATGCCGACGTACAATTACAAAAGAATTTTTCATCCAAGTCTTGGAAGATTTGTTTACAAACATAAAGGATCAGGTTTAATTGTGGATAATATTTTCAAACCAATGAAAATGATTGTGGATAAAGTTTTAAAACCTGTTGCTAAAAAAGCTTTGAAATCGGGAATAGAAAGTGCTGGTGATAAAATTGGTAAAAAAGTTGTTGAAAAAGTTGCTGAAAAATCAGGTTATCTTTTCATTAAAGACCTTCAGTCTTTGGGAAAACAAATTCCAAAAGCAACAAAAAAAGAAAAAGAAGAAGATTACAACGTGATATTGAATAGATTGATTTCTGGAAGTGGCATAAAAACAAAAAAAAACAAAAAATAAAAAAAGTTTCAAACATATAAATAAAAGATGACTTTCAGAACAAGTGATAAACTACAGAGATATGAAATGGTTAGATTTTCCCCTAACAATATCATTGAACAACCTGGAAACAACAATACTCAGAAAAAAACAGGATATAAATTCACAATAACCGACAGATCCACTTTTTTTGATTATTTCAACGGATATTTCGAGGTAACCAAAGAGCTTCAAAAGAAAGCTGATGGATCTGGTTTTGCAGCTGCTGACCGAATTTCGATGATTAATGGGTCACATTCTCTCATCAAACACATGGTTATCAAATCTGCTGGTAAAACAGTGTATGATAGTGACAACATTCATAGAATCACAAATGTCAAAAATTTGCTGGAGTATAGTGATGATTTCAGCAGGTCAGTGGCAAAAAATAGTTTTTGGTATCTTGACACAGAAGATTCAACAGCAAATACAAATTCGGGTTTTGAAGCAAGGCGAATTTTAACTCAAGCAAACCAGAACAATGGCGGTGGTGGAGCCAAAAGCATAAATGAAATCATTCCGTTGAACAGATACAGTTTCTTTGAGGAATTGGAAGACAAGATGCTTCCTCCCATGCAGATCACATTCGAAATGGATTTGAATGGTGATGATGAAATGATTCACAAAGCGGCCGCTGCTGATGATGGGCGGGTGGTTGTTACAAGACTTTATCTTTGGCTTCCAAGATTAACTCCTAAAGATAGTGCATACGGTGAATTTGTGGAAAATTTTCTCAAACCAACCAAATGGACGTACATGAAAGATATGTATATTCAGAGTGCAGATACAAGAGCAGTTCAAAACATGTTTCAAATTAACCCGGCCATTGACAATGTTAAACATGTATTCATTTATCTACAGAGAACTGATGGTCCAAACAATGAGGAATCTGAGAGAACTCCTTACATTTTTAATACTTTCAAGCTGAATGCAGCCGATAACAATAGCTCTCTTGCATCGTGTCGTTTGGAGTATGGAAACAGTACTTTTTATCCTGAATTAGAGTACGATGCCGATTCAAAAGTGAGAATCTTCAACGATCTAATGTCTTATGCTTTTCGAAAGAATGATATGAACACAGGAACACAATTAAATGTTCATAATTTTGCATCTCTTTACGGTCTTGTCTATTTTGATCTAACCTACCAAAAAGAGGTTATCACTAGAGACCCAAAACAACTGATTTTGAACTACAGATTGAATGCAGCACCAACAGCTAATGTGAGAGCTCATGCCATTGTATTTTACGAAAAAGAGGTTATTGTTGACAAGGTTGGAAATGAACTTATGATGGTTTGATTTAAAAAAAAATCGTGAATTTATTTTATTTCGTAAATAAAATAAATGGAAACAGAACTACACGAAATAAATGTTACACTTTCAAAGTATCAGAAAGAAAAAATTTGTAAAGCTTTTCACAACCGTGAAAAAATCTTACTGAGGTTGAAAAATGATGCCCTCAGAGGAAGTGATACTCTTCTTATTCCTTCAAAGTCATTAAAAAGGTTAAAAAATGATAAATCAACTTTCGTTGAAAGGTTGAAAAATGATACTCTTTTTGTAAATTCAACGGCTGATGAAATGATGGAAAATTATTATATTCTTTTTCATCCAACTATCGTTGAAAGGTTGGAAAGTAAACGAAATAATGAGTATAAAGGAATGGAAATAGTTTTGGATTATTCATTAATAACTGACTTAACAAAAGATTCTGTCACTCGGAATATAGAAAAACTGATTGAATGTGGTGCCGACTGCCATTGAACTCATGATTGCTTGATTCGAAAAAATTGTGAATTTATTTTATTTTCATCAATAAAATAAAATGTCTACAGAACTATACGAAATAAATGTCACACTTTCTGATTTTCAGAAAATGAAACTTAGTAAAGCTTTTCACAACCGTGAAACAATCAAACTGAGGTTTAAAAATGATGCCCTCAGAGGAAGTGATACTCTTCTTGTTCCTTCAACGATCGTTAAAAGGTTGGAAAAGAACCGCAATATGAATAAAGGAATGGAAATAAAACTGTCCAAGACCAATATCAGAAAACAGGTCGGTGGTTCACTTTTGAGTTCAATTTTGTCACTCGGTCGAACTTTCGGACCGACATTGGCAAAAACACTTGGATTATCAGCTCTCGCCGGTGTCGCTTCCGAAGGAGCATCTCAGGTTGTTAAAAAGATATCCGGTGGTTCACAAACTGGCGGTTTCCTCATTCCAAATTCTAAAATAGATCAACTCATCGCAAATAAACATCTCTTGAGTGAAAAACAAAAAAGAGATATTATCAATGCAATCCAAACCGGTTCCGGTGTTCATATAAAACCAACAAAAAAACAAACCGGTGGTTTTCTCGGCACTCTTCTTGCGTCGATCGGTGTTCCACTCGCTCTTGAAGCTTTCAAAAAGATGGTGGGTGGTTCAGGAGGAGTTCCAAGAATTGGAAAACCCCCTTTGAAAGATGGTGGATCGGCTCCCAGAATCGGAAAATATCAACCACCGCCTCCATTTTATGGAACATGGGAAAACTTTGGCGGAGGGAAAAAAAAAAAGTTGGGGGAAGGGTTGCTCCTTGGGAAAAACAGTCCATTCAAAGGGATTCCACTGTTGGGAACAATTCTTTGAAATTCCGCAAAAATGTACCATTGAGCAATCACGATTTGATAAAATGGTGCCGACATCTCGGAATTCCAATTGACAAAGGTGGTGTTTTATCAAGAGAACAAACTGTTCCACACAACCACAAAATGGCGTTTTTCATTTACAATCTTGAGCCGTCATACATGAGTGGAAGTCATTGGGTCGCAACATTTGTAAAGGATGGGAGAATCAATTATTTCGACAGTTTTGGGTTGCCACCATTTCAAGAAATTGTGAATCATGCAGAGAAAAAGAATCTCACTCTGATTCATCAAAATAACCAGATACAAGATTTGGGTACAACCACTTGCGGATATTTTTGTTTATACTTTTTGAATGAGATGAACAAAGGTTCATCGTATTTCGACCTTTTACAAGTCTTTGATGTCAATGATACCATGAAAAATGAGAGATTCATTGAAAGATATTTTGAAAAAATTTCCCACCATATTGTAAATGAAAACGTATTGCGTAAAACAAAGAAAAGAAACTGAGTGCGTTGAACCCTCAGGATATAAATATGCAAAAAACGGTCGACTAATGTTTTTTTGTACATGTGCTGAATGTGGAATAACTAAAACTAGATTCGTGAAACAAACGGGAAACTAATTAGCCCGTCTGAAGGGGCGGGCATTCTGAATACGATGGCATCCACTGGTACTGATATGATAATTCACCACGGTATTCCTTGGCTTGGAAAAAAAGCAGTTGAAATGGGGAGATATTACGGTAGTGAAGCCTTGAGAAACCCAAAACTGCAGAAAAAGGCTCTCGATTATGCTTTGGAAAGAGCGGCCCCTTTTATTCAAAAAACAGGATCGGAAATGCTTGATCAATTGTCCACTAAAATCAGACCGAATAAAAAGTATAAAACAGATAGAAAGGATTTGGACGGTGGAAGTTTAGATATACATAAAGCCATTGGAAAACTCCCTAAACCAAAAGGAGGTTGGACTCTTCCAGGGCATCGATACACGGGCCCCTACAACGATCTTGAAAATCAGGTGAGATGGGATCCAAAAACAGGAGAGATACTAGAGATATATGACAAACCAACTGGTAAGACCGATGCTATAGCGATGCAGCATGATGTTGATTATTCAGTTTGCAGAGATGATAAAAAATGTAAGAACAAAGCCGACAGGAAAATGGTCAAAGCGTTGGATTCTGTTCCTTATAATGAGAGACAATGGGGTCATTGGATGGCACGAAATATGATTAACACAAAGCAAAAACTTGGTCTTGGTTTAAACTGAAAAGGCCGTCGAGTGAAGAAAACTGGCAAGAAAAATTAGCTGATGAGCTTCATAAACCGATAAAGCGTAACTTCACCCGGCGGCGGGTAATTGCAAACCGCATTGACGAGACATGGTGTTCAGATATCGTTGAGATGCAAAAATTCAGTCGATGGAACGCTGGCTACAGATATCTTCTTATGGTTCTAGATGTATTCTCTAAATACGGTTGGATCATCCCATTAAAAGATAAGAAAGGAGAAACTGTTGCTCAAGCATTCAAAACAATATTCAAAGAAGGTAGAAAACCACAATATATTTGGACAGACAAAGGCAAAGAGTATTATAACAAACATGTTAAGGAACTACTTGATAAGAATAAAATAACCTTATACTCAACTGAGAATGAAGAAAAGTCGTCAGTTTGTGAAAGATGGAACCGTACAATTAAAACTAAGATGTGGAAGCAGTTCACTGTTCAAGGTAATACACAGTATCTTGACATGTTACCTAAATTAGTGAAACAGTATAACAATACCAAACATTCAAGCACAAAGATGACACCTTCAGAAGCAAGCAAAAAGAAAAATGAAGGAGTTGTTTACTTTAATCTGTATGGTGATATGGAAAAATCAAGACAAAAACCAAAGTTCAAAGTCGGTGATAAGGTCAGAATATCTAAGTACAAACGTCCTGTCTTTGACAAAGGATACACAGCCAATTGGACGGAAGAAGTTTTTACAGTCGACAAGATACAATACACCAATCCGATCACTTACAGACTCAAAGATCTCAGTGGTGAGGAGATATCAGGTTCTTTTTATGAACAGGAGATGCAGAAGGCTGTTCAAGACGTTTACCGTATTGAGAAAGTGATTCGACGAGACGCTCGAAAAGGTAAAGCTTTGGTGAAGTGGAGCGGTTACTCAGAAAAATTCAATTCCTGGGTAGATATTAATGATCTGATGTGAAAATGAATTTAAAAATATTTTCTTATTATATAATAAAAATAAAATGACAACATTCATGACTTATCAAGAAATTCGAAAAATAGCTGTTGGAAAAAAAATCAAAAATGCACAGAAGCTCTCAAAAATAGAGCTGGTAAAAGTGTTAAATCTTGATGAAGGAGTGTTATACAAACCAACAGGGAAGGAGGTGTTGATTACCAATGTTGACACACAGGTTGTTACAAAATGCAAAAGCATCTATCAGTGTTCAAAAGTATTGGGTAAAAAATACGGTTCGATTCATTATTACGTAAACTGTGGAAATGAGTTTGTGGATAAGAATGGAAATAAGGTAATATTATCTTTTGCTTGAACTTTTTCATTTCGTGAAAAGTGAAATGAAAAAATAATTTAAAAAAAAATATTGTTATACAATAAAATAAAAGAAGAAGGATGGATTCACAAACAGAAATGAATAAAGCTAGTTTGAAGAAACTTAGCAAATTGCTTCTGAATCAAAAGAAAAGGAAGCCAGTTCCAACACCAAGGACTTATAAACCAAGACCACCTGTTCCAACACCAAGGACTTATAAACCAAGACAACACCCCAGCTTATTTGATGAAGTACCTGAGATTAACGTCCCCATCCTCAAACCAACAGTTGTCAAAACAACACTCAATAAGCTACCAAATGTGATTCAAAAAACGACTGAAAACGTTATTAATTGGGAAGAGTGGTTGAAAAATGCTGATAAAGTGATTGAAGAGCAAAATGAAAAAAATATTAAATGGAGAAAGTGGTTGGAAAATATTAATAAAGTAACTGGACCAACTTTCACACAGAAAGAACAAGCCCTGCAAGGGTTTACAAGATCATATGAAATTGGTCTCACAAACAGACAAGACCCATTAATTCAACTTCAGAACACCCATTCAGTAATTAAGAACAATCTATCAAAGGTTCTAAATGAAATGAAAGGTCTCAAATTCAATGAAACGTTGAAGATTACGTTTGAAAAACAGAAAGGAGATGAGTTGATTGAAAAGACAGCTTATTTCAATGCAAAGCCACAAACAGTAACAAACGAGACAGTGATTGCAAACTTGTTGCAGATAACACAACAACAGATTGTAAATATGATTCAACAATGGATTTCAGAAGGATCAGCATGGATTATTAAATCGGTTGATGGTCATTTCATCAATGTTGTAAGGTACAGACCACTCAGAGGTTCTTCATATATTCCATTACCCGAAGAGCTGCAGAACCCAGCTAAAGGGATTATAAACATGAAAAATAATGACAATGAATGTTTTCGTTGGTGTCACATTCGTCACCTCTTGCCACAGAATAAAAATCCACAGAGAATAAAAGAGTGTGATAAAAAATATGTAGAAAAATTGGATTACTCGGGAATTGAGTTTCCCGTTTCTGTAAAACAATACAACAAAATAGAGAAACAAAATAATATTCGTGTTAATGTCTTCGGTTATGAGGAAGGGAAACCGTTTCCACTTCACGTTTCAAAAGAAAAGTTTGACTCTTGTTTGAATCTGCTCTTAATAACCGAAGAAGAGGTGAACCATTATTGTTTAATAAAAGATTTCAATAAATTTATGTACAGACAAACGAAGCACAAGGGAAGAAAGCATTTCTGTATGTATTGTCTTCAATGTTTAAGCTCAAAAGAGCATCTTGAAAAACACAAAGTCGATTGTGTTGAAATTAATGGGAAACAAGCCATTGAAATGCCAGTATCCGGATCAAAAATTACGTTCAAAAATTATCGTAAACAGTTACCAACACCTTTCGTGATTTATGCTGATTTTGAAGCCATCACCGAAAAAGTTGGTGAGAAAGCTCCGCAAAAATCCCACACCGAACAATATCAAAAACATACGGCTTGTGGATATGGTTATAAAGTTGTTTGCTTTTATGACGATAAATTTTCAAAACCAATCAAAATTTACAGAGGAGAAATGGCCATTCACAAGTTCATGAAGGACATGTTGGCTGAAGTTAAATACTGCCGAAAGGTTGTGAATAACCATTTCTCAAAACCTCTCGAAATGACAGACGAGGATGAGGAAAGTTTCCAAAGAGCTGAAGAATGTCACATCTGCAAGGAACCTTATATCGAAGATGATGATGTTAAAGTAAGAGATCACTGTCATGTCACCGGCAAATACAGAGGCTCAGCACACCAGAGTTGTAATCTAAATTTCTCATTGACTAATAAGATACCCGTGGTGTTTCACAATCTCAAGGGGTATGACAGTCACTTTATAATGCAAGAGATTGGTGATATTGTGAAAAAGAATGCGTATTTTGATAAAGAAGGAAATAAACATGAGATGAGCATAAATGTAATTCCCTGTAACATGGAGAAATACATGGCCTTCATGCTGGGTTGGAACCTTATGTTCATCGACAGCTTTCAATTCATGAGCTCGTCATTGAGTAATTTGGTGAATAATCTTCCTGATGAAGCGTTCAAACACACGGAACAAGTATTTCAAGGTGAACAATTGAGTTTGATGACAAAGAAAGGTGTCTATCCTTATGACTATATGAATAGTTTTGAAAAGTTTGAGGACAGCAGGTTGCCGAAGAAAGAAGATTTTTTCAGTAATATGAATAATGAACATATCACAGATGAAGAGTATCAACATGCACAGAATGTTTGGAATGAATTTGGTCTATCATCAATGGGAGAGTATCACGATCTATATCTCAAATCAGATATTTTGTTGTTGACTGATGTTTTTGAAAATTTCCGCAAAGCATGTCTACAATACTATGAATTGGATCCTGCTCATTATTTCTCAACACCTGGTCTGAGTTGGGATGCAATGTTGAAAATGACAAAAACTGAATTGGAGTTAATAAGTGATGTTGATATGTTTCAATTCATTGAAAAAGGTTTGCGTGGTGGAATCAGTTACATCGCCAATCGATATGGAAAGGCAAACAACAAGTATATGGTTTATCACAATCCAAAGGATGCAACAAAATACATCGTCTATCTGGATGCAAACAATCTATATGGTTGGGCAATGATTCAATATCTTCCAACAGGTGGGTTTGAATGGTTGACTGGAGAAGAGGTGGATTTATCCAAGTATAATGATGAGTCTGAAAAAGGATTGATATTGGAGGTCGATTTGGAATATCCAGAGGAGTTGCATGATCTCCACAACGACTATCCTCTGGCATCAGAAAAAATCAAAGTAACTGAAGATATGTTGTCACCTTATTGTCGAGAAATTGCTGAAAAATTTGGAGTAAAGGTTGGACTGGTTGAAAAGTTGGTGCCGACGTTGTCAAATAAAGAGAGATATGTTTTGCATTATCGTAACTTGCAACTCTATATGTCTTTGGGGTTGAAACTAACAAAGATTCATAGAGCTCTCGAATTCAATCAGAGTCCATGGTTGAAACCTTACATCGATTTTAACACAAAAAAGAGAGCAGAGGCAAAGAACTCTTTTGAAAAGGATTTTTTCAAGTTGATGAACAATTCGGTGTTTGGAAAGACAATGGTGAATCTGAGAAAGCGAAAGGACATCAGACTTGTGACTGATGAAGAAAAACTTTTGAAGTGGGCCAGCAGACCGAGTTTCGTGAGCAGTAAAATATTTAATGAGGATTTAGTTGCCATTCATAAAACTAAACCAACTTTAACATTGAACAGTCCGACATATGTTGGAATGTGCATCCTGGACTTATCAAAAACATTGATGTATGATTTTCATTACAATTACATCAAAAGTAAGTATGGTGATAAAGCTCGGTTGCTGTTCACAGATACTGACAGTCTGACCTATGAAATTGAAGCAGATGATGTCTACCAAGATTTTTGGAAAGACAAACATCTGTTTGATAACAGTGATTATCCAAAGAATAGCCCGTTTTTTGATGACTCAAACAAGAAAGTCATTGGTAAATTCAAGGATGAGGCTTCAGGAATCCCAATTGTGGAGTTTGTTGGTTTGAGGTCAAAAATGTATTCTTACATGAAAGACAATAAACAGGGTAGTCACACAGCAAAGGGAATAAAAAAGAACGTGATAAAACAACAGTTGCGACATGATAATTACAAGGACGTTCTTTTCAACAAAAAGAAGATGCGTCATATGATGAGACTAATCAAAAGTGAAAAACATCAAATTGGTAGCTACGTGGTGGATAAAATATCACTCAGCTGCTTCGACGACAAAAGATATATTCATGAAAATGGTGTGGGAAGTTATGCTTACGATCACGGAAAAATCCAGGGTGGGGGGAATTGGTGAATTTTAACTGGGAATTTGTCTGAAGATTTGGTTAGATTTTTTTAAAAATAGGGGTCGAGAAATTTTGACTGAAGATTTGACTGGTGCGCTCCGTGCTTTTATCAATCAAATGCATAAAAATTTGACTGGGAATTTTTCAGTTAAATTTAGCTGAAAATTTGACTAGTGTGCCGGTGGCCCCCTTACCTAAACTACTAACTTTTCTCTCGATCCAGTGGTTTTCTTTATAGCAAACCAGTTATTCCACGAAAAAGAGATGGCTAACTCAGAGCTGTGCGCCTAGTTCGCTATGAGATCATTTACAACTTGATTTCGTCAATTCTGAAGGGTGAGGCGCGAGTCAGGAGTTGTATCCCAAAGTTCATAGTATTAATACAAGGGGAGTTTATTACGCGATGTGGCTTATACTAGTTAACCTGTTAATCGATACTGTTAGTATAAACAGCGCTAATACACTGTAAATGGGGTAGTCATTTCGTCTCTCGAGTCTCAAAGCCATAATTAAGCCCGTGAAAAAGACGGGGGGAGGAGAGCCAGGCTAGTTTGCCAAAAGCTTCCCAATTTATGCGAGATTAATATTCACGTGTCGTCACGTGTGAACAAGTGTTAATTAATCAATCGTTATCCATTTCAATTATTTTGACGATTTAGCTTACAACTGATTCTATTCTATTTCTCTCATTTCCTTTATTGAATTGTGATTAGATTATACAAAAACTGTGTTTAAGTCCCCCTTGTGTTGACCAAACACAGAGGAAATTCAAAATTAGCCGACGTCACCTTTCCGCATAAACGTCCCTTGTCCAATTTCTATCAGCAAAAAGACACCTAATAAAAATGATATGTTTTGACCGAAAGCATAACTGAGCAAAAAGAGGTCAACATAATAACTCATATGCAAATATAATCATGGAGCATGGAATTTTGATCCAACCAGACTACTTTACGTTTTTATCATTATTTTTTAAATCTAAACTTTTTTAAATTGAAACATAACAATGGGATTGATGACCCATAGTTGACCACTATTAATGGTGTTAACAATCTTTCTCAACACCAAGCTTTCTTGGCAAATGACAAAGCAACAGGCATACTAACCTCTCAACTTTTAGCCCACATAGTTTAATTTTTGGAAGTTTTTGTGATGCTTACAGTGTTTACGTAAGCCATTAATTTATAATATACAAAAGAGCCACACTGAAGGATGAATCGATCAGGCACAGCATCTGTCACAACCTCGTTCTCAGGGTGAGGTTGCTGCTGTCATTGCAAAACTTGATACAAATGGCCGATTTAGGCTGTGATCCTGCTTTCTTGTTTAAAATGAGGAGAAAAACGATTTCCACGGTTATTGCAAACTTAAACGTGTCCCTAATGTATTGTAAACAGAATGTGATTTATAATGTTCACAATTGTCTTTGGACAGGTACATTATTAATTAGGCTTTACCTTTGTGGCAATCTCTAGGGGATTCAAGCAATCAAAATATTCTACGAAAAGAGTCTGTTTTCAAAACACACTCACGGATTAAGTTCTAGCTCTTTACATGGTCACCGTGAGGTATGTTTTTTGTTTGTTTCTAAGCCCATCTGGCTTTTGGCAATGGATTCCGGCGATAAAATTTTAAAACAGATACCACAATTAGATAAGCTATGAATTTCTTCATCACCGAGATCATATCGAAATTGCTGTCTGACAACTATTATCGCCTTTTATCAAAACGAAATCTGGCTTGGATTTATACTCATCAGACATCAGACCTAAGTATAAACAATCTTAGGTGTGTTCGTTTTATTATGTTTCTCAACAGGAGGTACACTCCAAAATATCTAAGCATCTCACGAAACTGTTCATTATTAAAGGGCACAGTTAGCCCTTTGCCGAATGTTTTGTGTTGGCAAACCCCAAGCGCAGCGTCTTATGCTAAAACGATCCATCTTACAGGTATACAAGTCATTTATTTAGTTAGGTAACGAGTACATCTGTACAATAATTGTATATACGTTCCTGTTAGGCTTGCTCACGCTTAAAATTGCAGTTTTCATTCACGGAGGGTGAATTGGTTACTCTTGTGGTACTCGCTTGTTTGTCGTTATCAAACAGCCTGTTTTGCGTTTCACAGCTTGTTGTGTTGTAACGATCCTGAAGTTTAGATTGTTTAACTTGCAATAGCATTTCATTTTTGATGCTGCAGACATTTTTATAACAATCCGCGTAAAATCAAAATTTATCCGTGTGTTCATAAATAGAGGTAAATTTCTAAAGCTATCCTAGCTAGTACACTTTTAACAGAATATTTTCGTAGAATTATCATTCCACAGGCTTTCTATTAATATTCTCAATTGTTGTCTTTTACTAGCCAACAGACTACATTTCAAAACAGACATGAAAACTACTAATCAACTTGCAGTTTAATGAAGAGCTAACAGCTTCTGCGGTGAAAAAACAATAAAGAAAAGAGGTGCCTTTGTTGTTGGAGCAGTTTCATCAGTCTTCAATCGGTAAACAAAGACATTAACCAAAAACTTCAAGGATACTTTCGAAACAAATTTTTTTAGGAAAAATGAACAATTCTGTCCGTAACTAGTTCCCGTGGGTAAGCGAAGTGATAACTCTGGAAAGATTTGAATGATGAAAATACGCAGCTTTCAGTAGTTTATTTCAGATTTGAATAACAATACTCAGACTAATACAATCAGCAAGAAAAATTGCGTTCAAGATTAAAGGTGATTATGAACAATAAAAACCTCGAGCCATATTTGTGGAGTAA
This sequence comes from Siderastrea siderea, assembly GCA_964030785.1. NCBI lineage: Eukaryota > Metazoa > Cnidaria > Anthozoa > Scleractinia > Rhizangiidae > Siderastrea > Siderastrea siderea. Next base: position 56,039,017 of record OZ034967.1, read on the forward strand.
GTACATACCATTGTTACGGTTCATGGGGCAATGGCGATAACTAATTGAAAAGAGCGAAAAAGTCCAATGACCACTAATGCTTCAAATAGTAGTGTTGTGAGAAATAATTGTTGTCTTCGTACATTGTTAGCAGACGTAAAGAAATAAATCCCAAGGAACAGACTCCAGTTCGAAAAAGTGTTGACTTGCCATATGGAAGTCATAAAATAGCCTGGTTGAATAGTTGAGTTTTATCAAACTGTGAGAATTTTGCACCTCGGACTGTGACTTTTTAAAGGTACCTTCAAAGTACGCAAAATAAAGGTGTTCACTTGCATAATGGCATTAATTAACCTCGCTTCATAAAATTTATCAGACTTCGTATAGTGTACCCTCTGAAAATCGCAAATAAGGATATCTCATTTTTTATCGCAAATAAGGATATCGCATTAATTAACCTCGCTTCATAAAATTTATCAGACTTCGTATAGTGTACCCTCTGAAAATCGCAAATAAGGATATCTCATTTTTGCTTAGCAATACATTTCCTAATATGGTGGCGCGATTCTAGACGCCGTTTAGTATGCACGATCTCAAAATCTAAAAAAACTGAAATTTGAAATGAACGACAACTATTCGTGCACAAAAGGCTTTTTCAATTTTTTTATCCTTATTTTCAATATCTGTATTACTGATCTGTTACTTAAACCTAGTAACTAATATTAATAGCCCTAAAGCAAAGGAAATTACCTCAGTCAACATTTCTTATGCATCTGCAGGAAACCGCCCTTCTCGTGAACATTCTCGCTGTCTTCAAGCTAGCAGCTTTATGACGTTTTTTTAAGTAGGAAATATAGACCGTAATTCCGTATAGAAGGGCCTGGAATATAAGCAAGCGAGCGCTCTGATTGGCTCCTTACTGGCAGGATATCAGCTCATATAATCCTACGAGTAGAGGACTTGTACGACATATGTGGCGCAAAAGCTTCTTTTGACGGAAAAGACTGTTTTCGTAACGTCTCTCATGATCCTTAGGTTGTCTTTTCCTGAGAACAGAGATCTTTTTGGTGGAGTGAGACCTCTGCTAGCGGGAAGGGTCGTCTGTATCATAATATAGTTATTCTACTCAATCTAGTTGTATATGAACTCATGTGACCGCTAACTTGGTGCATTTCGTTGGAAAAAGGCCTCTCTTCTTCAGGCCAAAAGGGCAGAATATACACCTCATTTAATACCAAATTGTAAAACTCTTTTACCTATTAATTCTCCAACCGAAACCAGTTCCCAAGCCATACCTATATAGCTCTTTTATTAAGGAACTATTTCTTCTCCCGGGACCCTATATATAATCTAACCCACTGCTTTAACCCATTACAAAAACCCTTTACTGACAATCGTTGATGGCCACTAAGATCGTGAAATATGTATAAAATATGTAGGGGTCTGAATGACAATATACCATGGCGTTGGCTCACAAATTCATGAAGGGATTGAACACTTCTGAATCCAAATTATAGCTTAGTCACGCTTCGTTCTCTAACGTGTACTCACTAGACGACGTGCAACATAAACCAACCGGCTATCGTTTTCATTGAAACATAGGAAACTGATATGAAAACGGAATAACCCGGGGTTGAATAGCAATCCCTACTCCTTGAACTAACAACTTTCTACAAGGGCGCATCATCAACAATATTAATTGCACCGCAATTTATTTTTGTAATTTCAGATTCCCTCTCTGAGCTGGAGTTGAAGCTATGCTTTCCTTGCTCTTTCTCGTTGGCACTCTCTTCGGCTTCGCTCCTGATACGGACGCCATATTTCTTCCTTACTGGTCAAAAAGAAACCACTCCGAAACATCTTTCCACATTCCTTTCTCGTCCCTTGCGTTGGAAGGTAACAGGCATAGCAAAACGGTGCAACGCTACACAGAGCTGGCGAAAAATCACTCCCTGGACCACCGCTGTGCAAATGGACTGCCTATCTCCATCGCTTGGCACCAGTACTCCCCGTATACGACAATTTATCAAACCAAAAATAAAGGAATCCGTGGGTTAACCGTAGATGGGATGTTCCCTGGGATTCTTAATGCTGCTTTGTCGGGCTGCTGTCATAAGGACACTAAAGTTTTATTTGGCATGTTTCTGAAGTCTGTGCGCAATGCAGAGAACCATATTGAAGAAGACACTTTTGATCTGACGTTTCCTCTCTATGGATATGATTCCTCTGCTGACTCATTCAGGTAAATACGTGACCTGTACCTATTAGCTGAGTTGGAGGGCCAGACCTATTTAGTATAGTGTACCATTTTGAACGATCGAGCTAAGTCAGTTCTGAAGTTAAAAATTCTATTTGTCAACCGGTTTGGTTCTTCTGAAACGGAAATTGAATTATTTCTTGTTGACAAAATTATTTCAAAATTATTTCGGCTTTCGCCTGCGCTGGATTAAATTAAACCTAACTTTTGGGTTCAGTAGTAGACGTTAATGGTGTTGCTGACATGTTCTATTTCTTCAAATTTCTAGAAAGCATTGTATAAACCTTTAGTTTATTAATACTGTATCAGTTATTTAACTACACTCAAAACATCTTAAAACTGAACAACCTAATACCAAAACAATACTTTTAACACTAAAGGGCACAAGATGCTCCCCTGTCAGTGCCATATCAAAAATCCCCAACTAGGGACCCTGTTTTATGCAGCACTCGATCAGTCGTGCCTTGTAAAATGTTGGAAAAATTCTTAAACTTGTCATGTTTCCTTATTATTTTTCATTACTTGAAGGATTATTTAGTTCCTTTTTTGTCCTCCTTCCCAAGGGACCGGCCATTTATCAGTGTGGTGAGAGCGCCCCGTGTCATCCTCCTGGTCAACAATGAACAACCAAATAAGACACGGACTCACATCCTGTTTACCACCATCGCTAATGCCTGGCCAATGCTGGTGTTCATCCTGGTAACGGCCTCACTTTCAGGAATTATAATTTGGTTCCTGGTGAGTTACCTTCAATTTTTACGTTATTGAATTATTCAGTTTATAAAGTAAATTACAAGGATCCATAAAGTCAATTACAGGGATTCCGGCCAACGCGTTGTTGTTAATCTTTAATTGTACTGATTCTCGACGGCCCTTACCCAAAACTAAAAGTGATGTCATAGTAACCACTATCTACCCCTTATAGGACTTTTTGGTTACAAAAACAACAGAACGTTCACTGCAATTGCCAATTATTTAGTATTGATGTAACTTGTATTCAAACACCCTTACAAATAAGTCGGCACGTTTCTAATCGGAAAAAACCAAGAGAAAATGAACTCGTTTTCTTTTGCCAATACTTAATCTTTAACTTAAATGACTCTAAATGTTTAGCAATTCTTACAGTAGAAAAAAAACGTCCTTTCGTGGACAATTTTCTTGCTCATCCTTGAGATAGAATGAGACTCCCTTTTTACGTTCGATCTCTTCTCTAATTTCTCTCTCATCCCTCAGTTTGAAATGTGCTGGCAATAAATGAAAGAAACTACAACAGGGCACTCAAGGCAACCATACCAGCTATGTGAATGTAATCCGTAACTAAGATATCTTTCGTTGCTAGGACCACACCAGTAATCCTGGAGAATTTCCGCCACCTTTTCTACGAGGATCATGGGAAGGATTCTGGTGGGCTCTGGTTACCATGACGACAGTAGGGTATGGAGTTTTCTTATCGTTTTTGTCTTGTTGTAACTCAAAAGCAGTTTGATTTCCTGACTGAATGACTGAATGAATGACTAACTGACTGACTGCCTGAATGACTGACTGACTGACTAACGGACGGACGGACTGACTGACTTAAGTAGGAAATTTAAGCAAATCGCTGCGGCTGGCGCCAATACGGCTGCCGGAAGTAAATTTCTCAAAAATGAGACACTGCGCATGTCAGTCAGTTACGTCCAGCCGTAGCATGAAATCTGACTACCTGAGTCGGGAGGTTTTGCCGTAGTGGCCACTACGTCGGGTTTATTTCGCTTCTCTGACCTTTTTCTACGGAAGTCTCAGCATTTTAAGAGTTCTAACGGAAAATATATCCCTTGAAGTCAACTTCAGTTGAAAATTTTCTCAAGTTTGCCGCTCATACTCTCGTAAATCCGTATTGTGAATTTACGATATAAAGTTTTGGCAAAGTGTTGGAATGGCGAAGAGAAACATTCGTATTAAACGCGAGGTTGTTTTTGCAGTAAAGTTTGCTTTGAGTGTTTAGTAAAGATGCTTTATAACTGGATACGTATACGATACTATTTTGCTTCGGTGAGTACTGAAATATTTCTGTTCTTCACTCGATAATCTTTGAGATATTCGTCTCTTTGAAATTATTATATTTCATCGATTAAATTGTTGTCATTGTGCAAAGGGTACGTTCAGAAATATTCTGTTGGTCCTAGCAAAGCAAATAACAGCTATCTTTCTTTGAACGAAGCCATTTGGTTTGAAAAGTTAAATACTGAGGAAAAGAAAAGAGATTTTCAACTCGAGCTCCTTAGCCCAGCTACTTTGTATTTCGCTTTGCTTTAACTTGAATTTGGCGGACTGTCGAGACGTACTCTCCCCAGACCTTTTCAGTAACGGCAGCCGTAGTAGCGCCAGCTGTAGCGATTTGCTTAAACTGCCTACTGACTGACTGACTGGCTGCCTGACTGACTGCCTGTCTAACTGACTCGTTAACTCACTGACACACTAACTCAGAATGAATGAATAACTGACCGACTGACTGTCTGACTTCCTGATTGGTTAAATACGTTTTTGAACACCAAGGAACCCCTTTGTTTACTGTTTTGTTTTTCTTATGCAGCTATGGCGACCGATCTCCTAAGTCAGCTCTTGGCCGTGTGTTTTGCATCCTGTGGATTATAACTGGCGTTATCATCGTCTCGATATTCACAGCTTTAGTCACGGCCTCGCTGTCTGCCAGTACTGTGCAGATTTTCAAAATACATGGTTCGAAGGTATAACATCAAGAACCTCTTTATTTTCCAACACTGAACGCTAAAAACCACGCTCAAATAGGCAAAAGAAGTTCCACAGCAGTTGAAGTAATTGATAGTTGTAAAACATTTTGTATTAGATTCAGATTATTTTTTCTTTCTTTCTTGCATTCAGTATTCTACATGTGAGTGTGCAATCCTTGTGGTCTTAGCGCGTTTTCCTGCTCTTTCCTGTCCTGCGTTTTTCATGCCACCAGGTGCATGTTTTTGCTTCAGGCTATAAATGGTTTATTAAGTTGTTTGCGTTCGTTGATAAATTACTAAATTAACCAGCTTTGGCTTTGGTTTCACGCAAATATCTAGAAAATCACTTATTGGATGTAATGATAAACACCTCACTTGTAGCACTCAGATAGTGTTTACTGACGTTCTTCACTTTCTCCTTCCTTCCTCGCAGATCGGAGCCATAAATGGGAGCGAAGAGTTTAAGCTGGGAGTAACTATGAACGCTGACATGCAAGGTAAGCCGTGAGAACGAATTTCGTTATATGCAAGTTCTGGAGCTAAGTTTATCTTTTAAAACTAAAAACCAATCAAAGAAACCCTGCTTAAAAACTCTCGGGACACATTGTACCTTCGTTCTTTTCACTTTGGTAAACCCTGAGAAAATAACCAGTCTTCCCCGTACAATATTGCCCTCTTGTATCCAGAATGCTTCTTACTTGTCAACATAGATTTGCGGGGAAGGGGGAGAAAGACTCGTCGAAAACCACGTGAGAAACATTTTATATGAGAAAAAGTAGTATTTCTTTGTTGGCACGCGGAGGCTTTTTCTCTTTTTTCATAAATTGGTCTTTTTTTTTTTCAGTTTTCTCTCACGTCTTGAAAATGACTGGAGCTCTCCTGGCGCACGAAATTGACGGAGCACTGGTGGACAATTTCGTCATAACACACTCCCTAAACCTGATTCAAGAGGAACCAATCAGAATCGAAAGATACATTGATCATCAAATCACTTACGGAGTGGTGCTGGCAAAGAATTCTTCAAAACTTGAGAAGTGTTTTCGACAGTTCTTACATAATCATCCCCAAGAAGTGTTTGAGATCATCGCTGCTAATCTAGTTCCACTAAAGGTAAGATTTAGAGGGGAACCTGTTTTGTCCTTGTGTCTTTTACAATAACTAGAAGTATGCGGCTTGGAAAAATCTTGCGAAGCTGAAAAGCTGTTCATACATGTTTGCAAGTTATTATCAGACATCATTGTTAACTTGGCTCAAAGAAGGCGTAAACACAAAGTCAAAGAAAAGACAAACACCAATTTTTATCCTTGAGCTAAGCAAAGTTGAAAATTGAATGAACTCGGTAGCTTTCAAATCTACTCACTTCGATCACGCTCTGAATTTCTCTTTTCAAAACCTTCGTTTTGTGAATCAAAGTTTCCCAACTCGAGAACTACCCTGGGACGCTTTCGCTTTCAGTTTCAGTGACATCTTGATTTCGGGTACAAATTAAGCCACTTTGTCAAGAAAACAGATCTCCGCGATGGTAGCCATTTTTGTCGTGTATGACGACGCAATGCGTTGTTTCCTAGCAAAAAAGTCCAGTCTTCGGAAACATGCTTGCTGCCAGGTCATAACGCCTAGCGAAGGGCGTCTAATTAATAGCTTCATTTATGTTCATTAATCTTTACCTTATGCCTTCCAGAATCCAACAGATGACGAGAATCAGCAGCTAAAAGCTGCAGAAGGCTTATTTTATCAAGAAAATGTGTTCGAAATGATCATGTATGTTGGGCTGGGAGTGGCCTTGGCTTTCTTTATAGTCGGCATCACGTGGGAATTTTTGTGTCGGAGGCCTAAAATCAGTAAGTATTACTGGCAGTCACCAAACTAGAACCTCCAAAATGTGCCCCTACTCCCAACCAGTGTTGTTTGTTTTGTTGCACAGCTTTGAGCTTTGCAGCGGTATAACATTGAATAGGTAGAGGGTAGTGTAAGAATTTTCGAAGTCTCTTGAAATTTTTGTAGTTATATGTACCATACACTCTTTTGCGACGTGTCTCAACTACTTTTATCGCTCATTGTAACTCTGTATTCGAATCAAATAAGAGTACTAGTGAAGAGAATCAGCAGCTAAATATGACCTCGCTCGCCACGAGTCTCCCAGTAGCTCAGTGGCTAGAGCGCCCGACCGGTGTACGGGAGATCATGGGTTCGAATCCCGTCGGGGACTCAGATTTTTTCTTTGTCCCACGCTCGTGACAAACTGAATATTTCATCTTTCTTATTTCTTTCCGAGCTTAACATTTACCATCTTTCTTTCTTCATTATCACACACGGTGCTTTCGACATTGCTGATCCTAGCAGTATGCAGGACGCGTGTCACAAAGAACTCAGTAAATATGACCTCGCTCGCCACGAGTCTCCCAGTAGCTCAGTGGCTAGAGCGCTCGACCGGTGTACGGGAGGACATGGGTTCGAATCCCGTCGGGGACTCAGATTTTTTCTTTGTCCCACGCTCGTGACAAACTGAATATTTCATCTTTCTTAAGAGTTAAGTTTGATTCCCATTATATCCAGCCTGGCCATATCAAGCTCTGAATCAAGTGAAAACCAAGTTTCGATTCTCATTATACCCAGGCTAGTTCTGTACGTAACTCACCCACGGGTGATACTACCTCCGTCTCTAAATAGCGGGTTTTGTTATATATACAACAGAGAATGCGTCCAACTCCCTTGCTTCAAAGCAAAGGCGTTTCCACAAGTAGGGTTGTTTTTAGGCGACCCGAAGGCTTCCGAAGATGACCGAAGATCATCAGGCTAACTGAGCTTAAGCCGCAGTAGAGCCCTCGGTTATATTTGAAAATCTGCGGAAGATTTCTGGTTACCCAAAATAACCCAGATTGAGAAAAACGCCGTTCACAGACGCTCCGGGTAAAGGGCTGGTACTAAAAGTCAGCTTCTCAGTATGCACAAGTTAGTGCTCGGTTTGGCCCTCGACTAAAAGGCTATCGCTTTTATAGTACAACGCTAATTTTGGCGCGCTCCCATTGGTCGAAATCAATCGTGTGACACGATTGTGTCTCTCCTCAGCGGGCGCCTATGAGGGCATAGTGCCCGTTTTTGGCAATTTTCGCTCAAAATTTAGCGTTGTACAATAAAAACAAAACTCAACCCGGGCAACCCATCACACGATAGCACCTTCGACAGAAGAACTCTATTGTTTAAATATACTACGAATAGGATATGACAGAAGACTTAAAATCTGATTTTCTCCCACAGGAAACCAGCGAATGCAGTTTGCTCCCAAAGGCACGTACTCGGTTAACGACGAAGAAGTTAAACTCCATCCTTGCGACAACTCAAACCAATCCAGCCTCGACGACATGATAGCAGAATACCAGATATTTCATGACCGCTGGATTGAAGGACTGAAGAAGCTTCGGGATAAAGAGATGACTAATGCTGCAGATCCAGCTCTCAAAGGTCGCACCGCCAATGGCAATTCAGACATGGTTGCTGTGTAAGGAAAAGAACTGCAAGTCTGGCATTTAATCAAAATGTTTTTGCACAGCGCCCCGTTGACAGCTCTCTTATAGCCAGAATGATGTTACCCCATTAGGAGATACACAGAGAAAACGCTTTTTAGAGCAGTTCTTTGCTTCGCTGAATATAACTGTCTAGTCATTCTCGACCCAGTGCTTACGCAATGATAATTGGTGGAATATAATCAAAGACAGCACATGCGCACGAGATATCGTCAAGACATTGTCCGGCTGAGAGCAATGAGAATAAAGAAGCCATCAGTTAGGATATTATTATTGTCTTGACAAACTACCATATACTCAAAGGAATTATAATCTTCAGTAGCGTTAGTTAGCAATCAGCAGCTTCTATTACATCCGAACCTTGTGCAGTTTTTGGGTTTCAGACAGAAATATTTTTTCTTTGTTTGTTTTAAAGTAGTAATCGGGTAGAAAGAACCTGATATAAAACAAGACTTGGTTTTTGTAAAAATAACGATCGTTATGACCTCAATTTGATAAAAAAAACTTATTGAAGAACTGACTAATTACGCATTGCATAATCGACTGTTAGCGACGTTTTTTCGAATTTTTTCTTATTCGTTTCTTACACAATTTTATTCTGTTCAGCACTGGTAGCATATACAGCACCCGTCCGGTAAATGATATATTAAACGTCTTTTGAATATAAAATGCTTATTGTAGAAACATCGACCCATACATAGTCCAAACATTGACAGATAATATATCAGCATAGCATTAGAAAGTAGCATAGTCACAGACATAGAATACATCGCTGGTGATGTCTTTAGGTGTCCGTAAATGAAAGGGTGCAGGGGTCGCGTTCAAGGCTCGCGTCTCGTCGCCTTTCAGTCCCTCGGGAAGCCTCATGCGTTCTCTATAATTAGTACAGACGCCTGTTACGCAGAACAATGATTTTTCCGTAGTGTTGTATTATCGTAAATCCGAGGGTATACGTAAAGACGGATCATACTAAGAACGAGAGCGTTTGAGGCAGTGGCAGTTGACAAGGATTCACATTCTCTGACTGAGAGCAAGAGTGTACTCTTGTCCATTTTGATAAAAAAGTTTTTGCATATTTAAAGCTGGTGATAACGCATGGTGGTCCGAAAAAAGCAAATATGATTAGGCCGCAAACGGGGAAGAGAGAGAGTGACAGAGTTAGAACTCTTTTCAACTTTCGTTGACATATCTTGTCCACTTCCTTTGATCCCAGCCTTAAGAGTGAAGTCAGAGAATCGGCTAATTTGAGTGGAACTCACAGTTTATTTGCTCAATACAATATATAGCACGCTTGTGTGATTTTTCAATTTAGCTGTGTGCAGAGGCATACAAACATGATAGCTGTAAGCCACTCTCACATATGCAAATATCTTTAAAGGACCCATGAGCAATCAAGGCATCCTTCAAAAGCTAAAGGCGAGTGGTTATGCACCCAATTTCTTTATTCGATATGTTTTACATTTCCTTTGTAAATATCACCAATGAGCTTTATTGCAACACGACATCAGGAGTATAGTTTTGAGTCGATTTGACTTGTTGTCTGCCTTAGTTATGTAATAAAATTCATTTTCTTGCTAATTTCTGTAAACTGTTGATTTTGATCATTGATCACGGGGGTTGCGAACATATGTATAGCCTGGTTTCTACAATGAACGCTTCGATTGATATGAAAATGAAAAATGGTCATCAGTGATCCCAACAGTTGTAGCATTTGCAACAACCATATTGAAACCATGCTCAACTTGTGTTAGAGCTTACCACAATCGCTTCGATCGGTCAAATGACATAAGGAGCCCCATGTTTCGATCGGAGATGTTCATTCTACAGACAAGTCAAAAATGGCCTATTTTTGGCCGTGGTGTAGGAGGAGTGTTTGCCTATTTTTCAGATACTCAGGGAAGGAGGTATTAGAAGGGGCAGGGTCTAAATACAGGAACCTCCTTATAAATCCGGCTATATTTTATATCTGATGGCGTGGCAATGTTATAACCAATGCAAGAAGGGACTGGAAAGTTTTGACAATAAGAACAAAATTATGAAGTCCTTCAAAGACGTAAGGAGTGGATAAAATTTACTAGATCCAGAATCTCAGCTTCTGATTGTGCACAAGAGATTGCCCTATTCACGAGCTCTGCACAGTGTGGCCTCAAACAATTTTTATCTCGTAATTTCACTCATTTTTATTTACTCAGTATTACGCGAATTCTTCCTTACAGGGGTATACGTCTTTGCAGTACCTAATATATAATTTATTGTTTATTAAGTTTAATAGCAACAGTTTGAAACACCGTTCCTTCACTGTAGTAAATAATATTCATATATGTTATGTCTTAATGCGACAAATGTACATTTTTTTCAAGTCTAAAGGCAGACTTATGCGCTGCAATTTATCAGTTTGGTTCATCGGTTTATTGAAATATGTAAGCCAATTTCGACGTTACAATTTTTCCGCCCGATTTCCTAAAAATGATGGTATGTCAGGTATATAAGGCAGAAATTGGTTGAGTTTTAAAAACTTGTACCGTTGTAACATGCAGGGTTTCAAGTTGGGCCAATTCCATTGGATTTGAATTGTAGGTTAATCGGATGCGAATGACTTACTTAGGTCGATAAATCGGTCCAATAAATCGCAGTATAAATCTACCTTAACACTTCCAGAGGTTACCGATGTAATATCCCAGCGATATCCCACTCTCCTGTCAGTTAACTGGGGTTTAAATAAGTTCGTGAGATCGGGGAAACGTTCTTTGCAAGGTACCCCCGTCCCCTGATCTTTGGTTGTAGTTCAGATCCAGTTTGCGTTTATTTGGCCCAGACGTTCAAGAATTATATTCAGACGTCTTCTGTGCTGAGATGATACGTCTTTTGGGAAAAAAGAAAAATCCTTCAACACTTCCTGTCGATTCGCATTTCAGCCGGAGTGATGTGCCCACCCTTGTTAATAACAAAGTATTCAACCAGAAATTGGCACTATCGCCTCAAACTTCTTTCACAATCAGATTAAGAATCTCAAATTACGTGAAATTCACTTTTTTTTTAAATAACTGGGGAAAAACGTCAGACAATTAATTTCACTATATGTAATAGTGGGACACAATAAACAGACACTTAGTTACAAAGCAAAAGTTTCCAAAAGGTTAGAAACTCCACGTCTAATCGACCAAAGGTAATATGGTAGTTAGAAATTGGTAACTCTCCAGTTCGTCGGTTTAATTTTTAAAGTTCATATAAGCTCCTTACAACATTTGTTGACGACACGATTATCTGAACCAACTTCAGTTATCAATCTTGGGATAACATGTTGTCGGTTATCAATACGCCAGGGCCCTGATGTTCGGAGGCCGATCAACCCGTTCTTCTAACATCGCTCATAGCGTTTAATTGCTTTTGTCTTAAAACATTACTTTTGGTGACCTTCCTCTGTAAACGAAATGGGGTGGTGGAAAAACAACATTTTGCTTGTTTTTTATTCATTTGTTAAAGGCAATCGAACTTGAGTTTCTCTGAGTGGTTACCTTAATTAGGGTCCCTGACATGAAAGAATTATTATAAATTAAAAGTTTTGAAGGCTAATAAAATTAAGCGGAGCAAACTAAGATCGTTCAACAACAAAGAGTTAAAATAATCGGCAATAAAAGCCTATTGCTACCAGCCCGTTTAACAGAAATAGACAGATTTACCAAGTGCCACTTCATCTGTAACTAGCTGAAAACAAAGAAAGTGATCATGCCAGGCAACTAGCTATTCACTAAGCTTGATCGAGGATTTAAAACACAGCCCTGCTGTGTAACTGATTTACTGGTTAGCTAGTAGTCAGAAGGGCAGACTTGACCAAGAGGCCTCAGGATTATGTCTTCTAACCACGCCATCGCCGCGTATTGTCCCTGTATAAGTTTTTGTTCCTGTCTATTTCTTAACACGTTTTAATTGTAATTAACTTTGCATTACATTCATTTACTTTACATTTGCTTACTATTTACTTTTAACTGCGTTAATTAGCAATATTATAAAGGGTTTTTAGAAACATGATAAGTTAAACGTATCTGGACTATCCAGCCGTAACTTAGCATCCATGAAGAGGTTTCCCATGAAGCCTCTTGCACCGCTCAACCCATGAATCGTGAAAAGTCTTGTAATCCTGCAGAAGTTCTTCCAAGTCTCCCTCGCTTGAGTTTTGGTCGTCATGGCTTGTTTGCTTGGACATCTCTACATTCTGATAACTGTTCTCATTTTTTGTTCTTTTTGCTGAAAAAAAATTAACATAACCAATGCTTCATTCAGTATCGCTATTGAAACATCGCACTCATTCCCTCCGACTTTTCTTTGACACCTGAACAGATTTAATTTATTTCGTATTTATCAATTATTCCACGAACGCACGTTGGATCAAAGTAAATAAACCCTTCCGGCGCCTGGTATATCGGAGGATAATGCCCGAAGCTGAAAGACTGTCAGAAAAACGGAACAGTTGGCCGAGAAGTGAAACTTCGAGGGCACCTGTGAAATTTTGATGACAGTCTTTCAGCCAAGGGCATTACCCTCCGATATACCAGCAAGCCAGAAAGGGGTTTATTTATTTTATAACCCTCCGATTTATTTCTACAGTGCCCGCACTTTATTGTGGTGAGGAGAAAACAGCCAGTGAAAGTGTCAAAGCACAATTGCAGCTAATCAAATCCAAGTTGGCTGGTTTACTCGATTTTATTACACTGTGACTAGATCTGAAAAGTTAAGACCTGAAAAATTGACTTCCTTTCTTGTTTTTCTCTCTTCGATAAAATCGGACAACGGATATCAAATCGAACGGTGGGTATCGCCTGATACCGGCCGTCCGATATTGTGCCACGTTTTGTGTTTCATCCAATTAGCGCGCGCGAAAATTAATCGGCGGGTTATAACAGGCGACAAACAACCCACGAAGTTGGTTGTAGTCACCTCATATCCAACAAGCGCGAGTGAAAGAACTTTGGCCCAGTTGTTGTTTTCCACAATTGTTTCCAGCAATTATTTGGTTGACTACTCAAACTACTAGACTAGCTTTCTGCCTTTTCTACAGAGCGACAAATAACTAGGCAGCTAGATACGCCTGGTTTGCTATTGCTAGTCTAGTTAAACAATAGAGTTCCTCTGTCGAAGGCACTATCTTGTGAGTCATCGTGTGATAGGTTGCCCGAGGAAATTTGATGTTCACAACAAATATTAGCCCGACAACGTAGTTCGAGGCTTATATGAAGTTTGAACATCAAATTTCCTAGAGAACCTTTCACACATAGGGTTTGAGACACAGAAGGACTCTATTGTTTTTATTGTACAACGCTAGATTTTGAGCGACAATTACCAAAAACGGGCACTATGCGCTGATAGGCGCCCGCTGAGGAGAGACACTATCACGTCACGTGGTCGATTTGGACCAATGGGAGCACGCCAAAATTTAGCGTTATACTATAATTGGCTAGATTAGCGTATTTGTAATAGGACACGTTTAATGTCCACTTAATTGCTCATATATCAAGTTGGTTTAACAGACCTAAGAAAAAGAATAAGAATAAGAATAACATTTTATCGTCACTTACGCTGAAGGTATTTCTTGGCAAAATACTCATAGAGTAATCCAGCAATGAAAAGCACGCCAAGGATGGCGACGCCACAGTACACAATCATCTTGAATGCTCCTTCTTCATAAAACAATCCCTCTGCTGCTTTAACCTCTTGGCTGATAGAATCTGATGGATTCTGAAAAACAAACGTAGCAAACATTCCTTTGACCCTCACTCGTGGACTACGGCAGTGGAGTCTTACATACGATCACCGACGAATAATAAAATAATTGAAATTAGATCGAGAACTGGATTAACGCAGATTTTCTATCTTTTTTCTGTTTAGGCCTAAGCAAAGTATATGTAGAAAAATGGAGGTCGTTTGCCTGGAGTAGTCACAAAGGTGGCAACCATTGCATCTCAAAACAGTATAGCACGGAGCTGCATGTGTTTCAGCATAATACTTATAAATGAGAGTGATCATGAATATATGAAATAATCATACACCGGAACTGTGGATGAAAAGCATCTGATTATTTCAAATATTCACTCTTATTTGTTTCACTACCTATGGCAAAAAACAAATGACCAGCTCTCAGTTGTCGTGGGTTTGAATCCCGTTCAAGCCAGTATTTTTTTTAAGGTTGTTTTTTTATCAACTGCCTAAGTTGATATTTTTAACTGCGACAGTTATCATCATTTCTTAAAATACTTCTACTCATGGATATGTGTAAAATACTCATACCACTAACGATTTCCTTTAAACTCTAGAAGAATTTGACCCCACAAAATTGTTACCAGCGTCAAAAAATTCTTTTAACTTAGAACTTAAAATCTCTGTGTTCGTTTCATTCATCTAAAAAGGCAAGTCCTTTTTCTTTCATTGGTCTTGTGTTTTCGCTGATTTGCGTACCATGGATATCGATGTTTCATAACATTTCCTTTTGTAACAACGTCTGGTACCGATTGAATTTCTTATGCTATTTCTCAATTATACCTTAAGGGGCTTCAGATGATGAGCAATTTTCTGGAAAACTCTTCGCGGATAGTTTTCAACATATCGCCGGCCGCAGTTTGCCATCTGCGATGAATTTCCTGCCAAAACCATGCCGTACGTTACCGGATGCTCAATCGTACGCTCAACCCTAAGTCCCGGATGATCCTTGATAAGATTCAAGTGCGCGGTGATCATAAAACTGTCGACAAATGCACCATCTATTTCTGACTTGAGCAGAGCTGACGTAATGTCATAAATCTTGGGAAAGACTGCAATGAGGGAAGATAAAAGGAGATATTTTAATGGCCTGAGCGAATTTTTCAACTTAAGTTAAGATTTAATTCTTGCTATCAAATTGAAAGTTTTTTTTTAATAAAACCTTTCCTAAACTATGTAAAACTAAAAATACCTTAAATAGTAATTATTTTTGGTTCCATACTCATCGTTTAGTTTAAATACTCTAAACTAGCCTGACTCCACTTTATGAAATTTTAAAGGTTCAGTGAAAACTTGTCATGTACTAAAGTAAAACCAATAATTTCCCGGAATCTCTTACTCTTCATTTCCGCATTCATTAAAACTCCAAGTTGGTATTCTTCACTGCCATTTACAACTCCGATCTGTTTGAAAATGGAATAAAGTAAATGTTTAGATCCCAGTTAGTTGCTATAGACCCTACTAGCCTGGCTAAACTAGGAACCATTGTTGCAGAAACATTGTTTTCAGACATGTTTCCATGGGTGGCTAAACTGGGCAACAGACGTTCGGAAGCACAATTTCCTTCTGTGAAGCAAAATCGTTTTGACTTGATTCAGAAACATTCAATTCCTTGCTTCCAAGACGCAAAATTTGCTTCCACAAAGTATGTTTCTCGCGCGGCTAATTAAATAAGCTGGGAAACATTTGTGTCGGCAGCAATGTTTCCGCAACAATGTTTCCTAGTTTAGCCAGGCCCTACTGGAAAAAACACAATCTACACCTGCTGCTTCTGGGACTTTTGTGAAAATTCTTGTGTAACATAGGGCATTCAGCACCTCGCTTGGAATGCCAATGGTGGGCAGAAGGGTCTATTATGTCTTTACTCTATTCACCCTGAGACTTTCAGGGTGTAGTTTATTACGCTTTTGGTAAAATTAGAAGTGTAAGAGGAATCGAATTAATCTTTTTTGCAGTAGAAAATTATTGGGGGAATATATTAAGGTACAGTGACGTCATAGGCTATTTTCTTGTACTCGTCAATATTCTCATTAACTTGCGGAATCAACTAATTTTCTTTTCATGTGATTCAAAAGCACTGATTCTGAATTAATGCTATCTTTCTATTTTTCTTGGAGTGAGATTTGAAGCTCGATTTTAGGTGAAAACTTAGCGAGAACACTAGCGCATTTTGACAGAAGCCTATCGGTGATCAACTCCCGACCTCGCAAGTCAAAAATATGAACATCACCTACCAGTGATCCATGGATAGGAAAGTGTGGGTGTGTCGAAGCAGCAAGCGATGCTGTTACCATTGCAATGAAGATAGAGATTATAATCAAGCCCGTGATTATCCACAAAATGCAGAACGCTCGGCCGAGAGTGGACTTGGGAGAACGATCTCCATAACTGTGAGGAATTAAGTTAAATAGATTGTTTAGAAGAGGAGATTGTCATCGATATAGCGGTATTTTCAAGATTATCTAACATAATTCCGGCATAAATTACCCTAGGCATTAGACCTCCCTTTATTAAAGATGATTAAGACGGATTCCGCTCAACGTTCGAGCAATAAGTGCAAAAAATATTTACCAAAAAACTACTCATAGCACGGTAACATTTTAAATGCTATTTGAAACATCTCAGTCTAGTTCACTTGCCCAAGTGACCCCGCGATGAAATTCTCAAGCATTCTCAAGAAAATTAATTTCAAATCTCGTAAAAGTATGCTAAAAACGGGCGCCATTTTGTTTTGAACTGACATGAAGCGTCTTTTTAATTGAAATATTGATAACTTCAAATCCAATTTTCTCTCGCGGGGTCAACTTGGGAGCAAAAGTAACGATAAGTTCTTCTTATCTGTTCTCAAAATGTGACAGTGCTGCAAGTATTTTTTTTGGTAACTTAATTTTTGCACTTACTGCTCGAACGTTGAGCGGAAATCGTCTTAACAACGACAAAACGTAAGCCGGAGGTTTTTGTTTCTCTTTTTCAAAAACGTATTCACTGGTTGTTCCCGTTTTGTGTGGGATGCCAGTGTAATAACCTTTTCAAGCAAATGATTCACATCAATGGACAATACAGCCTGAATCGTTGGTTTAGTCAGAACCTTACAGAGGCAGCCAACACGTGTTCGCCTCTCCAGTAGACGACGAGGCTATGATTTTTTTTAAAGAGTCCTTAACGCCTGGTTATGCCACGCTGATGACTCTTAAGGACGGACGAAATCGTCCACTGCTGCAATATTCCACAAGCAAATTGGTTGTATGCAAGAGTTAAGTTCTGGTTTAATCACTGAGATTGTGTAGTGTGTCCATTGCTGTGAAAGGTTTACATTTTTTTTACTTTTAATACGAACCCTACTGTTGTCATGGTAACCAGTGCCCACCAGAATCCTTCCCAGACTCCTTTCATAAATGATTGAGGGAACTCTTGGGGATTTTGGCGATGATCCTGAAAAAAATATATAAATGCATCTTAAAATACATGAAGATTAGCTTGTGTAGCCTGGTTTTCCTGGTTTGCAAAGTCTTGTGGCGCTGGGATCCTTATTACTGTGGTCACCCGAGCTGTTCCAAAGACGGCAAGGGTATTTTTCCCGAGCGCCGTAGATAGTATTTAGGGTTAAACACTCATCTACAGTATTTTAAAAGGTGAAGCATTAATTGATAGTATTTACGCCTTAGAACGACTCGAATCTATTTAGGGTTAAGCTCTGATTCTGCAGTTGCTAGGCTTTCAGTTACTGTTATGGAAAATTCTTGACAACTGCAAGACTTGTGTGGATTCTGCATTGAACGTTCGGCGTTCTGCATGAAAACCCCCGCTATGACACAGATAACTAATTGAAGATTGCCCAAACACTTTTGCGTTTACCAGAGATAATCCCAAGTAAACCGACGACCTCGGTAGCGACCTCTAAGGTTCATAAGGACAATTTTGAAGGTTTCCAAGGTTCACCCTAAAATCGTTACATATGTTCGAAAGCCCCTTCTTCCACCTTCCGTCCTAAAACCCTATTTCCGAACTCATATTCATATTTTAAGAATGTACTCAAGAGTTTTCAGATACTTAGTGAACTCTGTGTAATGTCTGATTCCTCTTGTGGACACAAAATTAAACTCAAGAGATACTTCGTACTGTTGTTCACGCTTTTGTTTTACAATTTAAGGAATTTGTTGTGCCCCTTTCTTTGTGTTCTTCCCGAAAAAAATACATTCTACCGCACTCTTGACAACTTGAACTTACCAAGAACCAGATGATTATACCAGAAAAGGTCGCTGTGAGCAGAATAAACACCATTATGGGCCAGGCCTTCAGAATGGTCGAGGCGATGGCGTGAGTCTTGCTCGTCCTTTCATTCCCATCATACGCCAGGAACACCACACTGGGGACACGTACTAACGGGATGAACGGGTGATCCCGAAAAGAACGGGCTCCTGCGGGCGCGTGGATGGGGAATGTGAAATCATACTCGTTAATTTTGTCACCCAGGAAATGGTCTTCAGCCTCCAGTGGCGTTCGCAGAAGCTTAGCAAATTTCACTTTATCGGCTCCGCCTGGGCAGCAGTACTCGAGTATGTCAGAAAGCAACGATGGGAACATTCCTTGGATGTGAAGACTCGTTTTGTCGTATTGAAAAAAGGCGTAGGGGTGATTCTTGTGAAAAGAAATCGATAAAGGCATGTCGTTTTCACCAAAACATCTCTCATCCAAAGATATTTGGCTTGTGATATTTTTAAGCTTCCCAAGTTGCATTCCTCCAAAAAAATTATATTGCTTGATTAAATCAAGCATTGTTTTTGCAATTCGAAAACCGTCGGTAGTATCATTTTTGCTCCTTGACCACGGAAGGAAGATGCTTTGCACGAGAAAGAATTGCGCCAAGAGGACAGCGGTGGGAACTATTAATTGAATCAGCTTCATGTTGAATTACTTAGGAATCTGCAAAGCGGGAATATAAATTTGTCATTTAACATAGTGACTGAACACAATTCCAACCCGGCCGATTTCACTACACTGTGCAGAACGGATTTCTCAAACCTGTTTGTTTGCTCCGCCATGCATATGATTTGGGCATTATGATTCGACTTTGATTACAGAATGTTGACAGATATTATTCCACAAGATGAGTTTCCAGAGTAAATACTTTTTCCTGAAATGTCACCTTTCTTAAAGGAGGTCACTCCAGAAAGGGTGTATTTTTTGAAATCGTTAATAAAAAGATAACACTAAGTTGAGTTGCTGACCGTGGTTTTAGCTTCTAAAGTGCACCCGAACCCACTGAAATTCCTCTCCAAAGAGGGCCAAAATTCAACACTGCGCGCCGCCATTTTGAATCGTACTCAGCAGCCTGGCCGCTCGTCCGTGACGTCATATCGTTCAGCGAGACCAGCGGTCAGTGGGATCGGATGCACTTTAAAAGCTAAAACCACGGTCAGTAACTCAACTTATTGTTACCTTTTAATTGGCGATTTCAAAACATAGACCGTTTCTGGAGTGACCTTCCCGAATATTTCACGGTGGTGGGCAGATCTGCCAGTTCATTCACACATGAATTACCAGCGGTGTTTCCCCCTTTGATTCGCCTGCTATGTTAAGAAAACTCGGGTCTGCACACTCGGGTGAACTCGGCTGTGAGTCACCTGATGAGCTTTGTTTGTCTGTGCAATGAAATGTAAAGGTGTGGCCATTCTTACCCTTCAAACAAATTCTCTTCAACAGTGCTTTATACGGCCTAGTACCCAGGCGTTCTCCTTCCGTTCACTCGACTCGACTTGGTGCGAAATGTCGTGACGTCACCGAACGAGGTGCCATTCGGTGACGTCACGAAATTTCGCGCCAAGTCGTGTGAGCGAAAAGAGAACGTCTGGGTACTAGGCTGTGCTTTATATACTTCACCCTTGTGAAAGGGTGTTCAAAATGGAGGAAGACGGCAAAAATATAAGCTAACATAAATTGTCAAAATAAGAGTGCTTTGGTGTAAACATAATGCCTTACATTTTCACTGGATTTGAAAACGGCAAAAAAATCTTTCCATCTTGAGGAGTAAGTGACAAAAACTGAGAAAAGGCTTCAGAACTTAAAAAAAAATAAAGAGGATTAATTTTTGTGCTTTTATTTTCGCCAACCTTAGACGATGGGCGAAAATAAAGAAAATACCTGCTTGAAAATAAAATGTATTAGCACAATAAAAAAAGCAATAACTGAAATCTGACTAAATAAACATTCCATTTATTTTACAGTATTAACTGCAGCTAGAGGGTATTAATTACTCCGGTTAATATTCTTAGCAACAATTTTCCGCCGAAGAATTAACATACCTTGCATTTATGTGTCATTATCAAACACTATTACATGAGGGTGTCGGCTTTCTTTGTCAATTTTTTTTTAGGCTATTGAACTTTGCTACGTATAAACATAACAGTGTCACCGCGAAAAAACGATATACGTTGTCGAAAAAAGGATTCAAACGGTTCAAAGCGGTCCAAATCGAACTTTTAAACTGAATAATCTCACTTTTTTTTTACTGTCCATCAGTAGTATTAACTGATTTATTACTGAGACAGATGCTATATATTTCATGTAGTTTCTTAAGAAAAGTTTGTATCTTTGGAAGGAACAATTCTCTACATGGACAAAAACGAGGGAAAAAACGAACTTCATTGCTGAAAGCCGTATATTTTAGAGAAGCGCAAATTGTTAACGACTCCACTATAAACAGTTTTAACTGTGTGTAGTAAAATGTGACATGCGACTGCTGTTAGCATGGTTGGTCTGCCAAAAATATTCATGATCAGATGTTTTTGTCGGTTATTCTTTGACATTAAAGGTTTAGCATACTTACGATATAATTGTTGAATTCAGTGTTTACTTTCCAAGCTGTTAAGAGCTCTGGATGCATTAAGAAAGAAGCCTAAGGGCAAATAAGCTTTTAGCACTTACTCAGTGAACAATTAAATAAGAGACTTGGTGATCGTAATGCTCCGCAACTCCGCTCTTATTTCTAGAAAGCTTTTCTGTTACCTAAAGAAATGTTACTGTATAGGTTAATTTGGACGCAATAAGCATTGAGGCTACTTTAAGCAAACGGAGTCATTTGCAAATCAGAATACAAGTATTCGTTAAGAGGTTTTGATGAAAGAAAAAGCTATCTTCCCACGTTCTTTTCCAAATCTCCCCCTCCCCTCCCCCCAGGAAAAAAAAAAGAAAAATGCTGCAAGGCATGCAATTCCAGACGCATTAAGCCAGCCTTTTATAAACACTAAGAGTTCGTCGACAACCTTTACCGACATCTAATAAAATATTTATTATCAGGTTGAACTAAAAGAAAGAAAAGAAAACAAACAATTTGATTTGTCAATCTTCCCCTAAAATTTTTCATTTGTACTAGTGTTAGGTCTAAACTGAGTCATTTTTTCTCGAAAGATGTTGACAAGTGACTTTAAAAAATACTTTACGCTAGTACTTATAAGCTTCAAAAACGCGATTTTTTTGTTTGTTTTTTCCTTGTTTTGTTTTATGTTATGATATTTATAATACAGGTAACTTTATCTCTTTTAAGCTTAACGACGGGGGTTCGCGTAGATTAACTATTGTTTTTCACTCAAAGTTAACGTTCTAGAATTTTCACCAACATGAACTATACACTATATACTATTCAATAAATTCTGAGAGCTTAACGACTAGAACTAATAAGCCCAGAACATCTCAGTTTTCATTTTTTACTTATGCCCACCGTGATGTATAATATACGCGGTTATAATTTTTCTTTCCGAAAGACAAGCTCACGGTTTTACCGCTATTTGTTGTGCACCATGCTAAGTTGTTGAACGTTCTATATTATTTCAAGTGAAATTTCACGTCCATGGATAAAACCATTCCTACAGAAAAAAACTGCTTTTGTTTTAAAAGGCACCGCCTTTTGCGGCAAACTAAACTTTGAAAACTTACATTGACAGAAGTTCACTATTGTGAGCGTCGCAACAAGAGTTGCAGCGCCAACATTTTGATAAACTGTGTTTGCTAAATTTTCACGTGTCAACACGAACTAATAGTTTCGCTTACTTTGTCGTTTAAAGGCGTCAAAAAAGAAATTAATTGATATACTGACAAAGATATCGCTGAATTTTAAGGTAAGCAGCATTCACGCTTAAACTGGACGCATCGAGAGTGATTTGGAATTGTACTATTAAATGGAACTGATTCGGAATCGTGAAACTGGGGACAAAAACGAAACACGTTTTACTAAGTACTATTTTACGATAAATACACCAGAAGTAATGGCATTTTCTTAACGTCAATCCTAGTAAGTCAGAGTTTCATTAAACCGATGGAACTAAACCGGATCGCATTCGACTTGATATTGTCAAGCTAAGGCAGTAATTATTTGGCTTCGACAACTAAATGTGTACTCAGTAGTTAGTGCGCGATGATATTTTTTCCTGATAGGCCTTCCATGATCCGATTGACCTAACTTGTAATTCACTGGATTCACACAGTAAAAATAAACTGACCTGTCCTCTTCTATCCGCTTTGTGTGTAGTCGGGAACTGTATAGTTCCTTAAAAAGATTTCCGCTGTTCGATTCGCCTAATTTTCAAGGGAGAAAGCTCCGTCGCCTGCAGCCCCTAAGTTCTGCTTTAAAACAAAGAATCTCTCTTCAAATGCCCCTTTTACTTTTGCCTTCTTCTAATTGTTTGGGGCTTGAACACGAGTGAAGCTAAAGTTTTAGTTGTGGTTAATTTATCCACGCTCCCCAGCATGAACCCAATAAAATATTTATGATAAACTGATAATACATATTTTCTCACGCAGGTATAAGGTGAATGCGAATCAGTTACGGTGGTTGAAATATGTTACAAACAAGAATATTTGCCCACATCTGAAATGAATTGCTTGCAAATTTTACCACTGTTAAAACGAGTCTACGGTAAAACGAGTTTGCGCGCAAACAGGAGGAAAACTGGTTGCTGTTATTATACCATTAGTACCCATTAGTACTCAAGTTTTTAGGGCGTATAAGCTATTTTCTATTTAGTCTTTGGTCCCTCTTTAATCATCGAAAGTGGTAAAAAATATTCTCCTAGAACGATTAATACTTCGTCTATAACAGACAGGTGGCAACAAAAACGTAAACTATCAATCAGGTTTTTGGCATAAACGAGTTATTTTAGGATGAGCTATACAGTAAAAAAAATGTATAGCAATCGATCAGGGGGATTTGAAATAGTTCGAGTTTGGTTCAGCTAGAAAAAGCCAGAATCTTTTGCAACTCGATTTAGTTATGTATGGACTAAAATTCAAATTTGTGTGTTTGTTTTTAGTTCAATACCACTCCAAACACTTTAAACTAGATGCGTTTATGCCCATAAGAATATTCTTAACAATTAACCCATCACGCTGGGCACGAGATAACAAGTTCCTGCTTCAAACCTGTTTTCCTGTTACAAACCGACGCATACATCGAAGGATGTTAACGTGCCCTTACATTTGTATTAAAGGGGCGTAGCTACGTGTACGCACGTACGCACGTGCGTACCTGAAAAAATGTCAAAGGTTAAAAAAAACGAAACGAAACAAAACAACAGAAATATAAGAGACGGGAAATAAGCGATGGTTAAAAAAAGCACAATCTTTGCATCAACTTCCGTTATTTTTCAAAACAAAAGACACCCTTTTTCGCAAATTCCAGAGAAGGTACTCAATGTTGATGCTAGTGTAGGCAAACGTGGAAAATTAGGGGACTGAGAATGACTAAGACCCGATTAAGACGCGAAACTTTTCAGCAGCCGAACTTAATTCGAATTTAGGCTTCCTAAATTAGGTAGTAAGATTTTCGACATCTATTATTCATCCGTTCTTAGGATCACCATTTCTCTGCGTGAATGGTTTTGTTGTGCACAAAATGGAAAGAAATTTTCTTATTGTAAAGCCGTGATGGACTGGAGATGGCTGCTCTTCTGTATCAACACTGCTCAATGCCATATGTTTGAAAGGGAGAATTAAAGGGACACTGTCACCACTATTTAGGATGACTTTGAGAAGCTAAAAGACATATTCTGATCAGTGGAACCCCAAAATTCTGGTTCTTTTTCGTTTAAAACTACTCCACCAGTTCTCTGAGTCTATAATTAAGTATGTTTGGCTGCAGATCGCTAGGATGGAAATGGTTGCAACTTGAAAACATCAGGCTGATGTTTTCAAGTTTTCCTTTGTTTTGTGGAAAAATCGCCAGTAACTGACTATGGTTTGATTTTCCTTTGAGAAAATCATTTGATTTCCTTCTCTTGACGTTCTAGGAGTATTCTTTGTACGTGTAAAAGCATTTAAATGAAATTGCAGCAATTTTTCACCCCAAAACGTAAAAATCCCTGTGACAGTGCTCCTTTAAGAAAGTTATTATTTCAATTGTGCTCTCACAAAGACAAAGAAGCATATATGATCAAGGGGGCTGCTGGCTATGGCAAGGGGAAAAAGGGCAAAAATCTCTCTTTTTTTTTTTCAAAACAGCATTATGTTGCAGGTTAATCTCGTACCCTTTAGTTGCAGGTTTGAGGCTTTGATGTATTTTACCTTTTGGATAATACCCTGAGTGTCGGAGTTTTCACTTTAATTAAATTCGTGTTTGAAACTTAAGCGGCAAAACTGCGACAACGAAGCGTAATGGGTCGAGGGAAAAAATATCTCGGGGCCTTTGTTAAAACATGGTTGCAGTTTTTTCATCCTATTGTATATTTTAAGAAAGGGCCTATGGAGCCAGGGGTAATGACATCCATATAACAAAACCTTTAAAACCAACCAATTTTAACTTTCCCAAGTGGCAAACAGAATCGTTAATTCCAAGCAAAATTATAGAGGAAATTCTGATCTGCGTGCTGCTAAAATAAAGAAAGGACACACTAGCATGGACTATCAATTTGGAAGAGTGCTTCGATACGATTCAAGGAGCAACAACTGTCTGATTTTCACAAGCTATAGTCCATAAAATAACTAAAAATGTACTCTACTGTGTTAGGATACTAATAATAGACGCATTTCCACCCACTTGAGAAGACCTAAATTTCAAATGTTCCCGGGGGAACAGTGCCTTCTTACCCTCCTAGCATGCTCATGGTTTAACAGAATACAAGTATTCGTTAAGAGGTTTTGATGAAAGAAAAAGCTATCTTCCCACGTTCTTTTCCAAATCTTCCCCTCCCCCCCTCCCCCCCACAAGAAAAAAGAAGAAAAATGCTGCAAGGCATGCAATTCCAGACGCATTAAGCCGGCCTTTTATAAACACTAAGAGTTCGTCGACAACCTTAACCGACATCTAATAAAATATTTATTATCAGGTTGAACTAAAAGAAAGAAAAGAAAACAAACAATTTGATTTGTCAATCTTCCCCTAAAATGTTTCATTTGTACTAGTGTTAGGTCTAAACTGAGTCATTTTTTCTCGAAAGATGTTGACAAGTGACTTTAAAAAATACTTAACGCTAGTACTTATAAGCTTCAAAAATGCGATTTTTTTGTTTGTTTTGTTCCTTGTTTTGTTTTATGTTATGATATTCATAATACAGGTAACTTTATCTCTTTTAAGCTTAACGACGGGGGTTCGCGTAGATTAACTATTGTTTTTCACTCAAAGTTAACGTTCTAGAATTTTCACCAACATGAACTATACACTATATACTATTCAATAAATTCTGAGAGCTTAACGACTAGAACTAATAAGCCCAGAACATCTCAATTTTCATTTTTTACTTATGCCCATCGTGATGTTTAATATACGCGGTTATAATTTTTCTTTCGGGAAGACAAGCTCACGGTTTTACCGCTATTTGTTGTGCACCATGCTAAGTTGTTGAACGTTCTATATTATTCCAAGTGAAATTTCACGTCCATGGATAAAACCATTCCTACAGAAAAAAACTGCTTTTGTTTTAAAAGGCACCGCCTTTTGCGGCAAACTAAACTTTGAAAACTTACATTGACAGAAGTTCACTATTGTGAGCGTCGCAACAAGAGTTGCAGCGCCAACATTTTGATAAACTGTGTTTGCTAAATTTTCACGTGTCAACACGAACTAATAGTTTCGCTTACTTTGTCGTTTAAAGGCGTCAAAAAAGAAATTAATTGATATACTGACAAAGATATCGCTGAATTTTAAGGTAAGCAGCATTCACGCTTAAACTGGACGCATCGAGAGTGATTTGGACTTGTACTATTAAATGGAACTGATTCGGAATCGTGAAACTGGGGACAAAAACGAAACACGTTTTACTAAGTACTATTTTATGATAAATACACCAGAAGTAATGGCATTTTCTTAACGTCAATTCTAGTAAGTCAGAGTTTCATTAGACCGAACTAAACCGAATCGCATTCGACTTGACATTGTCAAGCTAAGGCAGTAATTATTTGGCTTCGACAACTAAATGTGTACTCAGTAGTTAGTGCGCGATGATATTTTTTCCTGATAGGCCTTCCATGATCCGATTGACGTAACTTGTAATTCACTGGATTCACACAGTAAAAATAAACTGACCTGTCCTCTTCTATCCGCTTTGTGTGTAGTCGGGAACTGTATAGTTCCTTAAAAAGATTTCCGCTGTTCGATTCGCCTAATTTTCAAGGGAGAAAGCTCCGTCGCCTGCAGCCCCTAAGTTCTGCTTTAAAACAAAGAATCTCTCTTCAAATGCCCCTTTTACTTTTGCCTTCTTCTAATTGTTTGGGGCTTGAACACGAGTGAAGCTAAAGTTTTAGTTGTGGTTAATTTATCCACGCTCCCCAGCATGAACCCAATAAAATATTTATGATAAACTGATAATACATATTTTCTCACGCAGGTATAAAGTGAATGTGAATCAGTTACGGTGGTTGAAATACGTTACAAACAAGAATATTTGCCCACATCTGAAATGAATTGCTTGCCAATTTTACCACTGTTAAAACGAGTCTACGGTAAAACGAGTTTCCGTGCAAACAGGAGGAAAACTGGTTGCTGTTATTATACCATTGGTACTCATTAAAGTTTTTAGGGCGTATAAGCTATTTTCTATTTAGTCTTCGGTCCCTCTTTAACCATCGAAAGTGGTAACAAATATTCTCCTAGCACGATTAATACTTCGTCTATAACAGACAGGTGGCAACAAAAACGTAAACTATCAATCAGGTTTTTTGCATAAACGAGTTATTTTAGGATGAGCTATACAGTAAAAAAAATGTATAGCAATCGATCAGGGGGATTTGAAATAGTTCGAGTTTGGTTCAGCTAGAAAAAGCCAGAATCTTTTGCAACTCGATTTAGTTATGTATGGACTAAAATTTAAATTTGTGTGTTTGTTTTTAGTTCAATACCACTCCAAACACTTTAAACTAGATGCGTTTATGCCCATAAGAATATTCTTAACAATTAACCCATCACGCTGGGCACGAGATAACAAGTTCCTGCTTCAAGCCTGTTTTCCTGTTACAAACCGACGCATACATCGAAGGATGTTAACGTGCCCTTACGTTTGTATTAAAGGGGCGTAGCTACGTGTACGCACGTACGCACGTGCGTACCTGAAAAATGTCAAAGGTTAAAAAAAACGAAACGAAACAAAACAACAGAAATATAAGAGACGGGAAATAAGCGATGGTTAAAAAAAGCACAATCTTTGCATCAACTTCCGTTGTTTTTCAAAACAAAAGACACCCTTTTTCGCAAATTCCAGAGAAGGTACTCAATGTTGATGCTAGTGTAGGCAAACGTGGAAAATAGGGGGCTGAGAATGACTAAGACCCGGTTAAGACGCGAAACTTTTCAGCAGCCGAACTTAATTCGAATTTAGGCTTCCTAAATTAGGTAGTAAGATTTTCGACATCTATTATTCATCCGTTCTTAGGATCACCATTTCTCTGCGTGAATGGTTTTGTTGTGCACAAAATGGAAAGAAATTTTCTTACTGTAAAGCCGTGATGGACTGGAGATGGTGGCTCTTCTGTATCAACGCTGCTTATATGTTTGAAAGGGAGAATTAAAGGGACACTGTCACCACTATTTAGGATGACTTTGAGAAGCTAAAAGACATATTCTGATCAGCGGAGCCCCAAAATTCTGGTTCTTTTTCGTTTAAAAGTACTCCACCAGTTCTCTAAGTCTATAATTAAGTATGCTTGGCTGCGGATCGCTAGGATGGAAATGGTTGCAACTTGAAACGTCAGGCTGATGTTTTCAAGTTTTCCTTTGTTTTGTGGAAAAATCGCCAGTAACTGACTATGGTTTGATTTTCCTTTGAGAAAATCATTTGATTTCCTTCTCTTGACGTTCTAGGAGTATTCTTTGTACGTGTAAAAGCATTTAAATGAAATTGCAGCAATTTTTCACCCTAGAACGTAAAAATCCCTGTGACAGTGCTCCTTTAAGAAAGCTATTATTTCAATTGTGCTCTCACAAAGACAAAGAAGCATATATGATCAAGGGGGCTGCTGGCTATGGCAAGGGGAAAAAGGGCAAAAATCTCTCTTTTTTTTTTTTCAAAACAGCATTATGTTGCAGGTTAATCTCGTACCCTTTAGTTGCAGGTTTGAGGCTTTGATGTATTTTACCTTTTGGATAATACCCTGAGTGTCGGAGTTTTCACTTTAATTAAATTCGTGTTTGAAACTTAAGCGGCAAAACTGCGACAACGAAGCGTAATGGGTCGAGGGAAAAAATATCTCGGGGCCTTTGTTAAAACATGGTTGCAGTTTTTGTATATTTTAAGAAAGGGTCTATGAAGTCAGGGGTAATGACATCCATATAACAAAACGTTTAAAACCAACCAATTTTAACTTTCCCGAGTGGCAAACAGAATCGTTAATTCCAAACAAAATTATAGAGGAAATTCTGATCTGCGTGCTGCTAAAATAAAGAAAGGACACACTAGCATGGACTATCAATTTGGAAGAGTGCTTCGATACGATTCAAGGAGCAACAACTGTCTGATTTTCACAAGCTATAGTCCATAAAATAACTAAAAATGTACTCTACTGTGTTAGGATACTAATAATAGACGCATTTCCACCCACTTGAGAAGACCTAAATTTCAAATGTTCCCGGGGGAACAGTGCCTTCTTACCCTCCTAGCATGCTCATGGTTTAACAAAAAAATCTACGTAAAGCTTTATGACCTAGTTGCCATTCCATCCATTTCATGTATAACCTCACCATACTGTTAAGAAAAGCAAATGCAACCAAGGAATGTGGAAGCGATGTGAGAGAACTGAGGTGTTCGGTTTAGATTTGAAAAATTGTGCGCACCTCTGGAAAAATCCTGGCTACGCCCCTGTATTATGACCGATAAGTCGATTTCAAGGGAAAGATAAATTTAGATTTTTTCGAGAAAGGCCCCCTTCGTAAGAATTGATAACTGTTTCAGGGTATCTCTAGGATAATCGCAAAACAATTTTAAAAATGCATATAATATAAGAATCGAGATACTGTAATTGCTTATCATCTAGTAGAGATGTTGAAATCGTCTGAAATCGCATCATAAATTAAATTTGGAATGGCGAGAAAGCACTCTTATGGTTTCGGCAATCGGTTCTCTAAAAAGAGTCCGAGATCGCATTTATTTGGATGGATTAACACTGTACTTAGGATCTTATCAAGAGATAAATAAATTCACTATTGGTCTGATCAAAGACCTGAGATTTTCGACCGATGTATTTATTTAGAGAAAATAACACTACAGTTATTATAATCAGTTAATAAACCATAGTAATTAAACCCTTCTCTATTTTCCAAAATAATTTGAAATAGTAAGTTTGCTTTATCCACAGAAAAAAAATGAAATGTGTACAATTCCTCGTATAGCGTTAACCTTTTTTAAGGAGTAGAAGTCGGAATTATAATTAAGTAATTAGGTCTGCCATTCTAGCGCGCAATTTGGCATAGATAGCTTACAAACATTATATTATGGTGCCAGATCAAGATTCCCAGATGGTACGGAACTAAATCCCTTGAGCTTTACTCAATTATTAAATTTTGTCACCTACCCACTCAAGTAAAAAAATTTAACCATTAATTCTAATATGAGTAAAGACATCTGGGCTTAGTTTGTTTAGCAGCGTGGCCCAGGAAAAAGCTTAAAATTGTTTTCAGTTTCTAATTCCAAGCAATCATTTCAAAAAAGTGGGTGCAATTTTTTTTTTTCACAAGTTGAATGGTATTACAGCAAACATCAGAGTGTGCCGGTAACGAGTGACTTTTCTGATGATTTTAAACAGGGAACTATAGTACAAGGCAATTTCCGTCATGTAATTTTTTTTATTGTAATGGTATATACCGTATTTTCTTGATTATACGCCGAGCCCCGAATAAATGCGGGTCTAAAAGAGGAAGTCGGGAGTAAGCCCCTCAGACGTTTATTTGTGGTATAACCAGCTTAAGGTGTAAGGGCAAGATACAGGATGTCAAGTAAAACGAATAAAAACTCTTTCTTAAAAAATGGCGGCCCTAAATAAACTGCTGATTCAAACAAACGTCGGGTCCACCAGGCCAAGTTTGAAATAAACGGCGGGCGCGTTTAATTGAGAAAATATGGTACTCCTAAAAATGTTGTCGAATTAAAGTTAGATTTTGAGAAAAGCCGTTCAGGGAAAACAATGAATGGATGTTCTATTTGTTAAAAGCAATTTGCGTGCGAAAATCCCGGAATCGACTATGGAATCTAATTCAGCACCCAAGGGAGCGAGGTTGTTAAGAATTACACCCATAAACTACATTTTCACAAAAATATCATTATTAACAGTTTTGAAAACATTGCTTTCGCGAGCTTTAAATCGACAAAATAAACACAGAAACAAAACAACATGGCAGCAATTTTATGAGATTTTATTTCATTTTCGTCAGTTTTGAAGGCCTAAATTTCGGCTTTAGTTTTACTAGTTTAATAAATCGATCCAGCCATTATAAATGTACAGCACAGCACACCACACAAACAGGGGATGGTAGGCATATGCTTGTTCATTTGCATTTTTGATGACGTCAGCAACGCCTTAAGGATCTGTATTTTTTTCTTTTAAAGCATGCGAAAAAGAATCCGACCTTGGAAATTCCTTAAACAAACTAGACAAAACATTTTTAAGTTGGGTGATATGAGTAAATATTTCATGTTCATGGCCACCAGAGGATCGCTGTCGTCGGTTAAACCCATTTTAGACGCTTCTAGAATTATAAACTAAGATTTTCTTTTCGATTTAGTTCATTCTTCAATTAAGTTCCAATCCAGCTAGGGTGGATTGACGAAGCCTGAAATGTGGACCAGAAGAAAACTGGTGTCCCAAAAATAAAAGAATAAAAGGTCAAAAAAGGCTTGTTTGGTTGAGAATATCTTGGTTGAAGAAGTGGCTTGGTTGATGATAAGTCTAAGTTTTACTTGCTCGAGTGAGCAGTGAGCACGAGTCTCCCTAGATAACAATTAAGAATTTTTTTGTTTTGGGGTTTTCTTTTTTGGAAAATGGAATTTTTAATGTAGTAGTTTCGAGGGATCTTAATTAATACCCAATGCAAAGCAAAACAAAGAAGAAGCTAAAGAAAACAGTTAACAGGAAAACATATTCGCCTGTAACCACTTACCAACAACGAGACATAACGTCATATTTATTGTAAAGAATGGTGTTGTCCATGCTATGGACAACAGAAGATCGTTAGCAGACCCAAAGATTTGGACAAACTTTTCAAGATTTAAAAGAAATTAAATAAACAGGTACCCGAAGATTTCAACACTCCTTTTCACTACCGTTTCTGATACCTTATTTAGTGTTTAGAAGCATGCAACATGAAGACCAGTGGTGGATGAAACAGACGAGTCAGTTTCCTTGCCCAACCCACAGACAAGCAAGATTCGATTCGTGAAAAATATTTCCTCGACAAGACATCCCTTTTTCAAAAACTGGTGCGTGAGTTTCTCAACAAGTAGACTAGCCAAGGAGCAATTGCTGTTTTTAAGATGAAACTTGAAATAAGAAAAAACATATTTTGGAAAAGTTTCTTGTGAGACGGATAATAAATAATAATGGGCTGGCCATCGCCCTTCTGACTTTGATACCTCACTTCTGACGTGCTTCGTATCCAGCTAATTTTAGCAGTTTTTGGTAATTTCTCCTTCTTGTAATAATTGCAACAAGAATGGATATATAGGGATTGTAGGGATTTGTTAAATTTTAAAGGAAAGCTGAAAAGCCTTGAATTTAACCCATTTTGAGTCTTTCGAAACGTGCGTAATTCTTTTCATTGGAGGCCTCTGCGCCGTCTACACGAGTGAATTCGATTCTGATCTCACACAATTACAAAAATCGCTTTGTAACGGAATTGTTATGACGGACTCAGGTTGACACCCTGAAGTATTACATTAAACTCGAAAGAAAGTTTGACTTGTTTTTAGCTTCCGCATAATTTTATGATAGATTTAACGAAAGTGTTCATCTTTGATAAAACTGAATCAATCTATCCTTTAAAAAGAAATATTTAGACAGCCATACAATGAAAGCACTTAAAAAGAACCCTAAAAATAATCACCTACCGCTACGAAAAAAAGTTAGCCGAGTCGACAATGGCTCCCTACTGCTATGGCGTATTAAGGAACCCTTCCTAAAGCAGAAGCTTTCTGTGTCGGACTGTACGAATGCTCTGAGTCGAGAACACTTTTGAATGGAGATTACAAAAGCATTGAATAACCTTCCGTCTGCTTGCCTATCTAAACAAGTTTTGACTGCCGTAAAAATTTCGTTAAATATTGATAACCCAAGAAAGAAATTACAGATATTGCATCCGAGCAAGATCAAATGTGTTTTGTCAAACTGTGATTCTGTTTGGAATTCGTTTGACGAAAACAGCAGACGAATAAACCCTTGATTTTTGGGTGCTTTTTTGTGTCAGTTTTAAATGCGCGAAAGACAATACAGTACCATTTTATCGTATATATACGACAGCCATAACATCTCAACATTCAACACCAATTTACTACGTTTATTTTTGTTAAGATAAACACTTTCGTTCACCTATGATATTCTTTTAAATAGAATAAACATAATTATTAATTTAAGCAAATTTCTGCATTCGTGTAATTGGAAAATTGTAATAAATGCGAAACAATAAAACGAAAAGAAAACAATGAAAAGTCTATTATAATAAACATTTTGTACCATTATTTATCGATGTAAAGGAAGTAAATTTTTTTAGAAAATCCCAATGTTTGTTATGGCTTTATCTTATGGGGAAAAATTGGTTTTCTTTCAGACGGGCTGGGGTTAATTTAATAAATTGTTCAAATGACAATTTTGAGCCATTAGAATTCTAACCATAAATATTTACTATTCACCACTTAAAATGATTTTGAAGACGCTAAGAATTGACAATGTTGCATGTTTTCATTCAAATAAGATTTCTTCTGTTTTACCAGTCTTTGTTCGTTCATCATAAAAACTTGTTCACTCAGTATTTCTGCTAACATTGCATGCCATTCGCGACCCAGAGCCCTTTCTGTGAATGTTTCGAAATACAGCCTTCGCCTGCGCATGCTCTCTTCTAAGCTACGTAGGTAGTATTAACGTATGTTTTAAGCCCAGGGGGAGTGGGGAGGGGTAAGCATTAGCTTCATTTCCCTTCTCGAGCACCATAGGCAGGGACATATCCTCATAGTGGTATAGTATAAATGCAACTAAATTTTTAAACGAGGAGTTGAGCTCTTTGGGAATATCCCAAGGTTAAGTCTCAAATCTATCTGCCCATTTTCCCCTCGCTTGAATGAGAAGGTAATAACTAATGCCTCTAACGGGGGTTTTCGGGCAGTTGAACGAGCGGACGCTAACGACTTTTCACCAAAAGAATTCTTAAAAGACCATTATTTTTTTCGGCCTATATTTTGAGTGAACTATTCCGCTCATTTGGTGCATGTTGCTATGAAAATAGGTCATAGATTTTGCTACTCTGAAATTGCAGCGTATGTTGCCAAGAGAACCACGAAAGCATATAAACTCGTCTGTTTCTTTTTACCAGTCTTTGATATAATAAAGCGCAATTTACCGCTTCTGATGTGCAAAATGAACTGGCATGGAAAGTGGTGTATTTTGTTCTCAAATAAAGTTGCGGTTTGAAGAATCGAGCGACATACACAAGGGTGAGGGTCTTGCCATGAACATTGTCGCAAAAACATCACAGAAGGAAGTGTTTCTCAGTTTAGCGGGGTCCGATTAAACCACGGTCTTAGGCCATAACTGAAAACCCTTTCTAAATATTTAAGCTTATTGCTATAAGAATACTTGCGAAAGTTGACAGCTGATAGCCACCACTTTTGTCATCTTGAATTTTGGTTTGTTACTGCATTCAGTCCTTGCAAACCTTATAGTAATTTACATCGGTCAAACGTGCGTCGCGTGCGCAGTTCCCTCAGAACACAGACAACTACCAAAAAAGGTGACACCTTTTTACGTTTGGCTCTGCTATGAGAGTGCAGTCACATGGAGGAAGTCGGTGAGCCTGCAATTCTCTTCTGAAGGAAAGAGAGAGAAGGCGGAGATCATCGAATGAAAAGAAAAGATGACAGACAGTATGACAGACGAGACGATATTTAAAAACCCGCGGAGCTTTGTGCTATAGTCCAATATCGCTGGATATTTTTATTCGCTTGTTGTATTTTTAATCACACTGTACAGAAAACCTTTGTAGTAATATCAGCTGGGCGCATTAGACACAAAAAGGAGTTCGTAAGTCTCCAGGCTTGATTCTTAAACGCAAAATAGTTCTAACAATCTAAGTCCTACATGTAGGTCATTGAAATTTACGAATTCTAATTTCGAAGGATTCAATTCATCCTTCTCACAGTTGCATGTATGTTCTTCAAATGCACTTTAATTAATTCACCTACACAGATAACAGCAGGGTAGCATCACTTTAATTTTTCGTTTGAAATTTTCCGTAATTGAAACTTGGACCGAAGAGCGTAATTTGTTTACCTCAATAAGTGATCCACCAAATTTACCGATATGTACATTATTTACAGCTGCTTCGGATTACAACAAAAATCGTCTTCGAAAAATCAGTTTTTGTCTGTTATAAACACGATTTGTCCAATTGAGACAGACACGCACGCATTTGATTCACACCACATTATCATGGATTTTTTTGCGCAATTTTGGTTCATGCCAAAAGCAAGGGAACTGGTTAGCAGATCGATCGATGAAATGTTTGTTAGGAACAACCAAGCTTAATGTATCGATTTCGAGTTGTAAATGTATCGCTTCCGTTGCGACGAAATGTGAAAATATGACTAGCATATTTAAGTCTACACATACAAGCGTAGCCAATATACTAACTTACCTTGAACAATCTAAGCGATGTATATATTTATGATTATGCAGGTGTTTTTGAATAAGTCAGGTCCAAAATCTTCTACTGAAGCATTTCCCCAACTTGCCTACTTCCCAAAGCAACCTATGCTCTTAATAGAATAAACTGATCTGAGAGCGTTACGACTTGAAAAACAATGCAGCGTTGCTGGACAAATTGGCAGAGAATTCCAGATGCTTTTTCTAACGGTAAAACAATTTAACTGCCAACTACTCAGGCAGGATCCCAGTTCTTGATTATTTTGTGGCTTATTGTTTAATTTTATTCAAGGCACTTTTCTAATTGATTAACAGAACACGTAGACAAAAGTGACAGAAGAACAAAATCTTTGTTTTGACTTACCGGATAATTGTTTACCCTCAATCGCTTTATTCGCTCGACCAAAGTATGAAAAACGGAAAAAAAAAATTCAGTGATTTCTCCGAGTGACTGAGAATGAACAAGGATATACTTATGAACGAATCACAAAGTTTAAAGATAAGAGACTAAAACGATACCTCAGTTTTCTTTTTCCACGGTATATGTCGCTTCACTGTGTTTCCCTTAAACTGACTTAAAAGTAAATAACCATACCTAAATAAAATAGCTTGATTTACCTGCTTGTTTTGTGAACTGTTTCTTAACTAACGTGACATGTTATGTCAGTCTGTAATCCACGGTTGCCCAAATATATTTTGCTTGAACACAGCGGAAGCCCAGCTATCAGCGATATGTTACTTGGTTTTGTCTGCGCGCATTTACATATCGTTCGAGATCCATGCAAACACCGAAGAAAGATTTAATTAACGATAGGATATTACCGGTGTCACAGTGTAGAAACAATTTATCGGGGCTTTTGATGTTGTTATGAGGTAATACTGTTTTTCTTGCCCCACTCTGGCCGCTTAATTGCTGTTTTTCGTCGCGATTTTAAGTTTCAGGGTTCAGTTGAAAGTTTGATGTTTTATTGATGATTCGATTTCAAGATTTTTCTCTGCAATGCTAGCGCGTTCAAGAAAAACAATAGAATTGCTAACATGATTCTAAATACATATGTCGATGAATAAATATAAAATATCTTTCGAAAAGGAGGAAAATGTTATCTTTCAATGTGTGGGCGTTTTCTGTACACAAGCTCACATAACAGCTCGTTTCCGCGAAATATATGTTCGGGAGGCCACCTTGCCCGAGATATTTGGTTTTAATTGAAATGAAAAAGTATAGTTGGCAAAACGAACCTCACACTTTCGTAACCTGGGGAGTGATTAATTTCTATTGTTTCTGAGGAGCAAATATGTCATTAAAACTGCAAAATAAGGTCAGCTAGCAGTTAGCATCAACACCTATTTAAATCTACATCTATTTATATGCTTCGCAAAAGTCTATTCATTAACACTGCGAAAGCCTCACATAGGCTCATTCATGATTCGGAAATTCGGGGTAATGTTCTGTTTCTTAACATTTTCTGCGGCTTAAGTTTGCAGCTTAAGAATTCGAAGAGCTCAGCCTGTATTACCTAACACAAATAACTTTTTAAAGCCCAGAAAGCATGTCACTTCAAGACCTTAGCTTTTATTTTCGCGTTGGATGCGAATGTTGGATGTTAGTACAACATCAAATTAACCAATGCGAAATTTAGTAACAAGGACTATTAATACTTCTAATAAAGAGAAACTCTTATTTTGCATAGTAATTTTTATTGCCAGTACACTAAAGAGGAAATGAAGTTAAACCTCCAGGGCATTGGCGAAAACGTATTTTGTCACTATATAAAGCTATTTAAGAGAGGGATTAGTGCTTGTGAGAACTGATTCAGTTTTCCTCGGGAGCCTTCTAAAGTAATGGCTTTCAGGAGGTGGACACTTTCGACAGGTGCTCGATAAGGCTTGGTACCCACTAGCGACATAACGATCATAATCATGTCAAAATCGTAGTTAACATAAGCTTTTTATTATCTGCTGTTATTAATCCTGATATGAGAGCGCCTCGAATTAAGGAAGCCACCTTGAAATGACTCCGACCGGAAAGTACTAAAACTAGACGTTCATTGGCCAGTACGCATTAGATCATTAGTGGTTTGATGATGATGATGATGATGATGATGATGATGATAACGATGACGATGATGTCGCTAAGTTTTCACCTTTCCATTAAGATTAATACATAATACGAGAAACAAATCGATGGCGTTCTCCAAGAACTTTTTTGTTCCTCTTAAGTAGGAGACAGAGCGAAAATGCTGCACTGTGGGGAGTGTAGTACAGCCTTCGGGAAATTTTGTAATGACAAAGTTCTTATCGATATTTCTGAAAAAACTTTTGAAATTGCTAAAAAAATACAAAAGTGTAAAACCCAAAATATCATACTTTTGCCACAATATTTGCCCCTTGCAGGGGCTTGAAGCAAAACCAAAACGTTCACTGTTATTTAAATGTAATTGTTACCATCCATAGTATCTTCAAACGATATACAAGGGTAGACACACAACAGTGTTCTGACCCAGGGATAAATGAATAAAATTGGCCGGGCTCTTGGAAGTGGAGGAGTTGAAGACAATGCATCCAGGAAACGGAAAATCTCCGCAAATCCAATTGCAGCTGATTACAACACGACCCGGTAAAATTTGACCACTTTTAACACCTTCATGAAATCGACCAACCAATCAACAACAACAACAACAAGCTTTATTTGCATGACTATACGTACATACAGTATTGCAAAAGCGTAAAACTTAACTAAAACGAAACTTATAACAATCATAATCATGTAATAGGAAAAAAAGCAATTATGTATGCGTTACATTACTTTCATTCGATAGAAGATTATTTCGTAAAGATAAGCATCTCAAAATGAACTTCATCAGTTGAGTATTTAAATAATAATTATCAGAATTCATTAATTTTTTGGTGGCTTGCATAGGAGGTAATTGTGTTATGTTGGGTATTTGGTTCTCTATTTTTTTGTAAAATTCATCTCTAAAACTACAGTATTTAGTACAATGGAAAAGTAAATGAATTTCATCTTCAATTTGGTTTGATTTACACGTAGGGCAGAGTCTATTATCCCTTGGGATTTGATCATATCTGCCAGTTTCGATCAATAATTTATGATTACCTATTCTAAGTTTCACTAATTCTTTCCTGTCATTTAGTTTTCTTGTAAGATCTAAATAGCAGGAAGGCGTATATTCGTCCTTAAAAGTGTTATAGAATTCTAATTTCTTAGAGTTTCGAATAGTATGTTGCCAGTGTGAAATATACTTTTGTTGCATAAGACTTACATAGTGTTTAATCTTAGCATCAGTTAAGAAAGTAGGTCAAAATCAGGCAAATTATAATATTCAGACATCCTCATAACATTAGAGTAAAAACTATTTTTGCTGGTGTTATGAAGATCAGATGACATTAAAAAGATTTGTTTAACAATAGAGCCATTTTCCTTATTGTGGAGATATAAGGTGTAGTTAATTATTTTTGATTAATAGCTATTATAAGAGGAAACTTTCCAAGCTCAGCTCTACAAGCTACATTCGATGCCTTACTGCTTACTTCTAAGTAACGTTTACAGTACTGGAGATGAGCTTTTTCAATCAGAATTCGGTGATGTTTCAAGGAAGCCAACCCAGGCTTTTTTTCACTGTGATATCCAGAATATGGAACACTCTATCCCCAGTTCTCGGTCTTTCTGTTTATTGCGCCTTCAGTTCATTCAAAGCCGTAAAGCTTTTCTAGTTTCTCTAATCCTGGAAATCCACGTTCTTTAAAGACGATACGCTCCAGCTGCAAAGTAGCTCGGAACTTAACGACAAAGATAACTTCCTGCTTTCAGTTGATCTGTGTAATAAATTTTTATTCTAGTGCTTTGTTTGTTTTGGCCCTGCAATAATTGGCCCATGCTGTTATGGTACCCCGTCTGTATTTCCTAAGCGAAGCTAATAAATTGACGTTCAAGTAAGAGAAATTGTATTGGTTTCTTGGAGCTATTCTTGAATTCTGGTTGGTTATGAATCCATTTCCACGAAGTATGCAAAGAGGCTACACTTGACTGCAGCTTCAGGAACGCTGGTGTTGCCAGACTCATCGAACAGCCGGAAACCTGACAAACATATCGGCTAGTCAATTGTTCATGTGCGTGGCCTTTAGCTTAGTATAGCAGGGAGTAGGAAGATGCGGCGAAAGAATAGAACGTTAATGTCAGCATGGAATCCTCCCTCTGGGTCTCAAGGGAGGGGGAGCCCCGCAATTTTTGTTGTGAAGCCCGGGGTACAAAGCTTTTCTCCACAAGACGCCTGAACAAAAATGCTGTTTCTGGCTAAATAGAGCCCTGGAGTGAAGCGATGGAGAAGAAGACTTTATTTAACCCTCCCCCGTAGGGGCTTTTCAGTGAACAACAAGCCTTGAATTTTCCGTCTTGGAACCCTGGAGCCCTCCATTTTTTTAAGCTGGAGCCCTGGAGCTCCAAGTTTTAAGACCCTGCTCCTTGTGATCGGCTCGTTTTTAACGACCACTTTATTTTCATCCGAATAAAAGTTCAAGCAGTTCTTTTTTACGCCAGTATCCCCGTTAATGAGGTCAGATTTTTCATAATGGCTGGATTATCAAAGAGGCGCGGTGATGTATTGGTTAGCGCGTTGGACGATTGATCGGCATATCAGAGGGTCGGAGGTTTAAGGGCTGGTCTATGCAACATGTTGTGTTGTTTCCTTCGATAAGAAACTTTCGGTCTTTCAGAGCATCATCAGCATCAGTTACTGTTTGTCCCCAAGTGTGAAATTGGGCCGCATATTCTCTCCTTCCAGGCTATTCTATCCTTTGCTGCTGACGCTTCCTCTGCCCATGTTCTTAATCCCCTGACCTTAAGCTCCCATTCCGTTGTCCTTCTCCATGTCTCTGGCGGTCGACCCTGCTTCCTCTTCCATTCTGAAACCCAGATGAGGGCAATACGCGGGTGCCAGTGGTACTGAATCCATTCTGATGACATGGCCTAGCCATGTCCATCTTCTCCTTGCCACTTGGTCTCTTATAGTCTCCGTGATCCCTGTTCTTCGTCCTTATCTCCTCGTTTGTAACGCGCATTGGCCAATAGATCTTCAATATCTGTCTTGGGCTCTTGTGTCAGAAAGCGTCCAAGGCACAGGTGTATAAACGGTTGCCAGCGAACCATTAGGGAATATTAACAAAATGCCGGGCTAACGCTGCGAGGGGACGTAATGCTCCTAGGCGATTCACGCAACAGACAGTCGATCTAGCTAACGATCGGCTTGCTGAGGCATCTGGTTCGTTCAATGCGCTGGACTAGAAGCAAGACTGTTCACTGACTTTTCCTGGCGAACTTGAAGTAAGCTAATGTAAAAAGAAACGAAAACAAACAAATGGTATTTCTGCTGAGCGAAAGATCATCTTTATTGCATTTTAGTCTCGGTTTCTAAAATTTGAGCTACACGTGCGTATTTCGATACCTTTTAAAAAGTTTACGTGATAATTTACGGTGCCTTGTTCAAAGAACCAAATCACCAGCTGGTATTACAAGCCTCAGGTATCCTGCAAACCATCCTAAAGCAGTCAAATGGTTTTCTTTTCGGCTACACTTTCTTATCTTGTCATTTTACCACAGTTAGTTAGCTGGAACTAACGAGGGGCTATTATACATCCCAAACAGTGCTAATATAAGCCATGAAACTAAAGGGTTCAGAGACTTTTTGACCAAAATCATCATCAGCTCTTTGAGCGTGCTCAGAAGGTCTGATGATGCCAGTCCACACAGTCCTCATTACTACTTGGACGTTCTAGTCCAGTCAGCTTGGTTTTAACGTCAAGCTGACAGATGAACAGTTATTTCTATGTACGAGATATATACCCACAAAAGGATACTGCAGTTTCCAGCAATCTGATTGATAACTTACTCAAAGTATTATATGACGCGTTTTTAGTTACATAACGAAAAAAGAAGCCTGTTTGATATTTGCAAATCAAATTCTCCAGCGAATTACCTGAAACTTGATATGATCTGTCAAACCAACAGAAATCAGTATAATCAGTTCTGTCATTCGGTTTCATTCTTAATAATTGTTACTATCCGCAGAAGACGAACGTGTCCAACTATGTGTTTTGGTTGAAAAGTCTGTGAATCAATCTCACGTTTCCTTCTGCCCTCCAAAATTGCTGCGTCATGCTCGGAGACTCATTGGGCAAGGGTACCAGAAACACGTCCTTGCTGCAAAAACTGAAACCTGCTAGGAGAACGACCTACTGTCGGCTCCACCGTAAACATTCCAATCCGGCACTGAGTGTTTTCTAACTTAACACGGTGAAACAAATTGCTCCTCTCTTCAGAAAATAAATGTTTTACAGCCCTTATTGCCCCTTCAATATTCAGACCTTGCTTTCTAATTCTTTCTCTGCAATTTCAGTCCAGGTTGAATTATTGGATGTCCCCGACTAACACTGTCTCGTCCTGTCTACGGCTAGGCTTCTAGATTAAAAATGGGAACATCCAC
Source organism: Siderastrea siderea (assembly GCA_964030785.1). Classification (NCBI taxonomy): domain Eukaryota; kingdom Metazoa; phylum Cnidaria; class Anthozoa; order Scleractinia; family Rhizangiidae; genus Siderastrea; species Siderastrea siderea. Next base: position 56,081,072 of record OZ034967.1, read on the forward strand.
CCTTGAAATAGGATTCTGTTCCTTTGAAAAAATATTCACATTATAAAATATTGCCATTTGATTTGAAATTCAATTGGCGATCAAATTTCCCACTGTAACTTTTGACTTTGTGAAGTGGTAAGTCTTTTTACAGAAAGTACAAGAAATACCATGCAGTTTCCAGTATGTTAACCGCTCACTCTTTCATTTTCAGAGTTTTAAATCTTTGGTTCTAAAGTTTTAGGCTATTTACATAAAAGTTACAAAGCAGTGGTTTTCTATGGTGATGTTTGCTGCCTTTCAAGTCTGTGAGCGAACAAACGGCTTTGTGGAAGAAGTCTGAAAGTGTTGTTGTCATTCAAATTGAAAAGCAATTGAGTAGTGGATCTAACTGAGTGAATTCCTATAGCTAAGGTGTGATCATCCAAATAAAAGCTTTTCAACTAACAGTACTTTCTTGTGGTGCTGTTTGTTACGCTGTAGTCTTTGTTATTGCACTTTTCAAGGTGGTTTTAACATTGTGTGCTGTTAGGCAGTGCTTTTCAGTCAAGAGTTAATTTGTATCTGAGCATTTTGTTTCTGAGCATTTTGCAACTCAGGGTGAAGATTGTGATTGTTTTTCATTTTTCAAACTTGTTCTTAGGAGTAAAAGCTAAGGAAAGCAGCCTACACAGTTCGAAAAAACAATATCAGTCCAACGCCATATCGAGGGACTTGACAGCCAGGGTCGTACAGAGAATCCACGCCATACTGCCCTGAAGCGCCACTGTTACACATTCCGTGCCCAATATTTAGCGATGACTTGCAATCACAGGCATCATCGTCCAGCAGAATCGACCTTACCCCATATTGGTCACGGTACATGAATGAATCTTGACTTTCCGCTGGTGCGTTGCCAGACAACACCTGTGGTGTCCAGGGGTTAGCTTGATTTCTCACCTCTCCATAAGGTATGGTCTGGTGGTCATGGAATGCTCGCCAAGCTGCATGCGCCACTGTGTTGCTGGAATCGAAACTCCATTTGTACTTGGTACCATAGGAATCGACTGCAAGCATCTCAATGGAGTCTTCGTTGGCTGCCAAGGGAAGGCGACCAAAGCAGTAAGGATCGATCGCTTTGCAATGACCAAACGCGTAAGCAAGTACGTCATTTTCTCCAGCTGGCCACGGGGTATTAAAACCATCAATCCACCAGAATGCTGTCCAGTCTCCACTGCTATCGGAGAAACTCCGACCTACAAAGGATAAATAAATGTAATTAGTATATACCAAACCAGTGGATAGTGTTTTCCGTGCGCTCTGATTGGCTACTCAATCTCGGGATAATATCTGCTATTCACCTCCACCTCGGTGAATAATTGTTAATTATATAGCCGGCCCTGTTGTATTTCATTACCCAACATTTGCGCAGGTTGTATTTTTGCAACAAAGTAATCTCTTACCTAGAGTCAACGGATCATTCGATTAATAGAAAGTCGCCAGAAAAGGTATCCAAAAAAGTGATTTTTCCCAGAAATTCGGAATTGTAGTTGACTTCCGCCCCTTTGTTGTTAAAACAAACAGCAACTCAAATAAATACGAATATATACCTAATTGAAAAAACTTTGTCGCGTAAAAAGCATATAATATGAACGGTACGACCCAATGGTTTTCTGGGAAGCGGGAAAACTTGCTTCTATTATCAGGCACCGTACACTCCAAAACCTTTTTAGGAATGAAAATATCTTGAATATCAATACGTGGGACTGAGTAGTAAGCTTTTCAGTCCTGTCTTCCCAGAATTCCATCGTGTCCCATCGTTCATGGTTTATACTTTACACCCGACAACGTTTCATCAATCAGGTGTATACAGCGGACAAACAAAACCCCTTACGATTTTGTACATGTACAAAAGGGGAATGGAGTGGAATTTGAAAGAAATGAGGTGGCAAACCAGACTTCAAGCCAGCAAGTTGGTTCTAACTTTTGAGTCTGTGTCTCCAAAAGTGTTACCATTTATATAATGAAAGGTATTGAGCAGTTCTTTCCTGTGATACTGCCTAAATGTTTACATTTACATCAGTGGTGAGGCAAAGACGGTAAATGGCCATTTTTGCCTCATGCATATGTACACACCAACGGCAAATAATTGGGTGACAGAGGCCATTACCGCCTTTACCCCTACATTTCTACCCGGTAAGGTTAAAATAGCGTGCAATCGCCTGTAAATTATAGGACGCAATGTCGTGGTCGCGTGAGACTCGTGCGTTTTCTAACGTGCACCGTATAATTTACAAATGCTTGCCAGGTATGGGCTCCTGCACCTGTTAATTCGGCTATTTTAAACTTGTTTTACACTTGCATCAAGGGATTTTTTTAAAACTTAAAAGTTTTAATTCCTTCAATGCTAATGTAATTTCAATAACAAAGCGTTAAGTACCTGAATACTTTTCCTCACAGTCTTGTCCTAAGGACAGTAGAGGACACTGGCAACTGTAACTGTCCTGTTCGTACAATGGGACACAGGTTCCGCCATTTACACAAGGCGCCTTGTCACATGGGCTCTGCCACATGAAACAATAACATTTCAGTTAAGAAGTTACGTAAGAATTGTGCTGTGAATTTTCCTTATCCAGTGCCTATTGATCGTGTAGCGTCTATTGATTGGTATATATGTATTTTTGGATGGATATCCATTCACTGGACAAAGATCTACTGATTATCCGCTATGTGGAAAATAGGAGCAACAAGTAACCAGACGATCTCGTACTAGCAAAGCTTGTGTGGCATTCGCTAAAAGTAGGGAGTGGGGAAAAAACAACCGCGAGACGCGAGGGCGGAAAGGAAAGGGAACCGGGGAATGACCTTCTCCTCCTTCATCTTACGCTCTGCGCTCGCATCTCGCGCTCAGTTATCGCTTGCGAATAAGTACCTCATTTCCCTCCCCTTTCTGCGCCAGCAGAAAGCAGTCGAAACATCGTGATCTGCATTTTAAGAGCAACTTTCAGTTAGTAAGAATGGAGAATTAGGCGGCAGAAGTTGAAAAATCGATTTTTCCATTTTTCTTCTCATAAATAGGTATTGATAAAACTAGAAACCTGACATAGCTCGTTTTCGCCAGACGTGCGATGAAAATCACAGAAAGTGCAATCTAGTAAACCAATATAAACTTGAATCGCCCACAAAAAAAAAGATCCACTTTTTCGACAGGCAACAGTCTGCAGGTCTTTTTCATCAACTATACATTTATTAAACAGCAGTAGATGAATTTACCCAACACAAACAATTCCAAAATAAAAGGCAAGTATCATCATAAAATCATTTTATTACATGGACTATCCTAGATACGTTTTCAAATTTACGTACCGTCACAGTGCGTGTCTAAATATTTTTTTAAATAGTTTTCCTGTACGTGTCTTTACCTTTCTTACATTGTTTTTGTTTTGCTCATGCTTTTGTGTTTGGTCAGTAGAACTTCAAGTTCTCACAGCAAGATTTTGTGAAAAAACTTTTCGGTCTTATTGTCATTGAAAAGGTTCTCATCTCACCACATGTTGAAATTCCCACGAAAATAGTTACTAAAAACAAGCGCTTTGCTACAATATGAATAAACCATCACCTTTTTAAATTTACGTTATTTGCACAACAGTTTCAAATTATTTACAATATATAACAAATACAACAAAGTTATACGATGTGTAATATGAAGTACAAATGTTCGATAGAAAGTATATAGAAAGTAAAGTTGGTTGGATATATAAATAAACAGCGCGCTAAAGGAAGAAAAGAAAACAGAAAAAAAAAGGAAAGGAAAAAAATCGGATGAAATTCTTCCACTTATTATTTAAATTTTCCAGCTGTTTGTTTTTGAGAACAATTTGGTTACGTTATGGCCGAAATAATTCCACCCGCTTTCTTCAAGAAAATCATGGCTGTACACAGGCTACTCAAATAAGTATTCACATTAGTTTTCAGGAAAACGTTTTGCTATCTGAAAAAAAGCAAACTTTGCTATTTACGTTATATGGACATGCTTCCTTCGTTAACGTACATACTTTGACGCTCCTAGTGGAAAAAGTGGAACAATACAATGTACAGAACTCCTACAAGGAGGCTAATGATTTTGCCATCTCGGCAATTTGAACGCAAAAGTGTCGATTTTTAATTCCCGAAAAGTTACATAAACTTACATGTAAAACTTTTGCCAGTTTATAATGCCACATGTCAGATTGACAATGCTATATATACTTTATTACTTTTTATGCGGTTTAATCCCTAACAAAATCTTTAGACTCCTTAGGCCTTCTTAACAGCAAGAATTTCGCTAACACCCCTAAATTCATACACAAGAAAGAAATAGCTTGTTGCCACAACACAAGTATAAGCGTTACATTCATCTTTTAACATTTTCAAAGAGTTTTAGATTTAATCTCCTGAAGGAGGGGGGAAATTAAATCTCAACGCGATTTTTTTTGCCCTGTTTGGAAATCGTTTCGCAAACTGAAGGAAAAGAAAGCGCTTATGCATATATTTTCTTGTATGAACTCCAAAAGCCAGCCATATGAAATTTTGTTTTAGCGGGTTAAAATTGTTTCATTGGGCTAATTAGTTTGCTATAAAAACTGACTTACCGCAACAGAGAAGTGCTGAAAGGTGTAGTCGACCGTCAATTGCTGAGGAGAAGTGAACTTGTCAGATGCAAGTATCTCACAAATGTGTTCTCCCTGGTCATTCCCATTTCCATAATTCACAGAAGTGCAGTTGCGGTGAATTAAACACTTGCCGCCGCAATCAGAGAAATTCTGGACATTTAGAGAATCCAAAAGATCGGTATTAAGTCTCTGATTTTCATTTCGAACAAAATTTGCGTAGCTCACACCTTTAGCAAAATCTCGGACTATCTTTTGCTCTGAAAGGGCTACGCAAAAGAAAAGGATAAAGGCAATACTGACAAAAATTAAATAAGGCTTGAAGCGTTTCATGATATGCCTCCGAAATACAAAGTAAGTTTAAAGGCATTTAGTAACCCTGAAGCTTGAACTTACGTCACAGACATGTAGCCATGGAGAAAGCACGTGGTATATAGCTTTCAGTTATCATTTGCCAATCACGTGAATTTGATTCAACTTTCATGTGTTTGGTTTTTACTTATGTAGTGTTTCCATATTAGGAAATTGATGTTGCATCTAAAGCATTTTTGGCACATAGGATATTGAGCCAATTATATTATAATTAGGGGCTGAGGAAAAAGTTAATTTAAAACAAAAAACAGAGTAAAGAGTTTAAATAGATAATTTAAATATCACCCCATTGTTTGTTTTCATCGTTTACACATTGAATTCAGTTTTCATAGCAATTTGATTGCATGAGAGAGGCCCTCGGGAGCTTTCTAAAGTGCGCGAAAAGGCTTGGTACCTACTAGCGACATAACGATGATAATCAGGTCATAACATAAGCTTGTTATTATCTGGTGGGAGCAAATATCTTAAATCCTGTTTAGAGAGCGCCTCGAATTAAGGACGCCACCTAGAAATGACCCTGACCATAAAATATCAAAACTAGACGTTCATTGGCCAGTACGCATTGGATCATTAGTGATTTTATGATTATGATTATCTCGGTAAGGTTTTCACGTTTCCATTAAGATTAATGGTGACATAATATAAGAAAATAATCGATAGCGTTCTCGAAGAACTTTTTTATCGCCTTTAAGTGAGAGAAAGAGCGACAATGCTGCATCGTGTGGAGTGTAGCATAGCCTGTAATGACAAACTTCTTATCGATATTTCTGAACAAACTTTTCAAATGGCAGAAAAAATACAAACGAGTAAAACCCAAAATATCATACTTTTACCATAATATTTTGGTAGAAAATAATAACTTGCAGAAGCTTAAAGCAAAACCAAAACGTTCGCTATTATTTTTAAAAATGTTATTGTAACCGTTTCTTCAAACGACATACAAGGGTGGACACACAACAGTGTTCTGACCCAGGGATAAACGAATAAAATTGGCCGGGCGCTTGGAAGAGTTGAAGACAATGCACCCAGGAAACGGAAGATCTCCACAAATCCATTTGCAGCTGAGTACAACACGACACGATGAAATAGACTAACCAACCAGAATTCAGTGATGCTTTCAAGGAAGCCAACGGAAAGCCACAAGGCTTTTTTTGGGAACACTCTATCCCCAATTCTCGGGCTTTCTGTTCATTGCGCCTTCAATTCATTCAAAGCCGTCCTCAACCATCATTATGCACAAGCTTTTCTTGTTCCCAAAATCCTGGAAATCCACGTTCTTCTAAGTCCATATGCTCCAACTGCAAAGTAGCTCGGAACTTAGCGACAAAGACAACTTCCTACTTTCAGTTGATCTGTGTAATAGATTTTTATTCTAGTGTTTTGTTTGTTTTGGGCTCGCAGTAATTGGCACATGCTGTTGTGGTGCCCCCGTCTGTAATTATGTATTCATTGACACTATTTTTCTATCGATTATTTTTATTTTTTGTACATGCATTCATATGTATTTCCCCAAGCGATGCTAATAAATTAAAGTTAAAATAAAGTAAGAGAAATTGAATTCTTGAATTCTGATAGGATCTAAATCGATTTTCAATTACTTGACTGCAGCTTCAGGAACGCTGGTGTTGCCAGACTCACAGAACAGCTGGAAATCCGACATAAAATCAAATATATATATATCGCCTACTTAATTTTTCAGGTGCGTGGCCTTTAGCTTAGTATAACAGGGAGTAAGAAGAGCGGCCGAAGGAATGGAAGGTTGATGTCAGTGTGGAGTCCTGGAGCCACAATTTTTGTTAAGGAGCTCGGAGCCTGAAGCCTTTCTTGACGCTGTGAAGGGAGGTAATGCTCCTAGTCGTTTCACGCCACAGAAACTCGATCTAGGCACCGACTTTGTTGAAGCATCTGGTTCGTTCAATATGTTGGACTAAACACAAATCTTTTCACCGACTTTTCCTGGCTAACTTGATGTATGCTATTGCCAAAAAAAAATCAGACGGTAGTTCCGCAAAGCGGAAGATGATCTTTATTGCATTTTCCTAAAATTTTCGCTGCACGTGATTACTTCAATATCTTGTACAGAACTTTACGAGATACTTTACAGTGCCTTGATCAAAGAACCATATTACCATGCAGCTGGTAGTTACAAGCCTCCGATATCCTGCAAACAATCCTACGGCAAACAATTGGTTTTCTTTTCGGCTGCACTTTCTTGTCTTGGCATATTATTTCAGCTAGTTAGCTGGCACTAACAAGGAGCTATTATACATCCCAAACAGTCATAATATAAACCATGAAACTAAAGGGTTCAGTGACTTTTTGACCAAAATCGTCTCATCCCTGTCTTTGGGCGTGCTCAGAAGGTCTGATGATTTAAATGCTAGTACACACAATCCTCCTTAATAGTTGGAAGTTCTAGTCTAGGCAGCTTGGTGTTAGCGTCAAGCTGATGGATGACGATCTATTTCTATTTATGAGATATATACTCACAAAAGGATTCTGCGGTAAACATTCCAATTCGACACTGAGTGTTTTCTGGCGTAACACGGTCAAACAAATTGCTCCTCTCTTGAGGAAAATCAATGTTTCGCAGCCCTGTTGCCACTTCAATATTCAGGCCCTAGCTTTCTAAGTCTTTCTCTACAATTTCCAGGTTGAATTGGATGTCCCTGACTTGCACTGTCTTGTCCTGACTACGGCTAGGCTTATAGATAAAAAATGGGAACATCCACCCTTGAGATATATAGGATGTTGTTCCCTTAATCGAGCATGCTTCTGAAGAAATATTTACATCATAAAATATTGCCATTTGATTGTCAAATTTGTTTATACCAAAAAAATGAAGGAGTCGTGAAAGGAATAGACTCTGTAATTCTACCGCTTAAAAAATGCTTGATTGCAAATTGCAAGTTAAGTTTGTTTTTCTCCTCAGTCATTGGTTGAAGTAACCAAAACTGAACCTTTGATGTGACTCACGAATTTTTAAAATGAATTATAAGCAAACAAAAACAGCAAAGCCAGGACAATTGCTTGCTTTAATTTCGTGGCTGTTGAAAATTTTGGCAATCACTGTACTGTTAAAAGGAGTAGGCTTTTTTGAAGGGGTAAACTAGGGGCAAACTGCATATCTTTAACACTGACAAAAATAAGAGACTTGAAAGGGGAAAGAAAAAATTGATCTTATCTGCTGCAGGCACAAAATTACTGTAAACCAATCCCAATTTTTTGCAGATTCAGTTTTCAGGTATTTGTCTTCTGTTTCTCAGTCTTAAATTAAGTGGATAAAACCGTTATCGTAACCTCACACGTCCTCCTATCGTAACTTCACTTTTTTAAGTGGTAGACGTTTTACAAAAAGTACAAGAAATACCATGCAGTATGCTAATCGCTCACCCGTCCATTCTCGGAGTTAACCTTTGGTTCTAAAGTTTCAGACTATTTAAATGAAAGTTACAGAGCAGTAGTTTCCTATGGTGATGTTTGCTGACTTTCGATTCTATGAACAAACAAACGGCATCTGTGAAAAAGTTCCAATGTGTGAACATTCAAATCTGAAAGCTACTGAGTAGTTCTATTCGGTTGCTCTTTTTATTATGCTTTACAAGGTGGATCTAACTGAGTGAATTCCTATAGTTAATGTGACTATTCAAATGAAAGTTCTTCGATTAACAGAACTTTATTGGGGTGCTGTAAGTTGTGTTGTAGTCCAGAAGAAGAACGAATAGTATCTCACAATCCTTTGCCTCATGAAATTTCGCGAAGATGGCGAATGTCTTGTGACACTTGGTGGATTTTGCCTGTTTTCGCTTTGAATTTTTTCACAGATAAAGGGTTTCGCTGGGGATAGCACACTTCAAAACTTTCATCATGAAATAGGTGTTGTTTCTTTTGAATATAGTACATTAGAAATAGGTTATTTTAGATAATTTGAAAAACAATGTCTCACGCCATCTGTTACCACCGCTTCAATGAGTTGCACGAAGTTAATTATAGGTCTCTTTATTCTTGAGTAATTTACAGAAACAGTTAAAATCTGAATAATTAAAAGGTATTTGGACAACTTTGCACCATAATGACCCTTAGTGACCCGACAGTTTCAAATTTCTGAAGGTTTGAAAATGGTCCAAATCCCCGCAATTGCGAGTAACACGTTTTAACTCACATGGCGATTGCACGACAAATTTAATAGAGTAATAAGCAGGGTAAGGAGATTAATTGCGCTTTTTCTTTATTGTGCTTTCTGTGCGAGCAAGGAGTGAATTAATCGTTTTTGTTTTGCTAGATAAACTCAAAAGGAGCCGTGAAGATTACCAGTCATTAGCAGTTGCTTTATCCTAGAGTATGGTCAACTGTGCGAAAGATATCACTATTGCTGTCTCTTCTTGAAATGGTCGAAGTAGTTTGACACAAAACTTCGAGATCGCAAATTATTGTTCCAGTTAACTGTCTATTGTCCTGTGCATTTAAAAACTACTCGAGGAATAATTCGAGGAAGCGATTTTGAATACATTTCTTACAATCATAAACAACATCCTCGTGTAACCACAAGAAACAGCTCGCTGTATCTCGTCTTTAACAACGAATTCGAATCGATGATCGAAACTTGACAATTAAGAATATACTCACGGCGATATCGCAAATGCGGTTTATTTGAATCAAGTAGGACTGCACAAACCGCCGAACTGTTCTTCAACTGAGCGATCATCGATGTACTTCGAGAGCGATCAGATCCTTCATCTGGGCAAACTTTCAAGGAAACTGTAACGAATTTCCTTGCATTATTAGGTGCGGCATAGGCAAAGCCTTTGAGCTGAACACTAAATTCTTCCATTGATACGCAGCGTGAGCACTAGACCAGAAGCGTTATTACGAAACAGAGTATTTTGCGTTGTAACACGTTACAAACGAAGCTGCCGCCGTTTGAGTGAAACTCATTCCATCGATCCCTCGAGAGACTGATGACGTCACTTCAGATTTTGATAATATAGTTGCAAACGCAAAGGATTGTGGGATACTATTCATTCTTCTTCTGGTTGTAGTCTGTGAATGAATTCCTAAAGTGTGTTTATTCAGGTGGAAGGTATTGAGCATTGCTGTCCTGTGATGATGTTCTCGTCCTGTACAAGGTGGTACCAACTTCTTAGTCGTTAGATGAAGCTGATGCTTAAGTGTCGCCGTTCAAATGAAAGCTACTGTGCACTACTTACCAGTGGCTCTGTTTGTTATGCTGTACAAGGTGGTTCCACAGGCTACCCGATGGTGGTTCTAGATTTTAAACGTGTGGATGAAATCCTGAAGCGTGACCATTAAGGACGGTGCCTCCTTTTGTTACTGCGCATACGTTCTGCGCATCTCGGGATATTCGGGTTTTGTAAGGAATTTGCCCACTAATACAAAAAGATTTTTGCGCGGTTTATGACTATGTGGAAAAAGCAGATCTTAGCAAGGGCTATCAGAATCCAAAAAGAAGATGGGGGGTAACCACACATTTTTCAGAGATAATTAAGCTTAAATTTGGAAAGAAATTACCATACATTCTTTGTATTTTAACGCGTTTTTAGAATTATCGTTGTTAAATTATCTCTGAAAAATGCGTGGCTACCCACATTTTTCTTTTTGGATTCCAATAACCTTTGATGTGATCTACTTTTTCCCCATAGTCATAACCTTTGCAAAAATACCTCTGAATTAGGAGGCACCGTCCAAAATACGCAAGGTGGTGAGTATTACTTTCCAGTGGTACTATTTTAATATTGCGCTATACAAGGTTGTTCTAACTTTGAATGTTGTTAGGTAGTGCTTTTCTGTCAATGACAGGATAAATTTGTTTCTGAACATTTTGCAGCTCAGGGTGAAGATTGTGATTGTTTTTCATTCTTCAAACTTGCTCTTAGGAGTAAAAGCCTAGACAGTTCGAAAAAACAATATTAGTCCAACACGAGCTCGAGGGACTTGACAGCCAGGGTCGTACAAGGAATCCACACCATACTGCCCCACCGGGCCGAACTTAGTGCTGTGACTTCCGAAACACATTCCATGCCCAATATTCAGAGATGAATAACAATCACAGCCATCATCATCCAGCAGAATTGACCTGACGCCATTTTGATCACGGTACATGAATGAATCTTGAGTTCGCTGGGGTGCTTGGCCATACAACACCTGTGGTGACCAGATTGCTTTACTTGTCACCTCTCCGTAAGGTATGGTCTGGTGATCATGGAATGCTCGCCAAGCTGCATGCGCCACTGTGTTGCTGGAATCGAAACTCCATTTGTACTTGGTACCATAGGAATCGACTGCAAGCATCTCAGTGGAGTCTTCGTTGGCTGCCAAGGGAAGGCGACCAAAACAGTAAGGATCGATCGCTTTGCAATGATCAAACGCGTAAGCAAGTACGTCATTTTCTCCAGCTGGCCACGGGGCATTAGCATCAATCCACCAGAATGCTGTCCAGTCTCCACTGCTATCGAAGAAAACGCGATCTACAAAGGCTAAATAAATGTAATTAGTATATACCAACCAGTGGATAGTGTTTTTTGTGCGCTCTGATTGGCTACTCAATCTCGGGATAGTATCTGCTAGTCACCTTCACTTCGGTAAGTAGTTGTCAATTGTACATAAAAGGCGCTCAGTATTGCCGTATTTCATAATCCATCAGCTGCGGCGGTTGTACTTTTGCAACAAAGCAATCTCTTACCAAGAGTCTGCGGATCATTCGGTCATTAGAAGGTCGCCAGGAAAAAAACTCTGAGAAAGTGAGTTTTTTCCTAGAAATTCGTAATTCTATTTGACTTCTGCCCCTTGTCGTTAAACAGTCAATCAAATAAATTGCATTCCTTCAATTATTCTAGAGTCTCGTCTTGCGATATATACGGCGGACAAACAAACAAAAAACACTTGCGGTTTTTTGATGAATGGATGGATGGATGGATGGATGAATGTACGGATGGATGGCCAGATGGATGGCCAGCCAGTAAGGCAGGAAACACAACTCACGTATCTTGGAGTAGTGATAGATACCAGACTAAGTATAACCTGGCACATAGCTAACAACATCAGAAAAGCTAAACTGGCACTTGGACTCATTAGATATGCAGCGAAAGAAAACATCAGGCTTACCAGTTTAGCACGGCTGGTACGAGCAACAGTACTGAGCAGACTGCTGTATGGGTTAATCCTGTGCTCTCCAATCTCAGATTCCCAGTTCGCTAGTATGGACCGAGTCCTGTGCCAAGCTTTGCGAATCATCTCCAGGGCAACCTCCAAACAAAAAACAGGAGAGGCCATGCTCTATTATATGGGTTTCCCAAGTATGCAGCACTCTTACAGACTCCAAGCCGCTCAGCATATACGTCAGAACCTTCACTACAGAGAGTCACCCGTTATACAACGAACGTCACCACCACGAGGACGTTACAGTAACACTCAAGCGTGTAAATCCATGAAACAAAAAACCAATTGCAAGGCTGATCGGACAGCTAAGAAGGGTAATAATTTTATTGCCCAATATTTCGGTGAGACAAAACTCACCTTCACCAGAGGCTGTAAAAGCTAAGTAAAAATTGAATGAAACGGTTACAAGATTTAAAATGATTAAAATGAAAAGATTAAATATGATTGGTTGACAAACATAGAAAGCGGAAACGTGACTAACAGCTTTTTTTAAAAACAGAAATAGTTTCATAAAGTTTCATCTCGTCTGTTTATTCCGTGGGGTTCAAGTGTCTTGCCCTTTGAAATCAAAAATGCTTCTCTGGCTTTACGAATGCCCTCCCTGTTCGAGTGAATGAGTTCTAGGGGAATGAGTTCTATGTCGTTGATGGAGTGGCCAGGGAGAATGAAGTGATCTGAAACGGCGGTGGGTTGATCAATGTGACGATGGGTGATGGCTTTTTCGATTGCGCGTCTGTGTTCCCCAAATCTGTCGCTGAGTTGACGTTTAGTTTCTCCAATGTATTGTACCTTGCATCTGGAGCACTGTATCATATAGATGAGATTGGAAGATGAGCAAGAGATGTGATGTAGAATTTGCCTTTGTTCGTTAGTGGAGAAGAAGGTGTAAAACGTGGTTCCCTCTGTAATGAAAGGACATGTTTTGCACCTACTTCTGTTACAGTGGAAAGCTCCAGGTGTTTTGGGGGGGGGGGGTGGTCTGCGGTGTGTGGCTCTGACTAGAATGTCACGTAGGTTGTTGCAACGGCGGTATGATATGAGAGGAGGATATGATATGAAAGGAATGCTGCTTTGCATCGCTGTGAAGAACGAAGAATGTTTAGGTTGTTGAAAATGATTTGACGTATGTTAGGAAGGGCTGGATTAAATGTTACTACAAACGGGATTCTCTTATTCTCTTGTTTCGTAGATGTTTCGAGGGCTTTGCTGCGTGGAATTTGACGCACTTTCTCCATTTCTTCTTTAAGAAAACGGTGTTGACATCCTCTCTTGATTAAATGTGTTGTGAGTGCGTTGGAACGTGTGTTAAAGAACTCATCCGTTGAACAAATTCTTCTAAGTCGTAAGGCCATGCTGAACGGGATTGATTGTTTGGTGTGAGATGGGTGGCAGGATGATTTAAGGAGATACTGATGTTTGTCTGTAGGCTTAACATAAAGGTCAGTTTCTAATCTGCCGTTGATGATCAGTACGTTAACATCAAGGAAAGGGATTTCGTTGTAGGAGAAGGAATTGGTAAATTTGATTGTAGGATGTAGGTTGTTTAAGTATGTGATAAAATCATTTAATTTTTCTTCGCCATGTGTCCAGAGGAGGAAGATGTCATCGATGTAACGCCACCAAATTAGGGGAGAATGTGAAGCAGCTGCTAGAGCGTCTTTTTCAAATTTTCCCACGAAAAGGTTGGCGTATGAGGGAGCCATTTTGGTTCCCATAGCTGTTCCGTTAATTTGTCTGTAATGCTGTCCATTAAAAGTGAAAGTGTTATTAGTAAGTATCATGCGAATGAGATCACAGAGTCTGGTCATCTGGATAGTAGGATTGAGTCGTTGGTCCAGAAATTCGCTGCAGGCTTGGATTCCGTCATTATGAGGAATGTTTGTATAGAGTGAAGATACATCAAGGGTAACGAGTAAAACACCATCAGGTAGTTGACCGATGCTGTTGAGTTTGTTGAGAAAATGGGGGGTGTCTTTTATGTAAGAAGGAAGTTTGGTAACTAGTGGTTGAAGATGAAAATCGACAAATTGGGAAATACGTTCTGTGGGATGGCTATTGCTAGAGACTATAGGGCGACCAGGATGACCCTGTTTGTGTATTTTAGGAATGGTGTAAAAGCGACCTGGTTTAGGAGAGTTTTCTTTGAGGTATTTCGCCGTCTCGTCATCAATCATTTTGTCAAATTGTAATCCGGAAATGTATCTTTTGACACATTCGTGAGTGAGCGGAGTAATGTCTTTGTCGATTTTTTCGTAGAATTCTGTGTCGTTGAGTTGTCGGAGGCATTCATTTTCGTAGCAGTCCATGTCCATGTCCATGACAACCGTCCCCGAGCCTTTGTCTGCGGGTTTAATGATGATATCTTCTCGCCGGATGAGACGTTTCAAAGCTCGAACAGGGACAGCATTCGTAAAGCCAGAGAAACATGTTTGGTTTCAAAGGGCAAGACACTTGAACCCCACGGAATAAACAGACAAGATGAAACTTAATCTATTTCTATTTTTTAAAAAAGCTGTTAGTCACGTTTCCGCTTTCTATGTTTGTCAACCAATCATATTTAATCTTTTTATTTTAATCATTTTAAATCTTGTAACCGTTTCATTCGATTTTTACTTAGCTTTTACAGCCCCTGATGAAGGTGAGTTTTGTCTGACCGAAATATTGGGCAATAAAATTATTACCCTTCTTAGCTGTCCGATCAGCCTTACAATTGGTTTTTTGTTTTATTCAACATTGCTGATCCTGATCTACACCAAGATCCGGCTTCACCTCGCTACTGTTTGTCCAAGTGGTCCTTGCATCGAGTTACCTAAATCCATGAACCCTGGCAGCAAGGAACATGGTGGAAGATGTGGTACCAGTGGGAAATGTAACATCAGATCCACGGGTTCTGTACAATGACAGACCCCTCCTCCTAGAAGAACCTGGTGGTCTGTAAGTAGAATGGAGTCTGCAGGCATTGAATTTGGATATGGAGCTAAACAGCACACGAGAGGAACTGCAATGCGGATAAGCACTCAACAAATCCTTGGGAGTGATATCAATGCCGACACTGAAAGAAATACTCAGGGCAGGATGGTCTTAGAACTAGATCCTGTGACGTTGACCAGAACCAGAACCAGAACCGGTTTTGTACTTGTACAAAACGTGGAATGGAGTGAATTCAGTTAAAAGAAATGCAGTGGCAAACCAGATTTCAAACCAGGAAGGTGGCTCTAACTTTTGAGTCTATGGACTAAATCCTAAATTGTGACGATTTTTATTTGATGAAAGCTATTGAGCAGTTCTTTCCTGTGATCTGTATGTGCAAAGACTGCCAAAATTTACTCAAATTTAAATTTACATGGTGAGAAATGGCCCCTAATTTCTACCTGGTAAGTTTAAAACTAGCTTGCAATCGTCTGCGAATTATGGGACGGGATGTCTTGGGCGCGCGAGACTCTCGCCTGTGGCTCACGTGCAGCGTATAATTTACAAACATCTGTCAGCAGCCCATAGTTTTGGACTCCTGCGCCTGTTAATTAGGCTTGTTTAAGCTAGTTTTACAATTGTATCACGGAAATTTAAGTTTTACTAGCTCCACTGTTACTGTAATTTCAACAACAAAGCGTTAAGTACCTGAAAACTTTTCCTCACAGCTGAGTTTTGTCCTAAGAACGGTGGAGGACACTGGCAACTATAACTGTCCTGTTCGTACAATGGAACACACATGTTCCGCCATTACCACACGGTGCCTTGTCACATGGGCTCTACCACATGAAACGAGAACATTTCAATTAAGACTTTTGCTCTGATTTTTTAAGGAGCGGATGACTTTATTATGTGGACAAAGCCTTATCCAATGAATAGTGTTTGTTGGTTGGTACATATGTTTTTTTTTCATTGAATAGATATATCCATTTATTAAAAACTGGACTAGGTATATTGGATTTCTGAACGGAGCTAGGCCATCAGATCATATACCTGCTGCGACCAAATATGGCCAATGAACACTCAACAACAAAATGAACAAAGTGAGCTGAAAGTGTTTTTCCTCGCGAGCAACCCGGCGAGAAAAATGGACGAGAAAAATTACTTAGCGGCGAATTTAAATTAAACAGAAATTTTAACAGCGTCACCAACAAGCATCACCAACAGCGTGGTCTAACTGTCAGGTCATAAGTGTTGGAAGAAACTGTGCAGAAATAGAAATTTAAGCATCAAGAGTTGTGTTTACAATTAAGCTTAATTTCTTTCATCGATGGTCACGTCGGTCATAAAAATTGAACAAACGGTAGGTTTTATCAGGAAGGCCCTCCACTTCAAAATATCAAGACAAGACATAAAATAAAACACAGTGAAATGAGGCAGGAGCATTTAATAAAAACTATCACACATTCATGGCGAGTTGGTGCGAAAATCATGAAGCAGTCTAAACATGCAAGTGCTAAACAAACTACAGCTGAAAACTACCTAGAAGGAAGGAAGGGCGACATTTTTTTCGGCTTTAACATGCAAAATTGACATTGGTTTATCTGCACTCTTGTAGCTCTGTGTTCCAACAGGTCCAAATGCTAGTCAGATAGAAATTGGATGTCATGTAAACGGAGTTGAATCGCTTTTCCAGTTGCTTGAATGTTGTTTTTAGCATTCCGTCCGCAACCTCTAAACCGAGAACAACTGCATTTTGTGCTTTGCGTTTAACAAACTATGATGGCGAATTCTAATGTTTCCCGCAACAGTAATCTTGCTTCTGAGCTGCATAGAAATTATCTCTTCAAGTTCAAATTAGTTCTGTCTTCAGTTAGATCAAACACGCACATGATAGCTCCGTTGTGCGAACAGATTACAAACTTGTTCCGTTTCAACTCCAGCAGCTAATATGGTGAAATTGTACAGCTTCAATCCGCTTTGAACGATGATTACAACAATGTTTCAGGAAAAATCAAACATGTACCATATTTCAGAGCCAATAATTAGGTTTTTTTTCCAAAACTTGTGCCACTTTGTTAACTTTCGTGCGGTTTTCATTGATTCATTTAGCTTTGCAATGAAATGCTGCAACACTTCACAAGGTTTTGGCGCCTTTTTCGTTCAGTCATGTGATCGATTCTTGTTTCCTTTTTAATCTCTTTTCCCATTTTTCCCGTTCTTTCTTAATTTCTTTTTAATAGTGGTTAAGTTTTTAATAAAACAATTATTCTACTCAGGCTTGCTGGCGCCTCGCTACGCGCCTCGTTGGTTATCTATCATTTGATATCCAGCGGGCCCTCGCAGAACAATTGTTAAATATCCGGATCCATTCACCGCACAACGATCTAAATTATCCGCTAGGTGGACAATAGGAGCAACAGGTAACCAGTAGATCGTACACGACTAGCAGAAAGCAGTCCTAACATTGCGATCTGCATCTTAAAAACGACATTCAGTAAGAATCAAGCATTTTTTATTTTTTATTTATTTTGTGCTCAGAAATAGGTATTAGTAAAACTAGAAGTCGTTTCCACCAAAGAGCTTTACTATCGTGTTAGGGATGTCAATTCCACAGAAACGAATTCTTGAAAATCCGTACTATAAACTTGCATCGCGCACAGGAAAAGGAAAAAGATATACACTTTCTATCAACAGAGCAAGTCTTTTTCATTAACTAGACGTCCTTAAACAACAGTAGTGGTATTTACTGAACACAAACAATTCAAAAACAGTTTTCTTGTCTTAAGCCTTTTTTATCGTTTGCTTTTGTTTTACTCGCGCTGTTGTGCTTGGGCACTAGAACTTTCTCACAGCAAGATTTTGTGAGAAAACTTTTGTCTTAATATCGTTGAAAAGGTTCTCCATCTCACCAAATGTTGAAATTCCCACGAAAACGTCAAGAATTAATAAAAATCGGACTGGTTACTAAAAACAACTGGTTTGTTCATATTATAAATAAACCAAAACCTTGTTGCATTATAGCCGAGATACTGCCACCCACTTTCTTCAAGAAAATTATGGCTGTACACAGGCTACTCAAATAACTATTCATATCAGTTTTCAGTAAAATGTTTTGCTATCTGAAAAATTGCAAACTTTGGTATTTACGTTATAGACGTGCTTCCTTCGTTAATATATTTTGACGCTCCTAGTGGAAAAAGTGTAACAATAAGGAACTCCAACAAGGAAGCTAATGATTTTGCCATCGAACAATTTTAAACTCAAATGCGTCCGTGTAGCTGTTGACTGTTTCTTTTGTGCCTCACTACAGTGAACTTGATCGGGCCTGAGCTTACTTTCGTTTCAGCTTAATTAATTATCTAGTTGGTCAGCCGCAGAAACGGAAGAAAATACTTAAACTATTGCTCTTATTGACTTGTACAATGTATAATAATCAGCTCCTTAATTATGTTGGATCTTCCCGTTGACCTACATCATTTGTAATAACATCCCTATGATGTAGAAAGCTTTAAAAGTGTAAAATATGTTGAAGAATATTTTTGCTTCGAATAAGTAACCACAATTTCCTAACTAAAGTGTAATATCGTATTTCGCACTTTTAAATAATAATAGTTATTTATCAAGAATAACTAGTTCAGTTCACGAAATATAATATGGAAGAATAAAAAGCGTATAAGAACTATCGATACCCACGTTACTTAAGCCGGGTTTACACGGGCAATTTTTATGTGACAATTTTTATGTGGCAAATGTATTTGATCGTGCAGATGGCACAACAATTATTTGTCAACAGTTAAAAGTTAACTGTGCCAGCAATGACCTTGGACAGCAGAGATACGCCAGCACAGTGCGCAGTGGGAGAGTGGGAGACTAGGGACCATATATGCTGTTGCAATATTTACCACATTTTATGTGGCAAGTCGTCTTCACGAGCAACTTTCGCATATGACAACTTTTACTTGTCACATAAAAGCTAACACGCCAGCTACCTAGCAAAGTTATTTGTCACATAAAAATTGGCCAATTTTCCTTGCCTACACGAGCAAATGAAAGTTGTCAAAAAAAAAATTGTCATATAAAAATTGCTCGTGTAAAGTACCCTTTAACTGTCGGACGTACAAGAAGTGACGGGGGATGCCACCCTCTTCCTTCAGGGTAAGTTTACAACGAGGATTTACTCTATAATGCTGAAGCTTTAAGTAGCTGTTCATTTTCCCCTTGCGGGAGTTTTGATACGTCAACTTTGTGAACACAATCTCTGCCGTCGCCATGCCAACGTCATACTAAAAAAAAGGCCAAAAATCGTTATTTTTGACATATTTCTTTATTTTTCTATTTTTTAGAAATAAAATTGTACGATTTGTTTTATTTTACATGCCATAGGCCTTCTGGCTTGATTTTGTATCAATTTCCGTCTTCTTCTGACTTTCTAAAGAATAGGTGAAATCCAAGATTACCGATACGAGATGGCGGCTCTAATGATGTCATACGACGTCACGACTTACAAAAATATGTAATCTTGTAAAGTAGGCTAAGGGCTTTCCAATCGGTACAAAATAATTTCGCTGTGCATAAATAGAACGAGAACCTCAGGGGGTTCCATCTCCTCGTACCTCGGTGGGGTATTAATTTGCTTGCACGTAAGAGGGGGAGGGGGGGGTCTATGTTCCCTTGTTCTTTACAAAATTTTCCTTGTGTTCGTTCGCATGTTCCCTTAAAGTATTTCTTCGATTTTGGTGTTCCTTGTTCCCTAAAATATGCTTTTGTTCCTGTGTTCCCAGCGGTATATTCCTTTTGGTCCCATGTTTCCAATAAGCTAAGGGACGGACCATTAGAAAAGTGATGGGGGGGGGGGGGTAGGGAAAAAAACAAAAAAAAATTCATGCAAGGGAAAATGTCCGAAAAAAAATTCATGCACAAGATGGGCCTCATTTTGATATGAAACCATAATTCTTTCCGCCAAAGTGCTCAAGTAGTGTCTCCAGTGTTTAAAAAACTGGAAATTTTCTGGGGCTCTGCCAGGATGCTATAAAATATTGTTTTCATAATTAATATTTCTTTTGTCGGGAGGGGGATACCTTCGCCTGGAACAAATTTTTTGTTGTTTTAATAGTCATAGTCATACAGTTGAACCCCGTTATTTTGAACCGTCAGGGGAAACAAAAAAAGTTTGGAATAGTCGGAGTTCAAAATAACCGATAGTAAATGAGTGAAGGGCAAATCCAAGCCGAAGGGAAATTGGTTTAAGTTTGAAATAACGGGAAATTCAAAATAATTGGGTTCGAATAAGCGTAGTCTATTAAACTGTAAATTATTAACACACGACAAGCTCAGGAGCTGAAGCTTGTTACAACGCTCTCGTGGAATAAAAAGGTCATTAATCACTTGTCAGGTAAAAATAAAAAGCAACAAACAATCACACCCAAATTCACTTTCTTTTATTTTCTTGGTGTTAAACATTGACAACAATTTTTAAATTAAATGTTTGCAACGATATCAAAACTTGAACAGCAACGTTTTTTAATATGATAATAAATTACAATCGGATACAATATTTAATCTTTTTGCATAAAACTGTTTATATTTTTAATAGGCTTTTATAAAATCGAAATTTGGAATTTTTTGTTAATTATTCTCTTCTGCCACTCAGTGAAAGGGTTAAACGCGAACAGCAACTGTCAACAATTTTTAAATGAATATGTACTCAATGATATAAAACTTGAAGTAAATATCGGGATGTATTCAATGATATAAAATTTGAAATAAATACATTGTATGTATACAATGATATATAAAAACTTCATTTGTATAGAGCTGTATATATATTTTAGGCTTTTATAAAAAGAAATTTGGAATTTTTTGTAAATGTTTTACTTTGGCCACTCAAGGAGTGAAAGGGTGAAACATGAACAGCAACTGTCACCTCTTGACTATTAACTATATAAATTCATAACATTACTTCCTTCATCCTTGCAACAAGATATTACAAAACTCAAAAAAATCATTTTGGCTGATCATTACTGCGATTCTGAAGGCAAGGAAGAATTCGATAACTATCCTGAAGATGGTATAGATTCATGGTTTTTCAACATAAACAGCAACCCTATACACCTAATATCTAAATATAACCATGTATTAAATATCTAACTACATTTATTGTTAACAAATAAATACTGTCAAAGATGAACAATTAATCCAACATTTGTAAGTAATATTTCTTTCCGAACTGGTCGACAGCAACATGGCATTTACAATGTAGACCTCAAAGTCTGGTTTCATCTGCAGACAATATATACCCAAACAACTATGAGTAACCCAATTGTTAGAATGCGCATATGCCAGCCTGTGAAGTTGTTTTTTTCCTTGGAGAACACAGAATACTCAACAGAGAGCTAGAATCACCTTCAATGACTGCACTGTTATCAGAAATAACGTCACAAGAATACTCTATTGTGTGGCTCCAAGAATTATCCAAACCTACCCCACGGAAGGGTTTTTTGCTTAGACCTCCCCCCCCCCCCACCCCTCTGGAAATTCAAATTAAACTTCATACATTTCATTAAGGTTTTTGGCTTTTGAGACCCCTCCCACCCCCAGGAATTTCCAATCCCTTCTGTGGGGGGAGTATGGACATTTTCTGGAACCACACATTAGAACCATACTTTAATTCATTGACTGTAATGAATACCAGAAGTGAGTAGCTGCAGGTCAGCCTTTATCTACGATGATTCACCCCTGAATACACCATTTTCATTATGGCACTACTTTAAATACTACATCTACCAGAATTAACATCGGAAACCTCAAGCCTTTTGCTTTCTGATGCCAATAAGCACTACTGTTATTTCATAAGCACCGCTCAAATCACAAAATTTAAATTGATTAAAAAGGAAAAAAATGGAGAGGAACAGAAGAGGGCAAGGACTAAGGAAATGCACCGGAAAGCCTTCCACTCCCAGTGGCTTCCTACTCTCCCACTGTGTCTACATCCTCAAAAAGTTGTTAAATTAAATTATAACCTTTAACTTCCCAGCAAAGGGTTAGAAGGTACCTGTATGTATTTTATATCAAAAGTTTTAAAGGCAAATTTATGAGCTACGTTTTTGAAAAGAATTGTTTTTAAATTAAGGAAATAACAGTGTATGTACTGTATATTTTATAAATTAATCTTTCTGGACACCGCTGTTTGTATCAAATCGTTTCATATGAATATGTCTTTTATAAAAAATCCATACATGGATATCAATAATATTACACAATTTTTCACTATAAATCGCTATTTACTTTTGAAACCTCCTTCAGTAAATTAAATTTTAAAGCGAACATTATTAAAAAGTGTTTTGTAATAAAATAAACTTAAAAATGTAAAGTAACGTAACAGTACAAGCTATGTATTTAGTAAAACAAAGTTGCATTGTTTTTAATTAATTCAATAGCAAATTGTGCATAAGGAAAATATTTTCTCAAAAAAAAATTCATGCATAGGGCTGTGGCCAAAAAAAAATTCTTGCACAGGAAATGGGCCAAAAAAAATTTCTGGCAGGCTAAAAATCCCCCCCCCCAGCACTTTTCTAATGGTCCGTCCCTAATGACCATGTTCCCTTGTTCCCCAAAAGCCCTGGGAGGCCCTTGTTATTAATTCGAGTAGAAATGGCGTATGAGAGGACTTGCTGACACCCAAAGCGTAAACAAGAAAGAAGTAGAACGACTTAACTTTATATTTACGGCTTCACAAAGAAATAAGTCTTGTACTGACTCCTGTTTCATCCCAGGTAAAAATGTGAGGCAGGATCCCGCCAAACCCACCTGGGATCCCGTATTTATCCCATCCAGGATTCGGCCAATTTTAGGCGGGATTCCGGGTGGTATCCCGCCCGGGATTATGGAACGCCCCCAGGTGGGATCCCAGGTGGGATCCCGAGTGGGAACTGTAATGTAACTGCAAGCAAACCAGAGTAGAACTAACTATAAGCAAAGTGGAGTGCTTCTAAGCTAACATGACTTGTATACAAGGAAACCATAGTTCAATTCATAATAGCCTACTTTGCGTAAAAAATCATCTTGGCTCATAGACTCTCAAAAACTCGTTTCACTCATAAAACAGGGGACCTCAGCTTTATGACATCAATATACACACGTATTTTGAGATTTGGCTTGAATTGATTATAACATAAATACATGTTTTCCTATGTTTTTAAAGTATTAAGCCTGTTCTTAGTATTCAGCTGCAGTATTCAAACAAGCCAGCTTTCACTTCAGTGATGGCTCAGTTGCTTCGATCAGCCTATTTCTAAATTCAAAACAGAAATTATGACTTACATTCTCGTTTCTCTTTCTCAGCAGTAATCAGAATCGTTTTTTCATCTTGTGCACTTCATTCAATGAGAATTCTTTGACAAAATCAATGAAAATCAAGCAGAACCAGACATGTTTTGAATCTCACTATCCAGAAATGGCGCCCAAAAAACGGTTTTCTTTGTTTAAAACCGCTGACCAAAAGTTTCACTTATCAAACGAAATGAAGCATTCTGGGACACAACAAACATGGCGGATCAATTTTGTCGTGACTCGATTTTCCAAAGAGAAACACAGCATTTTACTCACTTTATAGCCTTCTTTATGGCTATATAGCGACCTAAAATTGTCTTTACATACTCATGGTAGTTCCAGCCAAACCTATTTCAGCAGATCAATGTGGAAAAGTTGGATTTTCACTGCTAAAACAATGAAGACGTTTTCTACAGTGCATACATGTATGTTGAGTTTGTCCTGGCTTGCTTTCGCTTATACCAGAGTGTATTTTTCTTTTTAGTTCCTGATATATTAAACAGGTAAAGAGATGTCCATAATTAAAATTAGTGAAGATAAATTTTAGCTGTGGAAACGTTTCTGTCACGTGTTAAATATGATGCAGTACTGAAAATTTTTATCTGCATATTTGGTTTTATTGTAGTACGTATTTTGGAAAGAATGTTAACTTAATAGGTTATAATTTGAATAGTAAAGTTTACTCGAAATTGCACTCGTCCTGTTTTGTCTTGTTCTGGCTTTGAGCAGACTTCAGCATTTTTTCCTGATAATAAGCGTTTTCAATTAACCTTCATTTAATGCTAAACTTTATACATGCAGTTAAACTGCGTCTGCATGAGTCCATTTCTGAGAATCTAAGCTACCACCAGAGGCCGTATATTTTATTAATTGAAGGGAATTTAATTCCGAGATCAATGATAAGTTTTCAGTTGCTATAACCAGTCATATTATGAAGCGTATAGGCTTGGTGGAATATTCTATGTGAAATCCATTTGTCTCACATGTCACATCCCAGGTAGAATATATGGATCCCACCCTGATCCCAGGTGAAATCCCGCCATTCCCACCTGGGATCCCAGGTAGGATATGTGAATCCCGCATCTTACGCAGGATCCCAGGTGGGACTGCCTTTGCCTCCCAGGCGAGATTGGCGGGATCCCACCTCTCAAGGCGGAATCCCGCCATTCTCACCTGAAATCCCAGGTGGGATAGGCGGGATCCCACCTGGATCCCGCGTGCCTTTCTATCTGGGATACTTTTTCTATTATTCTTTCGTCTATGTATTTTTAAAAATTGACTCTATAATTAACTTGACATTGACTTGCACGTTTACATGACGCTTACAGGACATTGCAGTTTATTTTACCAACGAAGCAGTACTTAATTTCCAGCGCCCAAATTTTTCAGGTGAATAATATAACAATAAGCTTTCGTCTGCTTTCGATGTAATTCTAAGGCGTCATTTGACCTGTCAAAGTTGGCCTTCATTTTGGCTCTCACGGAGACATGCAAAATTTCCTTTATTAAATGGCTGATAAAAAAGCGTGTCAAACAGAATTAACGATAACCTTCGATAAACTTTTTATTTGTGTTCATAGTGCAGTGATATTATTATAGGTGTGCAAAGTTTGGTGTCGACTAAAAGTATTTTACGCTATCCCCTTTTTTTCTAAAGTTGCGTAACTATTTGGCCGTTTCGCCAAGGCGAAATTCTCTATCTGACCAAATGTTCAAGATTTTCTAAAATTCAGTCGAAAAAAAAATCGTTGAAACTTTTCAAAACTATTTCACAGAAAGAGATATTTCGGCGAAACAAAGAGAAACGAGTTTTCGTTCCTGATTTCCGACTCTCAATAAATACAGACATCCGCTCTGGCCAAAATGCTTTGGCTGGCCGTTCGAGAAGAAATATCAGCTTCCTACTTGTTTGATCACTGGATTGAAGAGCTCATTGGGTGATTCGTCTTTCTCGATTGTCAGGTTCCTTAAAGGGACTGTCATCTGTGACAGCGCTTTTAGACTTGTGCTCCTTTCAAAAACAAGCAAAAATGATGTAGTTTCAAGTACAAAAATTTTTGGGTCCTTTCAAGTTTCAATCTAGGTGCTCACCATGCGTATAGAGCAGTTTTCAAATGAGTGTCGTAAAACCAAAAGCAAAGTAATTACTCTGGCCAATCTCGAAGAACACAGACAATCTAGTGAACCAATCAAAACTCGAAGCAATACATGTAGCCGGCACGAAGCGCGGGAAAACGTGCGCAAGCGAGACACGATTGGTTTTGGTTTTAGTTCTGATTGGCTGAGAAAGTGGCGCGAGATTTTTAAACGAATCACTAAGCGTAGCAATGCAAAACCAAAGCAAACGCGAATTACCTTCGACGCTCAAGCGAAAATCGCTCTAATTGACGTACTAATTATTTTAACTGTCAAGTTCATTTAAGCAAAAAAAAAGAAAGGCTAAGCCGCAAACATGTCTGCCGGTGCCGTCAACTAAAGCTGTGTCTTGTAATTTAGTTCGATTTCAGTGCTTCCCAAATGTCGTCATTCTGAATCAACTTGTTAATTAAATACCCTGAGAAATAGCGCGGAATATCGCCTGATACTTAGTCTACGAGGCTGTTAGCCGAGCGGGCTTAAATCAGACAATATTCCGCAAGAATGAGCAGGATAATTGTTTTATTATTCAATAGTGTCAACGAAAATATTTTGCAGCTTAAAATATTGTGCTTATGTAGCGCCCTTCAAGACATCGGTCGAATATCTGTTACGTGCAGATGACCGTTAACAGTGACTATCTGATCATAAATGGACATCGTGTTCGTTGAATAACGATTGTCAATATTCTGCCGATTCAAACGGTTGGGAAAAAGGGCCAAAGTGAAAAAGGGAAAAGGGGCCAAGTGTCTCACACATGTTGCTTCGAAAAACGGCGGTGATTAATGCTTCCGAGAAAAGCACAGAAAAATGTCGAAATGTCCCAAACATTGTTTAGAATCCTGGCTGTCATTAGTTACTTGTAAAAAGAAAACGAGTATAAAGCGAATCAAGTTGACTTTCCGCTAAAACTTCGAGCTTCCGCTCTGTAACTCACAAAGCATGCTCACGCTCAAAACAAGAAATATGAATACTATATTGGATTTACCCAAACAGCATCGAGCATATGTAGGACTGATACTGTATATAACAATATTCATAAAGTGTCAAAAAATGTTACTTTTAACACAGACGTTTCGGGTGTATTACCCCTCATCAGTGTGAGAAACCGTTAATAACCGTTATCATTAAAGGTTTCTCACACTGATGAAGGGTAATACACCCGAAACGTCTGTGTTAAAAGTAACATTTTTTGACACTTTATGAATATTGTTATATACAGTATCAGTCCTACATTAACTTTCAAGTGTCACGCATCGCCAGAGACGTTTTCGTCCACTGATATGTTCTAGCATCGAGCATAGCCTTGGAATAAACTTATAATCTAAGTTTCTCCAGTAGCGTGGAAAATAATCATTGGATATTTCTTATTCAAATGAAATTAGAAAGCTTACTTTGTTTGATGACCCCCACCAAAAAGAAGCACCATAACTAAGGTCGGGAGCTCCGCTGCAAACTCGACCTGACACAGTTTACAGAAGTAGTGGTTACGTCTTAGGCAGGTGCCTGTTTGACCGACTTTGGTAGTTTTTTTAGGTTGCTTTGGATCGTCGGTGATTTCCAGGTCGGCGCAGAAAAGACTTTTCGTCTTACCAAACCCCATTTGATACTGCCAAACGTATACTTCAGTGTTGCGTGGGATCTTCAGCTCAATTGTTTCGGATTGCTCTGTGGCTTCACTCCAATCTTGCTGCTCTGTGTCAATGCTCTTTCCACCATACTGGACTTTAAGGCTAAACTGAGCTCTGGCGATGGACGCAGTCAGAACACCGCTACTGGACTGCACTCGTGCCTCGATAGACCAGTTGTGCTCTATGGAGGACATCTCACTTTTCTTGAAGCCAACGTTTTCTTTGATGGTTCTCCTAAAGTCAAATGGTACTTTGGAGTCGTTTTTAACAGATTTGACTTTTTCCCAATAACCAAACGCTTTTCCTTTGGTTTTTGCCAAGCCACCAGGAAGAAAGTTGACCACTGACTAGTGAACGCTGAACGTTCCCGGATCCGAGTCCTTATTCATGGTTTTGCCTCGGTGGTATTCGACAGCCCATTTGCCTGCTTGATTCAAACAGTAGGCATAATCATTCCCACCCCAGAAATAGATACCATCGTTGAATGCGTCGTGGATGCTGAATTCATGGGCGTCTTAATACCAGTGTTCATGTTCTTCACTCGTCGTTAGACGCTCCTGTGGGCAAATACGATATAGTAATAACCAAATGCAGCGTATTAGGAGCTTCCTCCGCGACAGTTGGGATGAAGACTGTAAACAACAGCATCCTTGTCTTTGTTCATGTTTTTCACTCGACGGTACTGATTCCCTTTAATGATGTAGTAGTAACTGTCTCCATCTTTACAAGCGAAGTAGTGGTCGCCCCATCGACATGCTTCACTTAGAGAGAAGATCTTGATATCTTTTCCTTCATGGAAATTTGCGCTTCTCATATAGACAACCAGGTCAGAACGGATAATATAATACTAGTGTCGGTACCACAAAAGTCGATTCCCCTAGCCTCACTCTCCGGGACGATCTCTGTATAGTCTAAAACGTCAAACATGACTTTATCTCAGTGTTTGCAACTGTTAGAGGTAAACCTTCCTTATTTAGCTCGGACGAAGCAAGCAGACGTCGGATCTCCGACTGCTATAGTGACTTCAACAAGCTTTGTTATGTAACCTATTTGAAAAGAAGTATGCTATTGGATGATGCGCCTCAATGGGTGATACTGTGAAAACAAAACTCACTAACTCCCTAGGCAACAACGGCTTGAACATTGGACTTGCACGTGAACAAGACGGGGCGTCTCGAAAACACATCCACGCACGCAAAGCGTAACGTAGTGTCAAAAACTGCAATCAATCATGTCATTTTCTGCTTTAAGGAAGACGGAGCAAAATTGAGTCTATTTTACTTTGGGGGCGGGGGTGGAATATGAATAAGTTACAGAGACTTTGTAAACACGGCTATATTTCAGAGTATATCACCCTATGACTTGGACAAATATTACCTGGCCGATGAATTAGCGTAACCTTCCATTTCTCCGTCTACTCTGCGCAGTTCATACAAGTTTCTTTACGTTAAAGTGCTACTATGATCAAAAATATGAATTTTTTGTTTTCTCCATATTTCGAAAATATAAGTACATATCACTCACCGTGAAAAGTTTTAAGTCGAAATTCGTACGGGAAGTCCGATTATTTTAACTGTAATTCAGTTTTGAATTCGGCTTGCCGCCATTACTCAATTCAAAAATGACCGGGACGAGTTGGGCCGAGTTGGCCCAGAGAGGAAGTGACGTAGAAGTCTCAACGCAACAAAACAAATGTGGCTACTTTCTTATGCATTCGGAGAGGTGTGAGGGTTTGCAAGATTCATTTCTTCGATTTTGAGCTGCAGTATGCCTGGTCGGCGCTCTGTCGTTGAAGATTACGGCAAAGAAAGCGTCGATGAATCGGAAATTTCCATTCACAGATCACCGACGAGTGGTTACGTTTATTTTAAGCAGAAAAGCTTCGTTTCCGTGCACCGGAAGGACTTCAATCCTGTTGGACACTGTTTGCTCTGTGCATTTTACGGCTGAATGTTTTACTCAAGCATTTTATGAGAAAGTTACAAGGAAATATTTAAAGCCAGGATCAGTTCCAGCCATCAGGAAGAAAAACATCAGCAATCATATCTGAGCGCGATCGTCGAATGGTGAGCGAATATTTATTTGCCGTTTGACAATGTGTTAAAATCACATGTGCGGTAACATACACATTTCCTCACACACCTAAGAGATACTTCGCTCGGATGTCTTGTGCATATACCTGTATAAGTCCCAACAGATTTCAGCTTAACTGCATGATGTATGCCCCTTCACATGAGCTATTATCTGTGTCACCGCCAAGCCGGCTCTGCGATACGCAGAAATTATTTTTATTCAATTTGGTACGTGGCACGCGCTAGGAAGCAGAAAATAGGAAAACATTACCGTGTATTCCGCGTACTATGAACGTTCCCCACTTAAACTTCCACTAAAAGAATATTATTTGAAGTTCCTACAAACTAGTGGACCATAGCAGAACATCACCTTGTATTCCTCATTCTATAAACGAGAATATTACTCGAAATTTCTTTGAATTACTCGGCCACAAATAACGTGAAAATATAAACAACCGAGCTTAATCGACCATAACCTATATATTGCTTGTTCTTTTTACTGTGTAGCCAGCTCCTCACATCCCTCGTACATTTCAATTTATCTCTCTCCACGTACCGCATAGCCAGCTCCTAATATCTCTTTTATACTTCAATTAATTTCTCTCAAGGCGTACGGCGTAGCGAGCTCCCAAAGTCTTACATAATTAGCTATAATTTCTTGAGCCTTTCACCGCGTTCGGGGTAGCCACATCTCTCAGTAACGCTTTCGATGTGACGATGTATTCTACAGTTAATACCTAGACTTGTGATGGTAAATCAGAGTTTATCTCTGTTAATTCGCATTTGCTTGTTTACTAGGTAGTAAGATTACAGTTTTCGCGCAAATGCACGGGCGATTCGCGACTTCACTTCGTTTACTTGAATTTATTTTCCTCGACCTTTTGTCTCATCTATAAAATTCAGAATGTATGTTAGGCTCTGTCAGGGCTCTCTATATTTATTCAAAAAACTTTCATGTAGCGTTATGTGGGCTTTTCTTTTAGAAGGGAGAGCTTATTATTATAGGATTTATTATTTTTAGGTCTAAAATCTTTCTAACTACAGTTCAGTGTACTGCAACAAATCTGTGAACATAATAACAACAAACTCAACCCGTATCGGCAAGAAAAAAAGCAAGCGTAAGAAACAGCTGACGGAACCCAACACAACAGACATGTGAAACAGTTAAATTTGTTGTATTATCGGAAGGATTTCAGTGTTTGTGAACTGGGATAATTGGGATATTTGTTCGGCTTGTTGATCCATTCTTGCATTGTTTGAGACGGCTTCCTCTTCGGTAGCGTGAGGCTCAAAACTGTCATCGTATGGCGCGACTTCTGCGAGTTCGCCGACTTCGCCGAAAAGAAAAACTTTGTTCTAAATCGCTCTCAAAAGAACTGGACGACAAATTCGGCGGAAAACACATCCATATAATGCAATGTTTGGCTCTTCATTATACTCTTCTCCGGCTTTTGTTGTGGCGATGGTTGAGACTTCTACGTCACGAGCAAAATTCACGTGGTTAGAAATAAGACCGCTTCCATGAAATTCGCGGGCTTCTCTTTTGCGAACTGAGTAATGGCGGACGGGTTTAACGCGGTTTTCGGACACATATTTCTGGGCCGTGTAAGCATATATCGAAGTAATTTATCGTGATTCATATAATATGGCATCTATTAAACAGTTTGAAGTTTAAAACAGTTGAAAACAAAACAAGAAATTTTCATCGTAGTAGCACTTTAAAGTTCAAACACAGAAGTCTCGAAGGAGAGAAGGACTCGGACACAGAAGGACTCGCCAAAGTTGAACACACGCCACCAATATGCGAAGAAGATCTTCAAAAGCTGTACGAATGCGGGCGTATTCGACGTAAATAGTCCTGCAACGCTACAAAACAAAGTTCTTTTGAGGTGATGCTGTACTTTTGCCGGCGAGGACGATAAAATCTTCGCCAGCTCAAAAGAAGTGATTTTTCATTCAGCACTGATGCCAAAGGTACCAAATATGTCTGCAAAACAACTGATGAGTTGACAAAGAACAGACGACAGAATGTTGAAGGATTTGACGGTGGTGTAGTGTTTGAAAAGCCCGGTCCACACTGTCCTGTTATGTCTTTTGAGTTGTATGTCAACCTCCTGAATCCGTTAAACGAGTACCTATTCCAGCGACCAAAGAGGAACGTCTCCTGTTCTGATGAAATTTGGTACGACAACATGGTGGTGGGAGAACGTACGCTCGGGGAAAAAATGAAGAATATCTCCAAACAAGCGGGACTAACTAAGGCCTACACAAACTACTCAATATTAGCGACAGCTGTTACCATCCTTGACAAATCTGGCTTCGAAGCAAGACACATTATGACAGTAAGCGGTCATAAAAACGAATGCAGCATTCGAGGCTACAGCAGAACCGACTTTTCTACCAAGAGAAAGATGTCAGAAACACTGTCGACAAAGTGCGAAGTGCCATATGAGGTGAGTCAACAACAGTTATCCCCCATTCTTAGCCTTTCTCAAGAAGAACTAGTCATTCAAAATTCGCATACTAACAGCTGAAAGACATTTCATCTGTATAACTGCAATGTGAACATTCACTAAATGACATTTTGGCGGGTTAATTATTTAAGAGCCTCCGTTTGTTTTTGACATATCTATTTTACTTAAAAAAACTGTAAGCTTCTTCCATTTGGTGTTTCAGTTTTTTGAATATCTGTGAAAACATTTTATATCTCACTTTCATGAATTTTGAAACGTTTTCAAGCCAATGTATGGTTGTCATGAAAGCTGTTAAAACGTGACTTTAACTGGGTTTTCTTGTGTCGCCATCAAAAGAAATTTTTAGTGACAGCGCATTTGTGCTGGGTACTTAACAATGTCTAATAAAACAATTATCAGATTCGGTTTCGCATGATAGGGAAATTATCAAGGCCTCGGTTTGTGTTATCCGCCCTCGCCTTCGGCTTCGGCGGATATCACAAACCTCGGCCTTGATAATTCTCGCTATCATGCTCAACCTCATCCAATAGTTGTTAATTATCATTCGATGCATTTTTTCCTTCCTTTTCATTGGTCGAGAGCCCACCACGTTATCTGCAAATAACTATCTACAAATAATGGCCTGCTCATGCGCATTAGCGTCTGACAGTGATTTTGTTGCAAATAATATTCTGCTCATGCGTAGTTGTGTCCACTTTCGAGAAAAATTGCAGCTCGTTTCCAGAGTTGTGGGAGAGCGGTTTGATTTGTCTACTAGACCCGAAAAAACAGCGGTAATGCAAAAAAAGGCAATGGAAATTTTCCTAAATGTATTTCGGCAATATCTGAAAGGAAGAGAATTGGATGAAGACCAGCTCATATCATCAAAGGCGAAGTTCTGCTTTCGTTTGCATTTCTTCCGCAAGTAAGCACGCAGTTCCTGGTCCCCGAAGGTAGTTGTACAAAAACAAATTCAGTGATCGAATGATAAAACAATTACTGAACTCGGTTTTCCTAAAATATCGTGATTTGTTAGTGTCTCGCAGATCAATTATTTGCCTCAGCCTTCGGCTTCGGTAAATAATTGATCTGCTCGTCACTGACAAATCACGATATTTTGCTCAACCTCGTGAAATCATTGTTAATTTTCTGACCATATATGGGTACCGTGACAATCTGTTAAGGAATAATTCCAAATATTCTGCTGATTAAAACGTTGGAGAAAAGGTTCTCACAGTGTCTCACAGATGTTGCTTCGAATCAAGTCGGTGGTGATTAAATGCCTCTGAGAAAAGCGCGGAAAATGTTGAAAAAATGTCCCAAAAGTTGTTTCAAATCCTGGCTGTAATTAGGTACTTGTAAACATAAAGTAAAAATAAGCACTCGAGGGTCCGCTCCATAACTCACAAATCGTAAAAGAGAGTGATAATCTTGCGTATTGATGTAAACATTATGCATTCAAAATCGACGTTACTCTAGTAGCATTTAAAGTAATCAGTTGGTTATTTCTAGTATAAATGAAAAAAAAAAACTTACTTACCTTGGTTGACGACTAAACAGCAGCAGCATAACCAAGCAAGACAAAGTGACGGATCCTATGATCGTTATACCGTACTTGTGGAATGACTAATAACTGTGATTGGTTTTTACGAGTCACTTTTATCACACCTATATTTGTGCGAGCATATGCCCAGCACGTTAGTAACATGAAACGTGACATGAATTATTGTTATTATTATTACTATCATTATTATTATTATTATTATTATTATCATTATCATTATCATTATCATTATCATTATCATTATCATTATCATTGTCATTATCATTATCATTGTCATTATCATTATCATTATCATTATTACTACTATTATTATTGTTATTATAAGAAAATCTTACTAACTCCCTAGGCAACATCATCTTCAACATCGGACTTGCACGTGAACAGGACGTGCGCCTAGAGACGTACGCAAATAGCTTCGAGGTTGTGCTGTTTGTACACGCGAAAATACATTTTGACTCTAAGTAGAATATCTTAATGCCAAGTTGAAAGCTCAAAGCATCACAAATCGATGAAAACTGCAAGAAATAAACCCATGTCATTTGCAGTTTTTAGGCAGCCGGAGCAATATTGAGTAGCTTCACTTGGGAGGGAGGGAGGGTGGGGAATAAACGTTCAAAGCCTTTGTAAAACATGGTCAGAGTATAAAGGTTGCGCACTCCTGTGCAGCCTGGTTTATGTCAGTAAGCAGGTCTCGCAGTGTCTCGCATGAAATGGCACGCTAACCCTCAAGATAACTGTAGAATAAGCAAGAACAATGACCCTAGCCCGAAAAATTTATGGCAACTACTTCTGTAGAAGACCAGTAGAGTTACAATTTACGATAGCTACTACACTATCGTTTATTTATCCCGAGGCAATTCTTTTCACTAACATGTGACAAGAACACATTAGTAATTTACGTATTAGTAGCGAACTACTGCACTTGGTAATAAACTGGAGGTCGAATTTAGTTTGAATGACAGATGTCTGGAGTACTCCTGCAATGGTCAAACCTGAAAAACCCAATGAATTGTTTAATTTAGAAGTTCCAGAAATTTGTTCAAGCTTAAAGAATATTTGAACGAATTGGCCACTTGGTCAAGACATCATCTGTCCAGGCAAGGCACTGCACTCTATATATTGAGAGCGCTTTCACCAGGATAACAAATCGTTTTGCTTGCACCAAAAATATCAGCAAACTCTGATAGAGAATGTGGAGTAGGTGGAAAGGAGCATATTCCCCAAATTTTAAATTGGCTGTGCTCGTTTGCAGCCAAGTTATCGGGAAAACAAAATTCGGAAGATTACAGACCTTTGTATGGGTCCACCATATTGGTGTTCCACTAGTAGTTTGGTACACCAATGTGGCGGCGAAAACTGTCTTAGAGAAGAAGGAAAGATTATGCTACCACGTCATGCATTGCACCTCGAAATGCTTTGGTTATCATAAGAGATTTTTAACTTATTAGCATATCTGAAAAGAAATTTTAAAGGGCGGAAACTTTAGTTTCTGCAACATTTGAGATCACACTGACTTAGGCTCTCTCAAACTTCAAAATGCTTTGTCTTCAAAACAAAGCACTCTTCTGGCAGAAAAACTTCCTTAGCATCTAGTGACACCGATGCCTAGAATATACTAAAATAACAGCTTTGTAGGTTCAGAAGGTTTGAATTTAGACTTTTGACGACCTCACATGAAAACGTTTTATTTGTTTGAGCGAAGCTTCCAAGTTCTTACGGCCATAATTTAAGGACGTTCGCGCTAATTGTTTCTGCGCATCTTACTGCGCACGCAATTTACTGCCACGTCATGCCTTGAGCGCGCGCGCTGTTGGAGAAATGTGGAGATATATAGCGCTAGTGGGCACTTAAGTATCTATGCACGGGTTTAACTCTCTTACATGTTCGGTGACCCCACATTTTCTTTTGATAAATCATTTTCTCTGTCAATTATCTATGTTTTGAGAAAAATTAAAGAAAATCTGTATTGTGGAAGTTTGATTTTTTCAACTTTTCTGCCCTCGCATCATCGAATTATGCTATTATTGTAGTTGCACGGTGTTCGCAAAAGTCCATCTTAGAGGATGAGTTTAACTAAAAGGATGACACCAGCTCACATTGTTTACTTGACAGACCCACTTAAATAAAATTTGACTGAGAAAGTGGGTCTACAGCGAATCATTTTTAATATTTTTCAACTAACAAGCACTGAAGCCATGTCGAGTTGCGAGGGCCGATTTGTCAAAATTGGGGTAGTTTTCCACGCGCTTTATTTTGAAAACGAAGTCGGTGACCCCCCAATTTTTTTGCATTTCTGACATAGGTAATTCATTATTTACTTACTATTCTACGCCTAGAAAGTTTTGTTGAAAGTATGAAAAAAGTATGAAAAGTATGAAAAAAATCTGTATTGTAGAAGTTTTTCGCGCGAACGTCCTTAAGGTGTTTCGATACAGTTTTTTTGGGACCATACCTAACTTTTTGAATCGGCTCTTAGACAGTCTTCTCCTTGTCAGATCAACGTGAAATTTGCAATACTTGTTGGTTTTGGATTGAACTTTAGCGTGGTTTACATTTTGTAAAAATCGATATTTCCATGACAACGATAAACAATAATCCTCGAAACAGTAAAATTGAAATTTTGCACGATCCAGATTTCGCTTCGAAAAGCAAACACCAGCATCTTAAACTGTGGTGTATGGCAAACAAAATATACAAGAACAAAAAATTCTGTGTGTTTGTTTTGGAGTAAATCACAAAAACATTTCCAACCTTAGTTTTTGCCTAGTAATAGTAAATGCACCGAAAAATAATCAACGCTTTGATGAAATGGCTAGTAAATACTGTTAAAATGTGTCTTTTACTTACTATTCTACGCCTAGAAAGTTTTGTTGAAACTGGTGTTCGCGATCTCGAGAACGACTTGTTTTTCTAAGATCATTCGCATAATAATTTTGTGGTAATTTTTTTAATTTGAGCGCTTTTGCGAAAATCTTAAGAACGGCGCGATAGATTTTTTTTAAAACATTAAACACGCGTGCTTGACGATGTGACCAATTTTAGTTTTGAGTCTTATTAACATTGATTCACTGGAACACTTTTAGATTTAACGTTAAAGAGGATGTATGAACCGACGGAAAGGCTTGCGTTTCATATAAACAGTTGTCAAGTAAATGCTAATATATTCAAAGTAATGCACAATGCATTCCTCCGTGATTTTTACTTTTCGTTGTAATGACCGTTGTAATCTACAGTGCAACAAAGAACAAAGAAACCGGATAATGTTTTTGTGATTTACTTCAAAACAAACATACAGAATTTTTTTGTTCTTGTATATTTTGTTTGCCATACACCACAGTTTAAGATGCTGGTGTTTGCTTTTCGAAGCGAAATCTGGATCGTGCAAAATTTCAATTTTACTGTTTTCGAGGATTTTTGTTTATCGTTGTCATGGAAATATCGATTTTTACAAAATGTAAACCACGCTAAAGTTCAATCCAAAACCAACAAGTATTGCAAATTTCACGTTGATCTGACAAGGAGAAGACTGTCTAAGAGCCGATTCAAAAAGTTAGGTATGGTCCCAAAAAAACTGTATCGAAACACCTTAAAACCTCTTCCTATGGGCAAATTATATAACCATTTTCAACAATTCCATTCGGTACCAAATGCCGATAATCTCTCTGAGAAACAAAAAAGAACAATCAAAGAGTTAAAAGACAGACAAACAATCCTATCACTGTTTAATGAATTAGATCAACCTTTTTTTGAGGATGAAGTTAAACATTCCATAAAAATGTTTCAAAATAAGAAAACTGCTGGCCTTGATCGAATAAGGAGTGAAATGTTAAAAAATGGAACTCCTTATCTGACTACCTCTTTAACAGAATTATTTTATTTCCTACTCGGTAAAGGAACCTATCCAGGTAATTGGTCTACTGGGATTATATGTCCCATTTTTAATCAGGGAATAAATCCAATCCTTCAAATTACAGAGACATTTGTGTCACTGGTTGTTTAGGTAAATTATTCTCTGCTGTCTTAAATAGAAGATTACTCGCATCTTCAAGTCATTACATTACTCACATCTTCAGTTCATTACATCCTTCTCAAATTGGTTTCCTCAACAGTTTCCGAACAACTGACCACATCTTCCTAAGAACACTAATTGATAAGTATGTAATATATAGATTTAGGCAAGCCTAAAAGCGGAGCTCCCGGGTTATTTGTTTTGCCCTTAACGTAACTCTGAATTGACGCCATATTGCAATTTTCGGGCTAATTTTTTTTTATTCCTGACCTTTTTTACCGTGAGCAGCGGCACCAAATGATAGAAACAAACAAA
Organism: Siderastrea siderea; assembly: GCA_964030785.1. Taxonomy (NCBI): domain Eukaryota; kingdom Metazoa; phylum Cnidaria; class Anthozoa; order Scleractinia; family Rhizangiidae; genus Siderastrea; species Siderastrea siderea. The sequence goes on from OZ034967.1 coordinate 56,118,648, forward strand.
ATCAATCAGTCAGAAAGAAATAAGCTAGCAAAATGGCCTTGCTCACCTAGAGTTCACTTGGCTCAGTGGTGGAGAGACCGCCCGCCCGGAGTTTGGGAGGTCATGAGTTCGATTTCCGTCGGGGACTCAATTTTTTTCTTTGTCCCACGCTCGTGACATGATGAATATGTCATCTTTCATATTTCACTACCGAGCTTAAAATTCACTATTTTTCTCTATTAATCACCATAGGAAGCCATCGACACCGCCGATCCTAGCAGTGTGCATGACGCGTGTCACATATGAACCTAGTAAAGTAGCCGTGCTCACCAAGAGTTCTCGTAGCTCAGTGGATACAGCGTCTAGCGCATCCGCCCAGTGTTTGGAAGGGCATGAGTTACACTCCCGCTGGGGACTCAGATTTCTTTTAATAATTATTTCGAATGGCAACGGGATGTCTTTTTGGGGACGCTACATGACGTACGAGAAGCTGCTGCTGTCCGTATTCACTTAGGCGCAAGTGTCACGTTGTAAACATATTTTGACTTCATTTTGACGGCACAACATTTTTGCTTTGTAAATTCTGATGGAATAGAAATAAGCAAAGAAAGAAGGTACTTTATTTGTGCGTCTGTTTTCCTTGCTGAGTTGAAACTGAAAAAGGAAGTTTTCTGCATTTGAGGTTTTGAGGTTTTAAGGTTTTACAGGTAACCCCTTGAAGCAGCTGTAAGCAAGAGAATTTATGAGTACTTTGCTCACTGTGAGCAAAATACTCATTTTGACACATTGTGACACATTGCTCGATTTTGTCCAAATATGCGATTTTTTAAGGAATGATGTGATCTGCAGTTCCTTGTTGCCCATTTTTTGCCAGCTTCCTTTTACTCTTTGAGAAAGACGAAGCGTTTGTCTCTTCAATTACATGCATTACATTACATATTTTCACCTGTATTATTAATAAATGAACATGATCTATTGGGCAAATTTTCCAAGTGTTATGACTCTAAGCTTACCTGAGGATTATTTTGCTGTGTAAACATTTCTTTAATATATTCATAATCTGGATAAGTAATCATAGCAAATATGCACAAGTGTCTGTGCATGCCCCCAGGGTAAGGGGACTCTCAGAGGAAAGTAACATGAATGTGTTGTTCTAGAAAATGTCCCTAACCAGTGACTATCTTTTGGTCAGCTTATCAACCTCTGCCTGATCTACATATGTTACAGTTGTAGTTGTAGCATACAACTGGAAATTTTTTAAGTTTTCCATCTAGCTTAATTCCCCCAAAAAGATAGCCTTTCACTTTCACATAAGTTCCCATGCCCTAGATGGAGTGTCTGAATGGGAGGGGGGGGGGGGGTCCACATGTCGGTAGTCAGTTAAAATTTTATTACTTTGTCGGTTGTCAGTTATATTTTTCGCCCTTTGTCACTAGTCGGGTATGAATTAGAGGGTCCACAAGTTGGTGATCAGTTAAAATTAAATTACTTTGTCAGTTGTCAGTTATATTTTTCGCCCTTTGTCGCTAGTCGGTTACCCTCATTCAGACCCTCTTGATGGGTTCACCTTTTAACTAAGCAAAAATCCTGGGAAGCCAGAATTACTATATGTGAGTCCCAAACTTTGTCTTGCATGTTTCTTAGGCAAAACGTTTACCATCAAGTTTGCTTGTATATAAAACAATGGAAGAATGAGCGGTTCCGAACAGAAGGTGCAAAGTCCTCGAGCTTTAGAAAATTGCAGCAACCAAACTGCAGCTAGGCGAAATAATAAAATAAATGCTTACGTACTATTAACAAACTAAATTTACTTCGAGAACAGGATAGCCTGATAACAAAAATTGTCCAATAAAAAAATGAATAACATATCAAAATACAGAAGATAAAAAACTTTTACAGCAGAGGCTATTCAGTTAATAAACAATACATCTGGTTGAAAAATAAGCAATATTTTCATTACCCAAGACTCCATAAGTCAGTTTGAAACTTGTCCACACTGCAGTTTAATATCTGAGTGACATCGAAGGAGTCCAAACTGCACTTATAATGAACCACTTCATTGTTTTTAAGCCATCACTGCATTCTTTCTCATTAGTCAAGTCTTCTTTATAATCATTGCTTGCAATTAAGAACTCTTTAAAAATTGTGTTTTAATGTAAGAAGGAAAAATTATTGTCTCTACAATTTAGAAGTTGGACTACATCATCTGCCATGTTTGTGCAAAAAATCCCTTTCTACTACCCTGTCAGACGCAATAGGGAACCAAGAAAACCCTTGGGAGTGGAAAATGGTCACTGTCTCAGTCTTTAGTTTGAAAGGGCCAATTGCCTCACCTATCCTTGGACAGAGTTTATATGCTGCCTTACCCACCCCAACACATGAGCTAACAAAGAATTCAAAGAAATTTCATCCTTTTTTGCTTTTAGTAGATCATATTGTGTCCAGCAGCTAGAAATATTTACATCTGACACCCCAAATTTCTTATCGGGAAAAAAATATTTGGCTTACTCGAAGTACAGTAAAAACCCGTGAGTAAGAACCTAAGAACTAAAATTTTCCAGTTAGACGCCCTCTAAGAATGTTTGGGAAATAAAATAAGTCGACATCCTGGATCGTCTTTAGAGACACCTAGGAGCCTTATTACTCCAGTCGCGATATAGGATTCTCCCTTTCAAAATCCTCTCCTGGTAAATTAAGAATTTGCGTTTATCAATTTTACAAACAAGTTGTTGTTTGTTTAAAGATCAGTTAACCTGATCTACTTTACAAGACAAACATCAACTAACTTCAGTTAGTTTACATCTATGTTAACATGGCTGACCGAGAGACTTTCCTCCACAAACTTTACAAAAGCTATAGAAGTGTACAAATGTAGTGATCAGTCTTACAGTTAAGGATTTTTGCTGCTACATGGTTAAAACCATTTTATATGAAAAATGCATCAGTTGATCATTCATATAGAAATAACCCTTGAATGAAGCGCAGTCCTAACTGCCAAAAATTTAATTTTTCGATTTTATTAAATTCGATCAATTTTCTTCGCCCTGTTGAAGTCAAGGTACATCACTGTGCTTAAGGAGATCAATCCAGAGCAACCTAGCAATGTTAAATCAAAACCCATGAAAACCCATCTGTAACTATTTTGTTTGGTTGTGTGAAAATTCATGGGAATTTTTATAAACCCCAAGTTTTACAGACATGAAAAAAAAATGGGAAGTTTTGTTTGGCAAATTTGATTGGCAATTTTAGATCACCGGCCTTAATTTCCACCTTTCAATTTATTAAATAATTCATTAATATTTTACAATCATATTTTGAGAAAACTTCACAATCCTTACAAAATGTGTCTAATAAGGCAAGTGAATCAGAAAGGCAATTCTGGAAGACAAAATAAAAACTTTAAGTGAAAACAGGTAAGGAAATGAACAAAAATCTTCAAAGTCATTTATAACTTGTTATAAAATTGAACTAGCCTACTCAGGTGTAACGTTTGTTCCAGATTTTGCCACTTATCATCAGTTTCAGTAGTGAAATCGTCACTAAAAGACCACCTCCAAAATGCTTCTAATTTACATTTACTGATCCTTATTTTTTCTTCTTGACACTGGAAGCCACAAAGATTGCTGTTGATTGTCAAGACTCTTTCGCTGCCAGAAGCTTAAGGTGGGCCACCAGTAGCATGCAAATGCACTTTGGGAATGATACAAAATGTCAGACGAGAGTTTGCTAAATAATGTTTTAGTTGGGTATTTGACAGGTTAATAACCAAAAGATTACTCTACTACAAGTAGTTAAGAAACAGAACGAAAAAACCTCATATCACGTGAATTTTGGTCGGTAAGGCTGGATCTATTAAGGGGAAACTGTTTTTCAGTTCCATTTCTTTATGAACATTGCAGCAACACGGAACTAGAAATGATCATTAATGTGACATCCTAGAGCTTGGATCTCAGTTCTATTGAAATTGACAGTGTCTTTCCGCCCATCTGAATTCTAGACGAGCTTTCACTGCGAATACTAAGACGTTAATTTTATCAGGGTGGAGTGAGAGCTCACTGATAGAGACAGAACAGAATATGTTTACGTGTTTCAAGTGACACTTGAATCTTAGTAATATTCCAGTCCGAGTCAATTGAAAATGGACAGTGGTGACACTGTTTTTTGTTGTTTGTTGTTTAAAGAACCCTAGTCAGCCACGCCTTTGTTATTGTTTACATACGAGAGTTTTGGCATTATATTTTACGTGGAGTGTGTCTAAATGAAAGAGATCACTGTAAAACTGTTAAAGGTAATTAAACAGACTTCCAGTAACACAACTTACAGCAATGTAATAAGATTTCGCTTCACCATACAATTTTCATAATTTCGATGGCATCGAAAATGGCGGAGGCCGACTAGGGTCCTTTAAGCAATGTTTTATGGACACACAGATGGAAAAACAATCCACGTAGCTACACTTTCAAATTCATAAATGCTTAACATCGCTATATCAAAGAGCCACACCAGTTACTGAATCAAATGGAATATGGGTAAAAATTGCAACTGAAGATAATTCTCATTCTTTTCTACATGAATAAATGAATTGTGCTGTTTACGCACAGGGTGGCAATTTTTTTAAGCTGAACGCTTGCGTTGTGCCAGCTCCTTAAAATATGAACCTCAAAAACAAAACTCAAAAACTGCAAGACTTTCCAGTTTGATGGCAGAAGTGTGATAAATTGACAGTAAAGTTAAAGCGCAAATAAGCTGAAACTTAGGGTAAATAGTAACAGTAATTTAAAATAAATTAAAATTCGTTACCCCATTTTTGAAATTAATTGCCAAAAGAGATGGACCCAACAACCAAAACTGGAAGTTAAGAATACACCAACATCTCAATAACCTGATGCACACAATGTTAATGTCTAAATTAGATGCTGCATCTTATCTTACAGTAATTATTGTGTGTGAAGATACACTGAAGCTATACCTTACAATTTCTTTAATTTTTCGCTTCATACGTAACTGGGAAACAAAACAATACTGCTTTATGAACCAGATGAACAACCTCAAAGACGTACAAAAAGGATGCGCAACTATGGGTTTTATTGTTGACATAAAGGCAGCCAACAAAAGATACAAGAAACAAAGTGTGAAATACAAATAACATCCTTAACAAAAGCATAAATGCTACACAAAATAGAATTTGACGAACAACAGGGAAGAGAAGAAAATAAGTGTCTTTTAGAAGAATTGTTATGATCGTTGGAGTATATTTATGGGCTCAACACCATGTCATCGAGTGATTTCACAGCTTTGTTTTCGAAATCTTACTAATGTGCAACTCGTGAAGGGATTCCTGATTTTCGCGATGAAGTTGTCCATTGTCAATGTGTCTCTGACTACCTTGAAAGTGTTTGTGATCAAGCAAGTAATGAGCGGCTGAAAACGAAAATATAATTATGCAAGACCAACTGCTTGTGGTGTGGGGAAATCTAATTAGTGGTTTACGTCAACAGTATGGAATTTCTGGCCGCGAATCGCAGACGTCTCTCTTCGCGTTTCGCACGTAGTAGTGGAAGCGATGAGAGGCGGCTGTATTCGCAGGCTAAAACGCGTAGGACTACGATCGTTTAACATGCGCGCCTGCAGTACAACGAATAGCAGTTTCTTCTCGTATTTCATGTAGTGCCAATAAAAGGTCTTGTAAATTGTGCTTCGTGTAGTGTACAAGAAAAGACATTGAAGACGAAAGCAAAATATATTGTTCCTTTATGCTCTAATTGTTCCTTCATGCTCTAATTGTTGTTGAACAGCAAAAAAATGATTTTACTTTTCTCAAACCTGATAAAGCAATCAGAAGCCCCATAATAAAAAAAACGTTCTACTTTGATGATGATTTGCTATATAATTTAATTTGTGAATCGCTGTGATAAATGTTTGCACTAGATTTGTTTGGTGCAGCAAGTATGTAATATTACCGGAAAAGTTTGTGGTAAACAGAAATTTAAGTCAAGAAGGAAAGGAACAGATGCAGACGACATGAAAAATAAAAAATATTGATAACATTCAAATGTTTTTTTTTTAATCTAGTTTTATAGCCCAGCATATATATGATCATTTTTCAAACAGGTTTCTTTACATCAATAAATTATATATCTCATGCATATAGAGTTTTTGCTACTGGAAGGGTCATCGTTAAATTCTCTATTTTAAGATTGTCTTTGCATTCATTGAAAGTAACACACCCCTACTAACTCATAATGATAGTTTTGAAAAAGCTGCAAAACAACAAAACTGCAAAACAATGGGGTATTTAAAAGGTTAAAAAAAAAACTTGAAATGGGGGAACAAAGGCATATTTTAGGGAACAGGGAACACCAAAATCAAAGAAATACTTTCAGGGAACACAGGAACACAAGGAAAATTTTATTGGGAACAAGCTAGGGGAACACCCCCCCCCCCCCTCCGAAACTGAGAGAACTGAAATGAAACCTGAACATTCACAATAATCCCTAAGATCTACCTGGATCACTTTGCTGCTGTTCAACTCGCAGAGAGCATTCGATGCCACATTCAACTGGGAGGAGTTCAGTTTCATGTTCTTCTGTGGCTATAACAATGAACAGATAAAATTTTAGAAAGGGAAAAAAGTAACCAACGTACTACAAGACACTACACCTATGCAGTAAGAATTTCCCTTTTCTTTTAAAGACTAAGCATCAAATTTTAAGAGTCTTTAGCACTGATTGGTATTATGTTTAATTCTACTCAGCCTCTGTAAAACCTGTAAGTCAGTCTTGACCATTATAATCATCTATTAAACAACATTACATCCCAAAAGCTGTCCTCCTGACATGATTTTATGTTCGCTTTGATCCTTTATAACGTACTACTGGTATTTTCAAAATCTATACTTATTAAGATCCCATTCTGTATCCAAAGTACCGTCACGGTTCTCATTTCCTTTGTTTTAACTTGACGAATGTTGTGTAAGATAAAACGTGCACTGCAGGGACGTACTTCCGCTAACTGTCTAGTATCAGTTTTATCCCGCCGTGTTGCGAAACAGTCAGTTCTCCTCACACGCCTTTCACTAGCTCGCTCGATTTCTGCTTCGATCTTTACTTCAATTTTCGTCCATGGATGAGGAAACACACGCGTGGTGCGAGGCCAATGGCTTCACTGGCCACACCGTCAAATCTCTCGTTAAAGAGGAATTCATTACAATGCAAACCATTAAGGCCATGACGGCTTAAGTTATCACAAGCCTCGACTTATCAACGGCTCAACGCTGTCTTCTCAAGAAAGCTGTGCTCACAGCACAATCAGCTCCATCTCCCCCAACCACGGCTGGCGCTGGCGGTGCCGCAGTCTCCAGCCAACTGGCCAATGAGCTTGACGCCTTGGAATCGGCAATTCTAGCCCTCTCACAGAACAAGGACGGCGATAAGGACTTGGAGCCCACGAGGCTATTTACCTCAAGCCCCGTAGCGGCAAATCGGACACAAAAGTCAACCCGCTTGAACTAAGCTATTCAGAGTCCATAGCTGGTTACTTCTCGATTTTGGACGGTTTGCTGCAAAGCGGTGAGCACGTCCAGGCTTAACAGCTCTGCCGCTATTTGAAATTTTTATCCAAAAAAGCAATCGCTTTCTCCACCACGGCCATTCTCCAATTCGATGATGAGTTTCGTGGCATGGTCGCGCGTGGCGAGGCGGCTTACGCTGATCATACCTCGCTTAACGATCTGCAGGCCCACCATTTTGACTCTTCGGCGGTGAAAACATCTAACACTCGGCCCCGAGATCGCGGCCGTCCCCGTCCAGGTAATTCACAAGCTGGTGGCTCGAAGTCTTTTGGTAAACACTGCTGCAAGTGGAACGAGGATTCCAATAACTGTGCAGGGTGCAATTACACACACGCGTGTCTCGTGTGCGACTCCACGCAACACGGAGCCGTATTTCATTGTTCTGAGTCTTCCCCAGGGAAAAATCGTCCTCCAATTGACCAGTTAATTCTCCAACGGCAGCGGCCGACTCAACCTCTTCAAACGCTATTTCTGCATCGTGCTCAAATTTATTCTCTCCAGATCCTGATCTACTCAACATTTGCTCTCTTATGCGCCATTTCGACACTTGGTGTCGAGAAATGGACTCTGACCCAGGCTACAAAGATTTTATTCTCTCGGGCATCGCACACGGTTTGCATCTTGTCAGCGACCTCTCTACTGTTTCGACAGCGGACTGCAAAAATTATCGGAGCGCCGAAAACCCTGATGTAAAACCAGTCCTCGACAAACTCTTTCATGACGAACTTTGTTCCCATCGCATCCAAGAAGTTCCCCACAAACCGCTTCGCGTCAACGCCATCGGGTGCGTTATAAAGAAGGATTCAGGCGACCCTCGACCCATAACAGACATGAGTCGCCCTCTAAACAACTCTGTCAATGACTACATATCCTGCGATCATCGCACGTGGTTTTCATCTTGTCAACGACCTCTCGACTGTTTCGTCAGCGGACTGCAAAAATTATCGGAGCGCCGAAAACCCTGATGTAAAACCAGTCCTCGACAAACTATTTCATGACGAACTTTGTTCCCATCGCATCCAAGAAGTTCCCCACAAACCGCTTCGCGTCAACGCCATCGGGTGCGTTATAAAGAAGGATTCAGGCGACCCTCGACCCGTAACAGACATGAGTCGCCCTCTAAACAACTCTGTCAACAACTACATATCCTGCAAATCTTACCGCTACAAGACTATCGATGATGCTATCGCTCTCATGTATCCAGGCTGCTACTTCGCCACCGTTGACATTAAATCTGCTTATCGATGGGTACCCGTTTATCCCCCTCATCGCACACTTCAAGGATTCCGCTGGATCTTACAAATTCTTTACCGACAATTTTCTCTGTTTTGGTCTCAAAAATGCGCCCAGCATTTTTCACAGGATTTCCTGCGCAATTACCCGTATGATGGCTCGAAAAGGCTTTGGTAACATTGTTAACTATTTGGACGATTTTCTCATCGTTGCCTCTTCACGCGAGGAGTGCCTTCGTGCACAACTGACACTTATTCATCTTCTCCACTCACTTGGCTTGAAATCAAGTTAATTGGACTAAGCTCTCTGGTCCATCCCAACGCGTCAAATTTCTCTGGATTATTTTAGACTCAATTGCAATGCAGGCATCTATACCCGAGGACAAATTTCATCATTAGAAGATCAACTTAATTTCCTTCGTTCAAAACACAAAGCTTCCAAGCGGGATTTACAGCGAGTTGCTGGCCATGGCCTAATGAACTTTCTGGCTAAAGTGGTTAAGTGGTCGCGTTCTTGATTGTATGAATCGTCTAAAGCGCCCTTTCTATAAAGCCCGCATCACTTCCGACCTTCGCAAAGACTTCTGTTGGTGGCTAGACTTTAGTCGTGTGTTTAATGGCCAGGCTATTAGTATTTCCTACTCGCCTATTATCGAACATGGTTACACCGATGCTTCACTTTCGGGTTTTGGCGCACACTGGCGAAATCATTGGCTTGCTGGCGTTTGGTTCTCAGACAAACAAGTGCAGCCGAGTCTTCGCTTGTCTGGAAATTGGATTCACACAACTAGCCACGAAATCCCGTCGCACCTCCAGGCGAACATTAACTATCTTGAATTGTATGCGGCGTTACAAGCAATCCGTAGGTGGTCTCCGCATTGGGTGATCTGTCACGTTTGTTTACACACGGATAATACACAGGCCATGTCTTTCGTAAATAAGGGCTCGTGTAAAAACACTGCCGCTACGGATTGGCCACGGGAAATCTTCTGGTTATCAGCCATCTACAACTTTCGCCTGATCTCTTGCCACATTAAGGGCCTAGAGAACGTTTTTGCCGACCGTTTATCTCTTCTTACAGAAATATATACAACCAAACTACAGTCTTCTTATCATATCTTGGACTAATTACGCGCTTTTCTCCTTCTTTCCTAGACCCTCGTGGTTCCCTTGACAACGCCGTTGCTTTCGCGATTTCCAACGCCTATGCCTCCTCTACTCTCGCCACTCGCAAGTGTCAAGTCCTGAAATACCTCCAATTTTGCCGCCTGCTTCAGACGTCCCCTCTACCCATCTCGGTCACGAATCTTTGTCGCTACTGTGTCTTTTTGGGGCGCACAATAAAGTATTCGTCCACCGTAAACTATTTGGATGGTATCCGCTGGCTTCATGTCATGTTCGACTACCCACCCCCTCCCCTCTTCCACTGTCGCGTGCAACTGACGCTGCGAGGCCTGAAACGTCTTCTCTCCGCGTCGGTTAAACGCAAGCTCCCGATAACACTGTCCATTCTTCTGGCTCTCCGAGATGTCTTGGACTTCTCCTTGCCACTTCATCGCGCGCTCTGGGCAGCCTTCCTTCTTGGTTTCTTCAGCTTTTTTCGCAAGTCCAATATCATCCCTCCAAGTCACTCGCAATTCTCTCCGAACAAACACCTATCACGCTCCGACTTCCATTTCATCACGTGGGCCCTAATCGTCTCTGTCAAATGGTCCAAAGTTCTTCAATTCCGCGAAAGGACACTTCTCATTCCCTTGGTTTCCATACCGTCTCATGCTTTATGTCCAGTGCAAGCTCTTTGCGAGTTCTTCGAAATGTGCCCAGCTCCGGCTTCAAGTCCTGCCTTTGTTATCCCTACGGCGACTGGCCTTCGCTCACTCCCTTACAGCTCATTTACTAAACACTTAAAAGATCTCCTACGCCTTGCAGGTTTCTCTCCCAACAACTACTCTGGGCACTCATTCCGCCGTGGAGGGACCGCACTTGCAAGCTCACTCGGTATTTCCCACGAGTTAATGCAACTTCAAGGCGACTGGGCTTCTACCGCTTACCTGGAGTACTTAGCAAGACCACTCCGACAGCGCTACACTTTGGCAGAACAGGTTGCCACTCAAATTACATCTTCTACATCCTCCTCTGACTCTCCACTTTACAATAAACTTACGTGCTTGAACTGTGTTGGCTTGCTTCTCTTTTGGGCGGCTTTCGAAATTAATCATTACCTGTCAATAAATAAACTGCCAGTCTGTCACGCCAACACTGCTTGATGCTTTAACTGTCTCGAACGTGTCCATTATGAATCAATTTTTTCAGTCTGTAAATAAACTTAAATAGATTTAGCCAAGCCTGTAAACATAAATCGGTATTAAAACCCCAATAAGCTTACTGCAAGTAAAGTTTATTCACTCTCAACATAGTTAATAAAAGAATCTTGTTATGAAGCTCAGCTAAGTCCTTTGTTTTATGTTTTTGTTCCCGTTTTTAGCCTTGACAGTGCACAAACAACAATAGGTTTTGAATTTTGCATGAGCAACTAACCAATAAGAATGTCACTGTTAAGTTATTCAGCCATAGTGTGCGAACGTAAAACAAAAGATTGTGCACTGTCGTAGTACTTTCGACATAAATTGCAGCACCTATGTTAAGGCCTTTGAAACTTGCAAAGTTTCATAACCAGTCCCTCGAGTAACTATGCTCTCAAGAACAAAAAAACTGTATTCTGTTTACTCAGTCTAAATATTTGATGTTTGTTACCTGCACAGTCAGGAACGAGGTTTGTCGAAACTCTTTCAAAGGGCAAAGGCAAACTTAAGCTCAAATCAAGCTGTTGATCTTAGGGCACCCTGAAAAAAAAACAGTCACGTCGCAAACATTTACAAAATTTAACTGACAGCTTGGCAGCTCCTCTACGCATAAGTTCTTCTGGTGACGAAAGTAACGAAGTTGGATAGCCAAGAGGAGAGTTTAGGTATAAATTTATATATAGATTTAGGCAAGCCTAAAAGCGGAGCCCTCCCCCCCCCCCCCCCTCCCCGCCCTTTTTGTTTTGTTTGTTTGTCTGTTTTTGCTTTTTTGTTTTGTTTTGTTTTGTTTTGTTTTTGTTTTGTTTTTTTTTTGCTGGCAGTTATTAATTTGCGAAACTACTCTCATTCAATTGTTAAATTAAAAAAAAATTCTTATCCTCGCTGGGAGCCGAACCCGGGACGTCGGCGTCTGAAGCCGGATATCAATCCACTAGGCCATGAGCGTTTCTTGTACTCGTTCAACTTAATTTTAATACTTGTTTCTTTCTTCGTGACAAGCTACCTATCAGCATGAAAATGCTGGTGTTTTCCTGGCAAAATGTGTTCGGAACGCCGTAAAAACCATGGTTGTGGACAGAAAAAACCAAAAAGCACTAGCTCTGCTATATTTGGCGTTGAAACCGCTGCGAAAAGCTGCGAACTCAAACGGTGTGCCGACCGAGTTCCAACCGACGAGGCAAATTTGAACTTTTCGCCTGAACTTTATCGCCTAATTTTTTTTCGCCTTAATTGAACTTTTCCCCTTCCACCAAAAAGACAACTGAGTATTCTTTTGAACTTTTTTTTCCATTAACAAATTTGTTTTTGACTTTTGTTGTCTTTGCTTGTTTTGCTACAACGCGGGTCAACATGCGATTTCGCGCCAAAAACACACGGGATTCAGCACAGGGTTATATCCAGTGTATGAAGTGTATTGGTAGCCCTCTGGTGCGGACGGACGGACGTACGGTCACGTGACTATTACGTCACTACCAAAATTTTTTGGCTTGATAGGTTACCAAATTTCCTTAGCAATGGAGCTCCGCTGACGCGCTAGCGCGCTTTCTCCGCTACGGAATTTTAACCAGAAATTTAAGTTTACTCACATTCTGCTGGAATGTTGTTGATTAGCTGCCGTTCTCTTTGCCTTTGAATTTCTCTTTCCCGCTGTTCTTTGCGTCCTTCTTGCCTGTTTTCTCTTGCCCTGACTCCTTCCACTTCGCGTCGCTCCTCAGTACTATTTTGCCTCCATTCTTTATTCCTGGTTTGCTCTGCTTCTCGGCGTTCTTCGCTCATATTTTGCCTCCATTTTCTATTCGTGGTTCGTTCTGCTTCTCGACGTTCTTCGCTTATATTTCGCCTCCTTTCTCTTCCCCTGCCTCGCTCCCTTTCTCGATCTTCTTCGCTTGCCCAGAGTTAATTATTGCCTGTTAATTATTGCTCTCTGTCTCTGCCGTTCTCTTTCACGTTGTGCTTCAGTTAAACCCTGTCTTAACGTTATATCAACTCCGCTATCGTTTGTTGACATAACAATAGAAATATTATCTTTTCTCAGATGAAAACTTTTGTTTTTGGGAACAATCGTTTCGCTAAAAAGAAACCTCTCTTTCAAAAACGACATTGAGTTTCTCGCTATTTCCCGCCAGAAAAACGCGGGCTGCCCACATCCTAGTGCGCGCCATTCCCGCCAAACGCAGCACTCTCTTCCCCTGTGTCGGGTTGCGTTAGCCTTCTCTTCTCCTCCCCCAGAGTCCGTACAGACGCTCGCTCGCTCGCTCGCTCGTACGGTCACGTGATAACGAAATTTTCTCGGCTTGATGTTGAAAATTGTTACCCTTGGTGCTCCGCTGGCGCGCTACGCGCGCTGGAGCTCTCCTTTAAATTAAAAAGGGCATATTATTTTACTGCTTTACAGATTTTCAAAGAGAATTTGACTCTATCTGGCATCATGATGGGTTATTACACAAATTGTCATATATTGAAATAGGTGGACAATTTTATCATTTAATCTCTGATATGCATTCAAAAACTAAATAAAATGCGCTATAAGAAACGGAAACGAGAAACTCCTTCATTACCTACAACAAAGGAGTGCGACAAGGATATATTCCTTCGCCATTGAATTTCCATGCATCCTAGAATCCTCGAATGGCACAAATGCAATTATTTTACCAAATGGGTTTCCTCTTAATTGTTAATTCGATGCAGATGATCTCATATGGTTTTCTAAAACAAGTTATATACCGTCCAAAATGCTAGCGAGAAATGTTAATTTTTCAAAAATTAAGAAAAAAATCAACATGTGGCAAAATTTTCCTTCTTTCTGAACGTCATTCCAGTTGCCAAGGCTTCACAGTACACCTGGAATACTGTAAAGTTCAACGCTGTAGAGTTCAATGCCGAAACGTTTAGTTTTCTATTGAACTTTACAGTATTCCATGTGTTTATTTCAATTAACACTGTGCAGGACACTTACATATTTTTCGTTCACAGTACACCTACTTTGGCGTTATTTTCAACACTAATGGTAGTTTCTTAAATTCCAAAAATCCTTGGTTGAGAAAGCTAGAAGATCGATTTCAGCTTCTAAACGTTATCTTGATTTCAGTAATAAACTATTTGATATTCTATTTCTCCCCACAGAAATAGATACCAGAAATAGATACCATCTTGGAACGCTTCATGGATGCTGTATTCAACAGCGCCTTCATTCGTGTTCTTCACTCGTCGGTAGACGCCCTTATCGGCAAAAATGATGTAGTAATTACCAGCAACATACGGACAATAAAGTGTTTATTTTCAGTTGCGTTGGGGGGAGGGGATATGTCCTGAAATGCACTTTAGTAAGATTCATCTTCCTCATAATAGGCATCACAAAGTATCCTCATTAATGAAATTGCACCAAAACACACAAAATTATATCAAATTTGACGTATATGAAAATAAAAATGTACGAAGTCTGTGACTGTAAACATCTCGGGTAGCAGCAAATGCTACACTAGAGGACCAGTATAAAACAAGCTTTCATAAGCTGTTACATTTATATATGGGGTCGTTTATTCACTAACACGTCAAAAATAACACATTAGTCATTCGCGTATAAGTAGCGAACAGCCGTACGGGGTAGGATTATGGGGAACCCTTTGTAAATTCATTGTTTATTTTACTTTTGGTCGTTTTTTCGTGATGTTTGGTTTATTTATGATAATTCATTACTGACTGTCCCTTGTCACAAATAACCAGCCCCTAGCTGGATGAACGAAAGAATCAAAGTTGAACTCTTTTTAATTATTTTTCGACTTTCCGTGAACAAAATCGATATTAATTAACATCCATTTTAGTAACAGAAAGTCGAAGAAAACTTTCCTGCTTGCTGAAGCTAGTTGACAGGAAATGTTCCTTTGTTGCTCTTCAGAGGCGATTTCAATCCGCCACGAAAGTTTTAAGACGACACCTAGCTTTACTTTCATGTTTGTTTTTCCACCGGTGACCAAAGCGCAATAAAAGAGTTTATATGGATTACAAATTGAGCGTACTATGAGCGTTTGTATGGATTTGAAAATGAGTTGAAAATAGCTCCCTTTACCTTTGAACAGCTGCAATAAAGCTTGAAACCTTACCTGGTGTCCTTATTTTGTCTTTCTAGCGCTTCGGAAAGCCATACGCGCGATTTTCGTTTCAACGGTCTATCACAAAGACAAAATAAGGACACCAGGCCAAGCTTTATCGCAGCTTTTCAAAGGAGAAAGGAGATATTTTCACTCATTTTCAATTCCATACACACGCTCATAGTACGCTCAATTTTAAGTCCATACCAACTTTTTTAGTACGCTTTGGTCACCTGTGGTTTTTCAAAGTTGATGCCGGGCATTCGGCCGCTTCGGTTCTTGACATATTTGGTCCTACATTCCCGGTTGGAAGGTTCTTGTTTTGCATCTTGATTTCCCCTTCCGACATTTAAAAAGTTCTCCAAAATCTTTCGGCAAAGCCATGTTAGAATTTACAGCGACAAGTGACTGCCAGCTTAAGTGGCGGGAAAATCCGATACGACTCTTTTTTTAATAGTGAAAAAAATCGTATCAGGCTTGTGATTGGCCATACGATGTTTTTCACTTGTGAGAAAAATCGTATAACAAATAGGATTTCTTCTCATCAAAGAGAGACGATTTTTATTCGAGGTGTTTGTAATGAGTAAATCTCAGTACTTATATAATAAATTGCGTTACATGGTTATTTGATAAAACAAATCTTGTATTAAAAAATAACGCAAGATTGGTTTTATTAAGGGCGTTTTTATTTGCAACATACGCGTAAGGCCGTCACATTTGCTCGTTGGAATTTTTTATTGTTTTCGAGCTAAAAAACAATAAAAAATTCCAACGAGCAAATGCGACGGCTATACGTACGGTGGCCCGTACCGTATATACGCGTATGTTGCAAATAAATACGCCCTAAACAAAACAACAAAATCACAAAATAACGCAAAATTGGTTTTATCAAATGACCAAATAACGCAAGTTCTGTTTTATCAGATAGCAATGTAACGCAATGTTGGTTTATGAATTACCAACTCATATAAAAAGGTTAAATTTGGACATACATTTAAGAATGAAAATAAGCCAAAGGAATTTTACACAACGTTTCGACGTCTCCATGACATCATTTTCAAATGAAGTGACAGAATAAAACTCGAACAGTCTAATATATAGATTTCTTAATCAAATGTATAGCTCGCAGTTTTATCCTGTCATAAACAGGCCAACAAGAATAACAAAAAGCTCAGCGACAGCAATTGATAACATATTTATTAATAACGTTTACTTAGACTGCTCAAGTGGTATTTTGATTAGTGATCTCTCAGAACACTTGCCTGTTTTTCAAATTTTACCTAATATAAATATACAAAAACAAAAAAAGAATTCCTTCAAGAGAAGAGAATTGACTAAGGGAAATATAGATAAGTTGCGTAGAGAAATTCAAAACATAAGCTGGGAATACCTGATGAACATCAGTGATGTTGACGAGGCTTATTCCTATTTTCAGGAAAAATTTCTGTGCTTGTATAATACATGTATTCCTGAAAAGAATTATTCTAGTAAAGAGTCTAAAGCTAGTAACAAACCTTGGATCACGAAAGGATTCATCAAATCTACAAGAATAAAACACAAGCTATACAAAAAACTTTTAAGCAAAGGAAACGAAGAGCTCAAGGCAAAGTACAAATATTATCGTAACAAATTGAATAAGCAAAAAAGTAATCTCAAAAAGAAATATTATGAAAGACAATTTGATATTAACAAAGGCAACTTAAAACAGACATGGCAACTAGTAAACGATGTACTCAACAGGAAAAAGAAAGAGACAGTACATGTTACAGAATTTAAGAAAGATAATGAACCAGTTACTGACAGGAAGGAAATTGTCAACAGGTTCAATGATTATTTGGTTAATGTTGGACCTAACCTTGCTACGAAGATAACAGCTAACACTAACTTATCATTCAAAGATTACTTGAAGGGAAGTTTTATGGATTCGATGCTATTGTCACCTGTATGTGAACAGGAAATTAAGAGAGAATTAGAGAATCTTGACCCATCAAAAAGTTGTGGACACGATAATATCATTCCCCGGGTAGTTAAACTATTAGCGTCAGAATTAAAGAGCCAGTGTCACCCAAATTGCTTTGCGCGCCGAGGTACATTTTTCATATATGAAACATACGCCATTTTCTTGATTGTCGTGAAGTCTGATTTGTATCTTCTTCCATCGCTGCCGTTAGCGATCCGAAAGCACTAGTGTGAATTTTGTCTTCACATTTAAGTGTCGCCGTATCGATTTCGTTGTATATGTCGGAATTCTGAAGTGTTTTCGCGGTGGAGAAGGAGATCTTTAAATGGGATGCCTCGTAGGGTTCAGGAAAACTGAGGCGAAGGCCGAGTCTTCCGGGCTCTGCCAAAGTTGTACGGCTGAAGGAGTCCGTGTATCAGTAGCGGAGGGAAAGAAAAACTTCTACGGGTTTCAGCAATAGTACTGACACTGTGTTTGCCGAAATAGTGCTACATTCGTTGCCGAATGAAAACAGAAGGAACGTTGATTTACCACAAAATAACAGTAGCTACGGGCTTGCTCCAAAATAATGCTTATGGTAATGAGCTTGTGCTGTTTTGCTTAATTATTCCTTGTGCTCACTGTCTGTTTATGTTTTATTTTTACAAAAAGTGTAAGTGGCTATTCTGGTTTTGCGTCATCGACATCGGTCGATGCGATCGATCGCGCAATCACTCGATCGGACTGTAATAGATCCATGTATACGCATTGAATGCAAAGTCAGATCTTGAGTAGTTTTCTCCCGTGACATCTAGCGATGAAGACGTCAATATTCTTGCTACTTGTTTTTGTCTTATTATTTTTATATCGAGTGGAAGTGGCTACTCTGGTTTTACGTCCATCGAGATCGATCGATCGATCGATCAATCGATCGGTTGTTATAAAAGCTCCATACGCGTTGACTACAAAGTCAGATCTACAGGAGTACCTGACGGGGCCGCTCGACAAAAAACCCGCTCGACAGGCTGAAATTGAGCTTGCTGGGAAAGTTAAACATTAGATAGTTAACTGGCTGGGATGTTTCGCAAACACCCGGCTTGCAGGGAATTGATATTAAAACACTGTCTCTAGTTGGGGAAAAATGGCTTGTTTGTTTTTTCCTGGCTATTAGACTCTAAAAACAAATTCTGTTCTGACTACGAGCAGTCTCTCTTCCCGCTCAGGGATTGTCGATCAAAAAGAACAAGCGAGCGAGAGCGGAAATCACCTGCGGCACGGAAACGTGACGCGCGCGTGATTAGCCGCTAACGCGAGTCAGGTAGAGAGGGGCGTGTCGACAGCTACAGGTTAACACCAGCTGTCGATTTTAAAAAAAGAGGTAATACGAAACTCTTATTTTGAATGAACAAATCAGTTGAGCTCGGTAAACGTTTACCTTTTCGTTCGAACTGGTTGTTTGATGGCGATCTCCGCGGCAATCCCCGCCAAGTAGCAACGTTAGGGTGAGTGGCTTTTTGGTGTGCATCAGTTTAGTTATTTTTCTTATTTTGAAGTAATAAAGCCCGTAATAGGATGAATTTTGCGCTCCTCTGGGCGAACATGATCAAAAGATAATTCTGAACATTTGCGCATGAAAGGAGTTCACAGAAGAAATTCGTACTTTCTGGGATATTAAAAAAAGCAATCACAAAAACGTAGATCTGCTAATTTTGTTTGCCGCTTTGTGAATATGTTACAATTGAGACGGACAACTCATAGCTGCTCATAGCCGGCGCATCATGCTTGAAACCCCGGGTCTACACATAGCTGTGAAATCGGTTGTAATATTGGCTGAATTTAGAACTTGAGGGATTTACTTTCATTTTTAAAGGTCTGAGGATATCTTCGGAAACTGAAGACATTTGGAAAGCGAGAAGGGAGCCATTTTTAACCTTAGGCAAAATGTTTCATTCATCCACGCTACAAAACAGAACTCATTAGTCAACTCTGAGTCAATTGTAACGAATGTCGAGTTCCGCCGCTCACTCGGGTCCTGCTTTCTTCCCCGAAAACCGACTGGGTCCTGTAAGATACTTTGCTCGTGTTTGTGACATAAATTTGCGGCACGGCTTCTACGTCTGTCTCGATTATTACTAACAAGATGCGTGGTTCAAAGTTGCAATCTGGAAAAAAGGTCACCGGAAGTGGCTGGCAAGTTATGACACCTCGCGGGTAAGATGGTTTGACTGTATGGTATTTTTACCGTGAAAATAGCAATCTACTCTCGGTCAAAACTAAACACCTCCGAAGAATGTTCAGCGAAAGCACAGACTGCCTTAGACTTTCACAAAGTCCTTCGTCGACGCGCGGTTTAGGTATGTCACGTACGAAGGACTTTTCCAGCTTGCAGCGCGCCAATTTTACCGACCCAAAAACGGGTCGGTGAATAAATTATATCCGCGGCCAATCAGAATCGAGATCTCGAAGAAACCATCATTCAAATGTAAATGTCAAATGTCAAATGTTAACTCAGCTTTTCTCAGGGGACTATGTTGAACATATTAAGTTGTTATATTTTTGGAAACGACAGGAAATCACTTGAATTGAAGCTAACCGAGAAAATGTTTTGTCACACTAGGCTAGAGATTTTCAGCCATTCCCAGCTTAAATTAAGCTTAGTATCCTAACTTCAACGGAACTCTCCTCCTCTGATGAATCAAATAAATCTGCTTGTGTGGAGGTATCTCTTGTGAGAAGCATAAAATCTTGTTCGCTCGAGGTTTGTTTTTGTAGGGCATCCTGCAGGAGAAGCGATCTTTTACTTGAGCTACCAGAGGCATCAGAAGAGAGTCTTTTCGTGCTGGTCCCGCTTTCTTTCTGGGCAGCTATCGCTTCACGACCTGTCTTCAACGACAACGTAACAAGGTTCACTTTATTCACTATAGTCTCGTTCTTGTCGGCGCAATTTCTACATATTATGTTAATCGTCAATTCAGTTGGAGAAAATATTCTCTGCTGAAATGATTCGAGCTCTCCCGCCGGTTTTATGTCACTGTCACCGTTTTGTCAGGGGGGGGGGGGGGGGGGGGGGCTAGTTTACTGTCTTCTTCAAAACACGTCTCAAAGTACAGTACTTTATTACCCTTTTTTGTTTCCTTCTGTGAAATTGTTAAACGTTGACGTCAGGAGGAATGAAAGTCTCTTATTTATTACAATTTTTGAAGTATTAAATTTAAATAATTATAAAACTACGAAATATTGCCCTCCAGAAATATGAAATGTCGCTGTCGCAAAAAGGCATTTGAGTGAATAACTAGTAAATCTGATGGGTTTTAAACGATACTTTTAAAAGTACTTCATTTAGACACATTTTCTAAAATGACTGATGTAGTCTTAAACATTTTGCCTTTCTACGGTGATTGCCTTATGCTGACAATGGCTTTTGCTGCGAATCTTTGCGGCAGTTCTGTCGCGAATCTTTTACGGTGAATGACTTACGACAACTGACACTGGCTTTTGCTGCGAATCTTTGCGGCAGTTCTGTCGCGAATCTTTTACGGTGAATGCCTTACGACAACTGACAATGGCTTTTGCTGCGAATCTTTGCGGCAGTTCTGTCGCGAATCTTTTACGGTGAATGCCTTACGACAACTGACACTGGCTTTTGCTGCGAATCTTTGCGGCAGTTCTGTCGGGAATCTTTTACGGTGAATGCCTTACGACAACTGACACTGGCTTTTGCTGTGAATCTTTGCGGCAGTTCTGTCGCGAATCTTTTACGGTGAATGACTTACGACAACTGACACTGGCTTTTGCTGCGAATCTTTGCGGCAGTTCTGTCGGGAATCTTTTACGGTGAATGCCTTACGACAACTGACACTGGCTTTTGCTGCGAATCTTTGCGGCAGTTCTGTCGCGAATGTTTTACGGTGAATGCCTTACGACAACTGACAATGGCTTTTGCTGCGAATCTTTGCGGCAGTTCTGTCGCAAATCTTTTACGGTGAATGCCTTACGACAGCTGACACTGGCTTTTGCTGCGAATCTTTGCGGTAGTTCTGTCGCAAATCTTTTACGGTGAATGCCTTACGACAACTGACAATGGCTTTTGCTGCGAATCTTTGCGGCAGTTCTGTCGCAAATCTTTTACGGTGAATGCCTTACGACAGCTGACACTGGCTTTTGCTGCGAATCTTTGTGGTAGTTCTGTCGCAAATCTTTTACGGTGAATGCCTTACGACAACTGACAATGGCTTTTGCTGCGAATCTTTGCGGCAGTTCTGTCGCGAATCTTTTACGGTGAATGCCTTACGACAGCTGACACTGGCTTTTGCTGCGAATCTTTGCGGCAGTTCTGTCGCAAATCTTTTACGGTGAATGCCTTACGACAACTGACACTGGCTTTTGCTGCGAATCTTTGCGGTAGTTCTGTCGCGAATCTTTTACGGTGAATGCCTTACGACAACTGACAAAGGCTTTTGCTGTGAATCTTTGCGGCAGTTCTGTCCCAATGTTTTACGGTGAATGTCTTACGACAACTGACAATGGCTTTTGCTGCGAATCTTTGCGGCAGTTCTTTCGCAAATCTTTTACGGTGGTTGTCTTACGACAACTGACGATGGCTTTTGTTTCGAAACTTTGCAGCTCAGTACTGACGTCCGCTGTCGAGTTTGTTTTTATCGATTTACTCCGTCCAGTTGATTGAACTTGTTAAGGTTGCACTTAACTAATTTTTTTTCTTTTGATATTGATTTATTTGCTGGGATTCCTGGTAATCAGGAACTGATAATCACGACATACGCTGGCCAACTAAATCCGAGGTTCTGCCTTACTGAGTCCTTCTTTCTCCTTGTAAATGTGCAGTGTATAAAACTTCAGGTTCTAACCGCCTTGCATTTGTATAATTGTGATTCCCACACCATCGTTTAACTTGAAACTGAATTACGACTTTTTACCCGACACTTTTTGGAGCGGTTATGAGAATTTGCAGTGTGCAGCTTGGGCCTCTGTTTCCTTGTTTTCTTGTTTCACCTTTGTTGGTGTGTTTGTTTGTTTGTTTGTTTGTTTGTTTATTGTTATGGGATATGCAGTGTAATCTGTGAAATGTACAGAAACTCTGTTTGTTTAATGTTAAATGAATTTAGGCACAATTATTGTTTGAAGCACATTTTTTGTGTTCAATGTTCACGTGAGTAAAAAATTCTTCCGTTTACACCATTGCTATAAAAATTGAATTTTTACTGGATTAACTACATGTATTTCACGTTGGGTAGTGCACTTTGCTATGGTACATTTTAGCTTTTCAACGATTGTAAACTCTCCAAAAAATAATAAATAAATAAATAAATAAAAACGTTGTAGTCCACGAAGAGTGTAGCTCATAAATAAATATGCCGTTATATTAAATTCGCACCCCCTCCCCCCCCAAAAAATGATGTTACGCACTACCCCCCCCCCCCCCCCTGGCTCGTTGACAAACTTCAAAATTGATGCTGGCTGGGATTTTTATTGATTAAAAGTCCTGCTCGCTGGCAGTGAAGAGCGGGTATTTTTCCCCAGGAAAGTTAAATATTAAACAAGATTGACGCGGAGACCTGCAGTTGATGTTTAGTTCACTCTACAATCGATTTTCTCTGAAGCAGTCGTTGGGTACTCCTGGATCTAGAGTTGTTTTCTCCGGTAACATCTAGCGATGAAGATATTACTATTTCCAGAGGCTACTACTGTAAATATCAGCTTGCTGAAAGGCCAGTGCAGCAGGGTATAATTTGCGAAACGTCCGGCAAACGCGCCAGCCAAACTTCAAAACAAAAACAAAACCGCGCAAAGCACTTTGGGTGACACTGGCTCTTTAAGTGTGCCGTTATCATACATTATAAATCTCACTTTCACTACTGGTAAGATACCTGCAGACTTAAAAACTTCGATTATTATTCCTGTGGACAAAACAGGAGACAAATGTGAATTCACCAACTACAGACCTATATCTTTGTTACCTTGTTTTTCTAAAATATTAGAGAAAATGATGTATAAACAATTACTGAAATACTTAACCAAAACATGTATACTCAGTAGACAACAGTATGGATTCAGGAAAAACCTTTCAACGAATATTTGCGCTTATTGACCTCATAGATAGAATAATAACTGCTATAGATAACAAAGAATTTGTAGTTGGGGTATTTCTGGATCTGTCTAAAGCCTTTGATACTGTGGATCATGACTTGCTACTTCAAAAGTTAGAATTTTATGGCATTGGAGGGATTGTATTAGACTGGTTTAAGAGCTATATAACTAGGAGATATCAGTGCGTTAGGTATAACAGTGAACTATCGGACAAAAAAGAATCAACATGTGGAGTTCCTCAAGGATCTGTGCTGGGTCCTCTACTGTTTTTAATTTACATTAACGATGTCTGTAATAGTTAGAACCTATTATCTTTCATTCTTTTTGCACATGATACTAATTTGTTAATGTCCCATAAAAATCTGGATACACTAATAGCCAAAATAAACGAAGAATTAGAAAAAGTAACCATTTGGCTACAATTAAACAAATTGCCACTTAATCTTGCAAAAACTAACTTTATGCTGTTTAAATCATCAAGGAGAAAAATAGATCATGAATTAAGAATTAAGATAAAAGACCACTGTATTACTCAAGTAAAACATACAAAAATTCTTGGTACAATAATTGATGAACAGTTGAAATGGACTGAACACATTAATTATGTAGCAAGCAAAATATCAAAATTTTCGGGAGTATTATGTAAGGCAAGGCATTATGTAACTAGATCTGTACTGAAATCAATTTATTATGCTTTAATCTATCCCTATATTTTTTATGGAAATGTTGTATGGGCTAATGCGTACCAGTCCTACCTAGACAGGATATATAAACTACAAAAGGAAATCGTACGAATAATGACATTTAAAGAATACAATCATGGCACAAAACCATTATTTGATGAATTACAGATGCTGGATGTGTATCAAATTAATTATTACAACATTGCTATATTAACAAGTCAATTCATAAATAATCAATTACCTATTTCTCTGAAGAACATTTTCAGAACTAATGAAGATGTATATAGTTATAATACACGATCAACCAAAAAATTACACAAGGCTATAATCAAAACAATCTAAGAAAATTAAGTATAAGTTACAAAGGAGTAGACATATATAATAACCTGCCAAATGATCTTAAAAAAACCAGGTGTCAATCAACTTTTAAGCGAAAACTAAAGAACCTCATCCTCGCAAATCAAATATAGATATTCAAGATTCCTGTATTTTCTTCTCTTTACTAGATAGTATTTTCTCTCTTGATCTGTTTGATGTTATTAGTATAATTTAGTTGTAGCTCGTTCCTTGCCCTATTACATGAATTTATAATTAAACGTAGACTGTCATAATTTCATTTATCGCCTGAGTTATTGTTAACAGTTAGTAAGCGGGGGTCTCCTCGATAAGCCTAGAAAGACTTCTGAGACTTCCTGCTCAATACTGTCACTACAATGATGAATGAAATATTGTAATTGTGAATGATCTTGGGCAAATAAATAAAATAAAAAATATGCGATTAAAGGTGCGACGTGATAAAACATTTACAATGTCTAAACAAATAGTTTCGCGCGGATTGAGTCCGATTGCGTGTTGAGGGTTGGTTTCATCTCTCTTATGAATAGCACTTCATAAATTAAGAGCCGTTGTCAGTAACTTTCGAGAATCCGGCGACAGAGCCGAAAATTCGAATTTCTTTTTTTTTCCCAAAAGAACCCTTTTGGTGAACTATTTTCAAAAATAATATTTAAAAGTTCCAGCGAGTTTTTATTTTGGCAAAAAAACGGAAAGTTCGAAATTGGCCGAAACAGGCCTTCAAACCCGATGTAAATTATGCAAATTAGTGCATTTTCAAAACGCTCGTACGAGACAAAGAAAACGTGCCTGGAATTAATCTTTTCACAGTTTGTTCGACATCTCTTAAAGCTGCTGTCAAACTAAACCTTCATCGATCTAAACGTTCTTTCCTGGATATCCAGGCGCGTAAAGAGGACAGTATTTCTATTCCGTTGATACACTGAATTTTACCAATTTTTAGAAGACCATATCATCGGGGGTACACGTAAGGGTTAGACAATGAACGCGAGTGTTCTATGGGATATAGTGTCCCGAGCAAAGATAGAATGCCACGAGGCTGCAGGCCGAGTGGCATTCTATCTTGCGAGGGACGGTATATCCCATAGGACACGAGTGTTCATTGTCTAACCGTCTTAGAACATGGTCACACCCACGAAGAATTTCGTTTTTGCGTGCGGATTGTATTTTTGCATTTTAATTTTTTAGTTCTCACCTTGAAATCACGTTGCTATTTTGTTTACGATATTTTTGCTATTGTACACACGCCTTTGAGTTGCAATGTTTTACTGAGAGTGCTTCACCGCGCAGTTTATCGCAGTTGATGCGTAAACAGCCATGAGCCAATACACGGACTGAGGAACTCGAGGCAGTGATTGCCCCACAAGATTTACTAGATTTACACTGGTGAAAGTAGTCTTCTACGCGCTACTACCACCGGCACCAGCAAGTGGGGAACCCACAGGGAAAGCCAAGAGACCAAAGACAAGTTCAAGTACAACACTCGTAGTCCGGCAAACGCGGAGAAACAAGTCTGTCCTTCTATTTCAATTAAGGTCTGAACACTTTTTATTTCATGTAAAACTGTAAAGTAATGGTTTTTCTTCCGATTTGCTTTTGGCTTTGCTATTATAAGATTGCATTTTTTGTTGTTTTTTTGACATCGCCGTTGAAGCTGTTGTTTTTATCGATTTAGTTATAAATATTCACAGAGAATTTGTGCATTCATTAGAAGTTTCTACTTAGTCATTAGTATGCTCTATATAGAGCATACTAATGAGGCTTCCAAACAAAGGAAAGCAATGCCTCATTAGTATGCTCTATATAGAGCATACTAATGAGGCTTCCAAACAAAGGAAAGCAATGCCTCATTAGTATGCTCTATATAGAGCATACTAATGACAGTCCGGGCCATAGATAGTTTTGTCTATATGATTTCTAGCAATGTGATTGGTCTAGACAAAACCAAAACAAACTCATTTGGCCGCGAGGGACTGGGACTGTTTATTTTTCTTGCTGCCTCATGACTGGCGGCCATATTGTAATATTATTTTGGCGAAGGGGAACAGTGTAAAATTATCAATAAATCACACGAAACATATCATTTATTTATTTTCACAGCACAAATAGCTTTCGACATCTGCTCTAATTTTTGAAATCTCCTGACATATGCATTTCATTTTCGCACTCCGCTAGGGTTACGCAAACTCGATGAAGCACATGAACTACAAACAGACCGTCACAGGAAGGTCAAACAACAACCTCTGTCAGAATTGCTAAGCAGCGCAATTAACTGCTGGAGAACTATCTGTTGGATGCTAACAACGCCATAAGAGAATGGAGGTGCAATGTTTTAATAAAACTTTCTATTTCAACGACAACCATGTATACGTAAGAAGCCGTAGCTTCTATGTGATGAAAGAAAACTGCAACAGTCTCAGAATAACTTGGATCCTTCGGACACTTACGACATCCGTGATAAAGAAAGTTACATGTCTTGCAGATAACCGCAAGCAAACATACTATCACCTATTTATTAATTAGAAACTCGCGTATCCTTTGAGAACTGAATCATCACTCCTTTTAGCGGCTTTTAGGAATCTTGCAATCAAACTGAGTCCAAAAACCTAATTTATTGCCCCAAAGCTAGCACACCCAAAGACTTTAAAGGGCTCTAAGAACGTCCAAACGTCCAAACAGTATCAAAGCTTGAGAGTTCTCTCTCTCTCTCTATCGATTAATATTTACCGGCCAAATTTAGCTGTGTCGCAAATTAAGTAGTTGTGTCCTATGTATCTTAATCGCTTGATCAAAAGGACAAAGCTGTTACGATTGTACTTGGCAAAGCTCTTTCTCCATGAGCTGAAAAACAAAAACAACGAACTTAGGAACAAAAAGTCGATAAGCGGCAGAAGTCATAACACTACATTAATAGGCCATATGGTGCCCGATCGCGATTTATAAAGGCCGTGCATATGCACTAAACCACGGTGCATATGACTTCTGTTTTGATGGATCTGAAGCAAATTTACCAAAGATTACCGCTATATTTTTCTTTTAAACGTAACAAAAATCTGACCTACCTCAATTTTCCATTTTTATGGCAGTAAGTCACTTCTTGCACGCTTTAAACTAGACGCGGTAACTCGACTTGAACTGACGATAACTTTCCAGGATTTCAACCGACGCCATTCATACTCATGAATAGTGAAGCTCTGTTTGTCTTTTTGTGGGTGAACTGGGTCCCATGGGACTAGCCAATGGCAGGAAAACATGAGGGGTTGAAGAATGAGATAAAGCGAGGTTCCACGGAAAAGGGCCAAGACGCCATTTTAATGACGTCATCACATAGACAGAAATGTCTATGGCCCGGACTGAATGAGGCTTCCAAACAAAAGAAAACAATGCCTCATTAGTATGCTCTACATAGAACCACTAATGAATGCAGAAATTCTCTGTAATTTTACCCCGCAATTTCCCTGTGCTTCAAAGCCCCCGCCACTTTACATAATTTAAGACAGTTTATGGAATATAGAGCATCGAAATGCTGGACACTGATTGGCTGAGTGGGTGTGACCATGTTCTAAGAATATCGAGGTAATAAAAGGGCTCTTTTGAATCGGAAATGCTTGTTGTTTATCATATAAAAATATTTAGTTTGGCCCGTGAAAAGCGAGCTCACGAGGTGAAAATATGTGGAGTGCACTTTGACAGATTTCGCCATTTCCTTATTGTACTCCTATTTCAAGTCAAATATGCTTTTCAGACAAAACGGTCGACGTTTCTGGTCTGTACCATACTGCTTTTATATTGAACGTAATCTAAAGCATTTCCTGAGCTTAAATCTAGTTACAAAGCGATGATTTGACTTTATTTTACGCGAGTTTCGAATAAAAGAACAATTAGACGATGAAAGATGCCTTTCGACAATGTGATGTTTTGATAACCCGATGTTACCCTGTCACGCGTATATTTCGCTTTTCAGACTTTTCCAAACTACTTTACTGCCGTTACTTTAAGGCAAATATTAAACTTTTAACGTTAAAGTACGTGAATTCGACTAAAAAGAAAACCTTAAATAAATTTGCCATTAAGTCACTTTACGATAAAGGCATTCAGCGGGCATAGATGTTATCAGAAACTCCTCATGCAAGTGAAAGGCGTCTGCGCGATGTTTTTGTGTTGCTTTATAAACCTTAACCCTAGCACGTAAATAGCATGTTTTTGCAGTCCACTCACTAAAATACATTTGCCAATGAAGCTTAGTTTTGATATTTGTTTGGTAAGGTTTTTGAAAATCATTATAATGCAATCAGGCCATTTACACTGACTCATTCCGCGATCAGAACAGATAACTTTATAACCAGAGTTAGAAAATCATTTCACTGTTCAGATATACGGTGATTTACTTACCTGCAATGTTTGAATCAGTTTCTCGTCCCTCACAAAGCAATTCTTGGCTGAAATTTCGTACAATGAGCACGTCGGACAAAAATGATCGATGCCGGCCAAAAGCGAGTTGCATGTCGCGTGACAATCGAAATGTGATACAGTAAGCGTGGGAGAGAAATGACACTCGGGGATGACTATATGCCCTCACCACCGTGAAAAGTAGGGTTTTCGTTGGAGAAGTGAAAAGGTGAGATGCTCTGTCCCCAGTGAAGTGGCAGGGCATAAATCTCCAACAACTAAGGGAGACCGAGGAATGAACAGTGCAGAATCGTCGTTCATTTCAATCACAGTGGGCGAACTTCATCCTGTGGGAACTCGGAAGTGACATCTTAAAGTGCACCTAACCCCTAAAATTTTTTTTCCGCTAAATAAATTCTGTTATCATCTGGAACATTTCTTCGCAAAAATTTTTTGATTTGGTTAAATTCTCGATTTTCTGTGCCCTGTTAAATTCAAGAAAAATTTGGTTCACGTCCGAGTAAGAGGAACCTGGGGCGAGCCGTAGTTGTGACGTCAGATCAAGAACCAAGAATTCCACGCCGCTTAGTTTTTAGCTGTGTTTCTCTGACTTTATTTGTTCATCGAAGCCTTCTGACCTTCTAGCTAATTCGAACAAAGTCATAGTATGAATAAAATTCCAATGTTGTAATCCAAAGCAGATACTGAGACGAGCTAAGCGGATTCTGCTGATTTGTAGATGAATTTTAGCGCTGAATACGAGATAGATGCGGAACACGAAGTCGACAGTACACCGCCAAAGGATGAAGAAAGCGCCGTCCTGCCCATATCTGCTAAAAAGCCGCTAACCAAAGAAGAATGAATTGCTCAATGCAAGAAGGAAATAAAGGCAAACTAAGAACTGGAACAGCAAATAAAGCAACTTACGATTGGCCTTGGAGGGCCGCGAAGAAACCGGAAAGCTGAGCTTCGCCCGTGAGTGTTTACATTTTATTTCGCACGTTCGGTCTTCACGTTTGGTCTTGGTTTTCCTGCTCTCCGCTTCTCGCATTTGAGATTTATACTCAAGCTGAGGGAACCTCTTATAGAAATGGAGATTTAATAAAGCATTCCTTTCTTCATTTATTTATTTTACATAGAAGTAAATGTGGAAACTACGATATTACCTACATCTTGTCCATTTCTGTAACCAGCATTAACAATAACAACAATTTATAACACTAGTGAATCAGGAAGGCAATTATTTTCTAAAGGACATTGACGAGAATTATAAGCACGAGAGTTTGTTAGTATCGGTTCAACTGAGATTATCTTATCAATCATTTTTCTCGCGTCAACGTGCAAGCAGTTTCCTCAGATCCCAGCGCGAGCGGAAATGTACAAATTATGTAAATCAACCGGCCCTCGCTTAACTCGCGACTCGAGGCTTCGCCACTCATCGCTCACACTTCGATCTTCTTGCGGCCTTTTTCGCACAAAAAATGGTAATAAAAGAATTAAGAAACAGAGCGCTTGTCCTCTACTTCAACGGAGGATATGAACAAGGGATCTCTGCACAGTAATGTTTTGTTATGCTCGAGTGATTTGATATGACTCAAGATAAAATTCTCAGCCAGGCACGTTCATAGACTAGAATAAGGAATAATGGCAATTGCTTGTTATTGCGGAGAAAGCGCGGTCGGTTCTGCTGAGGGAGGACTTTCTATAAATACGGTCTTTAATTTTTAACTCTTCGCTGTTTTGGGCACCGCTTACATGTTATTATTTAGCGGTTACCGTGTAGCCAACTTGAATAATTCGCAAAGGTAATAATTTTCTGCGTACCGCGTATCGCGGATATTCTGTGGTTAATCGGCCGTTGAATCATTGGAAATACACAAAAAGCTATCGTTTGATCGGATGCTAAAGTTGTTCATTCATTCATACCTTCTTCTGCGACAACAAATCTTTGCTGAAAATGCATCGAGCGTAGTATCGAGTGCTAGGAAGGCTGCCGCTTTGCTCGCTATTGCTTTACAAAATCCACTCATTTCGTCCCTTCACCTCTGGTCGTTCGTCGTCAAAAAATACTGTATTTTTATAATGATACGTCTTGTGATTCGTTTCTTTGGTTACTGTTTCTCGGAGCAATACGAACGGTCGACAGTTTTCTGTACATCTTCGAGAGCTCAAGAGAAATATAGCTCCGATAGAGATAGCGCGAGACTGCGGGTTCTTGATTTGACGTCACAAGGTGACTAGTCCCATGCCCTCAATGCTCGACCCTGAACCAAAATGGTGTCTATTTTCGGCCGATTTTCCGTACTTCAACCGCGCACAGAAAATCAGGGATTAAACCAAATCAAAAACTTTTTGTGACAAAATGCTCCAAATGATAACAGGATTTATTTGACGGGGAAAAAATTTTTAGGGTTAGGTGCACTTTAAAGTCAATCCCGTAAGAACTTACTGTTAAGTGCACACTGATACTCAACGTCCTTCCGCGATGTATGACTGAAGATGCTTCACTGAAATATAACCTCACTTTTGTAGGAAGACTATGGGGTTGTTAGGTTTGGAAAAGAAGTCGAGCGAACGCGTACGTTAGTTAAAAGTTTCCACATAAAGAGAAACGGCTATTAGGAAAGCTCTAGAAATGGGAAGTGGGGGTAGGGAGGGGAGGGGGATCCTGGCGCGCGAACGCGACAAGATGGCAGTAACGATTTTCCCGCCTCTCCACAGGTCTTTCTATCAAACGATAAACAAACCAACGCCCTCAACTAAACGGGCGTTTTCCGACGATACATTATGAATAGCCGTTGCGAATTTTGCCAATTTGCCAAATGGCCGTTGCCATTTCTTCCCGACGAAACTTGGCCGGCGATCCATGATGTATCGTCGGGAAACGCCGGTTTACTTAAGGGCGTTGGTTTGTTTATCGTTCGATGGAAAGACCTGGGAAGAGCCAGGAAAATCCTTCCCGCCATCTTGTCGCGTTCGCGCGCCAGGATCTTGCTCCCCTCCCCACCCCCACCCTTTGTTTTTAGAGCTTTCCCTGAGCTTTCCTAATAGCCGCTCCTCTTTAGGTGGAAAACTCTTAACTAACGTACGCGTTCGCTTTACTTCTTTTCCAAAACTAACAACCTCATAGTTTTCCTACAAAAATGTGGTTATATTTCAGTGAAGCATCTTCAGTCATACATCGCGGAAGGACGTTGAGTATCAGTTTGCGCTTAACAGTAAGTTCTTACGGCATTGACTTTAAGATGTCACTTCCGAGTTCCCACAGGATGAAGTTCGCCCACTGTGATTGAAATGAACGACGATTCTGTACTGTTCATTCCTCGGTCTCCCTTAGTTGTTGGAGATTTACAGATGCCCTGCCACTTCACTGGGGACAGAGCATCTCACCTTTTCACTTCTCCAACGAAAGCCCTACTTTTCACGGTGGTGAGGGCATATAGTCATCCCCGAGTGTAAATTTTCAGCGGTAAATATCCCTGGAAGTAACTGAACTAATTAGTACAAACCATTAATTTGTTAAAAAAAAAGAAGAACGTCCTTATTGCATTCTCTAAGCGTAACACATTGCAAATCTTGTGAATCTTTTGAGCTTGCTTCGCACGGGGTGGTGAGGCGAGATAAGGACGAAAAAAATGCAAGTCAGCCACTGTGAATTTACATACTAGCTCTCCTAACAAAATGTTACTTTCAAAAGGTATTGAAAAATACGGTATTGAAGTTTCGAAACTGCTGTGTTTTGTTGATTTTCCGATTAGTTCGTTCAGTTTGACTGACAAGGCTTTATTTTAACACCGGGCCTTCCGAATTACTGGCCCATAAAAAGCATCCCCAAAATTCGCACAGGATAGATTTTTTATGACTTCACCTCATGTATAAATAACGAAACTATCGTGATTCTTGTTTTGATTTATCGAGTTTAACCTGAAAGGTTTTTTTTATTATTATTAAAGAAGAATTGCTTTGTGAGGGACGAGAAACTGATTCAAACATTGCAGGTAAGTAAATCACCGTATATCTGAACAGTGAAATGATTTTCTAACTCTGGTTATAAAGTTATCTGTTCTGATCGCGGAATGAGTCAGTGTAAATGGCCTGATTACATTATACTGATTTTCAAAAACCTTACCAAACAAATATCAAAACTAAGCTTCATTGGCAAATGTATTTTAGCGAGTGGACTGCAAAAACATGCTATTTACGCGCTAGCGGTTAAGGTTTATAAAGCAACACAAAAACATCGCGCAGACGCCTTTCATTTGCATGAGGAGTTTCTGATAACATCTATGCCCGCTGAATGCCTTTATCGTAAAGTGACTTAATGGCAAATTTATTTAAGGTTTTCTTTTTAGTCGAATTCACGTACTTTAACGTTTAAAAGTTTAATATTTGCCTTAAAGTAACGGCAGTAAAGTAGTTTGGAAAAGTCTGAAAAGCGAAATATACGCGTGACAGGGTAACATCGGGTTATCAAAACATCACATTGTCAACAAGCATCTTTCATCGTCTAATTGTTCTTTTATTTGAAACTCGCGTAAAATAAAGTCAAATCATCGCTTTGTAACTAGATTTAAGCTCAGGAAATGCTTTAGATTACGTTCAATATAAAAGCAGTATGGTACAGACCAGAAACGTCGACCGTTTTGTCTGAAAAGCATATTTGACATGAAATAGGAGTACAATAAGGAAATGGCGAAATCTGTCAAAGTGCACTCCACATATTTTCACCTCGCGAGCTCGCTTTTCACGGGCCAAACTAAATATTTTTATATGATAAACAACAAGTATTTCCGATTCAAAAGAACTCTTTTATTACTTAGATATTCGTATACCCCCGATGATATGGTCTTCTAAAAATTGGTAAAATTCAGTGTATCAACGGAATAGAAAATACTGTCCTCTTTACGCGCCTGAATATCCAGGAAAGAACGTTTAGATCGATGAAAGTTTAGTTTGAAAGCAACTTTAAGAGATGTCGAACAAACTGTGAAAAGATTAATTCCAGGCACGGTTTCGTTGTCTTGTACGAGCGTTTTGAAAATGCACTAATTTGCATAATTTACATCGGGTCAGAAGGCCCGTTTCGGCCAGTCTCGAACTTTCCGTTTTTTTTTTGCCACAATAAAAACTCGCTGGAACTTTTAAATATTATTTTTGAAAATAGTTCACCAAAAGGGTTCTTTTGGGCAAATAAAAAGAAATTCGAATTTTCGGCTCTGTCGCCGGATTCTCGAAAGTTACTGACAACGGCTCTTAAACAGTCCAGTTTTCGGTTACATTGGTATTGACGCCATGATCGTTTCTTAAGTGCTTTCCAACTGCTGAATACCTATGTTCATCAATACGCTAATGTAAATGCAGGCTAGTGAAGCCGACGTACTCTGCATCACACAGATCACATTTGTAAATGTACACAACGCATTGTTGATTGATCATGACTCAATCCGCGCGAAACTATTTGTTTAGACAATGTAAATGTTTTATCACCTCGCACCTTTGATCGCATATATTAGACTGGTCGAGTTTTATTCTGTCACTTCACTTGAAAATGATGTCATGGAGACAGCGAAACGTTGTGTAAAATTCCTTTCGCTTATTTTCATTCTTAAACATATGAAAAGGGTTTTATTTAAGTTTATTTTTATCAAATAACCAATTATGGCGAAACTGACAACTTATTTGTGACAATGAACGGAGAGTAACGAATTATCATAAATAAACCAAAATATCACGACAAAAAAAACGACCAAAAGTAAAAAATATATAATAAATTTACAAACGGCGCCCCATATAAGATTGCGTTAAGTGTGCTTCAAAATTATAAAATTTACGGAAAGTCGATTCTGCTCTTTGGAGATGTAATGTTATATTTGAATGACAGCCGTCAGGAGTACTGCTGCAGGCGTCAAACCTAAACAAACCCAATAGAGTGTTCGCCTATAAGGAGTCTACAAGAGCCAGAAATGTTTGTTTCAAACTCCAGAAAGCTTGAATGAATTCAGCAACCATTTTGCCGCTTGGTCGAGACAGGAAATTATCATGTGGTTAAACCATACTGTTTCATTGTTTGTTTCACTTGACAAGATCAAAATTCTAAAATGCAAAATCGCAACCCAAAGTTTTTAATTTTCGTTGGCTATTAGACCTCCTAAATATTTAACTTGTGGAAGGTTTCCAGCTCGGTGGCATCGTTCGTCTTTTCTGGGGTCGAACGAATTCCCTGTTATGGCAGACGAAAATTCCAGATGTTTGCATTGATTCCCGGCCGCCATGTTGGTGCCCCTCCTCGGGGCACTTAATTTAGATTTAGTGTCGACCTTGGTATTTACATTTCTTTAGCGAACCTTGTAGAACATTTGTAGAAACAATACATGATCGTGTAAGGTTTTCGTGTTGTAGCATTACTTTTCTTATATTTCGTTTATTTTTGTCTTTCACCATCTGTTTAGCTGATGCATCGATCATGCAATAGTTAGCACTAGCAGTAATCAAAGATTAACAAACTGCTCTCGACATTTCAACACGTTCGATTTTTGATTAGCTGATTTCGTTGGGCAAAATTCTACCGTTTATGTTTGGTAAAGCCAACATTTTTTCATAAATAATGTTTTCGGTTGAAAATAACCAGCGTGTTATCGGTGTAATATAATGATATAGCCGAGTGTGTCGCGTTTGGGTATATTGTGCGACACCGCTCTAGTAGGGTGTGGACAAAACCTGGGCCTGGGCCCATGGGCCAGCCCATGGGCTGAGGCGGTACGCACCTATCGGAAGGCTTAACAGGATTGGCTGAGAAGACAAAAGAACAAACAATAAAACAATGACCCTAGCCCTTAAAACAATAGAGGTGCGTGATATAGGAAGCCAATAAAATTACAGGTTCCGAAGAGGTGCGTGGCTTATGCATGGGCTACCCTATGGGCTACCTTATGGGCTACCCTATGGGCTACCCTGTGGGCCACCCCAATTTTTTTTTTCAATAAAAACAAAAAATCGTAAACATAAGAAAAAATAAATTAAAAATTAATTTCTTATTAATTTATCAATTATTGATATTTTAAAAAAGTTGGTGGTTGTGGTGGATTAATTTATTAATTATGTAGTCAAGCAGAAACATAAAACAAATTAAAACAAAACAAAAGATAAATCACAACCAAACAATGCAATGAATCCGAACTACGTGTTTATTCGAGGCCAATTTTTCTCTGTGGAATACGCCAAACAGCACAGGAACACATGCTGCGAATTAGTGAAAGGTGTGTTTTTAGAAAAAAAATTCAAATATAATACTGTATACCTGCCAACTTTTCGGAAGTCAAATGCGTAAGATTTTACATATGGATATTAGCCGAATTTTCTAAAAAAAAATGTGACGACCTTAGCCTGCGTAGATGGTGGTATTGTCTGCGAAGGTAAAGTTTTGGTGGCGGAGCCGCCATGAGCGGCATCCCGGCTCCGCCGTTCAAACTTCGTGCAAACAATCCTGCCAGCTACGCAGGCTACGACGACCTCCGAACACTACAGCACCAATGTTCAGACATTTGTTGCCGAAGATTCCCGAAGAGTTTCCGATAATTTCCGAAGACTACCAAATGTCACAGTACGAAGCTTGAAACCTTAGCGTGATCTTGTAAGCTTCTTATTGAGGACACGCACGCAACATTTAGCGCCGTTCACAGCTGGACTATTTTGATTGGAAAGTGATCTCCATTTTTCACGCAATTGTGAGTCAGGAGTGAGAAATTGTTCTTTACGCATGTGATCGCTTGTACGTGGTCATGCCACATTGTGGTGTTTGTTGATAGTACCCTGGGTACAGAATAACTTTGACCGGCAACATAATACTGACACGGCATTTTTCTGTATGGTTTTTGGGAATCTGATTTTAGGGAAGTCTGCCCCATCAAAACGGGGTCTGAATCTGCGTCAAACAGGGTCTTAAATAAAGGGTTTTCCCTACACCAAGTTCACAAACAATTGTTTTGGGAAATGTGCCCCCTTGCGGTTTCACAGCACGTTTTCTTCCTGGGATCCCAACAGATGAGTTCATGCTGTCTTTGTTTTGCATGTTAGCCAAAAACAGCACTCGTGTTTGTCACATATCCAGTGTAAAAAGTCGATTTACCCCTTTGTAGACATAAACAGATGCTCAAGAATGACTAAGTGACTTATGGCGTTCTTAAATAGTTGTCTTGAGATCTGCAGTGTTCTGCCTTATGTCCACGGGGAACAAAACAATCTTGACACCACACAGGCAACCCAGACGCGTTGTAAGTGGAGTTCATTTAAAAATAGAAAAGGGTGAAAATATATGTAATAGCACGAAATAAATCTTTACTTCACGAAATAAATCTTGCTTACTTCTGCTTATTGTGTCCTGTTTAATTAATTTCCGGTTAATCTTGCACCGCTCTCTTACGCAATCGCTTGTTAGCGTCGCTGCTTATATACGCCGTTAAGCCTAAGGTTTGCAGAGATTTATTACAGACTAACCGGTGCTAAAAGAATCGAGATATCTTGAAATAAAGCCTGTCTACCTTCAGCTCAATGCTCCCCTGTTCGTCCTGGCTGGTTTAAATGACAGTTTGTGGCTTTTTTCAATCGGAGGTAGCTTCCACTAAAGAAGAATGTCTAGACCAATTTGCAACAAATTTGTGCCAATGGTTCGATAGTGAGCTGTGCGCTTCGCGGTACAGTCAAAGCTCTCCTTGGTCCTCCTTGCGACCACTCTTGTAAGCGACCAGCTCTAGTTCAACGATGCAGGCCGACGACAAAAGCATGCGAGAGGAACCTTACCCTCTGATGGGGGAGTTGCATAAAACGAAACGTCGGGTGTACCTTCTAACACCAGACAGTCAATCTAGTTCAGTGACTGACGTTAGCAGTTGTGCCGCTCGTTGTCGCGGCTTCGGCCGCTCATGGCGGCTCCGCCACCAAAACCTTACTTCGCAGACAATACCGCCAGCTATGCAGGCTAAGGTCGTCACAAATTTTTAGAAAATTCGGCTAATATCCATATGAAAATCTCACGCTTTTGACTTCCGAAAAGTTGGCAGGTATACAGTATTATATTTGAATTTTTTTTTCTAAAAACACACCTTTCACTAATTCGCAGCATGTGTTCCTGTGCTGTTTGGCATAAGCCACAGAGAAAAATTGGCCTCGAATAAACACATAGTTCGGATTCATTGCATTGTTTGGTTGTGATTTATCTTTTGTTTTGTTTTAATTTGTTTTATGTTTCTGCTTGACTACATAATTAATAAATTAATCCACCACAGCCACCAACTTTTTTTAAAATATCAATAATTGATAAATCAATAAGAAATTAATTTTTGTTTTATTTTTTCTTTTTATCGAAAAAAAATAATTTTGGGGGTGGCCCACAGGGTAGCCCATAAGGTAGCCCGGGCCCGGGCCCAGGTTTTGTCCACACCCGCTCTAGTATCTTATTATAAAGAACAACTCTTACTTCCTCCAGGCAGCGTCTGCGGAGGAGGGAGGAATTTGGGGTTAAATGATCTCTAAACAACTGTTATAAGCCAAATCAGTAAGTAAAATTAACATTTATCCGACGGTTTCAGTTTGAAGCCTTATTTTAACTAGCATTTTAATCAGCTAACTCGTCTGACTGGTATTCTTCGACCACCGTCCAGCCAGCCGGACTTCTTATTTGCAAACCGTATAACTTTGTTGCCGTTTATTCAGCAAAATTTAAGCGTTTTCCAGTTTTTAATAAACTCCGGACAAATTATCCTCCAGCTGATGATTGGGAGCCGATAGTCTAAAAACTCAAATTGAATACAAGTTGATTAGTTCTCACTTACTACCTTTAAACTGAAAACTGCTGGAAGCCTTCGCATCAATTTTCAAACTTTTAATCTGAAGAGTATTTTTTCACAAGTTCTGTTCGCAAAGTGCTGAAAATTTCAATAAATAAATTCATATCGTTTTCAGTTTTACGGCAGCAGGAGCCAAATTTGGGAGTGAACAACGACAATGGAATGTTAAAGTTTGGTTGGGGGTAAAAATGTTCAACGTCTGTATGACTGTAAACATGGTCATATTTCAGAATACAAAGGTCGCGCATTCTAGAGTATGAAGACAGCCTGGTTACCCCTTGGCAGTTCTTTTCAGTACCACGTCAAAAATAATAACGGAGTAACTCACATATAAGTAGCGAACAACGTTACATACAGGGTACTCCTGCGGCCGTTAAAACTCAAAAGCCAATGAAGTTTTTCGTCTAGAAGAGGCAGAAAATTTTGTTTCAAACTTCAGAAAGACTTGAATGAATTCGGAAATCATTTGGCCATTTGGGCAAGACAGGAAGTCATCGTACGGTGCAACCATACCGTTTCATTCTTTGTTTCACTTTGTTTCACGTCATTAAAATTTTAAAAATCCAACATCACAAGGTCCCGAGATTTTTTACTTTTCATTGGCTATTAGAAGTCCTAAATATATATCGTGTTAAAGGCTTTCAGCTCAATGGCATCATTCGTCTTTAAAGTAGAACATTTCGAATTTCGGAGTTTTCAAGCCACACGACATCAAGATGGCCACCAGAAGTTTCTATTTGTATGAGAACATATCACACGATGGGTTTTAATACTACCTAACAAAAGCTACTAGCTCCCTAAGCAAAACTACCGACCTAGCCGTGCAAGGACTCAAAAGAAGCTTTGCTTCTTTTACGTGTGAAACTACATCTAGTCTTTGAAGACCAGGTCTTTGAACGAGTAGCTCGACAACAGAAGTCGAGAATGATTGACATCAACCGAAACTCTGTCAACTTTTCGCCAAGCCGTTTTCGTGAGCCAAGATTTTCCATAATTACTATCACTGAAACGAGATTTGGTATTTGTTATCGTATTCGTAATTATAAAGGCGTGAAGGAGCCAATTTTGATCAAAGGCGGCGCGGAACCCTTACCCACGTATGAAGAGACCACCTACCCGCTTAAGAAGGTATAAACACATATTATTTGTCATTAATGCAAATACAATAAAAAAGGGCCGAGAAATGAATCGCAATGTTCCTTCATTGTTTCGAACTGACTAATTCTATGAAAAGCGTAGAAATGTCCCAAAAATGTCCCAACCGTTGTTTCGAATGGTGGTTGTGATTAGTTTCTTTTAGTAAATGTAAAGCAAGAAAAAAAAACAGTCTTCTGCTCTCACTTGTGGAGTGTTTGCTCTGTAGCATGACTCACATAGCGTAGCAACACTCAAAACAGAAAATATCCCACGTTGGATTGACTCAAACAGCATTGAGCATAACCTTAAAAGAACCATTTATTTCGCAAATCATATAACAGCATGACCATCTTAAGTCTAGAGTGACTGATTGTAAGCATGATACACTAACAAAAATCGACATTCTTTTAGTAGCATTGAAAACTAATCATCCGGTGATAGGTCAAACAAATAAAAAGTTGACGACTCGCACCGAAAGGCCGCAGAATAACAGGGATCCTATGATCGTTACACAGTCTTTTGGGGAAGACTTCTAGCTACAACTTGCTATTTATACGGACTGTGCGGTCTATACGAGTCGCTTTAATAACACATTTGTACGGGGTACATAAGTCTGATCGCTACTTGCACTACACTCTCTTAGTGGAATATATACTTGTGAATAAGCACGAAACTGCAAATTCCTAAACAAAGCGTAATAACCTATTTCGCACGTTCAACTAAAATATTAACCATTAATCATTACTAGAAAAAAATTCAGTTCACGAAACATAAGAAGGATTGAGTGAGCATCAAAACTAACAACACCGACTAATAAGCTCAGCCATAGTTCTGACTAAAGTTCACTGGTCTCAGACTTTACAGAGGTATAAGTTACTTCTTGGACGACGCCAATTTAACCGACTCCGGTGGTTCGTCAGGTGGGTTGTCATCGTTGGTGACTACCAAGTCAGAGCAGAAAAGATTCTTCTCCTCGCCAAACCCCATTTGATACTGCCAAACGTAGGCGGAGTCGTTAGGTGGGATATGCAGCTTAAGTTTCTCGGTCTGCACATGGACTTCACTCCAATCTTGCTGGCTTGTGTTAACGCTCTTTCCACCATACTGGGCGTCAAAGCTATACTGGTATTTGCAGATGGCCGAGGTCAAAATACCGCTACTGTACTCTGCTCCTAACTCGATGGACCAGTCTTGCTCTATAGAGGACATTTCGCTTTTCTTGAAGCCAACGGTTTCCTCGATGTCTCTTTCCCAGTCGACTGCAATGTCAGAGGGGTTTTCAATGGATTTAAGTTTTTCCCAATAACCAAACGCTTTTCCTTTGGTTTGTGCTACACCACCGGGAAGAAAATTGATCACTGACGGGTGAACACTGAAATCCTTCGGATCTTCGTTTGTATTCATGTTGGTGCTTCGGTGGTAAGTGACACCCCATTTGCCTGCTTGCTTTAAACAGTAAAGATTTCCACCAAATTTTACAAGAGGATCATTCAGGCCCCAGACATAGATGCCATCTTGGAACGCTTCGTGGATGCTGAATTCATGGCCGTGTTCATCAGTGTTCATGTTCTTCACTCGTCGGTAGACCTTCTTCTCGGCAAATACGATGTAGAAATAACCGAATGCAGAGTAGTAGTAGCTTCCTCCTTGACAGTTTGGATGAAGACTGTACTCCACCGCATCCTGGTCTGTATTCATGTTGGTGACTCTACGATACGTATCATTTTTAATGATATAGTAATAACTGACAAAATCTTTATGATCACAGGTCGCCAAGTAGTGATCGCCCCAACTGCAGGATGGGTGTAGAGAGTAGATCGTCATATCGCTTCCATCATGGAAATCTTTACATCTCATATAGACACCCAGATCAGAACGGATAATATAATAGTAGTCTTTGGTACCACAAAAATCGGTTCCCCTGGCCTCTTTGTCGTTTTTTGGGACGATGTCTGTATAATCTGAAACGTCAGACATATCTTTATCTCAGTGTCTGCAGCTGATGGAAGTAAACCTTTCTTCTTGAGAACTGGCGAATCGAAGCAAGCAAACCTCTGATCGTCGATTGCGCCAGTGAATGCAATAAGCCTTCCTATGTACCTTGCTATGTACTATCTCAAACGAAGTTTTCTATTGGATGCGAAAATATCACGCGATTCCCGTCAATACTGTAAAAACAAAACTCACTAGCTCCCTAGGCAACAACAGTTTGAACACTAGATTTGCACGTGAACAGGACGTGCGCCTTGAAACCGCAGCACGTACGCAAAGCGATTTGAAGTTGTAAGGTTTGTACACGCAAAATTTCATTTCGACTTAAAGAAGGATCTCTCATTGCAACTTCGGAAAGCTCCAAGCGTCTCAAAGTTTTGAAACTTGTAATTAATAAATTCCTGTCGTTTCCAGGTTCAAGGCAGATACATCGAAATTTAGAAGTGAACAAAGATAATAGACTGTTTATTTGTGGTTTGGTTGAGTGTTTATTTTCAGTCTGTACATAGGTGACGCATACCAGAGTAGATAGGCAGCCTGGTTCAAAAATAACATATCAGTAAATTCACACATAAGAAGCGAAGAACGATACATGTGGGGTACTGCTGCAGCCGTCAAACCAAAAGATAAACCTAAGGAAGGGTGTCGTCATAAAGAGCCAGGAAAATTTGTTGTAGGGTCTGTTTACATGATTCCGGAATGACTTTCATTCCGGAACGAGTTTCGTTTCGGAAACTCGTTCCGGAATGAAGTTCAACAGGACTGTTGAATGTGGACGGCGACATCAGACCGCGTGAGGACTGGGCTGAGCACGGGAGCAACGATGTTGCCGTCCGACACGTAAGCAAACCTTACGCAACACAACACGTCATGGAAAGGACTTGAAGTCGAAATGGCCACATTCAGGGAAGCAAGAGACGCACTTTTACTCGCTAATGACTTGGATTTAATCGACGATGAAGAACTACTGTTGCTATACGACGTGAACACTTCAAAAAACCTAGACATACCGTGCTGCAAATACGACAAATTCGATCTTGACTGTCTTTCCGACGACGAGTGCAAAAGCGAATTTCGTTTCTTGAAACATGATATATACGCTTTACTCGATGTTTTAAATCTTCCAGACAAAATCACTTGCCCGAATCGTTTTTTCGTGTACAGTGATGAAGCACTATGTATGCTTTTACGTCGATTTGCGTATTCGTGTAGATACGAAGACCTTGTACCGCGTTTCGGAAGACCTGTTCCCCAATTGAGCTTGGTGGTGTCAGAAATGACGGATTTACTTCATGTAAAGTTTGGACATTTGCTTTCTCGTCTCAATCAACCGTGATTGTCACAAGCAAACCTGGTCGAATTTTGTCAATCGATCTATAGGAAAGGAGCCGCCCTTGATAACTGTTGGGGATTCATAGATGGGACATTGACCAGTTTCTAGGCCAGGCGAACATCAGAGGGTGCTGTATAATGGGCACAATAGAGTCCACGCGATAAAATTTCAGAGCGTTGTTGCGCCCAATGGTCTAATTGCGAACCTTTTTGACCCTGTCGAGGGGCGAAGGCACGACAGTGGGCTGCTGGCAATGTCTGGCCTGCTGCCAATGCTAGAAGCCCACTGTGTTTCCCCAACTGGCCAACCACTGTGTGTGTATGGTGACCCGGCCTACCCACTTAGAGTTCACCTTTAAGGACCATTTACAGGCAATGCACTAACACTGCAGCAGCAACTATTTAATAAGTCAATGAGTAAAGTAAGAACAGCGGTGGAGTGGGTGTTTGGTGACATTCTGCAATACTTTTCGTTTTTAGATTTTAAAAGAGATCTTAAAATTGGACTTAGTACCGTAGGCAAAATGTATATTATTTGTGCTTTATTAAGAAATGCCTACTCATGTCCACAGGGGACCCAAGCGCTGTATTAGTTTTACATAGTCTTTAAATAAAAAT
This sequence comes from Siderastrea siderea, assembly GCA_964030785.1. NCBI lineage: Eukaryota > Metazoa > Cnidaria > Anthozoa > Scleractinia > Rhizangiidae > Siderastrea > Siderastrea siderea. The sequence goes on from OZ034967.1 coordinate 56,162,211, forward strand.
GTTGTCATTTACCTGCGTTCCGGTGTCTTTTTTTGACCGGTTTGGAAGCGATTTGAATCAGAGCGAAGGCGGTTTACGTTGCGAGTTTCAAATGTTAACTGGTCTGTCGCAACGTTGATACGACGCACCTCTTTTACGTCTTACGTTTCCATTATTATCAACACAAGTTACTAACACCATTAACTATTAACTCTCCTCGCGGGGGAGTTTCGTGTTTCACTTTAACGGCCACGAGAAGAGAAGAGAGACAGGGGGCAGTGGTGGTTGGACACGGTCCGAAAGGCATGGTGGATCATTATATTAGCCAATCACGAGCAGTCTCTCAACCAGGACGAGAAATAAACATGGCGGCCTTTGACAGGAATGTGAGCTTCACTTCTTGTCATTTTAACGTGCTATCTGTCCCCAGTGCAACTTACATTTAACAAGAGTAATTAGGATTCGTGTGTATCTAGATGTCTTGAAATTGTTGGATCTGGTCTTCTTTTGTAAGTTAAGTTTGAGCACAATTTCGTTGTAGGTGGATCGAGCAACGTGTGCTTTCATGATATTTGAGTAGGTCTTACATTTTGAGAATTTGTAGGCTAACCCAAAAATCTAAAACCGTTTATTTTACACCAAGATCAAGATGGATAAATTTGCTTTTATAAAATCATATAGCGCCCGATAGCGCCCCTCTAGTTAGAGAATTATGTGTTGTTTAAGAGCGGTTTGCTGTAAGAACCGACTAAGGGTATGCAAGATAGAAAAATCCGATTTTCTCAAAATCTGCCAGGATAAAGGCTTTGGTGGACAAGTTCTAAAAATATAAGTTTCGGGTCGTTCAGATTTTTATTTATTTTTTAGTGAATATTTTCGTATTTTGCCCTTCGCGGCAGTCAAAATCAACGCCAAAATCGGGAATTTTCCGGAAGCTCCTGTTCAAATATCGAAAGCGTCCTAAGAAAGATTAACCCGGGGAGTTAAAAGATCTTGTTTCTTCTGTTTATTAGCAGTGTCAAAGTTTCATGAAAAGCAAACTTGAATTTTTTACGAGATTTTATAATTGATACCCAACAACGGTCGTTACCGACAACCCAATTTAGGTTGAATTCATGGCTCAAAAAAGCACTCTGGTACATGGCTTTACACAACGAGACTATACTCAAGGAAAACAACAATCACTTCAACTAAACATCGGCCGAAAAACATTTTGGGACAAATGAGACGGTGAATTTTGAGAGCGCTTTGAAAACAGGCTACTTGAGGGATATGAGCGACCCTTTGACCTTTCATGTCAACGGAAATCAACACACAGCAGCTCTTAAAATGTGACTTTCCTTCGCCAGAATACGAGTTTGCTTGTTTTTCTAGAATGTTTTCAAGTAGAGGAAACCAGGATTTTGAATTTGGAGGCCTTTGTTCCCAATATTGAACGATGTTGGGCAATTTAGAGAAGTATGTTATGAAATTGACCTACTTTGTTTATCACCGAATTATACATTCAAAGTCTGTTTACGACGTCAATGCAGAATCAATAACGAAGTAAAAAACCGATTCATGAAATGTTTAGGAAATAACTCTTACCTAATTAAGTGAGCTTTTCCTGGCTGGAAACTGCAACTTTCATTGCAAAACACATAACGAGATCGCCGAGCCATGTTGCACGTGAGTTGTCAAATGTTTCTACAGTGCGGCCGAAGTTCCCTATGTTAACGATTAACCAGATTTTAGGCCCGCATAGCGTGCAGTCGGAAAGAACACTATGGTGGCGAACGCTGTGCTTGATAAGCAAAAAAAGTAGGGGAAAAAAAGGAAAAAGCGAGCTTTTATTACATATATGCTTATTATTATATATATTTTTTACGTCCAAACCGCTGACATGTACTACTAAGCAAGTTCACCCAACGTCGGTGGCCTATTTAAACAATAGAGTTCTTCTGTTGATGGCACTACCGTGTGATAGGTTGTTCGAGGAAATTTGATGTTCACAACAAATATTAGCCCAAGAACGTACTTCGGGGGCTTATATGCAGTTTGCACATCAAATTTCCCACATAGGGCCTGAGACAGAATCCCTCTATTGTTTTTATCGTCCAACGCTAAATTTTGAGCGAGAATTGCCAATATGCGTTGATAGGTGCCACTGAGGAGAGACAGTATCGCGTCACGTGATCGATTTCGACCAAAGGGAGCACGCAAAAATTTAGCGTTGTAGTATGAAAGGTTAGAGTCTTGTTGAATAAGCTTCTGAAGCGCAGTAAACACACAAATTCGTTCAATTCCATTCGCTCCAGAAGGCTCTTCAAACTCCCATTCTTAGTGAAACACACTTTTAGTAAATAAAACACATGAAAGCACACAGTTCAGTGTCTTTCTCTAGTTTTCGATGAAACAGCAGCCACTTCCCTCGACTGGTTCCGCTACAGCAGAAGGTGCTGTGATTTCTGCCTTGCATGGGATACATATGTGCACACGCCATAATACTCAAACAGCCTTTAGCACGTCTGTTCTCAGCCTTTTCTTGCTGCCTTCCCTATGCATGTCGCACAGGTTTTAAAATTTAAGTGCTTCATCCGGTACTTTTCTACTGTTCTACTGTCCTTACCCCCTTCCCCCTACCCTTGGTTGCATAACTCAACAATGGACTTGGCCGCATTTCATTCAGTTCTTTGCTAAGAGTCTTTAATTAGCAGGTCTAATGCCCGCTAAGGAAGAAAGATATTGCACCTTACGCTATGCGAGAAATACATCTGCCCAAGCCAAAATACTAAAAAACAGTCCTAAGCATGGTATGCTTAGCATTTTCACGCTGCATTTCTTATGCAAGTCGCACAAGTTCAGGTCAGTGTTGTAAGCGATGGCGTGCTATAACTGTGCAAGCTTGATCTAATACAATCTATCGGGTATAGAACTTTTGCTTCTCTAGCGCAACACTATCACTTAAACGCTTACCACGAAGTAAAAAGCCAATTCGCCTATCAGAGTGACGCAGCTTTAAATTATTCTTGAAGAGAACGAGAACAACTTATCCATCGTGCAATGAGGAACTAGTACTTGGAGAACAACCTCGACCTGTCTGCTTCCTTATCAACTCGAATATCTGTCAAGTTCTTGCCTGTACCTAGTTTGTTGCCCCCCCCCCCCAAAAAAAAAAACTGCCGTTATCCGTTGCCTCGCTTGCTCCTAGTACTTTTTTGAGAAAGTGGTCTCAACTTTGATTAGTAGTCTCTTTTTCATGGCAAATGTTTCAGTGAAAAAATTAGGCCAGTATTTTTCATCTTCAATTTCGATTTGCTGATATGCTTCCTTTTCCCGACGTCAAACGCTCGCTCTCCAAACTGTTGAACTCAAGATTGTTTGGCATGTTTACACCGTCGAATTTACTTGAGGAAGTTGCAAGTGACAGTTAAAAGCTATTTGTAAATTAGACAACCATTCATGTGTCTAAGTTCGTGAGTTCCGATAGCCTGCGTAGCAAGCACTTCCGTAGACTTTTCCGCCTTTTTGAGGGATTTCGCGTTTTGGCCGCGCCAAATTAAGGCGAGTGCAAAAAAAAAGGAACCGGGAGCGGGGAGGGGGAGGGGAGGAGAGGCAAAAAAAGGAAACGCCTGCCCGCAAAAGTTTGTAAAACGCCCCTTTAGCACTCAAGGTTGGGTGAATTCATAGCGTGACAGCTTGTCAATAAAGCAACAAATCACAGATCACCAGATGTTACAAATTTACTTTCGTCAAAATCAAAACGTGCTCCACGTAAGTCAAACCCACGAACTGAAGAAACGAAGCACTCGGAGATGCGATGTCAAAGCCTCGAAAGTTGGAAACTCAAAAGGGGCACTTCAGGATTTGTCGTTGTAATTTCAAAGTTAATAAATTTGGAAATATATCTCCGCTAGGAAAATCGGTTTTATTTCTTCGGGAACCTTTTCAAAGCGTCGAAAGGAAGGATTCTTAAGGAGCAATTCTTGCTGATATTTTCAGAGTGGTTAGAGTGTAAGTTGTTCAAAACTTGTAGCTATTTTCGGAACGTGTATGCAATCTTTGTGCTCTCAAAATTAGGAACTTAGGGGCATTATTCTAAGTTATTCGGAATGCAATAAGTATATCAAGTCTCCTGTTTCCCAAGCTCCGCCAAATCAGCTTATCAACTTGTGTAAACGGTGGTTCAAAACTCCATCAGTTAACAGTCCATGTGGAAAGAGAAAGCTTCCCGAAAGTCCCTGAGATTTGAAGCCACCGAACAGCCGTCTTCTAGGTCAAACCTGAACATCGAAATTTTCCAGCTGGAGAGAAACAGTTAGTTGTGTTGATGTGGGCCACGCTCAAAATAACTTACCTGATTTGATTGACGTTGTTGGCGTACGGGTTTTTCAAAATCGTGGGGTTTGCAGGCAAGCGTTTTCTTTCCTCCCTTCTCCTGCCCCTTCTCTCACTTCTTTTGCGCTCGCCCCAATTTTCGCGCGGCCAAAAAGCGAAAAGTGCTTCGAACGTACGAAAAACCCTAGGCCTACGTAAACGCTTGCTACGCAGGCTAGGGTTTCGATAGTGTCTACCTCTATGTCACAAGCCCCTTTTTCTCTTTCTGGGTCACCGAAATCCACTCTGCAGACGCCCGTCCAGGTATTGACCTTCTTTAGAGAACATGATGCTACACAGCAGTTGATAGCACCCAGCGTACTCACGTAGTAGGATAGCGGTGTTGATCGTGGTATTCTTGATCACTTGAGTTATATAGCAGAGCTCTCTTGTGATGTAGTCTCGGTGACACGGGCAGTTTTTGCTTTTGTTTTTGTTTTTCGCTCTTGCAATGCAGGTGGGCAAGGGTCTTAATACGGTTGCTGTGCTGAATGCAGTAAAATCTGTTTCCTACCGGTAAGCATGCTCGCTTGTTGAGAATCATTGTCCTGATGATATGCGGGGTATTCAGCATTTTTCCAGGGACAGGCAGAGGTACCGCTGCCCAAACGGGAGATATTAAGTGAGAAAATCTCTGTGATACCTGCCAGATTGTACTGAATGAAGTACTTTTTTAAGTATAAAATTAAGTTTTTCACAACCTCATCGCATATGACAACTCGAACCTGTGCGACATCCATAGGAAAGACAGCATGAAAAGGCTTGTCTACGGGTGTGGCTGCTGTATCATCGAAGACGAGCAAGGGAGAAAGACATCTGTGAAGCAAAGGAAATAGGAGACGTCTGCAAGCGGGCTAGCACTATTGGGAGAACTTGCTTAGTAGTACGTGTCACGGGTTTGGACGTAAAAATTGTATATAATAATAAGTATATCTGTAATAAAAGCTCTCTTTTTCCTTTTTCCCCTACTTTTTTCCCTATCAAGCACAAGCGTTCGCCACCATAGTGTTGTTTCCGACTGCACGCTATGCAGGCCTAAAATCTGGTTAATCGTTAACATAGGGCCGGAACCTCGGCCGCACTGTAGAAACATTTGACAACTCACGTGCAACATGGCTCGGCGATCTCGCATATCAGCAAATCAAAATTGAAGATGAAAAATACTGGCCTAATTTTTTCACTGAAACATTTGCCATGAAAAAGAGACTACTAATCAAAGTTGAGACCACTTTCTCAAAAAAGTACTAGGAGCAAGCGAGGCAACGGATAACGGCAGTTTTTTTTGGGGGGGGGGGCAACAAACTAGGTACAGGCAAGAACTTGACAGATATTCGAGTTGATAAGGAAGCATATAGGTCGAGGTTGTTCTCCAAGTACTAGTTCCTCACTGCACGATGGATAAGTTGTTCTCGTTCTCTTCAAGAATAATTTAAAGCTGCGTCACTCTGATAGGCGAATTGGCTTTTTACTTCGTGGTAAGCGTTTAAGTGATAGTGTTGCGCTAGAGAAGCAAAAGTTCTATACCCGATAGATTGTATTAGATCAAGCTTGCACAGTTATAGCACGCCATCGCTTACAACACTGACCTGAACTTGTGCGACTTGCATAAGAAATGCAGCGTGAAAATGCTAAGCATACCCATGCTTAGGACTGTTTTTTAGTATTTTGGCTTGGGCAGATGTATTTCTCGCATAGCGTAAGGTGCAATATCTTTCTTCCTTAGCGGGCATTAGACCTGCTAATTAAAGACTCTTAGCAAAGAACTGAATGAAATGCAGCCAAGTCCATTGTTGAGTTATGCAACCAAGGGTAGGGGGAAGGGGGTAAGGACAGTAGAACAGTAGAAAAGTACCGGATGAAGCACTTAAATTTTAAAACCTGTGCGACGTGCATAGGGAAGGCAGCAAGAAAAGGCTGAGAACAGACGTGCTAAAGGCTGTTTGTGAGTATTATGGCGTGTGCACATATGTATCCCATGCAAGGCAGAAATCACAGCACCTTCTGCTGTAGCGGAACCAGTCGAGGGAAGTGGCTGCTGTTTCATCGAAAACTAGAGAAAGACACTGAACTGTGTGCTTTCATGTGTTTTATTTACTAAAAGTGTGTTTCACTAAGAATGGGAGTTTGAAGAGCCTTCTGGAGCGAATGGAATTGAACGAATTTGTGTGTTTACTGCGCTTCAGAAGCTTATTCAACAAGACTCTAACCTTTCATACTACAACGCTAAATTTTTGCGTGCTCCCTTTGGTCGAAATCGATCACGTGACGCGATACTGTCTCTCCTCAGTGGCACCTATCAACGCATATTGGCAATTCTCGCTCAAAATTTAGCGTTGGACGATAAAAACAATAGAGGGATTCTGTCTCAGGCCCTATGTGGGAAATTTGATGTGCAAACTGCATATAAGCCCCCGAAGTACGTTCTTGGGCTAATATTTGTTGTGAACATCAAATTTCCTCGAACAACCTATCACACGGTAGTGCCATCAACAGAAGAACTCTATTGTTTAAATAGGCCACCGACGTTGGGTGAACTTGCTTAGTAGTACATGTCAGCGGTTTGGACGTAAAAAATATATATAATAATAAGCATATATGTAATAAAAGCTCGCTTTTTCCTTTTTTTCCCCTACTTTTTTTGCTTATCAAGCACAGCGTTCGCCACCATAGTGTTCTTTCCGACTGCACGCTATGCGGGCCTAAAATCTGGTTAATCGTTAACATAGGGAACTTCGGCCGCACTGTAGAAACATTTGACAACTCACGTGCAACATGGCTCGGCGATCTCGTTATGTGTTTTGCAATGAAAGTTGCAGTTTCCAGCCAGGAAAAGCTCACTTAATTAGGTAAGAGTTATTTCCTAAACATTTCATGAATCGGTTTTTTACTTCGTTATTGATTCCGCATTCATGTTGTAAACAGACTTTGAATGTATAATTCGGCGATAAACAAAGTAGGTCAATTTCATAACATACTTCTCTAAATTGCCCAACATCGCTCAATATTGGGAACAAAGGCCTCCAAATTCAAAATCCTGGTTTCCTCTACTTGAAAATATTCTGGAAAAACAGGCAAACTCGTATTCTGGCGAAGGAAAGTCACATTTTCAGAGCTGCTGTGTGTTGATTTCCGTTGACATGAAAGGTCAAAGGGTCGCTCATATCACTCAAGTAGCCTGTTTTCAAAGCGCTCTCAAAATTCACCGTCTCATTTGTCCCAAAATGTTCTGTTCTTTCCCGGAGCATAGTCTCGTTGTGTAAAGCCATGTACCAGAGTGCTTTTTTTGAGCCATGAATTTAGCCTAAATTGGGTTTTTGGTAATGACCGTTGTTGGGTATCAATTATAAAATTTCGTAAAAAATTCAAGTTTGCTTTTAATGAAACTTTGACACTGCTAATAAACAGAGGAAAAAAGATCTTTTAACTCCCCGGGTTAATCTTTCTTAGGACGCTTTCGATATTTGAACAGGAGCTTCCGGAAAAGTCCCGATTTTGGCGTTGATTTTGACTGCCGCGAAGGGCAAAATACGAAAATATTCACTAAAAAATAAATAACAATCTAAACGACCCGAAACTTATATTTTTAGAGCTAGTTCACGAAAGCCTTTATTCTGGCAGATTTTGAGAAAATCAGATTTTTCTATCTTGCATACCCTTAGTCGGTTCTTACAGCAAACCGCTCTTAAGTTGTCGAATTTTCTCTCCAATATAACTCTCACGCTGCGAGATGTGAAAATTACCAGCGAAATATTAACGCGAGTGATCGTCTTATTTTAATTATGACAAGTATCATCAGTATGGTGTGGCATCCCAATTGAGTGTTTTCCCTTCTTTGTTTTGTTGTCTTTAGGTTAAGAGGCAAAATGGTTTCTTCGGTCTGGTCTATTGCCATGTATGCAACAAACTTTCAAGAATCACATTTTGTTTGCTGAAATGTCCAAAATTATTTGGGCTTTAGGGTCTTAATATATAGTCACATCATCTGTTGTGGATTGGTTTCCTAAGATCCCCTTAAGGTTCTTAACTTACAACTTCAGTGCAGTGATCCATTGAGAAAGCTAAAAAAAATTCAGTATTGATCAGTAACTCAGATTGGAAATTCACGGTGCTATCTTAGACATGCAAGAGAAACCACAACTTGTTTGAGATATCAAAAATTTGAGATAGCCAATAGTAAATAAGTGAGCAAGATCAACCGAGGAAAACAATAAAAATATTTTGACTTCAATATAGTTGTGAGCAGGTGGGGGGTGGGGGGGTTGGGTTCAAGTTAGTGGGGTCTGCTGTAGGAAATAAAATCCAGAGCTATTGAGGGAGAACTGTGAATTATTGATGAACATCCCTTTCAATTTGTCAGTTTAGTTGTTATTTATAACAATTAGAGCTATTGAGACCCATAAAAGAGTTGAGAACTGTGAATTGATTAAATATCCCTTTTCTAATGGAACTCGCAACTTTCGCTTTCTTCATCAATTTTTTACATTGACATCAATCCTTATTTGTTTTCTACTGAATTGTCCTCCAGGAGACAGATTTCACACCAAAATGAGTGGTCTTACCGTGTTTACATGATTATGGTACAAGTTTTTGAACCAGATCGAAAATCTTGATCTGGTACAGCAACCAGAATAAACTCGCACTGGTATGACTCATAATAGTATGAAATCTTGTGCTGGTATCATTAGACAGAGCCATAAGAGGGAATGAAACTCAAACCTGTATTATGTAAACACCCCTTACGTTTCTGTTACTCGACTTAACAGGCAGACTTGGTGCCCAGTGGTGAGTCCAGACTTTCATGGAGGGTGGGGTCCAAGTTTAACGGTGGGTGAGGGGAGACAACAAACTACAAAACTTTTGTGGAGTTATATCTTGGTATTATTCTGTACTATATTCTGACTATAGGTAAATCGACAAAAAAATCAGATGCTTTCTGAGACCTTCTGAGTGGAGTATGATGTTGTACACAAGCTAATCTGCGCTCCGCTTCGTTGTAGTCTGGAGTAAATGTATAACTCCATAATTGTTTTGTTCATGAATATTGCAGTCTGTTAGTCTGTTTTGTCCAGCCTTATTTTCTTTTCAACAAAAGGGGGGGATACCCTTGGCCCCTCCTCTGGATCCACCATTGACTTTTCAACAAGGTAGAGGTCTGAAGTAAACAAATGAAGGACTGGGCCATTGTTTGCAAGGGGTAAATGCTCAAAAGTCAAGTTTAGTTAGAGTTTGCTCTGTAGTTGGGACAGCATTCTAATAATTACAAAAATATCACTTTACTCATTGTTAAAGAGTAAAGGAATTGACAGATTGTAGAAATGACCTTGGATGTATTGCTCTAATGTGCTTCACTAGTTTTAAAAGGATCCAAGCTAAACAGGTTCTCTGTGACCTCGATAATTTTGTCGTGATAATCAGTGCAAAGCCCCCAACAACCCTGTCTTAAAAACTATTTTCTGCTTGAGGTCCTTGTGGGTAAATGAGTCAATGCTTTCATTGAAGTAGCTGAGAAAAAAATATGGGTACACTGTATATAATATAATATAATATAATATAATATAATATAATATAATATAATATAATATAATATTGTCACACATTCTACAGGCTGAACAGAGCTTTGTTAAATTTTCTTAAGACAGATTTTCATGTCCACTGCAAAAGAAAGTGGAATTCTTGTTCAATCCCCGACTTACTTTGTCAGCATCAGTTACTTTCAAAAGCAAAACAAATTAATTCATTCATTCATATTGACAGCGAGCAATTTGAACAATAATATATTTTAATACAGCCTTGTTTAGCTAAGCTGTGAAAGTATAATTTCAGACAAACCATTCACGATTACTACATCCTGCATCAACGGTATTCTTGAGAAACAGAAGCTTTTGGACACCCTGGAGGTTAAAGGACTGTTAATGCTATAAAATGAACATTCGTAAGGTTTTTCATGACACGTACTCGACGCTTATCCATCGGGCAAAACTTACGATTTCACACAACTGACGCAATTACAAGACCTTGGAAAGCCAGGCATCTGTGTTTTCACTTTCGATGATTCGAAATAAGTCCTTCATGGCCCAAGAGGCTATTCATGGTAAGATGTTTGCACATTTAAGTGACTAAAGAGGCTTATTCCTGATAAACCCGGGATTGAAGTCTCCACGTGTACGCGTTCAATCGATCAAAATGTTAATCGATCAAACTGTTAATGATCAGCCGATAAAATGGTACATCAAATATTCAGATGTAAACAAAGGATAATTAGATCACAAGAATCGGAGAAACTTCCATCTTTGTTATTTCCAGCTCTTGTAGTTGAATTTGTTTTGGTTCTTCGAGATCCGCACAGTACGAAGGTTCATTGCAACTGAGCTTGAATCGATCGATAGCCCCATCATGCCTTGCGGACCGTGTCCAACCACCACTGGACAGGGGGTGAAACTTACTAAGAACGTTCGTGTAACCTGTGACTACAGTTGAGGTGACCAGTCTCGCGCGTGGATATATTTTGTTGAGTAGCAAGAGATTACGACTCCAATCAAAACTGCTCTGATTTTAGTTTCATCCCTTGCTCTCCTCTCTCTCTCCAAGGAGAGTTAATAGTTAATAATACTGCAAACGTGAGACGTAATATAGGCGCGTCGTATCAACGTTGCGACAGACCAGCTAACATTTGAAACTCGCAACGTAAATCGCCTTTGCTCTGATTCAAATCGCTTTCAAACCGGCCAAAAAAAGACACCGGAACGCAGGTGAATGACAACATTTTTATTTAAAGATTATGTATAACTAATACAGCGTTTGGGTCCCCTGTGTCATGTCTTTATGAGTCAGAAACTTCCTCGTTCTTCGGCGTTGAACCGCCCTCATTAGAGGGTTACTTTATTTAAGATATTATTTATACTCAATCAATACCTGGGGGACACCCATATGAAGTGGATTGGGATGCTAGTCATCACACTTAGGGTGCAAATCCTGGGTTTTGGTATCACTTTGTGTCAAGGATGAACCACAAATATTCTCAGTTAGTTTTTAGGATTGCATGCAAAGTTAAAACAAACATCCTTGTTCCTTTCATGTGGGAGTTACCCTCTGGCCATCAGTTTAACTTAATAAGTTTAGAGATTTTCTATGTTATTTAATAGTGATATGGATTTTATAATTTCTGTTTGCAAGCTTTACCAAAGGAAGCAACCATTCACTTTGTTTTGAGGATGTGTATGGACTGGGGGCAAAAATGAGTCATGTCAAATACCTCGATGTTCTCAGGTTTCCCCTAATTTAATTCCAAAAAGTTGGTCTAAAATTTTCTTTGCTGATATGTGGATTCTTTTGAGAAATAGAAAAATGTAACAAAATCGGGTTTCAAGCAGTTTATTTCTTTTCTAATTTCATTGTTTGAGGGAAAGTTGCACAAGGGAGTTGTTTTTGCATGCAGTAGTATTTCTCAAAAAATGAAGCAAAACTCAGCAAAGTAAAAAAAACATGATTCTGAAGGTTTTATCAACGGTTTGAGTAAAGTTTTTAAAAGATAGCATATGCCAACATTCTCAGTCACGGTGCGGTGGTAGACCACATGATAAATTGCAGAAATGTCCAGCAATCAATTCAAAGTGCTATAATTGCCATAAAGTTGGACACTACCAACGCATGTGCTTCAAACCAAAACCTTCAGGTGTAAACACACTTCATGGTGAAAGCAGTAACCCGGGGGAATCTGACCTGGATGAGAGAGTTTTCTTAGGAACGTTGACTGCAGAACACTGTTCAGACACAAATGATTGCACAGGTGAAATTGACAACATCCAGTCACACCAAGACCGTACCAAAGCATTAATTGAAATGCAGCTAACTGCAAAGCCAACCCACAGGCACACCACACCGATAGTAGGCAAACTTGACACAGGTGCAGAGAAAAATGTAATCTCCAAGCAAGACTATGAGAAAGTGGTAACAGACCCCAGACAAAGGCAACTTGGTCCACCACAGTGTGAGATTACCACTTATGGAGGACACAATATAAGGAACCTTGGCTCTTGTCAGTTGTACATACATCACAGAGGAGACATAAGGACAGTCACCTTCGAGGTTACCGAAGTCCCTAGTCCAGCAATGTTGGGATGCAAAACTTGCAATGACTTAGAACTTGTCAAATTTAACTGCAACCTTACACAGAAACTGGAGAGCAACAAAGCTACCAAATCCCCACCCGGCAACCAGCCAAGTGACAAACCACACACTCCGCTCACCAAAGAGAAACTCCTCACTGATTTCCAAGACCGTTTTGAAGGGCTAAGAGAGTTCCACATGAAACCATACCACATAACCCTAGAGCCTGGGGTAGAACCTGTCATTCACCCCCCACGGTCAGTTCCAGTCCCCCTACGGGACTTCTACAAAGAATAGATAGACAAGATGCTCGAGTTAAGTGTCATCACCACGGTCGACACACCCACAGACTGGGTAAATAGCATTGTCCTGTCAGAGACAACCAATGAAAAGGGAGAGATCACAAGGCTGAGAGTCTGCTTGGACCCCCGACACCTAAGTAAATGGATCAAGAGAGAACAACACTATACCAAAACAATCGACGAGGTGGTGACCCAACTGAATGATGCTAAATTCTTCACCCTAGTTGACGCCAAGAAAGGATACTGGCACTTCCTACCAGATGAAGCCAGCTCGTACCTTACTACATTTAGTACCCCCTTTGGTAGATTTCGATTCACCCAGCTACCCTTTGGCCTCATCGTTTCTCAGGACGTATTCCAGAAACAGCTTGACTCAGCACTCGAAGGCCTTAGCGGCGTCACAGGCATAGCAGACGACACATTCGTCTTTGGTTCCACGGAACAGGAACACGACAAGAATTTAGCCGGCCTCATGGAGTGAGCCCGACAGAAGGGCATAGTATTCAACAAAGATAAATTACAATTCAAACGCACAGAAGTCCATTTCTTTGGCCACACTTGGACCCCCCAAGGTGTGAATCCCGACAACAGTAAAGTAGCAGCCATTCAAAGCATGCAGCCCCCCAGAAGATGTCAAGAGCCTACAGAGCTTACTAGGCTTAGTAAATTACCTCACAAGGTATTCAGCTCGCCTGGCTACCATTACAGCACCTCTCTACGAGCTCACAAAGAAGAAAGTGGGTTATGTGTGGGGCCCAGAGCACGACCGTGCATTCGCTGCAGTCAAACAGGAAGTATCAACCCTCGGTGTGCTAAGGTACTTTGACCCAAAAGCAGAAGCAGTAATCCAGACAGATGCTTCATTGAAAGGCCTTGGTGCTGTACTCCTACAGCAAGGTTAACCCGTGTGCTATGCACCTAAAGCGCTTACTGACACAGACCAGAAGTACAGCAACATTGAGCGTGAAGCACTGGGACTAGTATGGGGACTTGAGAGATTTCACTATTTCATCTACGGCAAACCGTGCACTATCCACACAGACAATAAACCACTAGAGGCAAACTTCAAGAAGAAACTATCCAGTTGTCCAGCAAGATTGCAAAGATTTGTACTGAGGGCACTCAAGTACGACGCCAAAGTCATCTATTTCAAAGGCACTGAAGTACCAATTGCAGACGCACTGTCGAGAATCTCGCCACAACCTGCACCAGACAATGGTCAACTACCACAGCTCGACATCCACTTTGTCACTAAAACACTTCCTGCATCACAAACAAAACTGCAGCAGATCCGGGATGAGACTACCAATGACCCCATCCTAAACAGATTGAGAGAAACAATCTACAGGGGATGGCCAGACAAACGAGAGAAATGCCCAGAAGCACTCCATGACTACTGGAACTTCCACAAAGAGTTGACCATTGAAGACGGCCTTATACTGAAGGGAGACCGCATCGTCGTCCCGCCGACCCTTCGAAGGGAGATCCTAAACATCATCCATCAAGGACACCTGGGCCAAGAGAAATGCCTGCTAAGAGCTAGAACCTCTGTCTTCTGTCCCGGATTGACCAAAGATGTTGTCAACCTAGTCAAGGAATGTGACCCCTGCCAGAGACACCAACGCCAACAGCAGAAACAACCAATCATACAGCCAGAACCGCCAACTACCCTTGACAAAGATTGAACTCTGACCTTTTCGAGTTCAAAGGTCACCAGTATCTGCTAATCTCAGACCAGTATAGCAAATTCCCTGCATCAAAAAGCTAACCAGCTCACAGGCGATAGTCACACACCTTAAGAGCATCTTTGCAGAACACGGCATCCCTGCCCAATTAGTAACCGACAACGGACCACAATACAGTGCAAAGGAATTCCAAGATTTCACGGAATCCTATGGTGTAGAGCACATCACAAGCTCCCCACACTATCCACAGGCAAACGGGTCCTCTGAACTCATGGCACAGACAGTGGAAAACATACTGAAGAAATGTGACGAAGAAGGTGGAGATCCTTACCTAGGGATGCTATCATACAGAGCAACACCTATTGACCATCACCTGGAATCACCAGCAGAACTGCTAACCAATAGGAAGTTCAAAACACTGTTACCCATGTCAAATCGCGCAAGCCTTACAGCCGATTCAGGGCATGTTAAGGAACAGTTGGGGAAGTGACAAGAGTACTATGGTCACTATTACAACCAGAACGCAGGCCCAACCCTCAAACCACTTCACCCAGGCCAGCCAGCACGAATTCTTGATCGCCAGACCAAGACCTGGGAACCAGGAACTGTCCTGAGAGCAGCAAAAGAACCAAGAGCGTACATAGTCAAGAACAACACCACAGAAGGTGTGTACCGCCGCACAAGATCACACCTCAGGCCAAACGTCGCCAACCCCTGCACGCACCGCCCTCCACTAGTACAAGAACCGACGACAATTACGCCACTAGCGTCGCCACCTGAGGAAGCGACGCCACCGGCAAACACAGTTGGTCACCCATCCGAGAACAGTACAGAGCCTGGACCCCCTGCAAGGATTCTGCAGCACTGAGGGACAAGTGGCGGATACATGACCAGATCCGGACGCACAGTGAAACCACCGGATAGGTTGAACACTTAAATGAACACTAATGTTTATTGTTACAGAGTTGAGTTAGGGCGCAGATCCGGGCGCACAGTAAAACCACCGGATACGTTGAACACTTATAGTCAAAGTTAAGTTGTATGAGCATTGGATAGTTATTACCTGATTCATGAACATTGATCTAGCACGAACGTTTGAGGACTTATGTGATATATGACATTATCATTGAGAGGGGGATGTCACAGCATGCGTCACGTGACTCCCTTTACCACGTGCTTAATGTAAATTAGGAGTTCTCATCGAGGCGCCATGTTGATCGACTGAAATAAACCTTGTGAAAGTATAACAGTTTTCACGTTTCTATTAAGATTAATGATGACATAATAGAAGAAAATAATCGATAGCGTTCTCGAAGAACTTTTTTGTTGCCTTTAAGTGGGAGAAAGAGCGACAATGCTGTATGGTGTGGAGTGTAGCATAGCCTATGATGACAAACTTCTTATCGACATTTCTGAACAAACTTTTTCAAATGGCAGAAAAAATACAAACGAATAAAACCCAAAATGTCATACTTTTGCCATAATATTTTGGTAGAAAATAATAACTTGCAGAGGCTTAAAGCAAAACCAACACGTTCATAGCCTGAGAAAGCAGCCCACGTTTTGTGAGGTCGCCACATAAGCCCTCACATAACGACGTCTGAGTAACGAGCACAGAAATTCCATCCTGGTGACTTGTCACTACCCAGATCTAGGTAGTGCTTCTGATTGGTTGAAACGAAATTCCCTCGCGTTTCAACCAATCAGAACACTACCTAGATCTGGGTAGTGACACGTCACCAGCATGGAATTTCTGCACTCGTCACTCAGACGTCGTTTTGCGAGGGCTTATGTGGCGAGCTCGCAAAACGTCGGCTGTTTTCTCAGGTTAACACGTTCACTATTATTTAAATGTTATTGTAACCATCTATAGTATCTTCAAACAATGAACAAGCGTGGATACAGTGCTATAGCCCGCAAAAGTGTTCTGACCCAGGGATAGACCGGGCACTTGGAAGTGGAAGAGTTGAAGACGATGTATCTAGGAAACGGAAGATCTCCACAAATCCATTTGCAGCTTATTACAACACGACACGATGAAATTTGACCACTTTTGACACTTTCGTGAAATCGACCAACCAATCAGAATTCAGTAATGCTTTCAAGGAAGCCAACGGAAAGCCACAAGGCTTTTTTTCAATGTGACATCCAGAATATATGGAACGAACACTCTATCCCCAGTTCTCGGGCTTTCTATTCATTGCGCTCTCAATTTATTCAAAGCTGTCCTTTACCACTATTATGCACAACCTTTTTTAGTTTCCAAAATCCTGGAAACCCACGTTCTTTTAAGTCAATATGCCCCAAGTGCAAAGTAGCTCGGAACTTAGCGACAAAGATAACTTTCTGCTTTCAGTTCATCTGTGCAATAAATTTTTATTCTAGTGTTTTGTTTGTTTTGGGCCCCCGGTAATTGGCCTATGCTGTTGTGGTGCCCCCGTCTGTAATAATTTTTTCATTGTCATCTATTTTTCTGCCTATTATTTTTATTTTTTGTGTATGTATTCAATTGTATTTCCCTAAGCGAAGCTAATAAATTGAAGTTAAAGTAAGGTAAGAGAAATTGAATTGGTTTCTTGGAGCTATTCTTGCATTCTGATTGGATCCATTTCCACGAAGTATGCAAAGAGATCACACTTGACTGCAGATACAGGAACGCGGGGGTTGCCAGACTCACAGCCCGGACCGACAGAATAGCTGGAAGTCCGACATAAAAAATAACATATCGGCTACTCAATTGTTCATGTGGGTGGCCTTTAGCTTGGTATAGCATGGAGTGGGAAAAGGCGCCGAAACAATAGACGGTTGATGTCAGCGTGGAATCCTTCCTTCAGGGTCTCAAAGTGGGTGGAGGGGGAGTATTTGGAGTCCTGGAGTCCCGCAATTTTTGTTGTAGAGCCGGGAGTCCGAAGCCTTTCTCCACATGATGCCTGGACAAAAATGCTGTTTCTACAGTTGGATTTTTCATGATGGCTGGATTATCAAAGAGGCGCGGTAATGTATTGGTTAGCGTGTTGATCGGCGTACCGGACGGTCGGCTTCAACAACAACAACAGCTTTATTTGCATGACTATAAGTTATTACAGTATTGCAAAAGCATACAACTCAACAAAAGAACTTATAATGTAATAATTATATAAGGAGATAAGAATTAAGTTACATCAGTCTGAATTGATAATAAATTATTGCGTAAATTTAAGCATGATAGAATGAATCTCAGCAATTGAATGTTTACAAAATAATTATCAGAATTCATTAATTCTTTTGTAGCTTCCAATGTAGACAATCGTTTTACATATGGTAGGTGATACTCTAGTTTCCTGTAAAACCTGTCTCTAAAAATTGAGTATTTAGGACAATGAAAAAGTAAGTGAATTTCATCCTCAATTTGATTAGATCCGTAAGTAGACTATATCTATACCAGTTTCAATCATTAGTTTGTGATTACCTATTCTGAATTTCACTAATTCTTTCCTTTCATTTAACTTGCTTGTAAGTTCTAGATAACAAGAAGGTGTGTATTCGTTTTTAAAAGTGTTATAAAATTCTAGTTTCTTTGAGTGCTGAATAGTATGTTGCCAGTGGTCGGAGGTTTTTATTCAGGGCTGGTCTATGGAACATGTGTTGTTAACTTAAGATAAATCTTTCGGTCTTTCAAGGCATCATCATCATCATCATCATCATCATCATCATCATCATCATCATCATCATCATCATCATAAGTTTCCGTTTGTCCCCAAGTGGGAAATTGGGCGGCATATTCTTCCTTCCAGGCTATTCTATCCTTTGCTGCTGACGCTGCCTCTGCCCTTCCCATGTCTCGTGCGGTCGACCCCGCTTCCTTTTCCCTTCTGGAACCCCAGGTGAGGGCAGTGCATGGGTGTGGGTGGTACTGAATCCATTCTTAAGACATGGCCTAGCCAAGTCCATCTTCTCCTTGCCACTTGGTCTCCTATACTCTCCATGATCCCTGTTCTTATCTTCTCGTTTGAAACGTGCATTGGGCAATAGAGCTTTAATATCCGTCTTAGGCTCTTGTGTAAGGCACAGGTGTGTAAATAGTTACCAGCGAACCATAAAGGAACATTTGTTACGAGAGATTTTTCAGGTAGAAAGTAGAATCCTCTATAGTTAGAAAATATCGCTAAGCTTTGTGATCGTAAAGCAAATCTTATAGATGTTTTAACCTGCTGCCGGAACAAAGCATTTGGAATATGAAATTAGCTTTAGGTTGTAAGGGTGCGAAGAGCAACATATCTAGAATTTCCTCCATTTAGTAATCTTACGCAAAGGAAACTGAGTTGTCCAAATGCTATTGGCTGTATCTCGTATATGACAATAAGCCTTTCAGTGAGAGTTTTGAGTTCTGAGTCAAGACCAGCAATTAAGAGGCATTCCGTGTAAAAACCGACCGGTCGATTTTCGAAGAAAAATAGATTTCTTTCATTTTTTTGTGCAGAAGTACAACATTATAATTAATGTACAAAAATCGCATTTGTTTGGCTTCATTTGATTTTCTACCTGTTTTAGGCCGGTAGTTCCGATGCGACCTCTGAAAGAGGAATTCCTTCGTCCGGAACCCCGATTTTAACACTAAACTCGAGATAGCGTAAAACAACACAGAGTTCACAAAAGCAGCTTATATTTACGTTTAATAGGCCATGTTTATTATTTTCAGTGCTAAAATGGCTTGTTCTGTTTTGTAGCAATTTTTTTAGAATTTCTTTTAGTGCAACAACCTAAAGACATTACGAACGCCATTGATAAGGTGCCGCCATTAAAATCAAGTTTACTTAAAAGTGGGACCTGACCTACAGCTCATTCTCGGATCAGACAATAGATCACGGTCTGGTCTAAAAGTAACTGTAATAAAATTTGTCGGTACTCATCATATGGTTACGGAAAAAACTAAACAAAACTCACAAGCTTCCAAGCTTTTCGAAGTTCACATCGATGAGCGGTAACGGTCAGTTTGTTGTCACTCAATACTCTACATGTGGTACGGCACCATACGGATTGCCGCTTTTAAACGCCAAAAGTTCATTGACATAGAGTCATGGAAGAGATAAATACAATAAACGTTTCTTCACCAGCCATTTACTGCAGTTTATTACGTTCAGCAAGTGAGGTCCAAGACAAAGTACTTCGCGAATGCTGCTACTGTGCTAGATGTTATCACACTTGAATCAAAACAACAAATGCTGTTCTTCCTTCAGTGGCTCTTACAGTAGTGTACAAAACAAGACCACCATTCTAACAATACAGACAGTTAGGAACTTTGAACAAATTGGCCACTTTACCTTCGTACAATCGGCGAAAATCACTCACGTGCAACGACTGTTTTAAGTGAGAACGAGAATGTTCATGTTATGCATAGACTGCTGACCATAAGTACTGAGCTAAAATTGGCAGGCGCATTTTGGGCGGGATTAGGACGCAATAAAAACATACTTTTGGCATATTCTCCAAAGTTAAACATGCCAACAAGGTTATTCCATTTCCTATTGCTGCAAAACAAAACCAAAGTAAACAACAGTAAACTGATCCTTACGGCGAAAAGATTAAGAAATTAAAATGGAAACAGAATTGAAATTAAGTCATATATTTGCCCGATATTTCGGTTTGCAAAAAAAACCTTCTTCGGCGGCTAAAAAAGAAATTTAAAGTGAATACAACTGCAAGACGACCGTTACAAATATGGGTTTGAAATACAGCATAACAGAAAATGATAGGCTACGAAAAGTTGAAAAGTAACTAATTAAGTTCATCGCGTCTATTTATACCGCGAAGTTCAAGTGTCATGGCTTTATCAATAAGGTGGGCCTCGCGTGCTTTTCTAACAGAGTCACGGTTGCTGTGGATAAGTTCAAGCGGTATAAGGAGGACGTCGTTGATGGAGTGGCCAGGTTGGTTAAAATGTTCTGAAATAGGAGTGGGGTTGATTAGCTGATTGTGATTGAGGATAGAGCGGCGATGTTCACCAAAGCGTTCATTAAGCTGGCGCTTAGTTTCTCCGATGTATTGTTTTCCGCATTTTTTACACTCAATAAGGTATATTAAGTTTTTAGATTTACAACTTAGGAAGTCAGTGATATGTCGTTCTTCTTTGGTGGTGGAAAAAGTGTACTTGAGTTGGCCTTGCTGTAGGAACGGACAGGTGAGGCAGCGCGGATGTCTACATGTACACTTAGAAATGCCAGATGGTGGTTTTTGTGGTGTAATACGGTCACACAAAGTGCTTTTAACGAGTAGATCACGTAGGTTAGGGCTACGTTTATACGCTACGATGGGTGGAGACGGGAATGTTTGTTTGCAGCGAGTGGAAGATTGAAGAACGTTTATGTTCTTACGTATAACAGTGGAAACGTTGGGAAGAGCTGGAGTACGTAATAACAAAAGGGGTTCGGTCTGAGTCGTTGTTCTGTGGTCGTGGTTTAAGAGTTTCTTGACGTGGGATGTTGCGCACGCGGTTGATTTCTTGTTTGGGAAAGCGGCGACTATATCCTCGTGATTGTAGAAAGTTGATAAGTTCCTGGCAGCGTTTATTAAAGAAAATGTCAGTGGAGCAGATGCGACGTAAGCGTAAGGCAAGGCTGAACGGAATGGTGCGTTTTGTGTGAGCAGGATGGCAGGAAGTCTTGAGAAGGTATTGGTGTTTGTCCGTGGGTTTCGTATGGAGATCCGTCTGAATTTGTTTGTTGTTGAGATGAACTTGTACATCTAGGAAAGGGAGAGTCTGGTCTAAAGAATTTGAGTATTCATGGGTGAACTTGATTGTTGGATGAATAGAATTTAAATAATGTATGAAGGTTTTAAGATTATCCTCTCCTTCTGTCCACACCATAAAAATGTCATCAATAAATCTCCACCAGACATAAGGTTTGAAGGGGGCATTTTTAAGTGCTTCTTTTTCCAGGTTTCCCACGAATAAGTTTGCATACGACGGTGCCATTCATGTCCCCATAGCGGTACCACGAATTTGCAGAAAGGGCTGGTCATTAAAAAAGAAGTTGTTCATCCCAAGTATCATTCTGAAGAGGTCGCAGATTCTTTCAGTGGGGAGCGATTTGTGTGAACGAGTGTTGAGAAAATGGCGGCAAGCTTCGATACCTTCTTTATGCGGTATGTTTGTGTACAATGAAGAAACATCAAGTGTCACAAGGATAGCATTGTTGGGTAAAGTTCCAAGTTCCTGGAGTTTGAGGAGAAAGTGGGTCGTGTCTTTGATGTAGGATGGAAGTTTCTGTACTAGAGGTTTGAGGTGGTAATCAACAAATTGAGAAATGCGTTCAGTAGGGTGTCCATTGCTTGATATGATAGGGCGACCAGGATTTCCTTGTTTGTCAATTTTCGGAAGGATATAGAAACGGCCAGCTCGAGGATTGGGATTGGAAGTGAGGTATTTGTAGGTATTTTCATCAATCAGTTTTTCATTAAACAGGCGAGTGGTGTATTCTTTAATTCTGTCTTGTATTCTGTTTGTAAGGTCTTTAGTTTGTTTTTCGTAGTATTTGTTGTCATTCAACTGTCTAAGGCATTCGTTGATGTACCAATCACGATCCATGATGACTGTTCCAGATCCTTTATCTGCAGGTTTGATAACTATATCTACACGCTTCTGTAATTGTTTAATTGTTCAAGAAACTCTTAAACCACGACCACAGAACAACGACTCAGACCGAACCCCTTTGTTATTACGTATACTCCAGCTCTTCGCAACGTTTCCGCTGTTATACGTAAGAATATAAACATTCTTCAATCTTCCACTCGCTGCAAACAAACATTCCCGTCTCCACCCATCGTAGCGTATAAACGTAGCCCTAACCTACGTGATCTACTCGTTAAAAGCACTTTGTGTGACCTTATTACACCACAAAAACCACCATCTGGCATTTCTAAGTGTAGACATCCGCGCTGCCTCACCTGTCCGTTCCTACAGCAAGGCCAACTCAAGTACACTTTTTCCGCCACCAAAGAAGAACGACATATCAATGACTCCCTAAGTTGTAAATCTAAAAACTTAATATACCTTATTGAGTGTAAAAAATGCGGAAAACAATACATCGGAGAAACTAAGCGCCAGCTTAATGAACGCTTTGGTGAACATCGCCGCTCTATCCTCAATCACAATCAGCTAATCAACCCCAATCCTATTTCAGAACATTTTAACCAACCTGGCCACTCCATCAACGACGTCCTCCTTATACCGCTTGAACTTATCCACAACAACCGTGACTCTGTTAGAAAAGCACGCGAGACGGTTGTTGCGAAAACTAAGACCCTAAGACCCTAAAACCCGAAAAGTAAGACCCGAGACCCCCTTATTTTCTTTGTTTTTGCCAGGAAAACTAAGACCTCCTCATTTTCTTTGTTTTTGCCAGGGTCATAGTTTTCGCAACAACGTAAACTAAGACCCGAAAACTAAGACCCCCTTATTTTCTTCGTTTTTGCCAGGGTCTTAGTTTTCGCAAAAACCCAGGCGAAGACCCGAAAACTAAGACCCCCTTATTTTCTTTGTTTTTGCCGGGATCTTTTCTTTTCTACCAGTTTTTTCTTTTCTTTTCTTTTTTATGCGAAAACTTAGACCCGAAAACTAAGACCCCCTTATTTTCTTTTCTTTTTATGGACATTTTTGACAATATTTGTCAAAAAAGCACAAGGACTAAGGGCTCTGTTCTTTACTATTGGATATATCTTACTATAGTTTTAATTTCTAAAGTAAAGAAATGATCATCCCAGTGAATTTGCAATTAAAGTAATTGCAAATTGCAAAACGGAAAATCCACCGCTACGGTGCAACGTCTTCGCTCAACAAATTAAACTGTTTTATTTCATCATACTTGCACTATTGGTATCTTGATACCCCGTTGCCCGGATGATGATGATGATGATGATGATGATATTTCATCATAACACGTTAAGAGTGAACGTCAGTAAAAAAACAGTAAAATTTTGATCAGCGGTAACAGTTGAAAAATCGATTTCTTTCAGTTTTTCGCCCATGCATAAGTTCGTTTTTCACTGACTTTCGCTCTTAAGGCCCGGGCAAAACGCCGCACTTCACATGAGAGGAACTCGATTCAGCTAGGTCTAAGTCCAGTTAAGAAAAGCATAAAAACGTTTTCTTTGCATCCCAGTATGCCTCGTCTCTTTCCTCCGATTACGTCTGGTAACTGAATGTAAAGAATGATCAAGAATATTTGTCGACCTTCTCAGTGTTATCCAGGTTTTCGTGATCAGCACACTTCTCGCAGAGACAAATGCATATGTCGTTCGCTGTAGACGCACACCAAGAGCTGATGGCCGTTTTGGGTTTTGCGAATCTGAAGGGAAATTAAATACAGACACCTACGCAGATCCGGACATGTTAGGCCTAAGTGTGCTAAACTTAGCAACGGTGGACCACGCAAACTTTACAGAGATTTATGTCACTTGCGTGGCTACTTTCAACAAATGATGGGAAATTAGGGGATAAAACCGATGTTTGATTACACGCTTTATTACTATTCAAACAGAGTTCAAAAAAGAACAGGATATTTTATCAACAAAACATTACATAACACCATTCGGTAAAAAAACAAACAAACAATCAAACAAAGAAAATAAGGGGGTCTTAGTTTTCGGGTCTTCGTCTAGGTTTTTGCGAAAACTAAGACGCTGGCAAAAACAAAGAAAATGAGAGGGTCTTAGTTTTCGGGTCGTAGTTTACGTTTTTGCGAAAACTAAGACCCTTGCAAAAACAATAAAAATGAAGGGTCTTAGTTTTCGGGTCTCAGTTTGCGTTTTTTGCGAAAACGAAGACTTTGCAATAACAAAGAAAATGAGGGGGTCTTAGTTTTCCTGGCAAAGCTAAGAAAATATAAGGGGGTCTTAGTTTTCGGGTCTTAGGGTCTTAATTTTCGAGGGTCTTAATTTTCGCAGCAACCCACGCGAGGCCCACCTTATTGATAAAGCCATGACACTTGAACCTCGCGGTATAAATAGACGCGATGAACTTAATTAGTTACTTTTCAACTTTTCGTAGCCTATCATTTTCTGTTATGCTGTATTTCAAACCCATATTTGTAACGGTCGTCTTGTAGTTGTATTCACTTTTCTTTTTTAGCCCCCAAAGAAGGTTTGTTTTGCAAACCGAAATATCGGGTAAATATATGACTTAATTTCATTTCTGTTTCCATTTTAATTTCTTAATCTTTTCGCCGTAAGGATCAGTTTATTGTTGTTTACTTTCGTCTTCACGATTTTTACTGATCCAGGTCTACACAAGATCCGGCACTCCTCACTGGTTTGTCGCTGTGGTGTTGCCTTTAGCAGTTCTTTCTATATAAAACAAAACCAGCCTGTCGAATTTCTTCGGGGATAAAGACGTTTTGTAAATATGTTGTATACTCTTTCACTGTGAATCACTAAATCCCAGTGGTGTTTCTCGCAAAGCGGCGTACTCCAACTAACCTTACACGTAGACGTCTGCTCCCCAAACTGTAATGAGCCTGAGCAGGAGCCCTGGCCTCAAGGGTAGTAGTGGAGATCAGAATATACAAATGGATGTTTCTTGAATTACAATTGTGGCCAGAACGTTTGGTGCGCATTATATCTATTAAAACGTCAACAAAATATACTGCCCCCCCCCTCCTTAAACAAGGAATCCAACACATCTCGGCCGATAACTTGTGCAGTTTCGTACTTCAGCATTGTTTAGGGGGTGCGGGGGAAAGACTTTTCTTAGATCGTTTGGGGGTGCTCTGTTACATTGATTACGAAGAGAATACCAAAAAGCGAAATTCCTCTTAACTAATTGGCCACGGTCAGTGACGGTTGTACCTTCGTAGTGGGAAACATTGATGTCTCTTTTTTTCGGTGGTAGTTTTGTAAGATGATAGACGGGATCTTGAGGACAAGAGATGAACTGAACAGTTTTGCTGCAAGTTGCTATGGCATAATGCTCAGCATAATGCAGCTAGATTTTGTTTGCAATGATAAGGTCTTTAATCAGGTCGGTCAACTCCTCCCCTTTCGCCTTATCTTTAATAACGACACACCAACGTCATTTCCGTTTTCTAGGTCACATATTGAGGAAACCAGACAAGAAGCCGATTAATAAGTTCCGGCCACATACCAGCCGTTTATGGGAACAGGATGGTCGGACACTCGAAGACCATGTTTGTCCATTATGTAGGGTCCTAAACAAAGAGTTTCTTCCATCACCCAAAAAGAAAAGGAGGGCCATCCAACACAGGGGACAGCGGCATCGACTCGGGGCTGACGGTAGTTTTGCGGTCGGCTGAGTGGTAGAAGACAGGTTGGAGGCCCAACGCTCCACGAAAGTGCGCGAGAGAAAGCTGACTTGATAGACAGGGTACTCCTTCTTTCGCCTGGCACGAATTTGAGGGAGATTTCATTTCCGAATCCTGAGTCGACACCCCTCTGCTGTCAAGTGAGAGAAATGTCTTCTCCCTTGACCCTTTGAGACCAGTTGCAAAAAAGGTCGGATCATGAAGACATGCAACCCGATTTAATGCCGTTCGTAATCCTTACGTCAAGCGTAAGTAGTCTTAGCGTATTCCACGAACGAATTTGTCAGTTAGCATACATTTGTCTTAACTCAACTATGGACACTTACTTACTTACTTACTTACTTTAATGACCAGCTAATAATAATTCATTGCCTTCGTTTTAGTACCTTTGAATTGCAGATTCTACTAGGCAAGAGATTGTACCCTATGGCTTCGAAAGGTCACAATTCAGATCTTTATTCCAATTCTTTCGAAGCTCTAACTGATGTGTCTACTGTATAAACGCCCTACTTCATCCTATCTGAGGAAAACTCTTGTTTCTTGGGTTTCTGGTCAAACCTAAGAGAAAAACCAGGGAAGAACTGCTACTCGGACAGGAAGATAAACCTTTCTTGGTCAGGTGAGTTAGGTAGTGGATAGGGAGGGGGGCATGCCTCAAAACGTGGCTTCAAGGGCGATGGTCACCTGAAGAGCAAGTGAACACAGCTATGGACATGATGGAGTGTCTGCAATACTTGAATAAAGCAGTTTGATGGACAGATGGTCAGTTCCGAGAAAATAGCATCCATCCGCCTGCGAGCAAGCTCTCACAGACTCCATCCCGCTTATGCAAATTCGCTTGTTGGAAAAGGGGGCTAAGGCTTACCAAAATAATCCTCTTTCTCCCCTTCCTCTTAAAGATATAAAATGTCCCCTGAACTTTATTAGGGGTAAATGTGTCCAATCCCACCCAAAGCGCGCCCTACTAATGTGTGGTCAGCGGACTTAACAATAACATTTCTCGCTTGAGTACACAATCGTTCGTTGCATACATGAGGGATTTTCGCCGATTGTACGAAGGTAAAGTGGCCAATTTGTTCAAAGTACTAAACTGTTTGTATTGTTAGAATGGTTTTCTTTTTTCGTAGACCGTTGTAGCAGCCACTGAAGGAAGAGCACAGGTAGCCCAAGCGTAATATAAGAGTTTGTATGAGAAATCGAACCGAGAATTTCCATCGATAAGAAAATAAGCTTTTAAAAGGTAAAGCTGCTTAATAAAGTAGATGAAATGTTACCTGGTGTTGTATTTTGTCCTCCTGTGAAGGTTTAGCGCCTTTGGAGAGGTTTTCGACCTTCTACCCTAACAGTGTATAAGAGAAAGACAAGGTTGGAGAATGGAGTCAGATCGGCCATCGAACAAGCCTCGAGAACGGCTCCAATATTCACGCGAAAAAAGGCATGCACTTACATTTTGTCTCGCCGTACTCACAAAGTAGTGGTTTAAGTTCCCCTTTCTGAAATCCAATGGAGTATACCTTGATTCTTCCCCGTACAAGACGACCGAAAAGTTAGAACACGAAATCGAAAACCGCCGTCATTTATCCGTGACTCGGGAAAGTTGCCCAGTTCGACCGTTAAAACCTCAGCCGGCACTGGGAAAGAGGGTCAAATTACAACCCCACCGGGAGAGGACAGTTTATATTTCACCGAACGTTTGTATCTTCAAAAATATCCTGTCCTCTCCCGGTGGGGTTGTCATTTGACGCTCGTTTCCAGTGCCGGCCGAGGTCTTAACGGTCGAACTGGGCAACTTTCCCGAGTCACGGATAAGTGGCGGCGGTTTTCGAACTCGTGTTCGAACTTTTCGGTCGCCTTATACGGGGAATAATCAAGGTATACTCCATTGGATTTCAGAAAGGGGAACTTAAACCACTGCTTTGTGAGTACGGCGAGACAAAATGTAAGTGCATGCCTTTTTCGCGTAAATTTTTAGCTGTTTGTCGAGGCAGGTTCGATCGCCGATAGGGCTCCATTCTCCAACCTTGTCTTTCTCTTATACACTGTTAGGGTAGAAGATTAAAAACCTCTCCAAAGGCGTTAAAACTTCACAGGAAGACAGCAAACAACACCAGGTAACATTTTACCTTCTTTATTCAAGAGCGTTACCTTCTAAAGTCCATTTATTTTTGGATAGGAATTCTCAGTTCAATTTTCCATACAAACTCTTATATTACGCTTGGGCTACCTGTGGGAAGAGTAGCGTTTGTTGTTTTGCTTTGAGTGTCGAAACAACCATCAGCTCTCGAGGAGTACTTTGGCTTCCGTACACAGCAATCATCTTGAACCTCACTTACTGAGCGCAGTAATCTGGAAAAAAAAGCCGGTGAAGATAAGGTTATTGTATTTATCTCTTCCATGACTCTATGTCAATGAACTTTTGGCCTTTTTAAGCGGCAATCCGTATGCTGCTGTACCACATGTAGAGTATTGCGTGACAACAAAGTGACCTTTACCGCTCATCGATGTGAACTTCGAAAAGCTTGGAAGAATTCCGAGGTAATTCAGGTAAAATTGATCCAGGTTTGCTCAAAAACTGTTCTATGGTCTATTTTTGAATATGACTTGGGTTTAAAATACTTTCAGTTGTAATGTAGGTAAATCAAAATGTCTTTGAATTGACCGAGTCATATTAAGTCAAGTTTTGAATGTTGCAGTTTTTGTGAATTTTGTTTAGGCTTTTCCATAACCATATGATGAGCGCCTACAAATTTTGTTACAGTTAATTTTAAACCAGACCTTGATCTATTGTCTGATTCGAGAATGAGCTGTAGGTCAGGTCCCACTTTTAAGTAAACTTGATTTTAATGGAGGTACCTTATCAATGGCGTTCGTAATGTCTTTAGGTTGGTGTACTAAAATAATCTAACAAAATTGCTACAAAACAGAACAAGTCATTTTAGCACTGAAAGTAATAAACATGGCCTATTTAAGGTATGGAATAAATATAAGCTGCTTTTGTGAACTCTGTGTTGTTTTACGCTATCTCGAGTTTGGTGTTAAAATCGGAGTTCCGGACGAAGGATTTCCTTGTTCAGAGGTCGCATCGGAACTACCGGCCTAAAATAGGTTGAAAATCAAATGAAGCCAAACAAATGCGATTTTTGTACTTTTCTAATAATGTTGTACTTCTGCACAGAAAATGAAAGAAACCTATTTTTCTTCGAAAATCGACCGGTCGGTTTTTACACGGAATGCCTGTTAAACGACATGTTCCTGAACGAAGTGATCCACTTGATGTAAAGATCTTGGTTAGTAGCAGGGCACCTCTCGCTCAACCATGGAGCTTAATTCCCCTAATAAAAGTCCCTGTTGCATTTGGTTGGAGAACGCGGGTGTCAAGTGGACCCAAATCACTGTTCAGGAATAGGCCCTTTTAAAGACAAAGCTGGAAAGATTATAGTCAAAGCCGGTCAGGCGTTCTCGTCGTAAACGGACTAATGAATTCGTTAATGGAATATTGATTCCGTTCGTTGATTGAATAATCCATTCGTGAAATGAATAATCCAATATTCAAATTGAGCCTCGATTCAATAATCGAATGTTGATTGGATTACTGAACAAAAGCTATACCATATATGGAAGGGAGTGCGACCGGCAAACATGGCGGACTTGAATAAAGAACCGGTAAGTTATTTTAGTATTCTAATTTTTCCATAAACACGCCATTAGCGAATGTTGTTTCTTTTTCTACCGGCTTTGGTACATACGATTAATTCTTCCTTTTGATATTTGCAGTTTCGGTTAAAGAATACTTGTGAATATTTGCAAAAGCATACCAGTTTGATCGATCGATTGATTTTTGTTGTCTGCTGTGACACGCAACCTTTGCGCTATTTTAAAATCCCATCTTGCACTTTATACTAAAAATAGACTTGAAATTTGGCATTTCAGGAGAAATATATGGCAAGACGTTTGTTCATTAATAAAATCAACATTCGATCATTGAATCGAGGCGCAATTTGAATATTGGATCATTCATTTCACGAATGGATTATTCAATCAACGAACGGAGTCAATTTTCCAATAATGAAGTCATTAGTCCGTTAACGACAGGAACGCCTGACCGGCTTTGACTATAAAAGAAAACCAATAAGAACTAAGAATGGACAGAGTCAGACTCCCTTAGAGACCACGCGAACAAGCATCTCTGAGTAATAACCGGACTGTTGACAAGAATTTACTTCCAGGATCGGTTTCTCACGATGAGAAAGTACTATATCAGAACGTGTCCTTTATTAAAGGAACAAGGCTTCGCGCTCTCTCTGTAAGTTGCAGAAGCCAGAATATCAGGTATCCCAAGAAGGCGAAATGTTGGATTACGTGTCAACTCAATGAGACAACCAGCATCAAAAGTCAGGTGGACTGTTGAGAATCAAAAGAAGGAACCTTTCACTAATAGTTATATCGAACATTAGAAGCACTGAAGAATATATGACGGTGTTGCCTTTCTCAACTTCAAGTGGAGGTTTGAATTCTACTTTTAACGAATTGCGACTTTGTGACATTTTCCACGGGTTTTTTTATAGTCCAGAGTACCGTTACGTTATTAAGGACCGGTAGTTGCCCATGTTCCAAGTGTTGGACCCAGAGAGTCCATGTTTCCCAGTCACGAATGTCAGTAAAACTTAAATGGAGAATCCAGTCCTCAAGCAGCAAGTTAAGAATAATGATATTTGTCATTGGTTTTCACTTCTGTGTTTAAAAGCTATGTTGTGAATGGTAACCTTTTCTATGAAGTTTCTCTTCAAAGCGACTTTTCTACTTTGACTGAATATAGCGCATCAGCTGAGGACAGCTGAACCTTAAGGAGGGAGGAATGTTACGAGAGATTTTTCAGGTAGAAAGTAGGATCCTCTATAGTTAGAAAATATCGCTAAGCTTTGTGATCGTAAAGCAAATCTTATAGATGTTTTAACCTGCTGCCGGAACAAAGCATTTGGAATATGAAATTAGCTTTAGGTTGTAAGGGTGCGAAGAGCAACATATCTAGAATTTCCTCTATTTAGTAATCTTACGCAAAGGAAACTGAGTTGTCCAAATGCTATTGGCTGTATCTCGTATATGACAATAAGCCTTTCAGTGAGAGTTTTGAGTTCTGCCTATAACCGAATGAGTCAAGACCAGCAATAAAACGACTGCATGTTCCTCAACGAAGTGATCCACTTGATGTAAGGATCTTGGTTAGTAGCAGGGCACCTCTCGCTCAACCATGGAGCTTAATTCCCCTAATAAAAGTCCCTGTTACACATTAACAAAATGCCTGGGTTACGCTGCGAGGGGACGTAATGCTCCTAGTCGATTCACGCCACAGCAACTCGATCTAGCCACCGATCTTGTTGAGGAGGCATCTGGTTCGTTCAATGCGTTGGACTGGACACGAGACTTTCCACAGACTTTTCCTGGGGAACTTGATGTATTCTCATGCAAAAAAAAAAAACAAACGAACAAATGGCAGTTCCGCTAAGCGAAAGATGATCTTTATTGCATTTTCTAAAATTTTGGCTACACGTGCTTATTTCATTGCCCTTTACAGAACTTTACGTGGTACTTTACATTGCCTTGTTCAAAGAACCAGATTACCAGCTGGTATTACAAGCCTCAGGTATCCTGCAAACCATCCTACAGTAATCAAGTGGTTTTCTTTTCGGCTACACTTTCTTGTCTTGTCATATTACCACAGTTAGTTAGCTGGCACTAACGAAGAGCTGTTATACATTCCAGAAAGTGATTTATTCAAACCATTAAAAAAAACAGGCTAAACGGTTATTTTGAAGTGACTCTTCGACCAAAATCATCATCGTCTCTTTGAGGGTGCTCAGAAGGTCTGGTATTATTTTTACCCACAAAAGGATATTGCAGTTTTCAACAATCTGATTGGTTGATGACTCAGGGTATATATGACGCAATTTCAGTTACACAACGAAAAAGAAGCCTGTTTGATCATTGCAAATCAAATTCTCCAACAGATTACCCGAAACTTGATATGATCTGAAAAGAAATTATGATGAGTTCTGTTTTTCGTTTCATTCTTAACAATTGTTTACTATCTGCAGAGGATAAACCCGTGCAACTATGTGTTATAAAAGAAAAGTCCGTGAACCAATTTCCCGTTTCCTTGTGACCTCCAAGCTTCCCGCGTCCATGCTCGAAGACTCACTGGGCAAGGA
The DNA here is from genome assembly GCA_964030785.1 of Siderastrea siderea. Classification (NCBI taxonomy): domain Eukaryota; kingdom Metazoa; phylum Cnidaria; class Anthozoa; order Scleractinia; family Rhizangiidae; genus Siderastrea; species Siderastrea siderea. The sequence goes on from OZ034967.1 coordinate 56,194,139, forward strand.
GTACCAGAAACGCGTCCTTTCTGCGAAAACTGAAATCTGCTAGGAAACGGTAAGCATTCGCAAATCCGACGCTTAGTGTTTTCTGGCGTAACACGGTGAAACAAATTGCTCCTCTCTTGAGGAAAATCAATGTTGCACAGCCCTGTTTGCTACTTTATTTTCAGGCCTCGCGTTCTCAGCCTTTCTTTGCAATTTCAGTCTAGGTTGAATTGGATGTCCCTGACTAGCACTGTCTCATCCTGACCACGGCTAGGTTTATAGATTAAAAATGGGAACATTCAACGTTGAGATAGGATGTTGGTTCCTTTAAATCGAGCATGCCTCTGAAGAAACCGTTGTCGAACTTCACAAAAGTAGTAGACTTTTTACAGAAGGTACAAGAAATACCATGCAGCTTCCTCTATACTAGCAGCTCACTCTTCCGTTCTCAAAGTTAATCTTTGGTTTAAAGTTTCAGACTATTTATATGATAGTTACAGAACATATATAGTTTCCTATGGTACTGTTTGCTGACTTTCGAGTCTTTGAACGAAGGAATGGCCTCTGTGAAAGAAGTACCAAACTGTGACCATCTTTTCAGTGCTCTTTTTATTATGCTGTACAAGATGGATCTAACTGAGAGAATTCCTGTAGTTAAGTCGTGACCATTCAAATGAAAGATCTTCGATTAACAGAACTTTCTTAGGGTGATGTGAGTTATGCTGTAGTCTGTGAATGAATTCCTAAAGTGTGTTTATTCAGGTGAAAGGTATTGGACATTACTGTCCTGTGATGATGTTCTCCTCCTGTACAAGGTGGTACTAACTTTCTAGTCTCTAGATGAAGTTAATTCTTAAGTGTCGCCGTTCAAATGAAAGCTTCTGAGCACTATTTACCAGTGGCTCTGTTTATTATGCTGTACAAGGTGGTTCCACAGGCAACATATTACGCTTTGGTTACCCGATGGTGATTCTAGACTTTAAATGCGTTGATGAAATCCTAAAGTGTGAGCATTAAAATGCAAGGTAGTGAGTACTACTTTCCAGTGGTATAGGTTGTTCTAACTTTGAATGCTGTTAGGCAGTGCTTTTCTGTCAATGATAGGTTATATATTTTTTTCTGGGCATTTTGCATTTCATGGTGAAGATTCTGATTGTTTTTCATTTTTCGAACTTGCTTTTAGGAGTAAAAGCCTAGACAGTTCGAAAAAACATTATCAGTCCAACACCAGTTCGAGGGACTTGGCAGCCAGGGTCGTACAGAGGATCCACACCATACTGCCCTCTAGGGCCAAAATTAGTGTTGAAACCACTGTTACACAATCCGTGTCCAATGTTCAGAGATGACCTGCAATCACAGGCATCATCATCTAACAGAACTGACTTGACGCCGTCTTGGTAACGGTACATGAATGAATCTTGAGTTGCCTCTGGTGCGTTGCCTTGTAACACCTGCGGTGACCAGCTTGCTTGATTTTTTACCTCCCCGTCAAGAGTAATCTGGTGATCATGGAATGCTCGCCAAGCCGCATGCGCCACTGTGTTGTTGGAATCGAAACTCCATTTGTACCAGGTACCATAGGTATCGACGGCAAGCATCTCAGTGGAGTCTTCGTTGGCTGCCAAGGGAAGGCGACCAAAACAGAAGGGAGCGATCGCTTTGCAATGACCGACGAAGTCGTAAGCAAGGACATCATTTTCCCCAGCTGGCCACGGAGTATTAGCATCAATCCACCAGAAAGCTGTCCAGTTTCCACTGCTATCGGAGAAAACGCAATCTACAAAGGATAAATAAATGTAATTCTTTCGATTATTCCAGAGTCTCGTCTGGCAATATATACGGCGGAAAAACAAAAAAAAACACTTGCGGTTTTGTGATGGATGGATGGATGGATGGATGGATGGATGGATGGATGGATGGCCAGCCAGTAAGGCAGGAAACACAAGTCACGTATCTTAAGTGATAGATACAAGACTTAGTATAACCTGGCACATTGCTAACAACATTAGAAAAGCTAAACTGGCACTTGGACTCATTAGATATGCTGCGAAACGAAACGTCACTTAGCAGTTTAGCACAGCTGATATTGAGCAGACTGCAGTATGAGTTACACCTGTGCTCTCCAATCTCGGATACCCAGTTCGCTAGTATGGACCGCGTCCTGTGCCAAGATTTGCGAATCATCTCCGGGGCAACCTCCAAAACATCTGAAGAAGCCAGCCTTTATGATATGGGTTTCACTAGTATGCAGCACTCTTACAGACTCCAAGCCGCTCAGCAACACGTCAGAGCCTTCACTACAGAGAATCACCCGTTATATAACGAACTTCACCACCACGAGGACGTTACAGTAAGACTCAAGTGTGTAACTCCATGACCCTGGCACCAAGGAACGTGGAGGAAGATGTGGTACCACTGGGGAAATATAACATCAGATCCATGGGTTCTGTACAATGACAAACCCTTAGTGATTGACCCTGGGGGAGACCGGAGCTGGCTAGAGAGAGATGGCGCCATCAACAATGCCGAGGTATCCTAATACTTAAAATCCATAGATGCTAACATCGTTATTGCTACGGATGGCTCGTTCCATGATAATATCACTGCTTAGGGTGGGGCAGTTTGAAGGAACAACAGTAAAGCATTTAAATGGTGTGCTGGATGGCACGGTAACACCAGCTCCTTTAGGGCCGAGTCAGAAATCTATGAGGATGCTCTGATCTGGATGGAAAGTAACACCGTGGAGGAAGACAATGAAGTCATTGTTACTGACTCACTGAGCCTCGTAAGCAAGGCTGCAATGTGGTCACGTGAAATAACCTTGGGTCAAAACTATCAGTAACGTCAAGGCCAATTACCGAACTGGCATTAGGTAGAATGAGACTGCAGACTAGTTGGCAGAAGCAGCAGAACCTATCTATTCCATTCAATTGCACCCAAATGACGTCAAGAACAGGCTGTATACAGAGGCTAGAAAGACCCCTCCGCCTAGACGAACCTGGCGGTCTTTAAGTAGAATGGAATCTGCAGGCATTGGATATGGACCCAAACAGCACATAAGAGGAACTGCAAGGCGGATTAGCACTCAACAAATCCTTGGGAGTGATATCCATGCGGGCACTAAGAGAAATACTCAGGGCAGGATGGTCTTAGTACTAGATCCTATGAGGTTGTCCAGAACCAGAACCAGAACCGGTTTTGTACATGTACCAAACGTGGAATGGAGTGAATTCAGTTAAAAGAAATGCGTTGGCAAACCAGCTTCCAAACCAGGAAGGTGGCTATAAAGTTTGAGTCTATGGACTAAATCCTTAATTGTGACGATTTATATTTGATGAAAGCTATTGAGCAGTTCTTTCCTGTGATTACCGTATGTGCAAAGACGGCCAAAATGTAGGCAAATTTTAAATTTACATGGTGAGAAATGACCCCTAAATTTCTACCCGGTAAGTTTAAAACTAGCCTGCAATCGTCTGCGAATTATAGGACGCGATGTCTTGGGCGGGCGAGAATCGCGCCTGTGCCTCACATGCACCGTATAATTTACAAACGTCTGTCAGCATCCCATAGTTTTGGGCTCCTGTGCCTGTTAATTAGGCTTGTTTAAGCTAGTTTTACACTTGTACCAAGGAAATTTAAGTTTTACTAGCTCCACTGTTAATGTAATTTCAATAACAAAGCGTTAAGTACCTGAAAACTTGTCCTCACAGTTTTGTCCTAAGAACAGTGGAGGACACTGGCAACTGTAACTGTCCTGTTCGTACAATGGAACACATGTTCCGCCATTACCACACGGTGCCTTGTCACATGGGCTCTGCCACACGAAACGAGAACATTTCAATTAAGACTTTTGCTCTGATTTTCCAAGGAGCGGATGATTTTATTAGAGTGGACAAAGCCTTATCCAACGAATATTGTTTGTTGGTTGGTACATATGTTTTTTATTGAATAGATTTATCGAGATATTCATTCACTGCGCAAAGATCTAAATTATCCGCTATGTGGAGAATAGGAGCAACAGGTAACCAGTAGATCGTACAAGACTAGCAGAAAGCAGTCCTAACATTGCGATCTGCATCTTAAAAACGACATTCAGTAAGAATCAAGCATTATTTTATGCTTAGAAATAGGTATTGGTAAAACTAGAAACCTGGTGTAGCTCGTTTCCGCCAGAAGAGCTTTAATTTCGACTATCGCATTAATGATGTCAATTCCACAGAAACGAAATCTTGAAAATCCGTACTATATAAACTTGCATCGGGCGCAGAAAAAAGAAAAAGATATACACTTTCTGTCAACAGAGCAAGTCTTCTTCATTACCTAGATATTAAACACCAGTAGTGGTATTAACTGAACACAAACAAATCGCTCATTGTTTGTGCGCATCCTTACTGCGCAAGTAATTCATGTCGCAAACTCATGCCACGTCAGTTGCCACGTCATGCATCGAGCGCGCGCGCTTCGTAAGAAATGCAGACAAATACAGTGGTGGTGGGTATTTTTGTATCCATAAACGTGCTTAACTCTCTCAAATGCACTGTGATCCCATTCTTTTTCGATATATCACTTTCTTTGTTAGTTTTCTTTTTTTTTAATTTTTTTTTTTTTATTAAATTTATTTGCATATTTCACACATACAGTTACATACATACATAGCATATTAACTCACTCTAACACTCGGTGACAATAACTCAGTCTCACTCTCACAATAACAACATTAACTCTCACAGTAACAATATTAACGCACTCTCACTCTTACACATAAAAACATTACATTATTGCATATCCGTTTTAGCCTTACAATGTATGAATATACCTTTATAAACTAAATAAATCTATAATAGAGTTACAATATCCATTTTTCTCTAAATTTATCTAAATTGTTATTTTTCGTACAAATATACTTTTCAGTTTCATATTTTAAATTAACTTTAAATTTAAAGCCACGTACGTTTGGAAGTTCTTTATTTCTTCTACAATCCCATAAATATATTTTTCCTAGGAGTAACAGGTAGTTAAGTAAGAGGCATCCTGGTGTTAGAACACCAATTAAAACTTCTTTCCAATTAAGATGTATTTGTTGACTTGTCCAAGACAGATAATAGGACTCAAAATCTTTCCAAAAAGAGCTTGAGTGTGAACAATCATAAAAGAAATGCTGCAATGTTTCTGATTCCTGCTTGCAGAAAGAACACAGATTGTCTGAAATGTAACCAATTTTATGTAATTTTGAATTTGTGTAGAGTATGGAGTTCAACACTTTGTACTGAAAAGCCTTTACATATGGCTCAAAAGTGACAGAATGGGGGAGTAAAAAAACATTTTTCAATGCTTCGTCTGATAAGTTTAGGTCACTTTTCAATTTTTGCGCAAGATTAGGAAGACGTGCCTTCTTAAGAGCGGCTTACTGTAACGATCACCTATACCTATGCAGGATAGAAAAATTCGATTTTCTCAAACTTTGTCACAATAAAGGGTTTTGCTAACTTGTTTCAAAACTGCAACTCTGAAGTTGTTTCGATTTTTATTTTTTTGTCGAGACGGTGTTTTGTATTTGCCCACCAAAAGCACCCGAAATCGACCCTAAAATCCCACTTTAGTTGAAAGCTAACTAGCCAACATAATATCCGTAGCAGGAAAATCTAACCCATAGCATTACAATATAATCTTTCAACAGTTATTCAGCGCTACCAGAACCGAAGGTAATTTGAACCCCAATTTTTTATTAAATTGTAAAAATTATAACCTGCGAAGGCGTTGCGTTACTTTGAAAATTAGGTCAAATTCGTGGGCCAAAAAGTCAACGTGGTACATGGATTTACCTATCAAAACTATTATTCAGGACAAAAGTATCACTCCATCTTAGCTTTTATCGTAAAACTAGCTTGGGTACATAAAACGAAAAATTTTGAGAGCGTCTTGAAAAGATGGCACTTGAGCTTGTTGATTGACATTTTGACCTTTTACGCTGCGAGTGCTATCACAAACGTAAGTCAAGAAATGTTCGAATGTGGGTCTACTCTCCCGAAAAATAGTCTTTTGGGCATCTTGAATATCTGAGGGTTATTTATAAGTCATTACTAAGCTCCAAACGAGTATATTTAGCAGAGGTTTATTTGAATTACAAAATGTACATTTGACAGTTGGCAAGTTTGCTCACGGCACGCGACACAATATCAGTTTATAAATCAGCACATCGACAAAAACATCGAGAAACCTAGTGGAATAGACTGTAAAAAAGTACTTGGAAGTATTTCTTACCTTAATCCAGCCTAGAGAGATGGTGATATTACTGCTCAAGCTTAAATGAAACGCGAGCGAAACGTTCGCTGCTTCGAAACATTTGCCAGGTTACATATTAACTGGCAGACACAGGGATCCCAAGCGCGCGTAAGAGTGTCATTCTTGTGCCTCGCATTTTACAGGCTACATATCAAACACTTAGAGAAGCTACGATGTGCTGTTCACTTAATACGATTGCCAACTCACGACTCGCTTTCTTATTGTTGTAAGCAGTAATCACCTCTGCATTGTGGTAGCTATAGGCTTCTGAGTACGTTTATAAGCCTCACTCTATGTACCTAAATACCGTTATTATTAGCATACACTCCTTTTTTTATGAGAACGTAAATTTTTTTAGCTGAGGCTGAACCGAAACCGAATGTTGTTATTTTTTTTGGCGATATGAGCCTGAAACATTCTTAACAATAAATCATAGCTCTGAATGAAAGAAAGAACAAATAGGTCAAATTCTACCAATTCCCTAAAAATTGTGCGTGTTTCAGGTGTTTGCTTTATTAAAATTCTAGCATTTGAGGATCATTTAGGCTGTAAATTACTCTGACCAAGTTATTACACTGTAGTTTATTCTCACATATCTTAGTGTACAAATATGAAGACAACGTAAAGGCGTTCTTAACAAAATCTTAGCCTGGGTATGTTCTTAGCATGTTCTTAAAATTTTGGCCAATCCCAGCCTCAATGTTCTCATAAAAAAGGTTCTTATATAAAAAAAAGAGTGTATATAATTTAGATAAAAAATAAAATTAATGAAAAATACTGAAAAAGATGTAGCGAATAATACGTTGCGGGAAAAAAGAAAGAAATCTGGCAAAGTCTTTGACCGGCGGGCGGTCGACACGCGCTTCACTTAGCAGGCGACTTTCGCGCTCGATTTTTTATGACTATCCCTCCCTGAGCAGAAAGAGAGACTGTTCGTAGTCTAACTAGGTTGGATTTATATGTGGAAAGCGTCCTGCGTACTAGTAGTGTCAGCAATATCGAAATCGATCTGACCCATGTGGTAATAAAGAAAAAATATGGTATAATTTCATGATGCATTTCCTAGTCCAGCAAGCACAAGAGCCTTTGCTTTTGCTTCCATTTGTTGTGCAACTCAGCACGTGCCTCAGCCCGTATTTTTGGTATTATATGGCCCTTCTGCACGAGAAGAGGAACTGAATCAGTTTCACAGCTTGAGTGCCACCACTGCTAGGTGACACCACTGGAACTGGCTTCTGAATCCAAGCGGCCCTGTGCACCGAACTGATAGAGAAATCAACTTGTTTCTTCATGTTGAAGGCTGCATCACTCCTACACCTTTTTCATCAATACCCGCATCAGTTGAAAGCCAAGCAAAAAGAATGCGGTTTGTTTGCATTCGCACATGAGCCGCTTCATCATATGATGCTATCAAAAAAGTAAAAATCTTAACCCTATGGCATTTTCTGTTTTTGTGCACTGCATTTGTTCTTGGGTTTCCTCCAAGAGACTGCTGTTTTCGGTACGGCTGTTTCTTCTGCAGCTTCGACTGGCATTTCCAATTGTCTCTCATCGAGCCTTCCGTGGCACTGCCGAATTACACACATATATTTCATTTTCAGCAGTATTCATAATGCATAAGTCAATTCCAGCAATACCCATCGCCCCCCCTCCCCCCCCCCTCCTCCTTGGGCCAACATCTGGCATTAGAGAAAAAAAGGCAAATTCCTGGGGGTGGGGAAGACAAATAACTCCGTCAAATGCCCCTAGGTGGGACCAAAAAAGAAGGCAAATGCTCCACCCCTGGAATCATCCAGAAAGCAACACTGCTCAAGATTTAATAAATCATAACACCCATCATTATTTTCAATGTTGTTTGGTTGTTTACTGTGCGTCTATCCTCCAGTTGTTCATTTGGTTTAATGCTACTTATCAATAACACGCCAAATTGTGTACACGACAGTTGCTTTTGGTTCACTATTTCGTTCAATTATTCGTTCATTTATTTGATTTTGACGTGCACAATTCATAAGTGTTTATTTAATATGCTAAAAAATGCTGTTAAAAATATATTAAGTTATTGAAGAACTGAAAATGCATGATCTTTACTTAACAAATGGCCAGAAACGAAAAAGCTTTTTACGAAAGTGATCATCTTGAATAACTTTTAAGATCCATTTATTACGTGCGTAACCAAACCCTGACATGGGTGTCAAATGCCCCAGGGCCGCCTGGTGGGTAGGCAAATGCCCGACCCCCGGGCAGTGAAAATTTTTAGATGCCCCACCCCCGAGATTAAAATGTCAGCAAATGCCCAACTAATTCCCGGGGTGATGGGTACCGCTGGAATTGACTGATGCATTTAACATCGTTTCAATATTTTATGTTTTAGGGTAAATTTGTCGGCGAGAGTCTATACACTGTAAAAATATAAAAATTAATCTTTACCCCGAGCATATGCCCTGATAAAAGGAAGTGCTAAACCGTATTTCACGCAAATAACTCTCCAATTACATCCCCGGACATAAGTGCACCAATCCACCTGACAATCTAAAATATTTTCTTTTCCTTCCCTTTATTATGAGAAAATGAATTATTTACATTTAATTATTTCAAATCACTTTGCAACTCTTTGGGAAGTAACACACCAGTGGAGTGGAATAGCTGCCTGGAATGGGACAGGGCAGGTCATGGGCTCCTGGACAGGGTATACTGTAAACCAATAAGGGTAATTGTATTGCCCAATATTTTGGTGAGACAAAACTCACCTTTCTGCGTGGTCTTGGGTATCTTTTTGCACAGCTTCTTACAACCATATATTGCACTGTTGGCACTAGAACCACATGTTTCTCCAACAAGTTTGGCAAAGCGACATGAAGCCAAATAACAGGTTGCACTCAGACTGAGCCTCTTGAAATTATGTCAAACCACCAATATAACGCACAGCAAATACGGGATTGCGGAATTTATAATTGTAGTGGAAACATACATGTCTAGGTGTGATAGGACCAAATGGCTCTTTGATTTACGATGAATAATGAGAAGTGTAAGAAAACAAAGCACCAAAATTAAAACAAACAAAAAGAGTCGGGAAAATGTAGCAACTAAGACGCAAGCTATCGTGCGAGCTTGGGACGCCTGTGCCTGTCAGTTAATATGTAACCAGGCAAATGTTTTGAAGCAGCCGGAGCGTTTCGTTCACGTTTCGTTTCGTTCAAGCTGGCGATATCACCATCTCTTATCAAGATAGGCTAGATTAAGGTAAGAAATACTTCCGAGTATTTAGTTAACAATCTATTCCACCAGGTTTCTCGATGTTTTTGTCGATGTGCTGATTTATAAACTGATATTGTGTCGCGTGCCGTGAGCAAACTTGCCAACTGTCAAATGTACATTTTGTAATTCAAATAAACCTCTGCTAAAAATACTCGTTTGGAGCTTAGTAATGACTTATAAATAACCCTCAGATATTCAAGATGCCCAAAAGACTATTTTTCGGGAGATTAGACCCACATTCGAACATTTCTGGTCTGATGTTTGTGATAGCACTCGCAGCGTAAAAGGTCAAAATGTCAATCAACAAGCTCAAGTGCCATCTTTTCAAGACGCTCTCAAAATTTTTCGTTTTATTTACCCAAGCTAGTTTTACGATAAAAGCTAAGACAGAGTGATACTTTTGTCCTGAATAATAGTTTTGATAGGTATATCCATGTACCACGTTGACTTTTTGGCCCATGAATTTGACCTAAATTTCAAAGTAACGCAACGCCGTCGCAGGTTATCATTTTAAAAATTTAATAAAAAATTTGGGTTCAAGTTACCTTCGGTTCTGACAGCGCTGAATAACTGTTGAAAGATTGTATTATAACACTGTGGGTTAGATTTTCCTGGTACGGATATTATGTTGGCTTGGTAGGTTTCGACAAAAGTGGGATTTCAGGGTCGATTTCGGGTGCTTTTGGTGGGCAAATACAAAACACCGTCTCGACAAAAAAATAAAAATCCAAACAACTTCTAAGTTGCAGTTTTGAAACAAGTTAGCAAAACCCTTTATTGTGACAAAGTTTGAGAAAATCGAATTTTTCTATCTTGCATAGGTATAGGTGATCGTTACAGCAAGCCGCTCTTAAGTACTAACAGAGAATAGTAATCTTTTGATTTTTTTTTGGTTACGTCAAAAAGGTCATTGACCAAATTAAAAGATGGGTTTTGGAATTGATACACGTAATCTAGATTGGGATTTCGTAGGTTAGGGGGAATTGAATGACGCAAACCAGTCCATTCCAGAAAGTTGGTCTTTTCTAAGTGTTTTTCAACTAATTTGTAAGAATCGATATTATTGAGGTCAAATCGAAGGTCTCTTGTAGTTTGGATTCCATAGTGAAAATACTTTATATAAAATACTGGTTTATTATTGATTCTGATTTCCTGGTTATTCCAAATAATGTATTGCCATCTGTTGTCAACTGCATTGTCTTCGCGAAACTGAGACCACCATTCCAATAGTTCTAAGTAGAACTGCGAATTAATATTGAGATCTTTAGTGTTGTAGTTACAACTGAAAAGAGCCAAGCCACCTGTTTCTTTTAAGAGATAGTTTAAGTAATTTTTCCATGCTCCCGAGTTTTCGCCAAAAATTCTTTTGAGCCAGGAGAGGCGGATAGATTTAATCATGCTTTCAATATCAACCATGTTAAGACCTCCACCTTCATAATTATGAATTACAGATACTCTGGTCACTTTATCTTTACCGTTCCATAAAAACTTGTAAATCAAACCGTTCAGTTCTTTAATAATATTTTTGGGTGTAGGCAATACAGAGGATAGGTATACAATTTTTGGGAGGAGCAGAGTTTTAATTATGGTAACTTTTCCGTAGAGGGATAGCCCCCTGGACGACCAAATATTGATCAACTTTTTTATGTCGTCAAGTTTGTCGGAGAAGTTTTTCAGATAGAGCAATTGTTTGTCATATGAGAAGAAGACTCCGAGGGCTTTTATTGGATCTTGAGGCCATTTAATACCGAGGGGTTTCATTTCACTATCTTTCAGCGTGCCTATCCACATCCCCTCCGTCTTTGATCTATTTATTTTCAAACCTGACAACTTTTTAAATTCGTCTAACAGCTGAAAGAGTCTATGTGCCGATTCTATATTAGAAAGAACTGCAGTTGTATCATCAGCGTATTGGAGGAGTTTAGTTTCCTGTTGTTCAATTGCAATCCCTTTTATTTCCACATTATCCCTTACCGCAATTGCCAATATCTCTACAGCTAGAAGAAAAAGATAAGGTGACAAAGGGTCACCTTGTCTGACACCGCGAGTGAGATAAAAGTATTCTGAAGACAGGCCGTTATTAATCACACAACTTTGAATATTCTTATAAAAAGTCTTTATCCAACATTTGAATTCGGGACCAAAATTGAAAGCATCCAGACAATGAAACAAGAAATTCCACTCTAAAGAGTCGAAGGCTTTTTGGAAATCAATAAATATCAACAGGCCAGGTATATTATTCTTTTCTGTAAAATCCATGATGTCAAAAATAGACCTGATCGTCTCACCGATATAGCGGTCTTTAACGTAACCGCTTTGATTGCAATGAATGATATGCGGCAGAATATTTTTTATTCTTGTGGCAATTACTTTCGAGATTATTTTAGCATCTACATTGACGAGAGAGATAGGCCTCCAATTTTCTATGAACGTGCGATCTTTACCTTTTTTTTCAATCAAAGTAATGACAGCTTGTCTCTGGGAATTGGACATTTCTTCCTTTTTAAAGGACTCATTTACACAATTAATAAACGGTTCGCAAATAAGATTCCAGCATTTCTTATAAAATTCAATTGGTATTCCATCATTTCCCGGAGACTTATTATTCTGAAAACTTTCCAAGATCTCACTACATTCTTCAGCTGTAATTCCGCCTTCACATGATTGCTTTTGTTCTTCAGATAATTGGGGAATGTTCAAATCATCTAGAAACGACTTTACACGATCAGAGTCTGTTGCTTTTGTTTGATATAAGTTCCGATAAAATTTCTTTTGTTCTGATAGTATATGATATGGATCCGTTGTTATAACACCGCTTATTGACAATTTTCTAATATGTTTTTTGACATGGTTTCTCTTTTCCAAATTCAGAAAGTATTTAGTACTTCGTTCACCGTGTTCATGCCAGCGGGCTCTCGCACGTACGATGATTCCATTTGTTTTCTCTTCATAAAGCAATTCCAACTTCTCTTTGATTTCATTTAAACGCGATCTATTTAAATCATTAGGATTATTTTCATGAAGCCTGGTTGCTTCTTCGTATTCTTGTTGAAACAAGTTTTCTTTTTGGTTTCTTTTCTTGGCCTTCTCTTTAGAGTATTTAATTGCGTGCATTCTGATATTGTATTTGACCCAATCCCAAACGCAGCGTTTGTCAGATAATTGATTTTCACCCTCAGACGTTCATCGAGGTATATTGGCACCCAAATATTTTAAGTATTCTTCATCATCTAACAGAGAAGCATTCATTTTCCACATTCCAGGGCCTTTTGCTTCTCCAATTCTACCGAAGACTATGCTAATAGCTGCGTGATCAGTTCTTATTGCAGGAATAATATCAGTTGAGTCGACAAAATCGCAGAGATTATTAGAAATTAGCCAGAAATCTAAACGACATAATATTGTGGGGGACTTTTGGCCCCACGTGTAACTTTTTGTCAGAGGATGTTTAACCCTCCAAATATCAACAAGATCTAACTCGTTTTGCAGGGTTCCTATACTCTCCACGACCGATTTCCTTGGGATCATTATTCCACCTCGCTTGTCTAGAATTGGGTTTAAAGGACAATTGAAGTCTCCACCTAGAATAATGTTTTCTTCAGAATCTAAATTTTCGATTTGAAGCAAAGTGTGCAATTTTCTAAAAAAAAAGGTCGAGTCTTTATCTTTGTTTGGTGCGTAAATGTTCACGAGTACATACACTTTATCATCAACTTGAACTTTTGAGATAATAAAGCGCCCCAAGGGGTCTGCAGTTGTAGAAAGTTCCGTGCAATTAGCTTTGTTACTTATCAGAATTGCGGTCCCACATGAGTTGGGACTACCATGTGAAAAAAGCATTTTACCACCCCATTCATTTTTCCATTGTTTTTCAGACGCTAAAACCGCGTGTGTTTCTTGTAGGAAAATTACATCTGCATTCTTTCGGCGACACCAGGTGAAAATTGTGCGTCTCTTCTTAAAATTACTGATGCCTCTTACATTTAGAGAAACAATTTTCAAATTACCTACCAGAATTTAGCTTACGTAAACAACGATTTCCAAACCGGTTAAGTTTAATCGTTCCGAGTAAGCTAAGGATCGAAGAAATTAAGAACCATAATAAGTATATGCTTGGTTCTTCTATAGAGGATGTGAAAGCAAATATATTTAATTTTGTAAGATCTAAATACGAACATGCGAAATTGGTACGGACAGAATTATAATAAAGGTACACATACAAACAAAAATACATGTAACCCACCTCTGAGAATGAAAGATGGAAATAAGAAGACTCCATCTAACATTCCTACTGGAGCTCCGTTCTTTACCCACTAGCGAGATGCTGGATTAATTCAAAACAACTCAAAATATCATGTGTTTTGAGATGAAAATCGGTCACAAAATTATGACAATTCAGTGTCTCATAAGGATATTATTCTGGAATAAGTTCCCCATTAATATACAGTAAATCCGGCTTGCTTGGATGAAAAAAGGCCGTCTTACCTGCCTCTTTGGCGGCTTTGAATTTTGGCATTTGGCGGCGCCTTGAATCTTGAATAGATTTAGGAAAGTCTGGATAAATGCGTATCACCTCATGACGAAGCGATCTTCCAAGCTTTGAGATTCTCTGCCTATCTTTGAATCGAAGAAATCGGGCTATTATCACTCTAGGGCCTTTAGCATTTCTCTTGCCCAGGCGGTGCACTCTTTGAAACTCAATTTCTTTAGGATTCTCAACCTTTAAGACATTAGCCATAAACTCTTGCAACACCGCTGCTGTATCTTCGTAATTTCCCTCTTCTGCCGAAGCTTCGTTTATACCTTCAAACAGTAGATTTTCACGTCGGGAGTACGCTTCCAAATATGCCATTTCTTTATTTAGGCGTGCTATTTCAGCCTTCGAGTTATCTTTGTCCGCTGCTTGAGTTGATTTCAGGTTTTCGAAGGTGTCTGACATAAACTGCACACTTGCGTTCAATTCGCCGATTGCTTTCTCGGAGACGCGGCTCTTAGATTCCAAACTTTCTACCCTGAGTGTTAGCTGATTAACTTGAGTTTCTACCGCTTCGAGTTTACTTAAAGTTTTGTTGATTAAAATCTCTAAGTTATCCAGCTTCTCTAACTTGTGAGATATAAGTTTTAGACTCTCAGCAATGTCCGCCGACATGTTGGAATGGTATGTGAATACCTCGTCGTCGTCTGGAGAAACTTTCCACACAATTTCTGTTGCTCTGTACCGTTTGTCAATGGGTGAGGATGATTCACTTTCTTTACCACTGGAGTTAGTCGAATATCTGTGTTTTCTTTTCGAAGTCATAAGCCATAGAGTCTTCGATTTTAGTGGGTTTTGTCGGAGCTCCCGCGGAACGATCCTACTCCAACGGCATCATGGTCCAACCTCTCTTTGTTAGTTTTCTGCATTTTGTCCAAAAACAAAAAAAAATTCTGAACGTGAAAAGTGGTAATTTTATTGCTATTTGTACTCAAATATGATCGAATTTTTCTACGAATTCAGGTATATGTTACTTACAACTATCCTTCTGCGAAGCTAACTTTACCTGAAGAAACAATATTACCTGCAAAAATGTACTAAGTAGGGTTATGTGCGGTGAAATACATAAATCAGCATTATCTAGACTCCCCCAAGTAACTTATTTTATTCCTTGTAACAAAAAGCCGATTTCGCCTTACCTAACCAAACCTTCTAAAAACACAACATTTCCAATACGCTTTACCTCCGAAACAAGCACGGTGACCCCCCAATTTTTTGCTTTTCTGACATGATTTGGTCATTATCTAACTACAGCAAAATTTTGGAAAACGATTATGGGCGCGAACGTCCTTAAACCTTTTTTTATCGTTTGTTTTTGTTTTGCTCGCGCTCTTGTACTTGGGCACTAGAACTTTCTCACAGCATGATTTTGTGAGAAATGTTTTGTCGTATTATCATTGAAAAGGTTCTCCGTCTCACCAAATGCGGAAATTCCCACGAAAATGTTAAGAATTAATATAAATTGGACTGGTTACTAACAACAATCGGTTTGTTAGAATAATAAATAAACCAAAACCTTGTTACATTATGGCCGAGATACCGCCACCTGCTTTCCTCCAGAAAATTATGGCTGTACACAGGCTACTCAAATAACTATTCACATTAGTTTTAAGTAAAACTTTTTGCTATCTGAGAAACGCAAACTTTGGAATTTACGTTATATAGACGTGCTTCCTTCGTTAATATAGTGTACCAATAAGGAACTCCAACAAGGAAGCTGATGATTTTGCCATCGAACAATTTTCAACTCAAATGCGTCGATTTTTAATTCACGAAAAGTCATGTAGACTTAAAACTTTGTACCATTTTGTAATGCCAGATGTCAGATTGACAATACCATCTATACTTACTTTTTATGCAATTAAATCCGTCACAAAATCTTTAGACTCCTTTAGGTCTTCTTTTAACAGTGAGAATTTCCTCGACTTTTGAAAGTCACAAAAATTAAACACTTCAAAATTCATACGCAAGAAAGAAATAGCTCGTTGCCACAACTCAAATAAGAGTTACATCCATCTTTTAGAATTTTTCGAAGAGTTTTAGATTTTAAAAATTAACCTCCTGAAAAAAGGTGGAACTTGAAACTCCACGCGATATTTCGCCCTGACTGGAAACTGTTTCGCAAACTCGAGAAAAAAAAAAACGTATGAAGATATATTGTATGAACACCAAAAGTCCGCCATATAAAGTTTTGTTTTCGGTTAAAATAGTTTGTGAGTTAATTGGTTTGCTATACTGAAAAACTGACTTACCGCTACAGAGAAGTGCTGGAAGGTGTAGTCGACCGTCAATTGTTGAGGAGAAGTGAACTTGTTAGATGCAAGTGGCTCACATTTGTACATTCCCTGGCCATTTCCATTTCCATAATTCACAGAAGTGTAGTTGCGGTGAATTAAACACTTGCCGCCGCAATCAGAGAAATTCTGGACATTTAGAGAATCTAAAAGATCGGTATTAAGTCTCTGATTTTCATTTCGAACAAAATTTGCGTAGCTCACACCTTTAGCAAAATCTCGGACTATCTTTTGTTCTGAAAGTATCATGCAAAAGCAAAGGATAAATACAATACTGACAAAAATTGAATAGGGCATGATGGCCTTTATCTTAGTATAGCAGGGAGTGGGAAGGGCGGCCGAAGGAGTGGAAGGTTGGTGTCAGTATGGAATCTTTAGAGTTAACAAAAATACAGTAGAAAAAAGAGGAAAAAACAAATCGTAATAATCAAACTACATTGATAACCGAAATTTTTTCGCAAATCAAAACATGAGGAAATGAGCTCAATTAATTGCGTCTGGGGCGTTCAATACGTTGGACTAGACAAAACACTTTTCACTGTGTTTTCCTGGCGAACTTGATGTATGTTGATATACCAAAAAAAACAGATGGTAGTTCCGCTAAGCGAAAGATGATCTTTACTGCAAGAACTTTACATGATACTTTACAGTGCCTTGATCAAAGAACCATATTGTCATGCAGCTGGTAGTTACAAGCCTCAGATATCCTGCACCCCATCCTACGGCAATCAAATGGTTTTCTTTTCGGCTACACTTCTTTGTCTTGACTTATTACAACAGTTAGATTGCTGGCACTAACGAGGGGCTATTATACATCTTGATTTATTTAAACCACGAAACTAAAGGGTTTAGTGACTTTTAGCCGACCAAAATCATTATCATCTCTTTGAAAGTTCTCAGAAGGTCTGATGATTTAAAGGCTAGTCCACACAATGCTCCATAACAGTTGGACGTTCTAGTCCAGTCATTCTGGTGTTACTGTCAAGTTGACAGATTACGATCTATTGCTATTGTCTAACATACATACTTCAGTCCAAAGGGATGCTACAGTTTCCAGCAAACTGACTAGTTGCTTACTTATGCAAGGTATATATGACACAATACTCACTTGAATAGCGAAAAAAGAAGCCTATTTGACCATCACAAATCAAAACATGTTCTCATGTTATCCGAAACTTGATAAGATCTGTCAAGCCAACAGAAATTATTAATGAGTTTTGTAATTCGTTGTGTACAGCTATGTGTTCTTGTTGTAACGTTCATGCATGAAACAACTCTTACGTTAATTCCCTTCTGCTCTCCAAACTTCTTGCGTGCATGATCGATAGACTCATGCTAACGTGATGAATCAATTCTTAAAGATAGCAAAATTTAAAACCTTATAAAATGAAGTTAACCGCAAAACTCCCAGCCTAACCTTGACAGGATCAAGCTGTTTCCTCGGAGTGAAAACACCCTTAATGCTATAAATAAATGTCCTGGCTAATTACATATTCCCTAAAAACCTTTAAGGGAAGGGTGCCAGGAACGCATCGTTTCGGCAAAAAATTGAAATCTGCAAGGAAAACAACGTAACCTACTGTTGGCTCCACGGTAACCGACACCGAGTGCGTTCTGGCGTAACACGGTGAAAAAAGTGCACCTCTCTAGAGGGAATTCAATGTTTCACAGCCCTTTGCCACTTCAATATTCAGGCCTGGCTTTCTAGGTCTCTCTCCGCAATTTCCAAGTTGAGTCGGATGTTCCTGACTCACACTGTCTTGACCTGACCACGGCTGGGCTTATAGATTAAAAATGGGAACATCCACCCCTGAGATAGGATGTTGCTCCTTCAAATGGAACATGGAATATTTGCATCATAAAATATTGCCATTTGAGTACTAAATTCATTAATACGGAAGTGCCCCTTGTGAAAGGAATACATATTATGTAATGCTACAGCTTAAAAAAGTGCTTGATTGTAAATTGTAAGATCAGTTTGATTTTTCCCTCAGTAATTGGTTAAAAATAAACAGAACTGGACCTTTGCTGTGACTGGTTACAGTTAAGGGAACAGCGTCTAGTCAGAAAGTGCGGATCGAAGTGCACCAATGACAAACAATCACGGTGCTACTTATTATGATACACAGCCAGTCGACACGATCGCCTGATGACGACCACCAGTATAGCGGACGAAACGTCGCGATCCACATCGAAGTGACTAAACCGTGAAACAAAGGAATATTTCACTAAGCTATTATTACAAACCACAATGAATGACATCTTTCGTGACGTGGTCAGTGGTACTATGCTGTACAAAGTGGATTTAGCTTTTGAATGGAATGTGTGGATAAAATCCTAAATTGTGACCATTCAAATGCAAGATAGTAAGTGTTACTTTCCAGTCGTATTGTCTTAATATTGAGCTGTACGAGGTGGTTTTAACTTTGATTACTGTTAGGCAGTGCTTTTCTGTCAATGAAAGGGTAAATTTGTTTCTGAGCATTTTGCAGCTCAGGGTGCATATTGCGATTGTTTTCCATTTTTCAAACTTGCTCTAATAGGAGTAAAAGCTTTGACGAAAGGAAAGCAGACTAGCCAGTTCGAAAAAACAATGTCAATCCAACACCAGCTCGAGGGACTTGACAGCCAGGGTCGTACAGAGAATCCACACCATACTGCCCTCTAGGACCGTAATTAGTGTTGTAACCACCGTTACACAGTCCGTGCCCAATACTCAGAGATGACTTGCAATCACATGCATCATCGTCCAACAGAACTGACTTGACGCCGTCCTGGTAGCGGTACATGAATGAATCTTGAGTTGCCTCTGGTGCGTTGCCTTGTAACACCTGTGGTGACCAGCTTGCTCGATTTTTTACCTCCCCGTTAAGTGTAATCTGGTGATCATGGAATGCTCGCCAAGCTGCATGCGCCACTGTGTTGTTGGAATCGAAACTCCATTTGTACCAGGTACCATAGGTATCGACTGCAAGCATCTCAGTGGAGTCTTCGTTGGCTGCCAAGGGAAGGCGACCAAAACAGTAGGGATCGATCACTTTGCAATGACCGAAGTCGTAAGCAAGGACGTCATTTTCTCCAACTGGCCACAGGGTATTAGCATCAAACCACCAGAACGCTGTCCAGTTTCCAGTATCATCGTAGAAAAACCGACCTACAAAAAACGTACAGGAGGATGGTATCAAATTTACCATCCAATATCTCCGGGCTTATTATTGCGACACGGGTAATTTTTGTGCTCGGAATGTTCGGGCTTTTCGATCAGCGGCTGGTCACCAGGTCATCTGCCAACCAGGGGGAAGGCTGAGAACCTAATGAAGGTTTTCATTTCAGAATTTCATCCTAGTTTTGTAGAGCAAGGCTCCATAAAAATTTCAGATTTTTTTCATGACTTTAAGAATTGTGCTTAAAAATATAGGGTTGGTAATTAAAGAACTAAAAAGAAATTATGAAAAAAAGAAAGGTAGGGGCTTAACAAACTTTAACGAAATTGGGGGGGGAAATGGCATTTACGGTGTATAAAGGTGGTTTGACTTTACAATTCGAAGTTAAAAATTAATAGATGGATAGGCGACGGTCGATAAAAAAGTTTTTAATTTCTCTTTTATTTCTATCCTCTTTCATGAAAATTCATTGTATTGTCCCCTGCACTGGGTTTCCCCTCAGTGTAATTTCTATAACATAATTTTAAGTGCACCTGATTTCACTTTCTCGCAGTTTTGTCCCTCGTAGGCCGGCAGGCACTGACAAGTGTAGC
This sequence comes from Siderastrea siderea, assembly GCA_964030785.1. Lineage (NCBI taxonomy): Eukaryota > Metazoa > Cnidaria > Anthozoa > Scleractinia > Rhizangiidae > Siderastrea > Siderastrea siderea. Next base: position 56,214,240 of record OZ034967.1, read on the forward strand.
TGCCCTGTTCGTACAATGGAATGCATGTCCCGCCGTTAACACAAGGTGCCTTTTCACATGGGCTCTGTCATAAGAAACAATAACACCGAATTGTCCTCGTGTACTGGAACACATGGACAGAACGAAAATCCTGAACGATAGACTTCATAGCATGGAACAGTAACAAAATGTAAAAGACAAAGTACATACAAAGTCAAATCCCTCGTGTACTGGCACACGAGGACAGAACCACAACATTCATCAATAACAGATGAACCTCTGCCCTGGTTATTCAAAGAGCAAAAAATTTGTCCCGTGTATTGCTGGTTTTCACGGGACGTCATAAAATTCTAAAATCATAAATCGCGAGGTCTTCAGATTTTATATCCCCACCAGGTTGAAGATGACTTAAAAATATATCTTTTCACAAGTTTTCAGCTCGGTAACGTCTTTCGTTCTGAAAATACAGAATATTAAATTTCTGGCTTTTCACCCAACGTGACACCAACACAGCGTCCGTGACAAAGCTTTCTCCTGTGCAAAAAAGGGCTCTCCTTGTGATTCTTAGCAGTTTGGACAGTTAAAGCATTAGGAGAGAAATTAATGTGGTTGTATAGTAGTTCACGAGAGAAAAGTGATCGCTGGAAGAGCACATTCCCCAAGTGAATTCCAGATGTTTTCATTGATTTCCGGCGGCCATGTTTGTGCCCCTCTGAGGGACACCAACATGGCGTTTCCATACTGAGCTCTACAAATTTCAGTCGAACGTTTCGGCAAATAACTCAACAACGGAATACCCTACAGATCTGAGACTTGGTGAAGTTGTTTAGTTGTGTATCCTCTATAACGTTACAAATTGTTGGCTTCTTTCATCGACTGGTTTTGATTTTAATATTTTATGGCGTGACAGTGAAAACCAAGAATACTATTCATCGGTTAGCTCCTTTTCGCTGGTGTATGTTTTACTGAAGCCCCATTAGGGGGGTGGGGGGGGGGGAGTCTGGGTATCGCGAATCCCTTTGACTTTTTCGTGAAATATCCCATAGCCCCTTAATTGTGCAGTCTCGTATCCCTGAACTTCGCGTTGAATATCCCCATGTTACTTTTTCAAGTATCCCGTATTCCTATAATTTTTCCGCAAATATCCCGTATCCCCATAACCCCTAAAGGGGCCTCTTTACTCTTGGATAAAAATCCATCCACTCAACAAGGATATCCGCTCTTTAGACAACTGAAATTCCTGGCCGACATTCAATATCAAAATGGAACTTAAACTTCAAAACAGTTTTCTTGTCTTCAGAGTTTTCTTTTTCAACTGTTTTTTTTTAGGCTTTTGTGAGTAGAAAACAAAAGGAGAGAGTTTGGTCAGTAGAACTTTCTGGATTTTGTGGCTCGCTGTTGGACGCCTTAGTTGCTATGGACGCTAACATTGATCTAATTAAATGCTCAAAACTCTAATTAAGTGAACCCATCGTTTAAGCCAATCATAGAGTGCAAGGGAATTTGATCTTTATTGCCGTTTTCAACGCTCGCAGTTGGAGTTTGATTTGCGGCCGAAAACATACATCCGGCACGTTTCACCCGTCGAATTTGAAACCGTAGCGTTTTCGCCGCAATGGAAACCTGAAAATGGGCAAATATTCAAGCTTCTTCTTGAGTTGTTTTTCGAACTTTTGTAGGATCTTTCAGTGGTCGCGCTACCTGTGTGATTTTTGTCGAGTGCAGAAGCGATGATGATATATAATAATCACGAGTGCTTTTTTAATTAAAAAAAAATAAGCTCCACATCATCGAAAACAACGTGTCATCCCTAACGTAATCGTTGTGATGTATTCCGGTAATTTGCACCACAGAGATCAATTTCTTCAAAATTCCTTTGTTGTACTTTCTGTGTAGTAAGCATTTTTCGCTATTGTTTTGCGATAAGCCGCTGCCCATTCGAATTTGGTATATCGGATTATGGAATAGCAGGCACACACGTAAGCCAGAAGTAACTTAGCCAGCGATTGCGTTACAAGGCTTGAAAGCGGGAATTGAAGGGAAAGCGCGCTTTCGAAAGAACGATCATGTCACGACGCTCTCGTGAAAATTCAATCGATGAGAAACGCAGGATAAGAAACGAAACAAACAAAAGAAAACGATTGTCTCGGATTATGGAAAGAGAGGCCAAGAAAATTCGAAAACAGAAAGAAAGAGACACGTATTCGCGTGCTAAATAACTGGCTCGTGTTTACTATGCCAAATGGAAAGAACTAGCCGAACAGAATAAAAGAAGAACGCTTACAGAACCAAGGTATGACTTAAATTTTATAAACAGTGCTAATCACATTATTTAAGATCGCACTTAACATTTTTGTTTATCTGAACTGGCGGGTGTTGCACCTCATAGAGTTCGATGTAACATAAACAGTACTGATCACAAAATTTAAGATCGCACTTATCCATCTGAACTGGCGGGTGTTGCGCCTCATACAGTTCGATGTAACATAAACATTACTGATCACAAAATTTAAGATCGCACTCAATATTTTTATCCATCTGAACTGGCGGGTGTTGCGCCTCATACAGTTCGATGTAACATAAACATTGCTGATCACAAAATTTAAGATCGCACTCAATATTTTTATCCATCTGAACTGGCGGGTGTTGCGCCTCATACCGTTCGATGAAACATAAACAGTACTAATCACAGAATTAAGATCGCACTTAATATTTTTGTCCATCTGAACTGGCAGGTGTTGCGCCTCATACGGTTCGATGTAACATAAACGGTACTGATCACAAAATTTAAGATCGCACTTAATATTTTTATCCATCTGAACTGGCGGGTGTTGCGCCTCATACAGTTCGAGTAACATAAACAGTTCTGATCACAAAATTTAAGATCGCACTTAATATTTTTATCCATCTGAACTGGCGGGTGTTGCGCCTCATACAGTTCAATGTAACACAAACAGTACTAATCATAGACTCACTGAGCGGAATTGTAAAAGGAAGTCAAGAACATATCTTACTTGCTGACAATAAAAAATGTCAACTCACCCTACCCTTGCTAATTTCTAATGATAAACAAAAGTGAATGAAGCATAATTATAATAGGTATGAGAATATATATATTTTCCAATTCACCCAAATTCATTACTAGAATATTGCAGTAAATGACCGAAAACGTCAAGTCCAGGTCGTCTAATGCTTGCATGTACAACAATTTCAAATTATAACACCTCCCACCTAGCCTCCCCCTCCCGAATGTCGCACTGAAAAAGGTGGACTGACTGCGTGTCGTATTGTCTGTCACATTTACTCACCTCGCCTGACTATTAATTATTCGGCTCAGTACGGCAGGTGAACTATCGAAAAGCTGAACCGCAAGTAAAAAGAACGAAGCGAAGCGGTTCTTGCGCTCGGATGTTTCGATATTTCGCAAGCACCGTGAAAAGTTGACGTGTGACTGATGGTTAACATTCGTTTTACCAGAGAACACACGAGAGTCCAACTGTGTGCCCCGTCAAGTGTTGACGTGTGACTGACGATTAACATTCGTTTACTAGAGGCCAGAGGAGCACCCGACTGTGTGCTCTGTCAACGGCTCCTATTGTCTTCTAGCAGGTTGGGATCAAAGTTCGGTCATTGGGGGGTTCTCGTGTGACGTTGTGAGCAAAATTTTGTGTTATTATTATTGAAAAGGTTCCCTCTCGCACCAGCTGTTGAAATTCTCAGGAAAAATATTCAAAAATAATATAAATTGCACCAGTGTACTGCTTACTAAAACAACTGAGTGGTTTGCTACAATTATAAATAAATCATCACCTCATCACATTAGTATTAAAAGAGAAAAAACTTTTGTTGAGCCGAAAAACGAGAACTTTGATATTTTCGTTATAGATCGGCTTCTCTCGGTTATCTAAGCCTGACGCTGTTAGCAAGAGAGAATTCCTACACAAAAACTATCAGTACTTTTGCAGTACAACGATTACTTTATCTTCAGCTTCTCTGAACGTTTGGAAGTGAGGGTGACGAGTTTGAATTCATGACCCGAAAGTTATCTAGACTTGAAATTGTTGTTTTCAGTGGAAACTATTTTTTGTCTTGAAGTTAGTTAAATTTATTCCCTGAAGAAGTCAAGCCAAACCTGAGTAACGAAATATTAGGAAATGCATGCTTTAATTGCATCCCAGGGGTAGGATCCGGATCAGTTTTGCCTTACTAGTTTTTTTAATCTGAAATTGCTGACTTGATCCACCACCATTTCCGCCTTTGAATTGTGCGTTGGCCTTTGCTGAGATGTCTAAAAAGTGTTCCTTGAAATTATGTACTTTTTGAAAATGTTAAAAGATAGTCTGGCAGTAGTATGCCGATACTTATTTTTGTGCAGTTTAATCCCAAGTGAATTCCTGACTCCTATCCTGAGGTCCTCTATAAGCGCAAGAATTTTCGTAAACTTTTGGTAGTCGCAAAATTAAACGCCTTATATTTATACACAGGAAAGTAAGACTGTGTTGCCATAACTTGAATAAGCGACAGGTCCATGTTTTAGATTTTTAGATTTCATTCCTGTTAAGCTAAGTGAAATTTAAGACTCACGGCGGTTTTTTTTTGTCAGAATTGCGAGTGTGTCAATAAGAAAATGTTCACCCGGCCTTTTACGCCAACTAGCTCGTGTAAAAGAATATCGATGATCTTTTGTTTATGATCATCAAAACTTCCACCATGTTAACATTTACTTTCGGTTACAATAGTGTGAATTAGTTAACTAATTTAACACAAAAACTGACTTACCGCAACAGAGAAGTGTTGAAAGGTGTAGTTGACCATCAATTGTTGAGGAGAAGTGAACTTGTTAGCTGCAAGTAGCTCACATTTGTATACTCCCTGGCCATTCCCATTTCCATAATTCACAGACGTGCAGTTGCGGTGAATTAAACACTTGCCGCCGCAATCAGAGAAAGTTTGAACATTTAGAGAATCTAGAAGATCGGTATTAAGTCTCCGGTTTTCATTCCGAACAAAATTTGCGTAGCTCACACCTTTAGCAAAATCTCGGACTATCTTTTGCTCTGAAAGGGCCACGCAAAAGCAAAGGATAAAGACAATATTGAGAAAGATTGAATATGGCTTGTAGCGTTTCATGATGCGCCTCCGAACTGCAAAATGAGTAAGTTTACGGGTATTTTATAACCCTGAAGCTTGAACTTACGTCACAGATATGTAGCCATGGAGAAAGCACGTGGTAGGTTTCAGTTACCAGTTGCTAGTCACGTGAATTTGCTCCAACTTTCATTTGATTGGTTTTTGCTCATGTAATATTTCCATGTTGTAGCCATATAATTTTTGGCATATAAGAGATTGACCCAAATACAAGCTAAAAAAAATTAATTTTAAACAACTAGCACAGTAAAGAATTAAAAATCAATAATTTAAGGCGTCTGAACACAGTTTGCACGCGCTCTACCTTTTGTGCTGCTGACGTTGATTAGCGCGCGCACAAAGCTTAAGAAAGACAAACATGGCGCCTATAACTCGATTATTTTATTTTGTTCAGTGAAGATTGTGCAAGTGTTTTTTTTTCGGTCTCAACAATCAAACGGTTTGTCACGGGTGAAAAACGTTTGATTTTCAGTGTATTAAAGGCCTTTCTGGCATTGTTTGAAAGAATTGAGAAAGATCGAGAACCCCCGTCAGATGCAACGCATGCGCAGTTGACCAGAAAATTGTGACTGCATGGTTTAGGGAAAATGCACTGATTTCTACGGAATCGCTCATTAGAATTTCATGAAATTTGGTAGAAAAATAGTTCAGAACACGCGTAACTTGCCTGCAAACAAAAATTGAAATCTGACAGAGGATATTTTCAGAAAACGTTAAAATGCAAAACACAAAAAAACAGAATATCTCTCTGTCAAAACTGCACGAGATCAGTGTCAAAAAGCCAGTATTTTCCTGAGTTTTTTAGAGACAAATGATGGAAAAAATCTAACGACTGGATTTTCTGAAAATGTATCAAATCCATTATCTAATGCTGGTTTATTACCAGGTGTGCTGCCATGGCAACGGTACTTAGTCCAATATAACCTACCAAAAAATAATCACTGTTAGTTGAACTTGCAGCTTGCCAATTTTGGCCGCCCAACTGTCAATGATTTGAAAATAACGATGAATAGCGCATGGGTACAAGGAAACTGTGTTCGGCCACCTTAAATATCACCACATTGTTTTTATTAATGGTCTACACATTGAATTGATGCAAATTAAATAATGTGTTCCTCTTTTCTTGTCAGGGTAGCTTGCGTATCAAGCGTTTTCGTAGAACTTTTTTCACAACTACGAAGCATTTTTCGCTTTTTTACCTCGCCCCATTCTATTTTTTCTCCGCTCTCAATATTTTTTTGTTCGCGCACCACTACTAGCTGAACGCCTGCAACAGGCTAACAGTAGAATACATGTAAGAAATAAACTAGCAAATTCTTAATGGCAACTACAGAGCAGTCAATAAAACTGGCCAAAACTGTGAAAACTAGCATCAAATACCTTCCATAAAAACAAAAACTTCCCAAAATCAGCGTCTTGCGCCGAGAATTCCCGGGGACGATCGAGAGCGATTCAGTCGCAGTGCATGCTGGGGTTTTCAATATGGCGGCAAAAGTTAAGCTTGGAAGGTGTCAATTGCTGAGCTCGAACACCAATTATTTGCACCAGAGCTTTCAAATATGCGGGAAAATAGTCGAAAACGTACAGCCATGCGAGCTAGCGTGGACGGATGGAGAAAGGGTTTGGCTGTCGCCCTTAGATTTCAATTCCAACGGCAGAGAAGATTGTTTCAATGCAAGAGAACCTTCTCTAGTTGGTGAATTTGGGAGTTTTGTTTTGGGGGTTTCTTGCAGTGCTGTCACTGAGGAATCCAGTGGGTTTTATATCGCTGTTATCTTGAAAGAAAAGATCGTTGTTCTGTTCAGGAAAATCGGAGAACCTGTGGTCAAGCTCGTGAAGGAGTACTTTGATGCAGAATGTTTACCACGAGGCTGCGAGTGGCATCCGTCGCTTCCACTTTTATCCGTGCTGTCCAAAACATCGGCTGTGTTGCTGCGTTTTTCAGAAGAATTGGAGTGTACTTCGACCCCAATTCAGACGTCTTACAGGTGACTGAAATCGCTTCCTTAAAGTTAAATTTAAGACTAATATATATTTAAATATATGTTCAACAGTGAATAGAAATACTCCAAAGAAATACTGTGGTCTTATTTAGAAATTCTATGCCACAACTCTGAAACCCACGCCAAACATCTTTGGCCTAACCCACATAAAATGGAGCCTGGCATGCGTGATACTATGATGTTAATGGCAGGAGAAGGAAAGACGTACAATGCTTGACCTAATTTTTATTGCATGAATCATCTATGAGTATTACTTCTCCCCTGAGTGTGATGTTTATTCATGACAGGGTTACCCTCTACAATTATTTCCAATAACCATTTAAACACCTGAGTACATCTTGTCTATGTTTTTTTTTAAATGCAATGTGGAATTAAGACGGATTCCGCTCAACGTTCAAGCAATAAGTGCAAAAAATATTTACCAAAAAACTACTCATAGCACGGTAACATTTTAAATGCTATTTGAAACATCTCACTCTAGTTCACTTGCCCAAGTGACCCCGCGATGAAATTCTCAAGCATTCTCGAGAAAATTAATTTCAAATCTCGTAAAAGTATGCTAAAAACGGGCGCCATTTCGTTTTGAACTGACATGAAGCATCTTTTTAATTGAAATATGGATAACTTCACATCCAATTTTCTCTCGCGGGGTCAGCTTGGGAGCAAAAGTAACGATAAGTTCTTCTTATCTGTTCTCAAAATGTGACAGTGCTGCAAGTATTTTTTTGGTGACTTAATTTTTGCACTTACCTGCTCGAACGTTGAGCGGAAATTGACTTAACAACCTTATTACTGAAGGCTGAGGAAGACTAGACTCTAACTTTCAGATATTATTTTATCTTCTTTCAGAAATTTACAAACTTGTGCGTGGAGCAATAATGGCAGATGTCTTGCTGTAGCAGTGGAGGACAGCTTATGCATATTCTCATGGACAGACTTAAACAAACCTAATCAGTTCTCTTTTGTTCAATGGAGCAGTCTTGAATTGACTGGAAAAATAAAATGTATTGCACCATGGCAAATGTTTTCATTTATGATTGCTACAGAACTTCCTTTGGACAAACTCTGTGGTAAGAATGAAAATGACGGTGATCTGTTTGAGGTAGAAAATGTCATCCAGGCACAACAAGGGCAAAGTTCTTGTAATGAAAGCACAAACAAAATATCTGACACAAAGGATACTGGTTTCACCATTCTGACTGCAAAAAGTGATAAAGATTTTACCTCTCTGTTAAAGTTGAAGCTTAGAAAACAAATATTTGAAGTTCCAGCAACTTTGGCACAGATTATTGTGATATGCTGCGAGGATAAAAAGCCAAGGGACATCTGTAGAACAAGTATAGATGGACTTCTGTCTCCTGACTTGTTGATATTTCAGGTTTGTTTGTTCTATTTTGAAAAGTTAGTGTTTCTTTTGTGTATAAATTTATGATTAATAACACGTGGTTTACACAATCTTAAAAGTTCTTGAATTTAACAATCAATTATTTTTATTATTCAATCCCACACCCAGAGTCTGCAAGCTCCTAGGCCAGCAGATGGTCGCCATGTTCACACTTTTAGTTGCTAGTGATCTTCACTGTAGTTGGTACATTTATGTGTGTGTACTTATGCCATAACAGTGACCTTCAGATGGGACTATGAGTACAAGATTGAGTACCAGTACGGCTTTCAAACCCAGTGTGCTTGCTCTAGATCTTGTCCCGAGAGCTTCCTTCTCTACTAGTCAGCAACAGGGAGAAGCAATGCCTCTGGGAACATAACTGGTTTGAAATTCAAAAGTCACAGTCATGCTCAATCTGGTACTTGTGGTCTGATCTAAAGGTTACTAATAGCTGGATGCTTGCTACTAATGACAGCCCTTGATATAGTTTCTACACAATCCCATGTTGTTATACCAAACTACATGTAATTATGCTTACGTTCCAAAATCAACCTTTGCAAATGCCTATTTAGGAGTCTCTTTCAATGTTTGTTTCTTTAGTGTGCATACTTTGCATACTAACATTCAGTGGTATTTGACAGGGTTCACAAGGTCATGGAAAGGTCATGGAAAGTCGTGAAATTTGAAATTTGCATTCCAGGCCTGGAAAAGTCGTGGAAATTAGGAAAAAATAATTTGTTTGGGTCATGGAAATGTCATGGAATTTCAGATTTTTCCCAAAAATGTTTTAGCTGATGGTTGAAAAGTAAAGAAATTATAGGAAACTTAATTGTGTTAAGCATCAAAACATTCACCCAGTAAGACATTTCACTCATTGTTTTCACCAGTCCTCTGGTCAATTTTGGGGTCATTGAATTGGATAAAAAGTCATGCAAAAGTTGTGTGGAATTAATTTTGTGAACCCTGTTGAATGCTAAAATGGGTGATTCCAGAAAATACCCATACCCTACCATGGGCGGCATCTTCATCTAGACCCCCCCTTGCCTTAGGAAATTCCAAAATGCTCAACCCCCCCTGCCCTCAGAATTCCAAACCGTTCTACCCCCCCCCCCCCCATGCCTTCGGAATTCCGTAATCATTCAAACCCCTCTTAGGAATGGCCGCTTTTTTCTTCCAACTGATTTGAAAAGCCCTCTCTATATCCCAAACACCTTTATTAAAGACTCTCTGTCGACTACAATGCAATGCGCGCGTTTGTTTATGTTTTGATTCCTTTGGAGAGAGAACATTGTGATAAAATGGCTAGATTTGACCCTTTAGCAGCCAAGAAAGGAAATAAAGGTGTTCACATCGTTAGGTGTATACGTTTTGTCAATAGAAAGAGCTAAATTTTATGGTTTATAAGTCTTGCAGATGACTGTAATAAAATACGATTCATCGTTGACTGTCATTACACGTCACGCAGTCAGAGAAATATTTTCAAATTGACATAGCGCATTTGGTTTTTACTGTATCGGGTCATGAGTTCTCTCATTCATTTATGTTCAACAGCACTTATACCTTAATATACCCCTCTTTAAAATTTCCAAAGACGTGTAGAGTAAAAGCAATTGACATTACTTTATTTTATCACTAACCGTTGCAAAACCGCGATTTGTCACCCGCGGTGTTTGTTGAATACTCAGTCCCGTCCGATCTACAGAAACATTTATTACTGTAGTCAGTTTGATATTCACTCACATTCAGTTCCACATAACCATAACAATTCTGTTATTTTTCCCTATGAACTCACTGGATCGTCCATAGTCACATTATTCTGATCTGAGGTATAAATAAAAACTTTCCGCGTGGTCTCGCTTGATGGTTGAGAGCTGTGCGAAACATCGAGTGTCCGAATGTCGCTTTTGTGACCCGAAGAATAAAACATTTTTTAAATCAACACTGCTCCAATAGTTCCCTGATAAATTTCATAGCTTCATAAGAAAATCTCTATCCATTCTACGGAAAGATGACTTGGATGAAGGCAGATTTCCACAGCCTTCAAATGCCGACGCAAAACTTCGGGGTTTCGTGGTCCACGAAACCTCCGTTTAGGCGCGCGTTGCATTGTGGTCGACAGAGAGTCTTTAAACGGAAATTAATCCTTTCACTCCCTCCAAAAGAAAAAAACGTACATTCAGCACAGCAAACAATCAACGTTGCGTGATGACAAACAGCGGCCGACTGAGTGATATTTTACATTGTAACCTTCCACGGCAAAACGTACACTTCCGATAATCCGTTAAACATTAGAAATCTCAAACGGCTTTGAAGTCATTCCAACGCTTGGTCCAATGTTTAAACGTGTGTCTATAATATTTGGTGTCGAGGGTTGCCGTGAATAATTTGCGTGCCGAATGCGACGTAAAATTTTAACAACAAAGCTAAAATTTTCAGAATTGAAATTGGAAATTCATAATTGTGTTTGCCAGACTCAAACCCGCCGTCAAAAGCGCAACTGTTGAATGCAACCTATACTAAAAATCGAAGGTTATGATGTTAGGAAAAGAATTAGAGTAAAATAGCAAGCTTTTTTTCCTGCAATTATTTTTAGTTCGCAGTGAACGCAATTTGCAGACTGTACTGCGGCCTCAAATAAATTGTGCAAGATCAAATCAAACTTTTCCCCGCACTTTATCCTTCGATTAAATTAAAATAGTAAATGAAACTCACGTTGAAATTCAAAGTCAATGACAACTTTACAAGAATTTGTACAAAATAGTGAATGTAGTCTGATCAAAAGCGCATCAAATCTTCATAACGCGTGAAATCTGACCTTTTCAATGAATGTTGCATGGTATGTAAAGCAACAATTTCACATGTGTCTCGATGATGAAAACCCTTTGCTGGGATCTACAGTATTGTATTCGAGCAAAACAATCGAAGAAAAGCCTACGATCGCTTTTGTGACCGATCTACTGGCAAGTGAACAGCTTTCAGCCGTGAATAATTTGCGTGCCGAATGCGACGTAAAATTTTAACAACAAAGCTAAAATTTTCAGAATTGAAATTGGAAATTCATAATTGTGTTTGCCACATAAACATCTTATTGACCATGACCATTGAAATGTGTCTCCGGCATGTTGATTGAGTTGAACATGTCTCGTGTTTACAAGTGAATCATCGTCCTTAGATACAGTGTAAGTCGTTTTCGACGCGTTTTTCTTGAAGAGACTTAACTACACCAAACTGGAAGTTACTCTCCTGAAAACCCCCCGTATGCCTTCGGAATTCCAGTCCAATGAACCCCCCCCCCCCCCCATGTCCTCGGAATTCCAGTTGATGTAACCCCCCATGTCCTCGGAATTCCAGTCGACGTAACCCCCCCTCTCCTTCGGAATTCCGAGATGCCGCCCGTGGTATGGGTATGGATATTTTCTGGAACCACCCAATAAAAGTTTGTGGTCTTAACATTATGTCGTGAGATTTGGTCATTGATGATTTGATTTTTGTTTGGTGAAAACTGTGCAAGCCATGGCTAACAAGTATGGGCTTTTAATCACAAAGTACCTGTCTGTTTACAGCCTCTGACAAATACAGTTTTGGTAGGAAGCCATTGCTGCAGCAAGCTACACTGCTATAGTCTTCTTCAGTGCAGTCTGAATGGCAAAATTGAGTTTAAGGCAAAGGAAAAAATGGTCGAACTTGATCTCAACTCAAAACCTAAGGGAATGTGCCTCATTCCTGGGCACCCAGACAGATTTCTAGTTTTACTTGGGAAAACCAAGGAGATGTCCAACATGGTGGCATTTCCACCTTCTACAGCTACTGAACAATATGATGTGAGTTTGAGGTGTTTCTGTGCATCCCTTTATGATGATAACGTCACAAAGTCGATGGACAGGTTTGTTGAACAAAAAAGGAGTGATCAGTGTTCTAACCAAGGTGAAGTTTTAGACGAGGGAGATTCAAGTTCTATTGTTGTGCACACTGAGCTTTCACCATCACTAAGGCTTCCTGATGGAACTGTTTTTAATGGATTTACCAGAGTTGTGGAAACTGACAAGAGCTCTCTAATATCTGAACTGCAACTTACTGATGATTCAGAGCTCTTTGGAAACTCCAAAGAAATGCTTCAAGGTAAAACAGATGTATGTGGAGAAATAAAACATCAGCAAGGACCTGGTTAGTATCCATTAAACATATTAAACATATGACTCAGATTAAATTTAGTTAAACCGCAGTTTTCCATCCTCAAGAAATGCAACGGAAAACCAGACTGTTTAAATTATGAGATGTCTTTCATAAAGAAGAAGTAGCCAAGCCTGAACATGCAATCGGACTCCATCTGCGCAAAACTGTTGGTGTAGACATACTCACCACGTACACACACTTACAATGCTAAATATAGAATTATGTGTAGATCATCACAGTGAAGGTGTTTCAACCTAAGCGGTTGAAAAGAAGAAACCTGAAAAAATTCAGGCTTGAACAGGAATCGAACCCATGACCTCTGCAATACCGGTGCAGCGCTCTAACCAACTGAGCTATCAAGCCAACTGGGAGCTGGTCAATTGAGAGTTCGTATTTATCCCGTAGATGGAGAATGAATGAATATTAATATATGAATTTCATATATTAATATTCAATGGTAAATATGTTACTTGTTGTTAAGTTTTTTGTCAGTACAGTATATATATTAAGTCAATTTGAATTTTATTTTCTCACTTGAACAGATGTCATGGGGACATTGAAACATTGCATTTTCTTGCAAATTTTCATTCTTAAATATTAAACATATGACTGTGTGTTTATTGAATGGTTTTGCTTTAAATCGAATGACAACTACAGGTACATGTACCTGTAAGTGCAAATTACCATGGTGCAACTACTTGAACCAAGCCACCCAGACAAAACTTTGAGACAAATATTTAAATAAGCCTATCCAAAGTTGAGATCAAAGCGATGAAATGGCTACACATTCTCCTTGACCAGGTTATACTCTGAAGTCTACAATGTTTTCAGAACCTTCGATATGCAAAAAAGTTGTCTTAAAATTGTCTGGGTGGCCTCAGTTTGTGTGGTTGCACCTTAATATTTTTACTAGCATTGAATGATGTACGAATGCAATAGGTTTATTGTTTTTCTTTTCAGTTGGTAGTTGATTGCAATTTTGGGTGAAAATGCCTCTGAAGGCAAATACCATCATTTATACCAGATCGCCCTTCAGTAACATATGATCTTTGAAGTTCAGAGCTGAACAAGTGTTTGCATTTTCAGTATCCCCATGTCAGTTAGCTTCACCAATGTCTCAGGGAACAAAACAAGATGAATTCTGCAGGTTTAAAAGATCACATTTCCCTTATTTTTAGAGGAGTATTGGTTATCACTGTAATATGATCGCAGATGGCAATTTGTAAAACACAATTTCTAGTTTGGAGCTGATCTTCAGAGTTCATGTGTTACTGAAAAGTGCAGTCTTTTATCTGAAAGTTTGTACAAATAACGGTATCAACAGAGGACAATGTTTTCTTTTCATAGTAACACATGACTTATGCATATTTAGTGCTATACACTGTTTTTGGTTATCTGTATTTCCTTTGTCTTGTCTTTATTATAAATGTAATCATAAATTACTGGGGAGGGGAAACGTAAACAGGACAAAAAAAAGATAACAGAAAAAAAAAGTAAAAACCTATTTGAACCTCAGTAGGCATACCAGTTTGTTTACGAAACTTATACATGACTCTAGATTCATAAAATACAGGTAAACTAACAAACTAAGCTCAGACTGAAATTTTCCTCGTATTCATAAATTCAAAGGAGCTTTTACCTTTTTGAAGGTAGTTAAGAAGAGTACTTGTCCTTAATTTACAGGAGACCACAGCAGTTGTTTTAAACACATTCAGGAGGTTCAGACGGCAATGATGGAAGCACTATCACAGATAAACGAAATGGTGTCCAAGTTGGAGAAAAGAATGGTTGAAATTCACTCAAACAAGGCTGAAGAGAACAAACACACCTTATACCCTTTCACCAATAATGCAGGTATGTTGTGTACATGTATGCACACACAAAGTGTGTACATCTTAACTTACAGCAATTATTAGTCCCATTTTTGTCATCCCTCCAGTACATGTAGGTGGAATGTGGCTAAGCAACAATGCTAAAAACCTTCGAGAATTTTCTTCCCTAAATTTATGATTTATTTACAAGTGCAATGTGGATGTGTGTTCAAATAGTGTATGTTTAACAGTTATGGACAGTTGTGGTTACGTTGTAACAATGCTGTTTAATTAGTTGTTAAATCTACAGTATATTCTTTTCTTCTTAGAGGGGTCTAGAAGTTTGCTGCAAAAGCTTGCTACACTGTATGTCACAGTGATTAAATTTCACTTATTTTTTGAGACTAAACTCCATACCTTCATAATGCACTCCTGATCCTCGGTAATATTTATTGGTGAATCATGTTAGTTTTATGCTACACATGTATTGTTGTTTGATTTTGATCAGAATTTGTTAGTGTGGTGTGGACAGATGAATTAACCGGGGCAGTGGAGCAAGAAACTTTCCTTCTTGATAAGGGACGACTGAAACTTAAAACTATCCAGCAAGCGTTCAATGCCTCACTTGTCAGGATATCTGTTGGTAAGGAAATTACATAGTAGCTAAACCCTCTGTAAAAGGACACTCTTGGAACCTTTCGCACCGAAAAAGAGGCCCCCAGGGAGTTCTGGCGAGAGGGTGTGGTTGACTGAGAAGTGCAAAAGATGATAAAATGCAGCTGCAATGCGGAAAGATTTTGCATTGCCTTTTGTGTTACTGCACTCCCCTCTTCCTTTGGCGTCCGCTTCTCAAAGTCCCTTTGAGTTGTGAGGTGGTTAATAGTCAGTAGAGTTGCGCAAATGTGGTTCAATTAGTGCGCAGTTAGCTTCAGTTCCTGTGTCATGAAGCTCCCAGAGGTATTACTACCGGAACTAGCCTTGGATTTGATGCTAGTCCATCGCAGAGTTATCCAGCTTTTGTGTTCCTATTTGTTTACCAGCACCCATTTCTACTACTGAGTGGAGAGAGAGTGAGTAAAGTTGTTTACCTAGGGAAACAACATGAGGCGATCTATAAAAGCGTTTCCATGGTTTTAGTTTTTTTTGCGCGTTGCAAGATGCTTCCACTTACAGGAAGTGTTAGTTTTGGGAATGTGTGCAGCCCTGTACATGTATGAAGGGAGTTAGGAAATGACTGTTGTATCGATTTTGATGCTTCGTAGAGGTTGAAAATGACGTGGAACAATTATTGAAATGTGTACGGAAAATACAAACCTCTAGTGATGTACTCATTTTTCAATTAACAGTACTTGTTTCATTGAGGTCTGTTCCTGTTGTAGGTGATGTACCTTGTATTGTTTCATCTGGAGAAGACGGATTTATCCCTGTCAGATTTATCAGTGGATCCACAGTTCAAATGTCTGGACACTCAAACCATCCTCAAAACAGTGAATAAGTAGTTGAAAACTCAAGATCAGCAGTGTTGGGTGGCTGTGGCTCCCACTTTGGGTCATGCACTGGCCGCCCACACATCTAGAACTTAAAGCCCTTGGATTCCTTAACATTACGGAAATAGACCGCAGTGTTACTTTCCTACCTGTATGGGAATCTTGTCCGCCTCAGTGTTACGAACAGCATTTTGTTTAGGTTCCCTATGATTAAATTAAAATCAACTGTGGAGTAGACCGCGAGGAGTGGTAGTTTTCCTTATATCCTACTCGTGAGCGGAAATGTGTAAATTGAGCAAGTCAACGGTAAAAACGAGGGGGGATTTGGGAGAGAGAGGAAAAAGGATGACTGCGGAGTTTTCATTGTTCTTTGAATTCCTGTTTCTGGGAAACGCAAAATACTAATGTTAATCTGACAACAATGTCATTATCCTCTCTCACCAGCTTCGCCGCTTGATACATCACGCCTTGCGCAATGTTCATACCCTTTACATCGATTACATGCAGTAGAAGAAAGGAACTGCTCACCGTCTAACCATGGAATGAAAGCAATTTTGTGTGGAAACTGTGAACGTATACACATGCATGTGCAGTCAGTGAGGCTACTACCTTACTGTATTGGAAAGGTCACCATCTTCTCACCTTTGTCTCATTAGACGTTCTCAGGGTCTCACCCGCCCTTTGCACTTGCCCAGTATCATGAACTAAGCTGGACGCAAAGAACTGAAGTCCTGCAAGGATTTACTCCACGATTCCCCTTTAGTGAGATCCCTGCTTTATTAACAACGTTTCGGTTTCAAGGGGAATTTGACCTGTGCTCATCAGAGTGTCATCTGCAAATCCAAAGCGTTTTAGTTCTATATCTGGAAGCTATGCCTATGTCAATACGAAACGTTTGTTATGAGACTAGCCGATAGACGATTTTCGTAAAATAAAAACTGCCCAGAAAATGAAAACTGGTGAACAAAACAAAGACGGTTTTCTTTGCGCATTGTCCTCATTTAGGCTGTGGCCAGTTACGAAGCGGGTGGGGTCTAGAAAAATCCTACCTCGACTTTAATCGACTTAAAAGGCTTTAATCTGCTGCCACATCTCAGACTAGGACATTTTATATTCCATTTCAGACCGAAGGTATGATTAGTAGTTAGAAAACACTGATACCAGTTAACCCGAGAAGTAAGGAAAGGTCAGTGCAGCGGCACATGCGCATACGTGTATTACCCTGTCCCCCCACGCCCACCCCCAGAGGCAGAGAAGAGAGACCCTGGGAAGGAGGTTGACCCCAGGATATAAATGACAGCATGAAAAGGCACATGCATTGTCGAAGAACGGGAAAAAAACCTAAGCACTTCGGAAATCTGAGTTTTGCGACTGCAATTGTTCACTCTGTTCAACTCTGTTGTTTGAATTTTAGTGACATTTCCTAAAAGCAAATCTTCCATGATAATACCTGAACGATGAAATGGCTGCTTAATATTTTTCTCGATAGCCTTCTGTGACAGCGATGTATCTGGGTTTTCAGGCAGGAATTAAATTCGGTGTATGTTTTTGAAGTGTTTTGTTGAAAGAGATTAGTGATTGTATGACGAAAAGGTGTATATGTGGAGCAATGGAATCACCCAGCCTCGGTATATTTGTTATGACCCAAGTCACTTGGCAGTATATATCACAGAGTTTAAGGCCTCAAAGTTTTACAAGTAATACATAGTAAAGAGCCATAGGGGAGTATTAAATTATTCCGAATATTTAGCATTTTGATTGTCACAGATATTAGATATGACCATGACTATGAAGAATGTGTGGACCAAGAACTATTCAAAGCTTAAACCACGAAGAATCGAATTGACTGTGGTATACTCTCCCTCATTCTGTTATCTGGCGTCTATACTGGATTGTAAAATGTAAATTGGTCTGGGAAATGGGAAAGGCCAAGGTCGCACAGTTTTGGTTTTTTTCAGTGGATACGTCAGTTGGTAGGAATAAATAGAAACTGGAGCAACTCTCGGTATGCGGTTGGTTTTCTTTCTTTTTGTTGATTTTGTTTTTATTTGGTTGAGATCAGTATCCTTTTGGTTCAATGTAACCTAATGCTTTGAAAAAAAAACGCCGCTTACAGGTGTATGCAACTGTAGCGTTATGCAAAATGTATGCAAATTGATAGTTGATAATACAAAACACTCAAATCTTTTTGGAACAATTTCTTACCCTGGGTTTGACTTAAGAACTGAGGTAAGATTAAAATCTGAAGGCAGCCATACTAGCATTTTCTTTGCACACCGTGCTGCAATGAATCAGTGATCGTGCTTATAAACACATGCTTCATGCTCGAGTGATAATTAGAGCCGTTACGTTATGCCATAATTTTTAAGTACTTCGTGAGAAATAGCACAGAACACTGTATGATGTAGAAGCTGTGCTTTGGATCATTCCACTGTGACGACGAGTTCATCGCAGAAAGTCCGTAAAATTTTCAAGAATTCAACCGTCACTTCCTTTATTTCAGGCACTATTTTCAATAACCGTCCATGCCATGGAAGTACATCTCGTAGTTGTGGTTTCTCTTGACATATCCCAGGTATGAATGTGAATATATGAAGTAGTTAGTCATATTTAACAATTAGATTATGAGCTCGAGATTTCTATCGCGTGACAGTTGATGAGGCGGAAGGCCGAATCAACTATCAAGCATAGAAATCGAGAGCGAATAATCTAATTGTTTTAGTATAAATTTCGATTAATATACCACGAAAGTGAAAAGTTTTACTTAATTGCATTGTTATTTTGAAGTATAAGAATGCGCCTGCCGCTCATCTTTTCGCTACTCACTATCTATCACGGAATACATAGCGAGTAGGATAGCCAATCGGATTGCAGCATTTATGATAGAACGCTAGTAGATTTATACTAAAACTATATATGAACTGCGGATGAAATAAGACATGATAGACGACCATTGCAGTAAAGGTATCAACTAATACTGATTGGATAATCTATCTTAGTTACGAAGTTGTTCTGTTCACAGAGCCAGTTAGACTTTCTAAAATGCCTCTCCGAAAATGGTAGTCTCCTTCGCAGCCGCTCGGGCCGAAGTCACGCAACGCTTCCCGTCCCCACGCGGCTCTACGAAATGGTAGCTGACCTTATGCTCTAAACGGCATTTTGTCCCTTCGAAAACAATAGAAATCAGTAAGTCCCCTTGTTATGAAAGTCCGAGGTGGTGTTTCGCCAAAGAAATCTCTAGTTTTCACTGCAATTAAATCCGAATACTGCAGGCGATTTAGACCTTCCGAACAAATATTCCCCGAAACAAACCGTTTGGTGCGAAGGTCGACTTGTGTAAGTCTAAGAAAGATCATTGAGAGAAGAAAGATCAGAGAAAGAAAAGATCATTGAGCACGCTAACAAATGAACGCGGTGGGTCAGTTTAAGAAAGGCGAATGCTAGAGATCCAATAACCGAGATTGAGATTTTTCCAATATCAGTTATTTTGGCCTTTTACAAACAAACCAGTTTTTTGTTTATAAAAACTGAATTAATAAGAAGCACAAAAGATAAGGTACATGGTAGCCACTCTACATTTATTTTATTTCAGGCAAGTGACTTCTCTACACTTCCTTTCTGTGGCTTAATTTTAGTGGGTTTTTTCGGAAATCTTTGTTGTTGCTCGAAAATAACCGAAATATGTGGTTCCTGTGATTTAACCGGGTAGCACATCAACCTTAAATGATCTGACAGGAAAGCAAAATTCAGAGGAAGGCAGTAGTTTCTATCAAACGGTTTCAGAGGCGAAAACAGTAGTAAATATAACCAAAACTAATTAGCGTTAACAGGTATGAAAATGTTATTTAATTTTATCCGTTAATAACCAAAACGTACAATTATTTAATCTACAGTAGCTTAAAATCAAACTCCCAACACCCATGGCGAGCAGTCCAGAGAAACCTGCAAATGAAAGTGACGTCACATCAGCTGCTGAGGAAACACTGGATTTTGATGACGATACTTTAAAAGGTGAGTTGAAACATGTTTCTTACTTTCCATGGATGTTGATGAGTATGAAAAGATATAAAAAGTTACGCCCCTCGCTGTCAATAAGTACTGTTCATTCCTTGTAAGTCCACTTGTAACGCCACTGAGGAAAAAACTCAATTATGTCGTTTATAATCCATCACAATCGTCCCTGATAGTTGGTTTTGCCTTTATTTTCTTGAAATAAACTAACGTTTTGAGGTTTCTGCTAAATTTGAACAAAGTCAGTCCGTAGTTAAAAAGACTCATTTATGTTAAAAAAATCTTAACTTTATTAATTAAATGATAGAGGTCTGAGTTTTATGTTTACGTGTATATGTGATTTCATTTTAGCAATAGCAGAAGTCTACAATAATGAAGGTAACGATGAATACAGAAAGAATGATTTTAGCAACGCCGTTTACTTTTACACAGAAGGAATTAAAGTGAACTGCATGGATGCGGAACTGAAGGCCAAACTATACAGCAACAGGGCGACAGCACAATTTTATTTGGGTGAGAAGTGTTGAGTTTTGAGGTTTTTCAAATTTTAATCACATATCTCATATTTCAGCTAATTCTGCCGTCATCAACATATTACATTGTATTTGTCACAGGAAACTACAAAGACTCATTGAGTGATGCAAAAGTTGCTGCTGACTTACAACCATGTGATGTCGATACGATTGTGAGAGGTATGATTGTTACTTTTAGCTTGGTCACACACACTGATCCTTACAACTTGTCTCCCAATCCGGCTGGAAAAAATAAATTTGCCACTTTTGATGCTATCAGTTTTTTGGAAGTGTTTCGAAACCGTACAGCTCTATAGCAACAAGAAAACGTGTTGGCTTGTCAAAGACGGGCCCTTTTAAGCTGGAGTTTAGCTCCAACAGTTGTGAGCCACTAGATTTATGAAGACTTTTTTTGGGAATTTCCAAAAAATATATATATCGCAAAAATGAAACTACTCCAAAAATGTCATACCATTCCACAGTTGCTAGAATAAAGCCTTTGGATTCTCCTGAAACCCTTACCATAATAAATAGCACGCCAATAATAAAATCGGTCCGCATTCATGCGGACATGGGATAAGCGGGGGGAGCTCGTGAGACTTTAAATAGGACCTGCCGGATAATATTCTGGATACAACTGATAGTGCAGTTGCTGAAAAAAAGTCCCCTCTTGTGTGACTTGTATATTTTGTCACTTCTTGCGTGACTAGGTACATCGTGTAGCAAAGTGTCAAAACAAAAAATAAAGTATAGAATAATTACAATTGTTGTGATCCACGTAGGCGATGGATAATTAAAGGTTTTGTGTCCTTACAAAAGGTTCTAAAATTGTCACTCATTCTTATTTTGACGGGTAAATTATTAAAAAGTTGTGCGGCCGAGTCCTGAAAAGTCCCTTCCTCCAAAGGCATAACTAATCTAGTGACGGAGCTAGAGCGCAGTTCTCGGGTACAAGCTACTCTGGTAAGTCTGAGGTAGGCAGGCCATGAGTCGTATTGAAGTGAGGTTGTACACAAATTAAGTCTCTTCTCTCTTTTAAAGGTAACCAACCCAAGTTCAGTATCTCATTCAGGCGCATTCCTGGCTATTTTTTACCTGAAGCCAGGATGCACTAGTTGAAAAAATATTTAATATAGCATAATACAGGTACATGAGTTGAAACAAGCTTTATGACTGGCAATTTTCGTATTTGCAGTAGGGGAAGCAATCTAGTCTACTGACTTCCACTTGGACCGAGACAACATTACATAAGGAATGTTTAATGTTATTATCAAGTTTTTTTTAACCCTACAGGCGAAATATGACTCCTATAGGCAGTTAATAGGAACTTACCTCGCCTCTGGGTTTAAGAGTAGTAGGATTATTTCAGTATGACTAACAAATAGTGCGGAGCATTAGTCAAAATAGAACCAACAGTGTCGTCTAGAATCTAGATCAAGAATATCGCAATGATGTAACACCATCGCGCTTTAGTAAATATATACGGAAAGACATCGCGTTATTGTCATTGTCATTATTGTAGCTGATTACGAATTTTGAACATCGTGCTACATTTAACAATACTTTCAGTCCGCACGCCAGCTTTACACACTTGAACGAACTGGCTATGGTTTAGTGCTGTAGCATGAAATAGTTACGAGATGGAATTTCAAAGTGAAACGTATATAAACAAGGTAATAGTACACTAGCTCGATAAAATGCAGCGTCAATGCCAAGGTCCCATCTCTGGAAGCGTGCAGAAGAGAAGGACCAGACAGCCTCTCTTCTTCCATGGTGGACCACATAGTACTAAAAGAACGCTCAGTGGTTGCTGTCGACACGGGCATCGTGACAAGGATGGTGAGGATGGCCGTAACATTAGGATACAGTTCTTTATTGGTGCAGCAATGCGTATGCTGCATAGAGGTTGCACCCACTTTGCTTTCCATAGCATAATCTCACCTTCAAATACAGTTCTCTCCGTTAAGTCGGATTCATATGTGTTGAAAAACTTGTCTGTCGTATCTGGGATGAGCAGGTGGATCTTTGTGGATTTTTGTGTCGTGCTGTTTCAGTAGCCGTTCGTTGAGTTCTTCCAATAAGTGATCGACCAAAGGTAGGTAAAGTGCTCCTTCTCCAGTATTCTTTAGGTGTGGCGGCAGGAACGTTGACTCCATGTCGTTGTTTGGTTGCTAAGCATGGCTTTGTCAGCTCGATTTTCCACTTAGCTGCCATTGCCCTTGCTCTTTCAAAACCGCTCTTCTCAAACCAACTCGTCATTTCGCTCCTCTCTTAGGACGCCGGTTAATCACCACAAGTGATTCATTGGCTGCTTTGATCATGTCTACATGTTTGCCCTGTAGCATGTTCAATAATGCCACGGCATTTGAGAGAACATACTCTGCGGAGCAAAGGGCAATCATAAAGTCAAACTGTCTGATTGAGCATAAGTATCCTCTGGCCTTGCCGTCCTCATCGGAGGAAAGGTTTTCAATAGCCTGTATTAGGACGCTATAAACCATGCGAAAGGTGTACAGAGAGTCGGCTCTACTAGCCCAGCGTGTCTCACACAATGTACGTAGCTTGGTTCGTCTCTGCACCTCCTCTCTGACGACATCGTTTTCGTCCAAAGAATGCTTAAATGCTAGCAAATGGTTGGCGGAGTAGTCAAACACAAATTCGATTTGTTGCAACGTATTCAGCATATTTCGCACAAGGGGCTCCTGGCATGCGTGTCCAATGGCCCGAGAAAGATAATTACATGTACAATAACACCACTAGAGTTGAAACCTCGTTTTTGCGGAATTCTGAGCCAAGCAATAAGTGTGAGGAATTACGACAGCTACCACGAATTTTCAATCCCTAGCTCTTTGTTGACTTTTGGGACGGACTTCACTTGACACTCTTGACAAGACCTGTTGGAAGTTTTCATAGTGCGATGACCCGCGGGCCTATATAGATTTTTGCAAAATTTCAATGAAAAACTTGTAAGCCAGTGCTTACCTGGCTTATAGGCAGGTATCAGTAATGTCATCAATATATCGCCCAATAACGTAGCTAGCGGCTATGAATAGTAAACGTTGTAAACGTTTCATAAGAAAGTCCGGAAGGGGATATAAAAACGGCACTGTCACATCATTAGCAACGACAACACTTCTGATGAATACATCAGATTCAACAACGTGGATCGATTTTTTTAACTTTATGGAAACATTAGTGCTAACTTAAAAAATATAGTACGTGGATGGATTCTCAAGTGGAACTTTACACCAATAAGGTATCGGTGAGATTTACCAATCCCAACTTGTTCCATACTCAGTGTCGTGTAGTTATCCTGTGTGACTTTTTAACATTGCCCAGAAATGATGCTGAACTTACATTATTTTATCTTATTAGGAGCGAGAGCTTGTGTTCAGCTGAATCAGTTCGAGGAAGCTATCACTTGGTGTGATAAAGGATTAGCAGTATCCTGCATTACAGATTTTCTAATTTTGTGTCAACTTCAAAACCAGGATCTATTATGGGATTTACTCCTGAACTCTCTGTCATGAGCCCTTTCCATTTCAATTGACATGTGTTATTGCACAAATGCTCTCCATTTCTGCCGGCTGTGACCATGGATAAGCTACCCTGCGGAACCACTAGGAATACTTAGTGCGGTGAGCTACCCGATTCTCCAAATCCTAATCCTTTTTCAAACCAAAGTACATCTTTGTCCCTACCCTGCCTCCTAAAAGTTGTACTCGATTTTTGAACCCATTCGCAACTTCACGTGTTATCCAAAGCAGTATATCGGACTTTTAAATATGTGAAGAGATATTCGGGATGTGTAAGCAATTTAAGCAATTATTGCTTTTTAGTCTAGAACTTTTCATCAACCCATGAACTCTACGATACCAATGCGTTGCTCTATTAACTAAAAAGGCTATAAAGCCTTGATAAGTAAAGTTGAAAGCCATTTTTTATGAAGGCATCATCTTCCTAAAACCACCAGAATTCATTTCTTTTCCCTTTCTTATTTAAATTTATAGTCCTAACGTACTTCAGATAACATCAAATCTAATTAGCAAGAGAAAACCAAATCTGAAGGATGATGCTATTGTGAAAATGACCTGTTATGGGTTTTGATTTTCCACTTATGGAATAGGTGACGCGATGAATATATGAAAAGACAGATATAATTGTACTGCTGTTTAAACATAAGATGAATGCAGCCCACAATTGACCTTCCCCAAACGTAACAAGGCCTCATTGCTTCCTTGGTGGAGGTACTTGTTGGTAGTTAGTTGACAGAGCTTTCGCATGACCCATGACCCAATTCCGTGTGGGAGCATTAAAAATTGCGCTATCTATCTGCTCATGCCGACTGCAAACAGTGAATTTTTAATTTTTAATTAACGATAGTGCAAATGCTCGGCTGAAACTTTCCGTTGAATATTTAATAATGTGGACAAGTGATATGGATAAAGAGTGGAGATTTTGTTTCTCATTAGCCTTTGCTTTAGCTTAAATTCTACATAACAAAGCATGTAAAGAAGGCGAAACCATGTGTAGAGGAGCTCCGTAAATATGACTGGAGACAGGCCATACGAGTTTGGTCTTATTAACATAGCATGGTCAACTTACCGTAGGCTACAAAAAGCAGGGAGGAGCAAAGAGAAAAACACAAAGGAAGGCAGCGTCTATAAGAGGGGAAAATAACTTTGAAACGAATTATCAAACGCAGCTTACAATTTGACGTCTCTTCTGTCATTGTTTCACTGCTTTTATTATTAAAGCTACCAGATATCTCTAGTGGTCGTTTAAACGAGATACATTTACAGAAGAAGATAGAAGTTTGAGACTCCAAGAGCTGAGGTGAATGATCGTTGATAGAATTAACGGGTTGTCAAGTTAACGATGTGTTCAGAGGCAAAAATGACTGAACCCTTTCTTCACAAACATTTGCTCATAATAACAGAAATTATGTGAGAGAGAATGTCACCCTTTATTTCAATCGCTTCCCAGGACTAATCCGGCTACGCTTAAGCTTAGAAAAGTCGAGCCTACATTTCCAATTTGTAAGACAGAGCGTTTTAAAAACGCTTTTATTAATAGACTTAGTTTTAATTACAATTTAGCGGTTAATAATTAATTTATATGTACTATATATTTTCCCTGCGCATTCTTAGATAACCCTCTTTTTTACTATTTTTATACTGATGTAACACTTGATATGTATATGTAAAATCTATGGAGACCACTAAGGAAATTTGTATAATGATGTTGGGGCTTAAAGGATTAACAGGGTGGGGTGATCGTAAGACGGGTTCCGATGTGTTATGTTGTCATAAAATACTTCATGCATTTGGGAACACGAGAGAAATTACGGATGCGCGTGCTTTCTATGTTTGTTTGTTGTTCTCAGATGTCCGTCGTATTTTGTGATAATAACATATATGGTTTTGCCTTCTTAGGTTGAAAAGTAAGTTGTGACAGCTTTTAACTTGTTACGAAACTTGACCTGTGCAAGATAAACAAAGACAACAAGAAGTTAGTGGAGCTAAGAAGCAGATCTGCCAAAGAACAAAACAAGTTGCAAGATACAGTCAGAAAGAAAGGAAAGGATCAGAACGAAACTCAAACGGTAAGTTTGAGACAAGCAACCAAATAAGTGATGCTTGACTCGACGGTGAGAATTACGGGGAATTGGCTCGGAACCTTGGCTTGTCAGGTTATGAACTTATTTTTATTTCTCCTAAATGAACTTCTCATGAGATATTTTTTTGCGACGAACAGCAGAAAGTGTAGCTATTAATGGACTGAATAACTTTTTTTAATCATCGATCACGGCAAAAACACCAGAATTCCTCACTGACAGGTCTAACACAACACTCGCAGGTCTCATTCCCACGTGAAAGATAGTAGTGTGCGTGAACCGTCGTAGGTGAGTTGCTGCTTGAATGTAAGTGTTTTCCTTGAGAAAAAAGTAACTAAAGACCTGGCTCAACAAGTGACTTGTTTGATGGCTCTCAAGACAAATCAACGTAAGCCCAAATTGAAAATTAGAGAACTCACAAGGTGGTATGTTTCAATTTGATGTGCTTGTACATACAGATTTTCGTCAGCCAAATCCCTTTTCTCGTTCTTTTGCCTTCAACATTAAAGCAGAGTCAATCTGTCTGATTTTATATTTCACCGAGCTCTCAAAATGCTTAATAAGGCATTTAGCAAAATGACAAAGATTATACAATACAATGTCATACATAGTTTTTAGCCCAGTAAAGACATGCGTGATTAGAAAAGAACGTTTTGCCATTGCAGTTAACAAAAACGAAGGAACTAGTAGATAATGAGAACAAACAGCAGCATGAGTTTTTCATGAACGCTAGCTACGTTTATGTCCCTTAGGAAAAGCGCATCTCTCTACACAAAACTGGCTCAGATGTAACGTACAACACTAGGAAAATCGGCACGTCTGCTAATCTTGAAAGTGTCATCAGAGATTCTAAGATAGTTGCAGACTACCTACAAGAACTAGGAGACAGGGCAACAGAAGGAAAAGCATATTGTAATCTTGGAAACGCTTATTATAGTCTTGGAGATTTCAAGGAAGCCATAGACTACCATCAACGTCACCTAAAAATTGCAAAAATAGTGGGAGACCGGTTAGAACAAGGAAAGGCATATTGTAATCTTGGCAACGCTTATGACAGTCTAGGAGATTTCAAAAATGCCATACACTACCACGAACGTCACCTACAAATTGCGAAAGAACTGGGAGACAGGTCAGGAGAAGGAAATGCGTATGGTAATCTTGGCAACGCTTACGACAGTCTCGGAGATTTCAAGAAAGCCGTAGACTACCTGGAACGCTGCCTACAAATTGCAAAAGAAGTGGGAGACAGAACAGGAGAAGGGATGTCATATGGCAATCTTGGCAACGCGTATCATATGCTCGGAGATTTCAAGAAAGCCCTAGACTACCACGAACGTGCCCTACGAATTGCAAGAGAAGTAGGAAACAGAGCGGGAGAAGGAAAGGCATATGGTAATCTTGGCAATGCTTATTATACTCTCGGATATTTCGAGAAAGCCATAAACTACCACGAACGTGACCTAAAAATTTCAAAAGAAGTGGGAGACAGGTCAGGAGAAGGAGGGGCGTATTGTAATCTTGGCAACGCTTATGACAGTCTCGGAGATTTCACAAAAGCCGTATACTACCATGAACGTGCCCTACGAATTGCAAGAGAAGTAGGGAACAGAGCGAGGGAAGGTAAAGCATATGGTAATCTTGGCATCGCTTATTATCGTCTCGGAAATTTCGAGAAAGCCCTGGACTACCATGAACGTCACCTAAGAAGTGCAAAGGAAGTTGGAGACAGGTCAGGCGAAGGAAATGCGTTTGGTAATCTTGGCAATGATTATTATAGTCTCGGAGATTTCAAGAAAGCCATAGACCACCATGCACAGCACCTAAAAATTGCAAAAGAATTGGGAGACATATCAGGAGAAGGAAAGGCGTATTGTAATCTCGGCAACGCTTATGACAGTCTCGGTGATTTCAAGAAGGCGATAGACTACCACGAACGTGACCTGAAAATTGCAGGAGAACTGGGAGACAGGGCAGGAGTAGGGAAGGCGTATGGTAATCTTGGCAACGCTTACGGCAGTCTCGGAGATTTCAAGAAAGCTATAGACTACCACAAACTTGACCTAAAAATTGAAAAAGAAGTGGGAGACAGGGCAGGAGAAGGAATTGCGTATTGTAATCTTGGCAACGCTTATTGCAGTCTAGGAGATTTCAAAAAAGCCATAAACTTCCATGAACACCACCTAAAAATTACAAAAGAAGTGGGAGACATGGCAGGGGAAGGAAAAGCGTATTGTAATCTTGGCAACGCTTATGACGGCCTCGGAGACTACAAGAAAGCCATAGACTACCACGAATGTGACCTAAAACTTGCAAAAGAAGTGGGAGACAGGGCAGGGGAAGGAAAGGCGTATGGTAATCTTGGCAACGCTTATGACGGTCTCGGAGATTTCAAGAAAGCCATAGACTACCATGAACGTGACCTAAAAATTGCAAAAGAAGTGGGAGACATATCAGGAGAAGGAAAGGCGTATGGTAATCTTGGCAACGCCTTTCGCAGTCTCGGAGATTTCAAGACAGCCATAGACTACTATGAACGTGACCTGAAAATTGCAAAGGAAGTGGGAGACAGGTCAGGGGAAGGAAAGACCTATTGTAATCTTGGCAACGCTTATGACGGTCTCGGAGATTTCAAGAAAGCCATAGACTACCATGAACGTGGCCTAAAAATTGCAAAAGAAGTGGGAGACATATCAGGAGAAGGAAAGGCGTATGGTAATCTTGGCAACGCCTTTCGCAGTCTCGGAGATTTCAAGACAGCCATAGACTACTATGAACGTGACCTGAAAATTGCAAAGGAAGTGGGAGACAGGTCAGGGGAAGGAAAGACCTATTGTAATCTTGGCAACGCTTATGACGGTCTCGGAGATTTCAAGAAAGCCATAGACTACCATGAACGTGGCCTAAAAATTGCAAAAGAAGTGGGAGACATATCAGGAGAAGGAAAGGCGTATGGTAATCTTGGCAATGCTTATTATAGTCTCGGATATTTCCAGAAAGCCATAGACAACCATGAACGTCATCTGAAAATTGCAAAAGAAGTTGGTAATAGGTCAGGAGAAGGAAAGGCGTATTGTAATCTTGGAATTGCTTAGGACGGTCTCGGGGATTTCGAGAAAGCCATAGAGTACCATGAACGTGACCTAAGAATTGCAAAAGAAGTGGGAAACATGTCAGGGGAAGGAAAGGCGTATGGTAATCTTGGCATGGCTTGTCACCGTCTTGGAGATTTCAGGAAAGCCATAGACTACCAGGAACGTTCCCTAAAAATTTCGAAAAACTTGGGAGACAGGTCAGGAGAAGAAAAGGCATATTGTAATCTTGGCAACACTTATTACCGTCTTGGACATTTCAAGCAGGCAGTAGACTGCCAACAATGTAGCCTAAACATTTCAAGAGAAGTGGGAGACGAAGTTGACATTGCTAGTTCGTTTTATAACCTTGGTATCTGCTTTGAATCTCTGGGCTCTTATGACGAGGCTCTTGATTGTTATCATCACTGTGTAGCAACGTTTAATGACGTTAGGCGTCGTCTTGAGTTTAATAATGAGTTTAAAATGAGCTTTCGCAATTTGCACCAGGATGCATACGTTAGTTTATGGCGTTTGTTGGTAAGGCAAGGCAAGTTCTTAGCGGGGCTCCTTTCTGCCGAACAAGCACGTGCACAGGCTCTGAAGGATCTTATGGAGTTGAAGTATTACCCTGTAAAAGATCAAGCAGGGTCAGGGTCACCAAACGGGTCAACCGCACATGAGATATTAAACTGCCTTCCCTCAAATACAGTTTTCATAGCGATTGAAGAGCAAGAAGTAATTTTCTGGATTTACCAGAAAGAACATGATCTTCAGTTAAGAAGAAAGAAAGTCAGCGGTGATGATGCCTCCACTTTTCTTCAGTCTTTGGTGCAGGTTACGTGCCAGGAAATTGGTACAAGAAGTGATATCAAATGCGAAGATCGTTCCTTGGAAGTGGCAAGAGATGAAAACCATGCATACGAGAGATCACCTCCAGACGAGAGACAAAACCAGTCCTTCGTATTTAAGAAAGGTGCTTTAAGTACATGGTATGACACCATCATAGAACCTATCCAAGACTTGTTGCTTGACAGTGAACTTGTATTCGTCCCAGAGGGTCCGGTGTGTCTGGCTCCTTTTGCTGCATTCATGGACTCAAATTTCAGGCATCTTTGTGAGTTTTTCAGAATCCGAGTCATTCCCTCCCTGACCAGTTTAAGGTTAATCGCAGAATGTCCAGCCGATTACCACAGTAACACTGGGGCGCTTCTCGTGGGTGATCCGTGGATACAAGATGTTACTTATCGAGGGGTAAAGCTACAACAACTGCCTTTCGCAAGAGAGGAAGTACAGATGATTGGACAAATACTACACACAGTCCCCCTAACTGGGGCAGAGGCAACAAAAGATGAAGTGTTGGAACAATTCTCATCGGTTGCTTTGATACATATTGCAGCTCATGGGCGGATGGAAACGGGAGAAATTGCTTTGGCACCAAACCCAACATCTGCACCCGTGGTACCTGACGGAAAAGACTTTATTTTAACAATTACAGATGTGTCAAGTGTTCAGATAAGAGCAAGACTGGTTGTGTTGAGTTGCTGTCATAGTGCTCGTGGGGAGATAAAGGCTGAGGGTGTGGTTGGCATAGCACGGGCATTTTTGGGTGCCGGAGCTCGGTCTGTTCTAGTGTCACTGTGGGCGATTGACGATGAAGCCACTCTGGAGTTCATGAGAAATTTCTACCTTCACCTAGTGAAAGGAAGAAGTGCCAGTGAATCTCTGAACCAAGCCATGAAATGCATGAGAGAATCTGACCAGTTTAGTGCAGTAAAGTACTGGGCACCGTTTGTACTCATTGGTGATGACGTCACACTAGAGTTGGTCGAACACAAATAATTAATTTCCACTGTAAGTAGACCCATGTTAAGAGTTGAAATGTTCATATTGAATACCATGGCCCGGCTATTCAAGGCAAGATTAAGCTAATCCAGGATTCGCATCGACGGATCACTTTTTAAAAGTAAGGCTTCTGATTTTTTTTCTTCATAGAGACTCAAATGTTTTTTTCCTAGATTAGCTTAATAACACCTTACACACATGCTATATTGACCTATTAAAGAAAACGGTGCTATAAATCTTGGGCGTACTGAACAGCAGAAAGGTTAGGAACGCGTTGTGAGATACGTTGCTTGGAAATTTAAACTATATAAATATAACGTATCGTTCAAATGGCAGTTACGAGGCAAGTAGTTTTCGAAGACATGTGTTATGCCAAGCTATGTCCCACGTAACTTGTGTAGCAGTGTGTTCCGAAGCAAGTTATTAACACCTAATTGCAATAACGTTGTCATATGAAAAAAAGGGAAAAGAAAATAACCAAATAGGAATAAATTGGCTACGCTAACTACATTCAGGGAATTGCTCTGACGTAGGGTTAAGGCTCAAAAGGTCTTTCAGGTGGCCAATTTAACTTGTTTCAACTCATTTGATATCAAATTGAAGTATCACACCGTCGTCCATAATTGCTTTGAGAATCATGAAGATATAAGGATGTAATTTCCACTGATGGCTAATTAATTCCTATTTGGCTTTTTTCTTTATTCTTTTTTCCATTTTTGTATGACAACGTTATTGCAATTAGGTGTATATCTTTTTTAGTTGCAGAATCATGGCTCAGGGTAACACCGCCTTCGTGCAAAAGTTAAAGTAAGTTCATTTTTAATTAATAAAAATGACAAAATGAAGTTATCTGATTGGTGTCGATACTTGGAAGGAGTAAGCTGAAGGTTTGAAGTTTGTCCGGTGAAATTCAGAATTCTTGACGCGTGGAGAACTGAGAGCGTGAAAAGGGAAAAAAAACAACTCCATTGTGTTATTTCCACATTGTAACTCCATCATGCATTGCCAGAGAAAAAGAAGCAGGTTGTAACACTTAAGCAAAATCTCTTTCTATTTGGCAATTACAAGACGTTTTCAATTGGAGCTGAGAATTGCCTTTTTCTTTTTTCTTTAGGCTTCAAAAGTGAAGAAGGCCTCAGTATTCCACAAACAGCTCACTTGTTGGATACGTCTTCCTGTTAGACAAGGAAACCTTTTGCGCTTTTAAAGAGACTGTAAATAGTGTGATATTTAAGAGTAATGTTAGGTTTTGACCCTTGAACGAGGACATAGTTCGAGTTCTACCTAACAGGTTTGTTCAATTTAAGGTATATTACATAGTATTGCTAGTTACAGCTATGGATTATAATTCATCAGTCGTGTGAAAGGGGCCTGGGGCAGGGTTCACAAAGCTGTCCTAAGCCAAAGATGAATCTTAAGTATTGTTTCTTAACAATAGGCTTTGTTTTCAAACAATACATAGCACACATCTTATCTTAGGAGGCCTTCATGAATCCAGCCCCTAGTTCTTCCTACTTCCGATTTGCATTTGACGTTTACACGTGGACGTTTGAACGTACATGCGAATTCAAACGCTTTTCTACTTGAAAAAATTAGCTACTACATGACAAAGCATTTTAAAATAATTGTAACACACTATTAGTTCATAAACACTATTTAAGGGAGGAGTTTGAATCTCGTGGGGCGTTAGTGCAAACATGTATTGCACATGCACGTTGTGATTATCTATACAAATTTCCCGTTTTCTTTCTCAGGCTCCCTACTCCTTGAAATATGTTTTGCAGAAAATGCATATCATTGAAAGTTCCTCGGTCTAAGTAATAAAAGAAAACAAAGCGTCGAAAAGTTATTTACAGCCAATTTCAGGCTATTAACTCATTTACTTCTGAGTGACAATTAGGACCAAGAAGTCCTGGTCTTCCCAGGGAAGCCCCCTATTACAGCGCGCCTTGGTGTTTAAGTTGGGGGTAATACGTACTTTTCATATGAGAGAATCGCAATTATTCTATCTGATGCCAAAATTCTATTATCGAATGTTGTGTTGTTTAGAATTAGAGATGGTTGTTAATAGAACACATAATGTCTTTTTGTAAAGCTTTGAGTTTGAAAGCTACATGATTACAAAAAGAATTCCTGTTAAAGACAGACTTTTCGTAACCAAGTAAATTCATTATCATGCGTGTAATTTATTCTGTGAAATTGCTTTGTTATTTTACCCAGAAAAGGCTTTAAAAGCCTCGGGAGAAGTCCAAGGCCCGAAATGTATGCCCACTTCTCAGTTGCCGACATTCAGATAAGCCTTTCCTTTGAGGAAAATATTACCTTCTGTACTGGAACAACTAATTCGTTCTTTTGAGTAGCTTGTCCAGTTCATTTGCATCGAGACTCCCAGAGCTTTCCGCCTAGAGCTTTTCGCCCGGAAGTCGATTCGCTCGACGGTGATTCGCCCGAAATGAAAGATATTTCGCCCGATTGTTAAAGATGTTTCGCCCGATGTATCAGAATCAATGAAAATTGAAACTGAAATAGATTTTTTAGAATTTTAGATTTATTTATACTCGAATACCACAAAGTTACATTCTGAAATAATACCGTGTTCTAACTGTGACATTGTAGGAAACAAATAAAAAAGGATTCATGTACTTGACAGTGACTTGATGTGCGCTGTTGACTTCGGACATGTACGAAACAATTGAAATACTGATCTTCTTTCCTTGAAACTTGCCTTCCACATTGTCTGGTGATCGTACATACGTTGCCCCACAAAGTTACATTCTGAAATAATATCGTGTTCTAACTGTGACATTGTAGGAAACAAATAAAAAAAGATTCGTGTACTTGACAGTGACTTGATGTGCGCTGTTGACTTCGGACATGTACGAAACAATTAAATAAAATACAATTCTCCCATTTGTATCCATAATATATAGATTTAGCCATGCCTAAAAGCGGAGCCTCCAAGGAATAAACTGGTGCTCGTTTCTCAAAAATAGTCCTGAAACATTTCGCTCTGAAATATATTTCGGGGCTTTCTTTGGCTCGTTCCCTTTCGAAAAGTGTTTCTCAAAAAGCCCGAAAGTGTTCCGAATTGTCCTCCAAGATTTTGAGGATCTGTTCTGTAAAACCAAGCTCGAAAGGTCATTCTAGAGGCTGAGCACAGCTTAATTTTTTTTTCGGGCATCAAACTGAACACATATTTTACTCAGGAGCAGTCTTGCTTGGTTTTTTAAATGTTTCCATATCCTGTCAATAACTGTCAAGGCTTGTCAAATCTCCTTGGATTATTGGCTGTTGGCTTGAATGAACTTGAAACGGCGATCATGTACAACAACAAAATAAAACTTATTCTGAAGTAAATGGGTTATCTTCATCGCGTTCGGATGTTCAGTTAACAAATAACATGAAGTGCCCCTATTAGTCTGGTCAAAAATTATACCATCAAGATGGAAAACAAGCAAACACCAAACACGCTTTAAATTACGGCATAAGTTTTGCGGATGCAAAGTAAACCTATTTAAAGTTAGGCGCTTAAACCGACAACTGCTTCGCTTAAAAGATTATTACTATTGAAATGTTCTAGGACACGAAAATCGACAATTGCACAAACCCTACACAAACCGATCCGACAGTTAAAATTGAAATCAATTATTCGCCGTAAGTGATGCTTGTGCAGTTGCCTTGCGACTGTGCTTTGACCTACTGTTATGAATAAAAAAACACAAAATAATAAACAGAGAAATCATTTTTGAAAAAGTTTATTCGAAAACCCGTAAGTTTATACTTAAATGCAATTCGCGTTACACTTCAAGCATGGCAAAATATTCTAAGACTACATCTGTCACAAATCTGAGCTCGTTTTCTAATAATTTTTTGAAGTCAAAAGTAAATGACACATTTCTAATGACATAAATTCAATTTCAAAATGTTATTTCTTTGACCGTAATAAATACTCAAAATCATGCACCTTAAACCCTTTAAAAACTTCACTTACTCGGTTGTGTTTCAGAACAAGGCAAGCTCTCCGCCGTGAAGAAAACAAAGCGATGAGGTCCTTTGAAGGCAGCTTTCGTAACTTGAAGTTTTCGCCTACTACCAGTATTCTTTTGAACTTTTTCTTTCCATTTATAGGTATTAAATGTTTTTTCTCAAGTTTAAAACTACAGTACCGTCGAACAATCGTTTTGCTAAATAAACTTTTAAAACTTTTTAAAGAAACCTCTTCTTCAAAAGCGACGATGGTCATGCGATTTCCCGCCAAGAAAAACGCCGGTTGCCCAAAGGCACCGCGCGATTTCCCGCCAAGAAAAGATGGCATTCTCCACTCCCGGTTGGGTTGCCTTGGGACTTCCCTCCCCCTCCCCCAGAGTCTGTACGGGCGTACGCTGACGTCACAACCAAAATTTTTCGGATCGATAGATCACCGATCACCGATCACCAGGAGGGAGTGATGAACTTGGGCCTGGGCACAAGCGCCGGTATTGGCGAATGAAAAACCGAGGTGTCTGGCCATCGTGACGTCACATATAAATCTGCCCCGGAAATTCAAAGGAAAGTCAACAAATGGCTTCCTCGCAAATGTTTACAGTCCAGTTTCTCAAAAAGAACAGATCAAAACAATAAAAGAACGAAAAGTATGCTGCATGCTATAATATAAAAAATATTCTTGATGCAAATTGGTCCTCAAAACAAAATAACCAATTGGCGATAAGACTCAAAAGATTTCATGGACGCTTTGGTCGATCGATTGAAATCGTGATCAAGATCACCTTTCAGAAGCTGTATCTCACAAACCCTAAGATGTGTCGCTTGGAGACAAAACATAACTTTTATATGTATAAACTCTTTCTAATTTTAGGAAAATAAAATTGCGTAACAATTTCATGAAAATGATCAGTGGTTTTAAACATCATTAAAATGTGGAGAAGAAGACTCCAATACAAAGAAACGTTTACTGTGAATTCATGTGCTTGGTTCGAAGTTAATAATGGACCACAGTAATTCCTTACTTTGCTAAACTATCTTGTAAAAAACGACAAAGATGACAACATTTGCTGGAGGCGAGGCAAAACAGCTGACACGCCGGCTTTCCGGCCAAATTTGTGCTATCTCTTATCGAATAATTATAAAAAACCACAGTCTCTCTAAAACGCGAACTTTATCAGGCTACTGATGTTAAGGGTTAACAAGGCTCTCTCTTTACTAGAATGGTCCTCAGTTTGACTGTTTTAAAATTAATTAATCTTTGAAAATCAAATGACAGGACCAATTGAATTTATTTTCGAAACGGTCATCGTCAGTTGTGGATCAAGTAGACGGTCAAACTCTTTCTAAAACGCTATGCAACCTGGACAGCAACTGAATCTAGAGGAAACTGGAGGTATTGAGAATAAATCACTGAATCACTGATCCAAATGGTACTCAAATATATCTATTAGTTTTCATAAAAAAGTACAGAACCAGATCAGCGAAGACTTGTTTCCTCAGGCGCCCGCATAATTTGCGAGCTGATTCAGATTTTTATGTTGTTCTGCAGAAGTGTAGTTTACACGGGTTAAATGAGGAGGCAAAAATTTACTAAGTTCGATTACTCTTTCCCTAGCAATTAAATATCATTATTCTTTCCTTATACAGAAGATGGAAGCAAATAATGTAAGAAAAGTTAACTTTTAAGTGCTAAACATACCCTTCTAGGTTCGCCTTCTATTATACTCAGCTAAACAAACGGACTGATCATTTTTTTGGCAAACACTATACCACTTGTTTCAACTTGGATACTTTTGTTAAACTATGGGCTAGTCCGTAGCCAAGTTTCAAGTTTCCCTGTGGTATATAACTGAAATAAACACACTTTTTGGGACGCGGACAATAACAATTTTCCCGCATAATTCTTCGATCGCAGAGAGTAAACATGACTCTTAAAACATTATTTAAGTGTGATTTTAACGTTAAGACAAAGAGCCACTTACCTATATCGAAAAAAGGGATGACTAAAATTCCATTACCCAAGAAAACAAGCTTACCTGAAAGCTTAATAGCACAAAAAATACGTTTGTAGCCCGAACTCTAACATAGTTGCCAGCGCCATTTTTGAAGACTCGGCAAACTCGCGCGCTTTTTACGTCGTGACGTCACGATGGCCAGACACCTCGAACCAGCCGAGCGGCGAGTTCATCACTCCCTCCTGCCGATCACCGATTTTCCTTAGCAATGGAGCTCCGCTGGCGGGCTTTGCCCGCAGGCTCCGCTATAATGTCCAAAACCCTCTTGAAATTTGTTGTGTACAACCACTGGCCGCCCAAGCTCAAAATGAGAATACGATCGAGTTGCGAAATATGACCTTCGCTATAAGACTTTGTATGGGAAATTCACTTTGGTTCTCAAAATGCTACAATGAAGTTATGAAGGTGGAAATAAACTTCACTTACCTTAACGAGGGGTTGTCTTTGTGTCTTGTTTGTAATTTGGGCGCAATTCGTGGCCGTTTTATTTAGGCGAGTTTTTGGTTCGGTGTTGTTCGCGGTGTTGTTTCTCCCCTTAAAATGAAGGAAGGCGGGTGACTCGAGACGAGCAAGTCCCACAAATCGCTCTCGTGTCAAAACACAATGCAGAGAATCGCCATAAAAACACCATATTCATAAAGCCACGTAATTTCTACATCTCATTCAGCGCTGGGCTTTTGGCGTGGACACGACCTTTACAGGCTGCACGCATTCTGCACTCTCATTGGTCAATTCAAACCACCGGTCAAGCGCCAACAACAGACTGTCTGTCTCTGTCTGTCTGGCCGTGTCCACGCCAAAAGCCCAGCGCACGGGAAGATCGCCGATAGCTCAGGAGTACCCAACGACAAACTTTTCAAATTTGAAAGTTTTTCGCCCAAACGATCCCTGGACATTCGCAAAGACATTTACGGTTAATATTTAACTACCGTGGAAAAAAAAACAGCCGCTGCTACAGAGCCAGCTAGCAATGGATTAACATTTTTAGTAGCCAGCCAGGATCCATTTCACGACTCATTTTGCCAGCCAGGGAAGTTTAAGAATCATAATTTTTCCAGCATTTTTTACGCCGCATAATAATAATAATAATAATAATAATAATAATAATAATAATAATAATAATAATAATAATAATAATGATAATAATAATAATAATAATAATAATAATAATAATAATGATAATAAACTAAGGCTGCAATTGCTAACAGATACCTCCAGACATCTCTTTTAGAGAAAGTAATCAATGAGGTAATCAATTAAACCTTAAGTTACTGCAAATTTTTCTTACCTTAAGATGGAAAGCCGCTGAACTCACCAGTGAAATAGCATTCTTGGTATAGGTCTTGGCTTGAACTTAGTCTCCGAATAGCTTGTCTTTTGAGGTTACGGTCGTAAGCAGAACTATTACAGCAATATAAGGTACCCCTTTAATATTATGGTCGAATTTTATACCATGACTTTCCGTCTGAGTGAAAAGTCTATCAACCAGTGACCGAACCCACCTCCCCGTATTTCCCAGGGCAGTAATGGGAGCCTTGGGCAATGGCCTACAGAAAATGTTCTCGGCAAATAAGTCACTGGACCTTAACTGCAATTCACTATACTAGCATGCGCAGTCTGTTTTCAGTTGTACTCAAGAGAAAAATTTTTAATACCTCCTGCCTGCTTTTAATAATCACATGTGACCACTTAATCCGGCGTTTCCGAACACCACCCAAACGGGACACAAAGTTATATCGAATCGTCCATGGTTAAATTTCGGACTTATGCTTACAACAATTCACTGCAAGTGCTCGCAAACACACCGAGTATCTCTAACAAGTAGTTCACAAAACCTCGCTGCAAAGTGTGCAAGCAAAAAAAAAGAACTATATCGAATCGTCGATAGTCAAATTTCGAACTTAAGCCTACAACAATTTACTGCAAGTGCTCGCAAACACACCGAGTATCTCTACCCAGTAGTTCACAAAACCTCGCTGCAAAGTGCGCAAGCCAAAAAAAAAAACTATATCGAATCGCCGATGGTTAAATTTCGA
Source organism: Siderastrea siderea (assembly GCA_964030785.1). Classification (NCBI taxonomy): domain Eukaryota; kingdom Metazoa; phylum Cnidaria; class Anthozoa; order Scleractinia; family Rhizangiidae; genus Siderastrea; species Siderastrea siderea. The sequence goes on from OZ034967.1 coordinate 56,253,313, forward strand.
ACTTTAGCTTACAACAATTCACTGCAAGTGCTCGCAAACACACCGAGTATCTCTACCCAGTAGTTCACAAAACCTCGCTGCAAAGTGTGCAAGCCAAAAAAAAAAGAACTATATCGAATCGCCGATGGTTAAATTTTGAACTTAAGCTTACAACAATTCACTGCAAGTGCTCGCAAACACACCGAGTATCTCTACCCAGTAGTTCACAGAACCTCGCTGCAAAGTGTGCAAGCAAAAAACAAAAAGAACTATATCGAATCGTTGATCGTCAAATTTCGAACTTTAGCTTACAACAATTCACTGCAAGTGCTCGCAAACACACCGAGTATCTCTGCCCAGTAGTTCACAAAACCTCGCTGCAAAGTGTGCAAGCAAAAAAAAAAAGAACTATATCGAATCGTTGATCGTCAAATTTCGAACTTTAGCTTACAACAATTCACTGCAAGTGCTCGCAAACACACCGAGTATCTCTGCCCAGTAGTTCACAAAACTTCGCTGCAAAGTGTGCAAGCAAAAAAAAAAAAGAACTATATCGAATCGTTGATCGTCAAATTTCGAACTTTAGCTTACAACAATTCACTGCAAGTGCTCGCAAACACACCGAGTATCTCTACCCAGTAGTTCACAAAACCTCCCTGCAAAGTGTGCAAGCCAAAAAAAAAAAAAAAAACGGAAGGAAAGCGAATCCACGATCGTCAACCCGGTAGTTTTCCTATGTTTCCGTCTTCTGCAAATCCTAGCCCAGTTCCTTGACTGAACGAACTGAGAACGTCGGGCTTTTTTCAGTTGTTTTCGATTTTGCGAAATCTAAGTACTAATGTTACTAATGCCCGCGCCAACGTTAATTTTGCCGAGTTTACCTCACGCGAGACAAATGCGCGCGATGTTACTCCGAGTCATCGAATTCGCGCGCGCTCATTGACTACAGATGAACGATATAAACTGGTCGGTTTAGAGCAGTAGTTCGCAATACCTAGCGACTTGAACGGGTGTATAAAAACGGAAATCTATATTGTTAATTTCTTAAAATCAAATGCACAATGACCTAGGTAAATCTGTTACTTGGCTTTTCAGTTCAGCTGAAATTCAGTGCTCTGTGAATTTAGCGGTCGAATATATAACTGCTCTTACTTTACAAACTGAATTACATCAACGAATTTTTACTGCCCAGATAACGCTGTCCACTAACGACATTTACGTTCATGTTAAAAAAGGTCCCTACTCACGATTCTGAAGACTTCAAACGATACCACTCCTGAGATACTGCTGTAGATTTTGTTTGAGAAATGCCCATTGCGACTCTTCCCAGCGCGCTGGATCAACAAGAAAAGCATCGAATTCATTTTTTGAAAGCTTCTAAATGGAAAACCGCACAGTCACCCCTCTACAACTGAGACCTTAGCCACTTACCTCCCAAAACAGCAGAAATAACAAAAACCGATCATGTCTTCCAATTCTGTGTCCAGTAATTTGTAGAGTACTTGTTAACGGTCAACCGCCGACAAACTACTCAAAAAACTGCAACTGTGACACTTGATCGGTGTCTGTTTTGCGTCTTTAAGTTGACACCAAAACAAAATTTTAACCAGAAAACGACTAAATATTCCACTAATTAATCAAAACACGAACACGTGGCGTGACATCTTGTCGTTTGCCAGCCACAGTAGGTGACAATTTGTCAGGCCAGCCGGAAGAGTTAAATTTTTCCAGCCAGAGCGTAAGATGGGCCACAGTTCCCAGCAAGCTTTCGCTAACAGTAAATTCCCAGCAAGATTTCAATGCCGGTTAAAAATTTGCCAGCCAGCTCAAGAATAGCCTGAAGAGCAGATATTTTGCGGAGCGGTTCCGTTAGTTACTCCTGATAGCTGAATGTTTTTATAAATTTTCTCAGATCAGAATTGCCCTTCAATCACGGTGAAGGCTGAATGAGATGTAGAAATTACGTGGCCTTATGAATATGGTGTTTTATGGCGATTCTCTGCATTGCGTTGTGACACGAGAGCGATTTGTGGGACTCGCTCGTCTCGAGCCACCCGCCTTCCTTCGTTTTAAGTGGATAAACAACACCGCGAACAACACCGAACCAAAAACTCGCCTAAAACGGCCACGAATTGCGCCCAAATTACAAACAAGACACAGACAACCCCTCGTTAAGGTAAGTGAAGTTTATTTCCACATTCATAACTTTATTGTAGCATTTTGAGAACCAAAGTGAATTTCCCATACAAAGTCTTATAGCGAAGGTCATATTCGTATTCTCATTTTGAGCTTGGGCGCCTGTGGTACAGTACAACCCAATCGGTCGCGCCACGAGGTAGACGCATCGCATCAGCGTAGCCCTGTCCATTGACCTTGAACAACCTACTACAAGGAAATTCCTTTCTTTTTGGATTGCTCTTTAGACGGTGCCTTACGGCCTGTCTGTGCAAGCTGAAAACCGCAAAGGGCTCGAAAGGGCTCTGGACCTTCTTATTGGTACTCAGTCTCCCTCCTGTCATCCAGGCAAAACAAACATGGCGGATGACAAGGAGTACTGGCGGTGAGCGGCCGAGGGAAAGAAGAGCTGATTCCAAACCAGCAGCGAACGATTTCATCATGGATCTTGTTACAAGAGTGCAGAAAGAACTGTCATTCGAGGAAAAGTGCTTAAAAATATCCTTTATTGCTATATTTAGTTGAATTTTAAGATTAGTTCAAGTTGAAATTCATAAGCACATTCCGTCTAAACCAGTCAGCAACATAAAAATTGATCATATTGATCGTTTCTGTAATTTAAGACAAACAGGCACTTGTCTTAAAAATATATACTTAAGAATGTAAGCTTACATTCCTATATGTAGTACATGCAAATCTTACTGCGTGCAAACTTATACGAAAGTTGTTCACTCGATCTGAGCGAGAAACAAGGTTTGTGGTTTTTACTTTTATCATAATCTTCTTTAGATCTGATGGAAACTTTTAAACAGCAAACCAGATGACGTACAACAGCTGGAATTTACAAATGCACATTCTCTGTTGAAAAACTGATCAACGAGGGAGCTGTAAAAATGATATTCTGAAGCCTTTTGCGGTTTTCCTTGCATGTATTGAATTTCTTAATGTTGATACTTCTAGTTCGGTCTCGTCATGTGTCGTAAATAAGATTAGTTTTGCTATTTGTTAGTCTAATTCACACAGTGTAAAGCCAATTAAATATTCTAGTGAACGGAAGGGTACCACATTTATAATTTATTATGTTGGGCACCACATTTCTTTAAGTTCCTTAGTATGCATTACGTTTACACTGAGCTTGCATCATTTTCTCCAATGTGCCTGTCAAATGTAAGATAATTAAATCTGAGTTTACATTAGTTTCTTTATGTGCACTCAAATGAATGTTTATGCATTTTCATTAATAATGTACAGCCTTAAATTATGTTGAACTGGTTAATTTTCAATAAAAGATCCTAGCCATGAGATTTGTTGTGCTACAGCAGATATATGAGACATTAACATTTAACAGTAGTCAGAATTTCCTAATGAAGGTGCTAGTTTCAGCACACTTAATATCGAATTTTTTGAGGCTTTTAAAATTAGGGAGTGAAAATCCTGCCCATTCAGAAATGGACTCATGATTGGTGAACTTGAATCTCTGTTCCTCTATGGTATTTAAGCTGTCCTCTGTACCGTGATCTGAAAGATATGAAAATGCATATTCTCCTTACTGTTATCCATACATTTCTTATGGAACTAGTGAGAAGAATGTTTTCTAAATGTCAAGTCATCTCATCCTTGGTGATCACTTCCTTTACTCTCATCACTTGAATGTGTGAACAAATAGTGATGATGAAAAGTGAAATTTCATTTTCGTCACTGTTAGAACTTAGAGGGTTAATGTTATTCTTAACCATGTGTACTGCACTACAGGAGTACTGTTAAAGGACAACAACAAAGTGGACTGCTTACTTGCTATCATAGCAAGAAACCTGGACTCTGGGTAATTATTATTGATTAATTCTAATCAGAATTCCTTTCAGGCAAAATGCCTGGATGCTTTGGCCCCAAGTGGCAAGCTACTCCCAGGTCTTCTCCGTGTTCAAAAGTGGTAGTAATAGAACTGATGTGTGCCGGCAGCTGGCAATTTTTTCATCTGAAGGCAATCATTTGCCACTTGCTTCACACTGGAGTTCCTGGGGAACCTCCCAGCAGACAGAAAGACCCAGTCCTTGCTGCGTACTTCTTCTGTCATGTTGCCTGCTACTATAAAATATCCTTCTCACACACCACTGGTAGCCATGCCAGGCCGACCGCCACCTGACCTTTATTACAAACTCAACAAAACCATACATGTACATCCTGCATCACAAGGAAAAATTACACAATGGCAAAAGCTCACAAAAAATATCGTGCCAACTAAAAATCTTAGGGCGGGTGGGTGGGAAAAGGTCAGCAATGGCGGACGCAACAAAAACAACTGCCCGCCAAAGGTCACATGACCCTTTCCCAGGTCCCAGCGGTGTGTGAGAAAAACATTTTCCACTTATTTCGTTTCACTCAGCCAGTGGAAAATAACACTTTTGACAGGGCTGCTATATATGTAATATGCTAGTCCCAGCTATTCATCGGAGAGCAATTCTTGTAATATCTTTTGTGGCCCAATCAGTGTATTCACTTCTTAAAGGGGCATAGTCACGCTATTTCAGTTCACTTTAAAAATCTAAAATATGTCCTCACATCAATAAACACCCACAAATAATGGTCTAGTTTTGTTACCAAAGACTATATTTATTATTTCACTGAAACTACTATCTGTCGTCTGTTGCTATGGGTGGCACAGATGGAAATGGATTGCAACTTGAAAAAATTAGGCTAAACTTTTCAAATTCTTTCAGCTTGTTGACATGAAAGCGATATTAAATGGTCATGATTTGTTTTCTCTTAATGAAATTAAATTAAAATGTTCCTTTAAATGTTCAAACACAATGTTGGGCGTGGATTAAGTTCGCTACCGATAATTTTAGCACAGTTTTGACCAAAAATCTGTGAAAACTGTTGCACTTCAATGGCTATGTGTTTAATTACCCTCGGCTGATGGTCTTTTTCTTTTTCATTTCACAGCCTAATTGTCTTTCAGTGGCAAAGTGGACCTTCTTTTGAAGATGGTTCCCCACTCATTCTTTACGTTCTGGCAATCCGTGGACCTTTTTCTTATGCAACTGTTACCGGTACTGCAGTATTATATATTCTGAGTGGTCAAATGTCAGTTTGACAAAACCAAATCAAATAAATAAAATGACTGCTTTCTAATCATATTATAGTCCTGTACATGTATTGATGAACAATAGATTAAGTAATGAACCGCCGTTTAAGTTACGAAATTTATACTATGTACAATATTTTTAATGTTAAAATTTCATGAAATTTCTAGTGTGTGGCATGTGTCTAGCTTTATTAGAGTATTCACTAAATGCAATATAAGGAGCATTTGTAACAATCAGGTATTTAACTGCAAAAGCTTAAAAGCAGAAATGATTCTATTCTGTTACTACCTGTACAACTGTAAAGAGGGATATAGGGTGTGAAATGGCTGTTTTCTTTCTTGTGAAGCATGGTGTGCTAAGCAGCCTTGAACTGTGATTTGCCACCCTGTGTTTTTAATTTTAAGAACCCAGTGTATGATGTTTTTAATAATATTGTTGTGAATTGTGATTTTGTAGCTATCATGCTGTCTTGAAAGATATGATGAACTGGAATGTACTTGAAATAACTGTTTTATTTTTAGGGAAATGTGATTTGGACCCCCCTAATACCCCCTCTTACTAGGCAATTACTTTGTGAAGTCTCAAAACTAGCATATTAATTACTTTGATCTCCAATTATCTTAATCTGCTTGATTCATGTGTACACGTTATGCATAATTGTTGTACATGTGTGTCTCATGTTGTTATGGATTGAAACATTGTAATGATTTCTTCATTTTTCATATTTTCTGGGTGTATTTTTGTGCCTCAACCAGGTGGTGAAGATCTCACTAAAGAGGGTAAGAATAAAGAACTATTAAATAGTACAACCTAACTAATGATTTGAACACCAGTCCTGGCTACAGTACATGCACTTGATCTCTCAAGGTGGAAGTTGAGCCTGTAACTACCCAATGTTCCAGTGAGTAGCTGGCATTAATATCCATTTTCTTAAGGAGGGAGGGGTCAGGGTGGGGAGGACAAGGGAGGGCTACTGCATAAAATTTTGGTTTAGAGGACGTCTAATGTACCACAACCTAGATCTCAAAACCTTTAATTAGTAATTCCTGATTTCATTCCCTCCCTAGTACATAAAAGACCTTATCCCTGAAACTTTTACCCCCTTCCAGACCAATGCAGAGAAAAGTGTATGCGTGTACCTTGTATACCTAAGTGGCTTGTAAATACATCTCCTTTAATCTGGGCCACCTCTGCCTTATTATAGCCTACAGTGTACACGTATAAAAGAGCACCCTTTAATATTCCACTTGCATACTAGATCTAGATCTTCCCTTGGAACATCTGTTGTTACAGCTGAGACCATAATCTGAAAAGCTGAGGGTGTTTTATTGTTTTTTTTTAGATGTTGTTAGGTTTCAAATCTTGACTGATGACCAAACAAAGCTTGTCTTTGAGGTGAAAAAAGATGATCAAGGAAAGGGTTTCTTGCTGGAATTAAACAAGGCCATTGGAGGTGAAGTTATTTAATATTTATTTTCACACTGGTTACATATGTCTTCAGGTACTGAATTTTGGTCCTGGTTGCTTTATAGCTTATAGACAAAAGGCTCATATGGTTGGTATTCCTGAATTCAAATGGCTGGAGAGATATCAGCAAATGATTGGAAGAAAAAGCTTTATAAGCACAGGTAGGCATCGTTTCATTAAAAGCAAGTATCCGCCTTATTATGGCATCACCACTAGGCCCAGTCTTGTCTCTGCCACCTCTAAATAAACTCTGTTATTGCTACTTAAGATGTTGAGCAGCCCACAAAATGCAATTTACAGTCCAAACGTTCTCAGTCATTACTTCAGAGTCAGTCCACAATTAAATTCACAGTCCACAGTCCACAGTCCACAGTCCACAGTCCACAGTCCATGCCAGATCCCAGTCCATACATTAACATCTTAGTCTCAAATCAGCAGTTCACAATATACAGCCCACAGTCTATTCTACAGTCCAGTCCACAGTCCAAATTTTACACTCTGAAGTCAGCAGTCCATAATTATTCATAAAGTCAAGCAACTTTGCTCCACATTGTTTCTCTCCACTCAGGTTTGTAAATGAAAATGAGCACATTATGTCATAACAAGTTATGGGGTGTAATGTTGTGATGGGCTAGCATCCTATATATTAGAGAGGGATGGAATACCTAGTTGCTATAGCCTCTTCAGATGAAAGTGTTCTGTTCATGATATAATTTAATATTCATTTGTTTAGTATGTAATAAATAAAATTGAAATTAACGTTTCTTTCTTCTAAAACAGATGGATGGCCTTGGAGTCATCTTGAAGAAGTGGGCTCAAGTGGCTCTGAAGTGGTAACAGGTAAAAAGATTTCCAAAATTGTTTAAATTCAGTTTTACTCCTCTCAGTGCTTGGCAAGATCTACCACAGCCTAATCTTGAATCCAGGAACTACTGACATGCATGTTTTTCCCATGCAACAAAGAGCCAGACACACCCTTCACCACATCTTTAAATTATACAGTCAACTTAATAACAACTCAACCATGTAAACTCCTCTTCTTCAACCCCAGAAGTCTATCACACTGATTTGTCACTATTAAACACTTTTTATGTGGCTGCTTTAAACAATTTGCATTAATCCATTTAATAATATGTAATTATTGTACATGTACTTTGTGTACTTGTACTGACTGCATCCTTACCCAAATTTGAGGGGTAGTTTGTCACAATCAATCAATCCATCAATCAATCAATCAATGAATCAATTGATTGATCAATCAATCAGTCAGTCAGTCAGTCAGTCAGTCAGTCAGTCCTTCCATCAGTCTGTCAGTCAGTCAGTCAGTCAGTCAGTCATTCAGTCAGTCAATCAGTCAGACAGTCAGTCAATCAATAAATCAATTGATCATATCAGTCAGTCAGGTAATAACTACAGAAGGTAAAGATTTGCTTTCACAGGAGACATAACGTTTGTAAAAATGTCACCAGTAAAAGTTTAATGGTGATCAGAAAATCTGAAATGGAGCTCTCCTCAAAGAGTTGACTCAACAAAAAGTCATATAAGAAAAGCTAGTGCTATGAGCTGAAGTGAGTTGCAGTTTTCACCACTGTAGGCAATTTGATACTTTGAAGCATTTTCTTGGATAAAACATCTGTGTCCTTTGTACAAGTGTAGCTACAGTTTGCATATCACATTTGAATTAATTTTGTTGAATGGGAGTCACAAATGAAGGATGTGAATTATGAGAGATATAAATTGTGTTTAAGCACATGAACTATCAAATTTGTGTACTGTACTTACCAGTAAAACAACCATAGCACCATTAAGTCTGTGACAACACCCACCTTTTTGGTTGTTGCCATGCTTCACTGATCATGATGGATATGATATGTTATTGTGACACTAAGACCATGAGTCAGTGTCAATTTCCTAATGATGTTATTTTTCCTTAAGCTTCAGAAACTAAACGTAATGATTCAGGCTTAGATTTGTTTGGAATGCCTGGCTTCACACCATCACCCACAATACATCCATCAATGTCTGCGGCAAGTCTAACAGGAATTGATGAAGCAGACAAGAGTGCCAGCAACTCACCAGCTCTACCCAGAAGATCAATCCTTCCAACAAGCTTTGGTACCAGAGATGCCTTTATCAAACTTCACATGGGTGCAAGAGAAAGTGAATACATTCATATAAAAAACCTCAAGTAAGCTGCAGAGAATTTGTTATTGGTCAGGGTTAGTTATTCAAGGCAAGGTGAGGAAAGGGTGGCCTAGTGGTTAGGACAGGGGACTTGTAATCTGGGTGTTCTGGGTTCAAATCCTCCCTTTGAGTAGTGATTTGACTGGGAAAATCTTGGTTTTTGGGGATTTGGACACTTCGTGTATAATATATACAGTAGTGGCTCACAAGAGGAACTGGTCACGCCAAGGAGTCTTCTACCAATGTGAGATTCTGAGCCATTTGCAGTGTTATTCTCAAAGCATAAAACCTTAATACTTACAATACAATGTATTTGTAGTGAACGATATACATGTAGCTTAACAAAACTCTGCTTTAGGAACTATTTATTATTATTTTTGTCATAATTTTGTTTTGTGTGACACAGAGTCTTTGTTGGAACATGGAATGTGAATGGTCAGTTCCCACCTGAAGATGTAACTCCATGGCTTGCTTTTGATAAAGATCCCCCTGATGTGTTTTGTCTGGGGTAAGACAATTCTGACCAGTCATTGATTATCTAGCTTAGGGTATACTTAAAATTTCTCTTTGTATTTAACAACTTGATGCACTTACATCTGACAACAACACAAAAAGTCTAGATTAATTATATGTAAACCATTGTTAAATTACATGTATGTTGAATTGCTTGTTATATTTTATATTTTTCCTTTATTAGATTTCAAGAGCTTGATCTCAGTGCTGAGACCTTGATTAAAAATATTACTCCACGAGAAGATGAATGGCTGAAAGTTACTGAGAAGGGACTTCATCCTAAAGCACAATACACAAAGGTAATGGCAGCTACAATGAGCAGATCAAAAGTAGTTGAGACACTTAGCAAAAAAGTGCTTGGTACATGTATGTCCATTTTCTTAGTAGGACTTCTAGAGAATTTGTCAAAATTCTTATCGAACCCTCCCCCAAGTTCAATCTTGTATTGCTGCAAAGCTCAATATTTGTGGACTTAAACAAGTGACATTGATTACGGGGGAGGGGGATATTTTCAATTGGCAAAGAGAGGGGATTAACAGGATAAAATTGATAAATACCCTTGGCCTCAAATTGGAAGTGTCTCAACACTTTTGTCACTCATTTTGGGATGAAAATTAACCCTAGAAATAATGGACTGAAATAAATAGACTGAGATTGGGCCCCATTGTCTACCACAAAAACAGTATTCTGATAGTAACATATTTAAAATAATCCTTAAAGCCCTAATGGTGACAATTTGCTAATTTCTCTTTACACTGACACTTCATGATTAAGCATTTAAAAATTATGACTGTAGAGGTCATGAGAAAGAAGGAAATGATCACCAGAGATGAACTCAGTGCCTTGTTTGCTAATTAAAATACCGTATTTACCCGCGTATAGGCCGCACCCGCGTATAGGCCGCACCCCAAACTTGTGACCTAATCTTGGGGAAAAAAAATAATTTCTTAAGCATACAAGAAGGAGAATCGAGTTTCGAGTCGAGATACTAATGAGCTTGTCGCTTGAGTGATCTAGCGAGAAATGAATCGGACAAACGGACCGAACTTGATCGCGAGTGTTATTGTTTACAGATCCAACAAGTGTGCCGAAAAATGAGGTGCAAGCGTCGCCGTTTTGTGCGATCAAATAATGACAAATGATTCACATGCGTTTAGAATTCGCTGCTCCTTTCCTCATAGGGTAAATTATCCACTTTGAGTTTTTAATGTTACGGAAATTGTTGCGATAATTCTCAAAACGGCTATTTGACAAAACGCTCTAATGTAAAGTCGCTCGAAAAAACTCAAGCTTTTCTCCGTTGTTCCGTAAAACAGGCTTTTCACGGGCTCAGCGTAGTGACAAGTTTTGTATAAGCAATGCTAAATTTCCGATTGTTTAAGAATTTACACATTTACAGGTGAAACAGGAAGGCAAAACGTCGGTCGAGAGTGAGAGTTGTATCAAAAGCATTGCGTTACGCATTGTGTATTTAAAGGTTTCAAATTTCGCTTTTGACGTATGCAAATTAACATGGGTAGGGTAAAAATATTTATCGCTGAAGACATGACAATGTGTATTAAACTTCGAAACTGTGATATTTTATATCAGTTTCATTTATGACTTTTTCTTTCTGTGACGGGTTCAGTGTATTTTTCGTGTAGTTCGGCAAATAAACAAACACGGTTTCACGTGAACGGCATCGAAAGGGCTTCGTGGCTTGACATGCAAACTTCTTTGGACTACATCCAATAACAAACATTTTCGGAATCTAGATGCACTCACGCACAGCGGAGAGAAGCAAAATTCTTCGAAGACATGGATTAACTTGACCTCATACGATACATTCAATCAAACTGTCAAGCTTTCAGTAACTTTGTGTGTGTCGGGAAATTTTGCATATTAATGAGCTCAAAACTCTTGTACCCGCGTATAAGCCGCACCCCAAATTTGGAACGTTTTTTTCCTTAAAAAAAGTGCGGCCTATACGTGGGTAAATACGGTAACTTGTCCCAACTTGTATAATTTACAAGAAATTTTGTGGAAGACGTGTAGGAGAATAATTTTGCAAGCTAATTTTTGGGGTTAAAAGGCTCACTCATTTCGTGAATGCCTAAGTGGCAAATAAGTTCTAACCAGGTGACGTTTTGGTACCAGGTAGGTTTCACAGGGTGGGTTTGTTAGCCCTGTGCTAAAGCCCCGACATGGTGGAACGGGATGCTGTTTGGTCAGAGCCCTCTCCTGCAGAACAATTGAAGAGGTGGCAAATGGTCTTACCAAAACTTAAGGTCTCACAAAATTCACCTTAATTGTAAGCATCTCACAGTCTCATTTTTTGAGTGATTCTTTGCATCTTGGAGTCTCGAATTCTTGGCAAAACAATCTTGATTTTTTCAACCAAGCCATATCAGGATCTTGTTCTTTTTTGAGAAGCAGCCTGAGTCTTTTGTTTAGAAGGCTATAAAATGAATCTCAAAGTTCTGATGTAGTTAGGTAACATCTTTCTGAAAGTCTCGGGTTCAAATTTTATGTCCTAAAAAGTTTTGGGCTCGCATTTAAAGAACTTTAAAAGCTTGGTCTTGGGCTCATGCGAGAAAACAATCATCTCTCCATTTGCAGAGTCTTAAATTTACAATTTGCCACCCCTAATTGAGCATGTTTGAACCTAACGCAAACACAAGGCTTCTGTCAACATAGCCCTGTAGGGTGTTGAAGGCATGCAAGCCACCCCACCACATCAAGGCCCAGCACTAGGGAAGGTTGCTAATTAAGTTCACATTACTAATAATTTAATTTGGGACTATCTGATGTCTTTCTAGGCCAGCAAAATTGAGGTTGTGCTGAAACTGCCAAAACCAGAGATGAGACCCGAGAGAGTGGCAGAAATCAAACCTAACGTCTTTCCTGTCTTTTGTTGTTTGACTTTCATGAGTTCAAATTTTAATAGTGCATTATTTTCTTTCACAGGTGAAGACCATTCGTCTGGTTGGCATTTTATTATTGCTTTTTGTTGAAAAAAAGCATCTGCCGCATGTCAGTGAAGTTGATGCCTCGACTGTAGCAACTGGTATCATGGGTCTTATGGTAAGAAGTGTAGTTAGTGTTGTAGTTTTACCTCTTCTGTTACCAATACGTTTATGCGACAATTGTACTAATTAAGTTATTTAATTGTAATTGTTGTGGGCAAGAATTACATTGCATCTCTTATTTAAAATTAAACATTGTTTATCTTTCAAATTCAAAAAACTGCACCCCTTTAGGGTGGCGTCTTCTTAATTATCCCACTTTGGGGAGTTTCCACCCTCCCCTCCCAGGGGCAGCAAACTACACCATCAGTTTTACAAGATTTAGGTGTCAATCCTATTGAACTCTTGTGTTTTGAAACAGGGTAACAAGGGAGGTGTGGCCATAAGACTGAAAATCCACAACACAACTATTTGCTTTGTGAACTCACATCTTGCAGCTCATACAGAGGAGTTTGAGAGAAGAAACCAGGTAATGCTTGAACTCTCAGCTGTGGAGTGCCAGTTCTTGGTAAAACATAAGTGAGATTTGAATTACAGGTAGTATTAAATAATGATTGTGTCGTACAGTATACTGCCAACTGAAAAGTATTTTTAACAACTCAAAGTATGTTTAACAACTTCCTAATAGCTTTCATTTGAAATGGCCAATCAAATGAAAGAACTGCAAAAGGCAGAGATGCGAGTGAGGTACAAAACTTAACAAAAGTATAATTATATTATCCAGTCACAGTTTTTTAAGAACAAAATATACATTGTAGAGGTCCTGTGATCTGGAATTTTAGAAATAAGATAGTTAAAGTACCTAAATGTTTTAACTGTTTTAATCAAATTTGAAAATAGAATGATATGTGGAGAAAGAACTCAGAAACAATTCTGAGTTCCAGATGGGATTTGAACCCACGACCTTCCGTACACTAGTCAGATGCTCTAAACACTGAGCTACGGGAACTCTAGTGGTGAGCAATGGTCAATCAAATTCGAGAGACCTTGATGCCTTTTCTTTTGGTAAGGAAGCCTGTATGACCACCAACAAAAAAGAGAACTTTATATACTTTTAAGTCGAATTTATTTTTAATTGCCTTTTAGTCTTGTATAATTTATTGTTTTTAGTCAAAATAGGCACATTTTAGTTTTTTGTTTAATAGTAGTTCTGGCTGTAGGTCCACATCAGCCCTTTGGCTGCCTTCAGCTTTAACCTAAAAATACCAAAAAACTGCTGCCTGTAATTGGTGGCACTGTAATTTCCTGTTACAGCTATTAAAATAGCTCAGTCAATGTTTTTGTTTACCAATAGGACTACAGAGATATTCTAAGCAAGCTGGAGTTTGATGGTCCTCATGATTCACCTTCTATCATTGATCATGAGTAAGTCACTCAATATAATGACTTTTCTTTTTGCAAGACAAGGTATTGCTACTTCCATTATTAAGGTATTTTGCCCTTGACCACCTTGACCCTTTTACAATTTCATGTATATTAACTTGGACCACTTTGATTGTCTTTTCAGCATTGTCATCTGGTTAGGTGACCTGAATTACAGGGTAAGTGATATGGATAGTGAGTTAGTGAGAAGACTGGCAGATAAAGGCCAGTATGAGATTCTACTGGCAAACGACCAACTCATCAGGCAAAAGGATGAAAAGAGGTGCTTTAAAGGATTTCAAGAAGGCGTCATCAATTTTAAACCTACCTATAAATATGATCCTGGAACGGATAACTGGGACACAAGGTGGGTCAACACATAGTGATATAATAAACAATTATTTCATGAGCTTGCATTGGATATATATGAGGTGATAAATCACTGAAGAGGTGTGTGGCTCTGAGTTGTTAATAATCACTTCATATCCAACAAGTGCAAATGGAATAAATGTTTTATTAAATTCTCGACTTCTGCAATTGCTGCTGAATTTTTTGCCGTATTTTTGTACAAAAATATGAACTTGACATGTCATACATTTTCCTTATAAGGCAAAATCAGGGTTATTTAGTAAATAAACCCCTTCTGGCGGCTGGTGTATCAGAGGATAATGCCCGAGGCTGAACGATTGTCTGAAAGATGAACAGTTGGCCGAGAAGCAAAGCTTCGAGGGCAACTTTAAAATTTTGAGGACAATCTTTCAGCCAAGGGCATTTTCCTCCAATATGCCAGCAAGCCAGGAAGGGGTTTCTTTATTTCATGACCCTCCGATTAATTTCTACAACGTGAGTGCTTTATTGTGGTAAAGAGAAAAAAGTCAGTGGGGATCACAGCACATTTGCAGCTAGACAAATCCAATTCGGTTAGTTTACTCGATTCTGTTACACTGTGATTAGATCTGAAAAGTTAAAACCTGAAAAAAGTTACTTCCTTTTATTGTTTTTCTCTCGTCCAAAAAAATTTGACGACGGGTATGGCCCAATACCCGCCTTCCGATTTGTTAAATCAGGGTTATGATTGCTGATATCCTGTTTACGGTGAACCAATCAGAAAGCTAAAAATCTAAGATCCGAGATCTATTGAGAATAATTTATTTAATAATTGTTTTATAAACACAATATTTTATTCTCTTATATTTTATTCTGTATGCAAGCCTAAGCGTTTAGATTGATCTCTTACTTTAGAGTACAGTAACTTTAAAGTCACTTACATGTACGTTATTCTGTCAGAATTCTTGCTTGCTATACTTACTCAATAATTGGTGTTTGCTTCCATTTGTAGTGAAAAAGGCCGCTCCCCTGCCTGGTGTGACCGTATTTTATGGAGGTCAGGGTCACAGGTGAAACTGCTGGAATATCGCAGTCACAATCTAATGAAGATCAGTGACCATAAACCTGTCAGCTGCTTGTTTGATGCTGGGGTGAGTGGAATTAATTTAATGAAATTTTGCCAAGTTATTTCAAAAATTTGTAGAGGCCTTTTCCCCTCAGCTACGCTGTTTCTTGCAGATAATTTTAGATATTTTTTTATAGAGCGGCTTTCAATTGAGTGTCGTAAAACCAAAACCAAGGGAGATCCTTTGACCATTTGCAATTTCACACGCAAAAAATTTCAGCAAAAATTTCAGCAGAGATGATGCAAAATTCTCCAGGCACTATAAGAAGTCGCTTCTTACACAACTTTAATCTCCTCCTTTTTCTTTAATCCATAACCAATTTTTGCTTAAGTATAGTTTTTTTTCCGGGTTCTTCCCCTATTTTTTTTTTATCCTGCTCTCCATCTACTTTGCCTTAAATTTGTTCTCCCTTCTTTTTTTCCTTTATTTATTTATCTATCTATTTATTTATTTTTATTTATGTTTTAGTCATGTGAACCTGTGTAAATGTGAACTGTTACAATAAAGTGTTAAAAAAGTTAAAAAAAAAAAATTTCACACGCAAATGGCACAAAGAACCAAAATTAATAAACTCGAATCAAAGACATCTAACTGGCGCCAAGCGCTGGAAAACGCACTGCAGCAAAGACAATTGATTTTGGTTTTGCTTCTAAAATTGGCCGGAGTTTTTTTAATAATTCACAGAGCGATGTTTGCAAAACCCAAGCAAACACGAATTACTCTTAATAACGTGCTCACAGGTCCTCACTGAACTCAGTCAGGACTTAAATTTCCTATACGAGGGTCTCAATATCATATTCAAAAGCTGTGGATCTTTGTATGTTGTCGTCTTGCATACTACCATTAGGCCTTTAACACCTAAAACTAACTGAGATGTCAATAGGTAAAAGTGGTGAATGTGGAGCAAGAAAGACAAGTTATGGAAGATGTCATTCGAACTCTGGACAGACATGAAAATGAGAATTTGCCACAAGTCCAACTAGGCACAACTGAGGTAAAGTGAAGTTCATATTCTTTGTCCCTTAGTGCTAAAACTCAGACAGAATTCATACTCCACAGGGCCTGATTGGCTTGATCGGGATTTGAATTTATTTTAGGCTTTGTTTGCACTGCAACAACAGCAAACACATCAACAACAACCTTTATTTTAAATACTCTTATCGTAGAAAATTTTACCGCCCGCTATTAGTAAAGCCTAATCAAGGATCCCTTTTAAACTGTACTGCTAAATGTTTGCAACATGTTCGTCATATGTCTGCTTGTAAGGAGAAGATATTTGTTGATAACTGCTAGGAATTGTGGCCTCATTGCTAAGCATAAGGACCATGCTAATCGTAACTGAAGTCACCTCACTTTTCAGATTATTTTCAAAGATGTCCAGTTCCTTGAGAAACAGACAGCAACCTTGGAGATCGTCAACACTGGCCAGGTGGGTAACTTATTTACGAAATATTTAACGTGTTATGTTTGTTACCTGCCACCCACAAAAAAATAATGTAAAAGGAAATTAATAACCTACAAAATTAATGATGGGAGGCGACTTAAAACATACGAAGTTTTAGTTTGAGCAAATCTTGAAAAATTGTTTTTAATCCCTGGGTCATCAAATCCTTTCGTCATTAAGTTAACATTTGTGGTTACAAATATGCTCTCCCAGTGCATGTATGCTGGCATCATGTTGTGCGCAAGTGCTCAAGTCCTACACTGTATGTGTTACTCTTGTGCTTGATACACAGGCTGCCCAACCTTTTTTGTTTAGACCTTCAGTTGTTCTTTTTTTGACTTCGATCCTGGAAACCTTTAGTTTGATGTGAATATTCCTCTGCCTTGTGTCATGTTCATAAGGTTGTAAGCGTCAATCGGACCTTTTCACACCTTTGTTCTTCTTGTGAGTGAATCTTACATTTGATTGATTGACAGGTGGCAGCACAGTTTGCATTCATAGCTAAGTTAGATGACACTGAGTACTGCAAACCGTGGTTGACAATCAAACCTTGTATGGGCATTATAATGAAAGGTATTTTAGCATACGTGTAACCTGTGGCTCAATTTTCCCTTTCTGTCGAGATTTTTCTCTTTTGCTTCGCACAATCTTTTACAAGGCAATGCCGTCTGGTTAGCTCAGTTAGTTAGGTACTGGACCACAAAGCGTGCATGTAATTTCGCAGGTTAAAATGATCCCAGCCGAGCCTCTAACTTGGGTACCTTTGGTCTTTTGTCCTTCTTGAAGGGAACGTTACCCCTTTCCTGTCCATGCATGCAAGACCCGTTACAGTGGGTCCCCTGACCGTGACTTGGTTAGTGTCTAGTAATTTTTATACTTTTTCACCAAATTGGTTTAAGGGTCTTGCGAAGATCTTTTGATTTTATGGAAAAAGTTGTAGCCCCATGATAATTCAACATGATTCAAAATTGCTGAATACAACCTTGTACGATGTTGAAGGAGGAGGTCAAACGAATTCCACGTGTTGTTCAAAACTGAGAACAAAAGAAAAGTTGAGTCGGCATCGTTCATCATCATTAAACAAACGTGTTTAACCCTTCAAGTCCCAATAGTGATCAGCATCAGATTTCTCCTTGTAATATCAATGCACAATATCAATGGACAGGTGTTGCGAATTAAGGAAATGATCACCAGGGAAGAACTCTTTTGATATTTGAACAACTTCTCCCAACTAGCACTACAACAAATGTATGGTGACCAGTAAGGAGAATTGATATGCTGACAATAGGCATTAAAGAACCCGTATGTCCGAAGCCTTAGAGATATCTTTTGTTGCATGCTTTATGCAGTAAAAGCTGCAAAATAAGTTGAAGATGTTTTGACGCAATCCAGCGAATCTTGGTATTGCAGAAAGAAGAAAAAGGAAAGAAAACTAAACCACATGCAGTTAGTCCAACGAAATAATCATGGTCCCTTATCTTGTAGGCTCGACCAAACAGGTGAAGCTAACTGTGTACATTGACAAAGAATCAGCGAGAGCCATGAACTCTGGCGATGAGAAAATTGAAGATATTCTAGTTCTACATCTGGAAGGAGGAAAAGATTTCTTTGTATCCTTGATGTTAATGATTACTGTCCAAAACATAAAAATAAACAAGCAAAAACAAACAAATCAACAACAAAAGCAGCAACAACAGCGTAATAAAGTGTAATTTCAAGGTGATCCTTACACTGTGTTGCACTCTTAGAATACTACAATTTTAGGAAACGTTGGGTTTTTTTTTTTGAACTACTGTAAATTTAATCTGATGCTCTTCGTTATTCGCAACCTAAAACGTAGTACTTAGTTGAGTGGTTTTCTGATGTCTCTTGTAAAACCAAAAGTCAATGTCATTTCATCTCACTAATCACTCACACACATCACTTTGAACCTATTATTATTCAGAGCAAGCTGAATGTTGATACGAAGGACAGGTTCAAACATTAACTGGTACTGTTTTCTTTTCTTTCTTCCTTTCCTTTCTTTTTCTTCCCATGTCCCTTTTTTTCTATTTTGTTATTTAAATCACTATTTATACATATTTAGTTACATTGTACTAAATTTTTTTTGTACTTAATTACTTATTACTTGTCTTATTTTACTTTTGTCTTCTTTTATGTACAACCTAGAAGTTTACTTCTATTCTGGGTAGTTTTTTTGCCTATTTTAGTTAATTTAGTTTATAGTGTAATTTTTTTCTATTTAATTTGGCAAAATATTTGTTGTTGTTGACAGGAAAACGCACGCGAGAAATACTGTGGGCTCCCACTATCTCGTACGTGCAAGGGGAACAAAAAAATTCCGAAATAGCAAGCATTCGAGGTAGCACGTAGTTAATTACTGGAAAACTGTATCTAAGGGAAACGGGTTTCTGATCAAGATTGCCCAGGGTTCTGGTAGCGGGGGTGTATCACTTGGTGGTTTTTGTCGCTGATTGGTCAAGAAAAATTTGTAGGACACGTGGTCACTCTCAATCAGTTATACCCTTAACAGCAGTCAGGTGTCGGTCAGCGGTAATTATGTTCCCAGTGTGTTTGGTTCGTCTATTGAGGCGCTAGTGCGCATGTACGGACCCATCAGGGAGGTGCCGGTAGCTACTCTTGTAGACTTGGTGAGTGCTTTGTTTATTCTACTGGGGTAGTGTAGAGTAGGGTAGGCATTTGTATGCACGTGCAAGATTAACCTGCGATCAGGCCGAATTTTAGCATCGCTCTCATATTCTCTTATGTTGGTCGCTCGCTAAAATAGGGCCTGATACAATCTCTCACAGAAGTTCATGTCGGCGGCCAAATTTTGGCCGCGGAATCTCGCAATCTGATTGGCCCTTTAACAATAGAGCTGTCAACGGAAGTAAATTGTGTACGAGATTTCGATCCGACCGCCATCGCCAAGGGACAACCAAGGAACAAGTCTGCCGAAGTAAAATGTGTTGCTCTAATAAATTCTCGTCGTTCTAGGAGAATTGTCACCATTTCTTTCTCTCCTGAGAATGGCGTTCGGTTTGACGCAAGCTGTCTCTCACCTGGGGCCCGTTTCTCGAAAGTCCCGGTAACTTTTCGGGCCCGAACCTATATTTTAAAATCAAAATCTATAGAACGCTGGCATAGTTTTTAGCCTACACATTAGCCTGACTTCTTTTATCAACTTATAATTTTATTGCTCAGCTTTCAAAACCAACAAAATTTGAGTCTTTAATGCAAACATCGCGCACATAAGATAGCTTTCCGGGCCCGAAAAGTTATCGGGACTTTCGAGAAACGGGCCCCTGGAGCAGAGAAGTACAGCAACAGTGAAGTATGTATTCTGTTTTATCGCATCGTGTCGCGGAATTTTCATTTGACGGCTTTCAACTAGTATTGATAACATCAACAGAGTAGTGGCTGTTTCCGCGTCTTACGAAACAAAACGAACAGCAGACGAGCAAGTATCTTTCGCCAAGAATGATCAACAAGTCAACCGATAATTCGGTAAACTCACGGTGAACTAATGTTTGGCTACCCTGCGAGCAGATCGAAGGGCCTCTGCTCGCACGGTAATGTTTGGCGAGAACCGCAATCAAGTCGCAATAACGATTTTCAGTTTATTCGTTCATTGTTTAATACTTATGTCGTTTTATTGATCTCTGACATTGACATCAAAGGATCTGACTAGTTTTATAATAGATGTTCTTCGTTTTAAAATTCGCTGCTGCTTAGAGATAAAATTCGCTGCTAATTTCAAATATTTATCACTTCTCGAATTAAGTATATGTAATCGCATGAGGCCGAGTAGAATTAAGGATAAATTTTCACGCGTATTTTCAAAGTTTTCGCAAAATTGCCCGAGTCGCGTAGCGACGAGGGCAATTTGTGAAAACTTTGAAAATACAAGTGAAAATTTATCCTTAATTCTACGAGGACTCAATGCGATTACTTGTTTATAACATAGAGGGCAAAATTTTCTGAAAACTTTCTATGCACATCAAAACACAATCCGCAGCCGGCCCTCAGAATAAACAATTCTCCACACACGCAGTTTATTAAACTGCTACTCAGCGTCCAGAACAAAAAGAAAACTGTCTTTTATGCATATGTTCATCTTTTGAGATAATTACAGTTCTAGTTCATTGACAAACTCACACTCAAAACTCAAACTAAGTAAGACTTAATTTATTTACCTGAGTTGCGAAGCGCCCTCTCGCTCGCTGAATTAACCAAGGTTTTCGGTAGTTTTAAAACAAATAACCATTTGCTGTTTCTCGTAAAACATTCAGGTTCACCTTCTGGAATTTCTCTTCGAGCTATCACCTGATTTCTAACCATTTTTGCCAACCAACTCGGTTAGATTTAAACTCTGAAACGATATTCTTGTGTTGAACAACTCAAAATCCAATGCAAAATCTGCTTTTCGTTTCAAGACGCTTACAAAATGCAAATGGCGCGCTCTCGCGCTCAGCCAATCAAATGCGAGTATTTTTCGCGCTTGGCCAATCAGGAGTCAGTAATTTTGCCCTCGTTGGAAAGAAAATTAAGAAAAAATGCCCCCTGTCTCAACCAATCAGCAATCAGTAATTTTGCCCTCTATGTTATAAATTACAAAATACCCCTTTGTTTATAAACGGTTTTATTTATATTTTTATTCTAAAGAATGAAACTGAAGGTATTTCTCTTAATTGTCCAAGGTTTTTTACGCAGAAAATCGGTACAATTGGGAAGAGAATATTTCCAGATACCACCTGAAATGGGAAATGATTCAAGCATGCAGCATATTTTGGTACATCACAACCTCGTCGTGTTTTGAATTTTCATTCAGTTTCAGCTCAGACAGAGCAACCATGTACAGTACCGGAACCTTCAAGTTAGCAATCGTGTAAATTTGAGTACTTGTGCCTAGAAGATATATCGTAGCCTATGATTTTCTTTTTTTGCCGACATTTACGTGACTTTCTGCGAATTGCCGTTATGGGAAATTTGCATACCGAGGATCGTGCAAGCAGAAGAAATTTTGATTGGCTGTTTTGTTGAATGTCAATCAATCAAAAAAAGTGGGCGGCAGACGTTCCGTAGAAGAATTGTATCAGGCTTTATTTTTCGTTTCGCCCGTCCCGCCTGAATGTTTCACCAAGCGAAACGAAAATAGAGCCTGATCGCAGGTTAGTGCAAGATGGGGTTAACGATGGTGGACTTGGTAAGCACATTTGTCATACAACTGGCAGGGGTGGGGTAGGTAGGAAGATATCTTACACACCTGTTGCAGTGAATAGCCGAAGTTAGCAGACAACAGCTTGTTGGAGGGCATTCATGGAAGATTTTTAATTGATGGCGTTTATTTTTCTTTTAGGAACATATCAACCCTTTGCATCCTTCAACTTTATCAGATAATGAGCCGCTAGAAGTTCCTAAAGAGCTCTGGCTTCTAACAGATCACTTGTTCAACTATGGCATGCGTCAGGTAGGATACCTCGTGATTACTACATGAAATATCACTTCACAGAGTGCGAAGTACCGTCGACAAGTAGATCAAGGCGATCGATATAGACAAAGAGGAACCCGTCAGGATAACGAGCGTTTCAGCTACCAAAATGGCTGCGTTTGCTTTTGTTCGAACAAAGAAAAAGTTGTAATATGTTGTCTTGTTTAACAGTTAAATCTTACTTATGGCTCTTTATTTTCCTGCAGGATAACATTCTCAGGCACTCTGGGTTTGAGAAGGATTTAGAGGATATCAGGACACATTTAGATTCTTGTCGCGGCGGCAAACTGCGTATCTTTTTACTGTTTTTGCTTTTGTTGTTAATGTGTTTCAATTGTTTACAAAATTGTTGATTTGAAAAGTTTTGATTTACTTAACATAGGCAGAACGTGAGCTGTGGGAAACATGGAGTTCGAGTGCTCGAGTGTTGTTCAAGCAAACGGCTGAATTGTTTCGACGCTTCAATAATGTTATTATCTTGCCGTCAGTCCTGTTGTCCTGTGTCTTTGATTTCCGCATCTTCTTGGGCATATATCCCTGTTTTCCACTGTACACTCAGGGTCGGAGGCAAACGGGGGTGTATACAGTAGATCCAGAAGATGTGGACATTGGGTCGAAATCAGAGACACAGGACAGCGGAACTGACGGTAAGATGATAATTGTTTGCTCAAAACAACTTTCGTTGAGTACTCGAACTCCATGTTTCTCATGGCCCACGGACGACAGAATTGTTTTGTTTTGTTTTGTTTGCTTAGAATAGGCAGACTTGTATTAAACCGTAAAGAATATAACTCTTAAAAGAGATTAATCTCAAAAGAATTTGCCCAAAGTAAACTTGGTTTTATTTTCTTAACTGTTTAAAGCCGGCAGTGTTCACTCCATAGCAGAAGCTTTACTCATTTTCTTGGAAGCGTTACCTGAACCTGTAATCCCTTATGCATTCTACCAGAGAGCACTGGAGTGCTGCAATAACTACATGCTTTGTAAGCAGGTAGGTCTGGTTGTCGTAGGCTCTGTAAACAGGATAAACAAGTAAGACAGGTTACTACGAAACCCAACGGGCTAAGTCAAAAGCAAAACAAATTATAAAGTGATCAATGGCTTGGCTCCTAACTGCCTGCAGATCTTTTCTCTATTAAGAGAAATACAACACAGGGGCTCCTCCGCCTCACTGCAATTACCACTACCCAATACTGAATATATGAAGAAAAGTTTTTGCTGTGGTGGAGCGAAACTGTGGAACTCGCTTCCGGCAGCACTACGTGAATCTGAAACCCTTCCTATCTGTAATAATAGAATTAATGCGCACACTTTTTCCTGATTAGAATTTACTTAGTAAATAGTATTAGTAACTAGTTATATATATTAAGTAATTTTAAACAGTTTTAATCTTTTATTGTAACCACACGCCCCTTGGGGAAATTATATTATAGTTGACGGGGCAAACGTGTATAAATAAAGTTTTACCTACCTACCTACCTACCTACCTACCTACCTACATACCTACCTACCTACCTGCTCTGTAAGCAGGAAAGAGAGGTTACTACACGCGCTGTAAATAAGAAACACAGCTTGCTGCATGTTCTATACAGAAGGAAGACAGGTCACAACATGCTCTGTACACGGGCAATACAGGCGTAAACAATTACGTCAGGTTCTTAGATACAGATTAGAAGCATTTTATACCCATTCTGGTAGTTCGTGAATTTGCCGTTCACTTTCCCGTCCCAGATACCTATCCCATCCCCAGTAGAAGCATGTACAAACAACTCATGGGTGTGTATTGCTTTAAAGGAAAAAGTTTGGAAAACGTGTAGTTTGACTCATTGCCTCAGCTTTTAGCATAGTTTATGTTTTGTATTCGTGTTTGAACGTTTGCAGTATATAAGATTTATATATCGTTTCAATTTGTTTCTTGCAGTTGATATTTCAAATTCCTCGGAGCCATCGGAATGTGTTCACATACATCAGTGCATTCCTCAGAGAACTGTTGCTCTATTCTAACGATAATAAACTGGACGCCAAAACTCTGGGTAAGTCGATTCAAGCGTACTTTATTCTTTACCTTTCATGTTGACATTTTTTGCTAACAAACTGTTTTCTTTACTGCAGCTACCTTGTTTGGCACGCTGTTTTTACGGGCACCAAGGAACAAGGAGGCGGGACTTAGCAAACGAGCCATCAATCAACTGACACAGAAGAAAGCGAGGTTCATGTATCATTTCCTGGTCAACGAGTTCGGTCCTGACTGAGCCTGCAGTTTATTTATTATTTAGTGGTAGCTTATTTTCTCTAGCCGCCAAAAAAATCTGAGAGGTCTTAAGGTTTACAGCGCGAAGCGCAGAACTGTGACATCATCATCATCATCGTCATCATCATCATCATTATTATTATTATTATTATTATTATTATTATTATTATCCAATCAGAATTGAGAAGAGCTCGTATGAAACCAGCTCAAGGCTACTCGTGTACTTGTGTTGGTTTTATGGGGTATTTGATCTCCACGCTCCAAGCATACGGCAAAGTAAAGTTACTTATTGGCGGTTAGCTGTTGGTTATATGTTGCCTATTTACCCATGTTTGCGGCCGTGAACGTCACAGTAATAGTTACCGAACTTGTATTTGCGAACACAAAAAAAGTAGTTTCTCATGTGAAGGCGTTTCGCCCTTTGTTAAGAAAAAGAGCAAAAAAAAAAAAAAAGGTCCAGAAAATACCGAGGTGATTTGTCGCACTGACACTACGTTCACCTTCCAACTTTGAACTTTATTACTTCCATCTTGTTCACGGAACGACATACTAAAGCAGCGTGGGTTGCGGTTGTTCTTGAGCGTCTATTTACGGGGTGGTGTTGTTTTGCTGTGGAACAGTGTTTCTTTTTTAAAGGTGGAGTTAAGCATCTGCACAAAATAATGGCAACCACGCGCTTTGCAAATATTCATGTAAAATATTGTGTTGTTTTTGTCGTTGTTATTATACGTTCGTATAGGTGACGCTGAAAGCTGAAAAAATGGTTGAAAATTAACGCGAAATATTCAATAAGTTGAGTATAGAATCAAAAGATAAATTTTATTCAGTAGATCTTTCTTCAACATAGTTCACGGTGTTGCTGCACGAGGGGCTGAGGTAAGTTTTAGAGTGGGAATTTTTTTCTGTGCCATCAACTTATTTATTTTGAAGGGTGCAAATACTGAGCTTGTAACTTGAATCAAATTTGACATCTGTTCTTGGTCGGAATTCAAAGTCATGAAAATCATTGTTAACATTCTTCTATACAAGTTTCTCTTTTAGCGTGACGTAGATTCAACGTTTCATTATTTTATATTTAACTTTTATTTCACATGAAATGTTTTTAGGCATTGCCTTGAAATTATTCTGCATAGCTTTTAAAATTAAAAACAGGAGAGAAAAACTTTTCTGTCAGCGCCAAATGACTTTTCAATGTTACTAAGAAGACTTTGAAGTCAAAAGTAGCACTTAAAAAGAAAATGGAAAAAAGTGATTAGGAAATGTGTATACCAGTAGTTCAGTTTTAAGTAATGTAGGTAACTTTTAAGTCACATCTGCGTATCAAAGGTCTTCCCCGAGATCTCTTCCTATCTTTTTTCACCGCGAGAAGAATTCATCGGCCTCCAGTCAACCGCTCCTCAAAAGCTTGCGGGGAAATCCTCTGGTACCGACTGACCTTCTGAGGAATACGCTAAGATTTTTTTTTTCGTTTGGAAATGAAATGTATGAAATATCATATATATGAACTACTGCGGGTGAAACATTGAATGAATGAAAGAACCATACCAACCATACCAACATCGCAGTTTTTAATATGAATAGCAACTTAAGCAGTTTTTGCCTTCTCACGACTGGCAACTGTTTAAGTTGCTTCCACGACTGCAATGTTCTCTCGTTCAATGAAAAGATTTTTAGCGTTCACTTAGCCCCTTTCGGGAAGCTACAATGTTTACTTTAAAATGTAAATGAAGCACTGGACATCGCACAGAGCTGGCTCTTTCTTTTTTTGTGCCATATGATTACTTTTAAGCCTTTTTTTGTAAAGTAAAATGAAATGGCTTGATTTTTTAACAGTGTGAGTACTAAAGATAGGTATTGTTGAAATTATGAGCATGATCTTCAGTAAAGATCGAGATTTGATGTTTTGAGTGGTTGTTTTTATCTCTTGAAGTTCACGCGCATTTATCAAACTAATATATTCTAACAGTAGGAAGGTTGTAGCGTTGCATTAGGCAAAGAGATTGTAAGAGATCATGTTCTCACCATTAGGCTGCCTCCAACTAGGCTGTCCCTTTGATGTAGAGGGTCATTCCTGGGCCCAGTTTTTTCAAAGCAGGGTGAAGCTTAAGCCACGTCAGCTTTTTCATAATTCCGTTTTATAGCCAAACAACACGGTTTCCTTTAAATCTATTTTGCCCTACATTTTGACTTTGGTTGCTATCAAATGGTCACTTGGAATTTGCTTTAAAAACTCTTTTGAAATAAGAGAAACAGGAACCTTGTTAAACTGTAATTGCAGGTTAGCGTTAACCGGCTTTCCAACAACCGGGCCCAGGGCTTTAAATTTCCCTACAGTCCATTGTTACTTCGTTTCGAGTTCGCCTTCTAAGGTTCGCCGGTTAACATATAACGGACCTTATTCTCTCTGAATAGCTTGGATAAACAATGTACAACCCTATTTAGCCCCCCCCCCCCCCCAAAAAAAAAAAAAAGAGGACGGGGATAGGGAAAATAGTTCAATCGCTCTTTTAATGGGCTCCTGCTCTTTTACGACTTCTTTCATTGACCCGTTGCTCCTGGTCGTATTTGGTCTCTAGTTATGCAAATTTTCAATAGATTTTGAAAATATTTTCATTATCGTTTTTTAGTAAAGTCAAGGGCCCATATATAACCAGTTATGGGCTCCTGGTAGGAGCCATGATAGTCTCCTTCGCAGCCGTTTTTAGGGTCGTCACTGTGGGGAGGAGCGTTGCGTGACGACCCTAAAAACGGCTGCGAAGGAGACTCATCCCCAGATCTCTCTCGGTAGCTGACAAATTCAATATGGCGCCAACACTGTGAGAGAACATGTACGTACAATTTCAAGAACAAAGTATTCCCAAAATAATTTAGCCATCGTCAAGTAGGTCCTTCACTTACTTGGCAGTAGCTGCGAGGAACGGGTTCTATCCCTAATGCTTTGGCACTTTTTAACGTTTTAGAGGCTTCAGAATCGAAGTTCGAAGCCGGATACCGTCCATCCTAATCGATACCCGCGGTCGATACCGTGTCTTTCAATGCGCGAAGGGTTTCGAACGTGAGCCGAAAATTACCCTAACAAAATTTTAGCTAATTTTGGAATGCACATATTCCCCGAGAGGAAATGAACTAAAGACCGAGGTATTGATTTGTCTCTCGAATTGTTCTTTCTCAAAAACTGGGCGAAATCGGTGGCTGACCAGAAACCCGATAACTTTCTTAGTTAATTTTAGACAGTAATCGTTTTGTTTAATGAAGCAATAGCAACCGTATTATCGAATTGCAAATATTATCTCAAGTGAAAGGAAAACAGGAAGAAATAAAAAAGCCAAAAAAAAAAAAAAAGTATTCTCCTTCGAGCCGGATTCGAACCAGCGACCTAAGGATTCCAAAGTTATCCACTACAGTCCTCCGCTCTACCAACTGAGCTATCGAAGGAGCCACGTGAGAAGGGATAAAAATTTAAATATATAAATAATAATACATGACATAATCAACACTTTCTCGTCACTCATCACTATAAATACTTCATTTAAACATGGGTACTTCGCGTTTTGGTATTTTCCTATCTTTGCTGTTTATTAAACATAGAACTAACACTTTGATTTTTGTACTTTTGCTAAAGAGAAGGAAAGATATTCATGAAGAATATGACTAGAAATCGTCGCAGTCGTCACCACGGCTGATTGATTGCGGACTTGTATACGGCTCAGATGGCCATCTGTTTGATTCTTTGCTGCTTACACAGCAAAAGTTTAAAAATACTTCACAAACGACAAAAAATAGTAGGGGATCTTTTTTCTCCAGAAATGCGTTGATCCATTCAAAACATGACCGACATCCGGTCCCGTCTTCTGTTCCTGCTAAACCGTCCTCTCTTTTCATCCTCGGAGACCGGGGAACGCACAAAAAAAAATTAAAAAAAAAAAATTAATGGCGGAGAAACGCACTTGGACTCCGTATCCAGTAGGGCTAGTTACTTATCCTTATTGACAATTCTTTGCCCGCCTGGGAAGCCTGATCCCTTCCGCACAATCTTGAGGGAGAAACGTTGCACAACTGTAGATAACATTTCGATACGAGTAATGAACTACTAAATGGGCGGTTATAGTCTGATAAAGAATGGTGTAGCTTATGATCTGTATGAACAGTTACAGCTCTGTTACTGCTTCTCACTAGTTGTAAAAGAAAAACGAAAAGAAAAGAAAGTAACCTCATGAGAGCATGGTAGTCGCCTGTTCCAGGCGTTTAGATTGTGCGGAGCAGCGAAAAGCGGCACGCGGCCCTAGGCCTACCCTCGTTTTTTTTTCCTCTTGCCCCCGATTTTTCTTTCGCGCGCCGCCTTTTCGCTGCTCGCCACAAACTTAACGCCTGGAACAGGCTTGGTGATTTTCATCCATGAAATTCCCCTCTTTACCCGTCCATCCATCCCGTCGCCATGGTAACTAAAAACGTCGTTGAACCGTGAGAACCACAATTTTGCTGCTATTCTTCGAACCGCAGCAAACAGCAAACAATAAAAAGGAATAGTTGCCCATTGCTACCGCAAAACCTCAGGGTAAGACAATACTGAATTCCGAAAAAAGTGACTTCCTTCCAAGGCCGTTTTTTCTCTGGGAACAATTACGTAACTTGCTACTTCCTTTGCTAAATACAAAACTACACCCCGTGTGTCGGGGAAATTTCTCAAAAGTATCAGACACTAAAAATCAGTCTCGGATCGCAAGGGACATAATTTTTGTGAATTTTAAATCAACTTTTACACAAATCCTTGAAAAATAATTTATTTGTCTTCTGTACAAACGTAAGGGCCTTGAGAAATGCATTAAATTCACTCTAACATGACTACAACTGAACCATTTTCAAGGTGTATAATTAACACGTAACACTGGTCAACAATGGCTAATAAATCCGGCTATCATCTTCTTTTAACTGATACCAGCTCACATTTTAGCCAACACCGAGTTGACGACAAACCAAGTTCCCTAGAGGGCGTTTTCTAGACAGCATTTCGCGTGACACCACGTAAGGCAAAAGAATAAATTCTAATAATCTCCAAACAAAAGGATAGACTGCGGTTTATGCAACTAGAACTGGTATTGCATTCAACATCTAGCGTTTTATACACGCAAGAGAAACTTTCAAGATTTGAGTGCACAAATAAAGCATAACTCTAGAGAGGAGCCCACTACTCAGTAATGGGCTCCTGATCTAGAACATTCAGTACGGTGTCGAAGAGACTATGATATATTCAAACGACGTGAATAGTATTAGTAAAACACTTGAGGCCAGGGCCAGCATATGGCGTTGAAAAAGAAGCAAACAACGTAATATCCTCGGACATCCAGGACCAAATTACCAAGAAAGGGAAAGATTTCACAGACGAAGAGATAACGTTCAAGGAAACTTGTAAATTTTCGCTTGAACCGACTTTGCCCGTGAAATTTGGATGTTGTGTTCCTTGGTCTTTATGGATGACAACGCACCAACAAAGAGAACTTTCAAATTTCGAATGCCTTCCAAGACTCAATCTGTGTTAAGTTTTGGTCTAAAATGTTTAAACAGCCGTAAAAGTACCAAGCGGATTATAAGATAATGCACTAAAAAGGCATCAATAGAATAGAAAGTACCAAGGGTACGGGCGTCCTAAGATGATACACTAAAAAGGCCTCAGTGTACTACAAAGTCCTCTGAGGGGCCAGCGAGTGGAAGGCACATCTTTGTTATCTACGTCCAACAGCATTACAGGCTCCCGCGCGCAAATCCTGGACGAGTAGCATGGACACGAGTATGACACAGCAGCCCTCACAGGGTCGTTGAGAGTAGCCTTCTCAGTCTGAGGTAGAGCCACAATATGCACCACAGGGAGAGGGGTCGGGCCGGATTTGGGCGGCGCATCCAGTAGGTCCCCTGTAGTTTTCTCCCATGCACAGCCCCACAGATAAATACCGTAAACGAACATCCCGTCCAGCGGTGGTTCTCGTAACTAGCGAGAGAGCAAAAGAAAAGAAACTATTAGTATATCAACCCAATGGGCCGATTATTTAAACGAGGTCTAACTTAGTCCGCGGTTCAAGACAATCATCAGACCTCGAAATCTGTTTAGTAGTTGCTCAATTTAAGCAGATAAAAGTTACTCCAGTTTGTGTTTTATACCTTCTTGACACTGTTTACAGCAAACAACATTAAACTATTAGAGCTAGCCATATTGCAATTGGTTGAGACCTTAATTTTGTTACACACTTTCTAGACTTCCTTCCAGTGGGTTTATTACAAGTGAGATTTTTCAGATACGTCCAACACACTGCTAGGACCAGTGATGTCTAGAGTGCCTAGTGTGGTGATAAAAATATTTTCAAGATACAACGCGACGCGAAAAAGTGTGATCACTGTGACCAGAATTCGAGATGAAATCAACTGATTTCTTGGAAGAAATTAACTCAAGGCCACGAGTGAACTGCAATCTGGGACACAATTCCTTAAAACACCCAGACTGAAGCATTTTGGTGTTGGAAACAACATTAAAAAGGGGATGGGCGAGCTAACTTCAACAAACGGTTTCAAGGTTTGTGGCCGAGATTGTAGAGACCGACCCAGACATTCTTTGGGCTCCTCATTTGCTCCGTCTCCTCGTGGAGGAGGAATGGATTACGTAAAAAGCTCTAAGAACGTCTGCGATGGAGGCTACAAGCGAACCTGAGTAGGATTTGAGGGAGGTTTCCTGGAATTGTGATTAGATAAGCGATCTCATAAAAGTAGGGGAATAAAAAAAATGGTGAAACTTCCCTGGGCAGCGCTGCAAGCTCGGTTACATTTTTACTGTTATTAATGACAGAAATGTTGGTATACAGTACATGACACACTTTCTTACAGTGGTGGTGGTGGACGTAATAAAACGGGCTACGAAAGGATAAACAAAGACATTTTCTTACGTGATCTTTATCTCTTCCGGTGATTTCTGTTTGGAAAACAAACGGCTCTGTCGCTGAAGGTTTTCCTTCCGCGTTTCTCACGGCCTCCTGCAAAACACAAGATCAAACGTTGTTAAGTAAAACGTGATCGCATGTATCCTCACCAAATTACACCAAACTGAAGTCTACTTCTTAGCTAACCTGTTTAATGATGGAAAGAAACCTCCGAGGATTGAAAAACGCTCCGAGCCAATACGCCGGAACTTTCTCACGGCCCTGAGAAAGAAACAAGATCAAATGAACAACATGTTGAAGTAAGTAATGAGTGTACAATGTTTTAGTTTATATCCCCTTCCTCCATGAATTGCTCGCTTCTATCCAGACGGCCAGCGTGCCTCTACCTCCGCAAGCAATTCCTCCATTTCACGTTGTTTTGTGAGACAAGCCAAGGGCTCCAAAACGATTTCGACAACGACTATTAAACCCAGTTCTGGAATGTTTTCATGAATTTTCTTTTAAATTCTTATTTCTAACCAAATAATCTAAGTCTGGTCGACTGAATTTATGTGAACCAGAAACTTTTGGTAATTCTGACAACTTAAGTCCGCAATGCGAAGAAGAGCATCTCGAAGGACTTTGGGTATTACTTACTAAGAACATTCCCAAGGGCGTGCACAGCATCCGAGAACCTCTAATGAGGGCATACGGCTATTGTTTACCCACAACATCCGCTCATTTTTTTACCTATAGCATCCGGAAATCTTTTAGCTAGAGCACCCGGGTATTTGTACCAATAACATCCGGGTTTTTGCACCAACAACATACGGTAATCAACTAGAACATCTGGATAGTTTTTTACCAACAACATCCAGATATTATTTTTTATAAGCAACATCCAGCTACGTTATCTACAGCGTCTGAGAACCTTTTTTACCTGGACAATAATCCTGTCTATGTGCGCGAAGCGGTTGCCAAGGTCAGTAAACCAGGCTGCTAAGCTCCAGGTGGGGGGAGGGGAGGAATCGCCACCCAACTGACTCCACTTGCTGGGGATTCTCAGGTGATACAGGTCGTCTGCTGCGTCCAGCAGCTCCTCACTCACACGGTCACCACACAGACTCTCTTCAGTTGCTGCCTTGATTGACTGAAACAGTAACGCAATGACATGAGCCGAAACGTCTACAAGTTGTGCAAAGAAAAGCACCCTTACACTCCTAATAGTTTCTCCTACAATCAGGTTGGCGTTCTTACAACCTAGCGTACGACAGCAGCCGGTTTTTCCGGCAATTACGTCACCCGATTGCCCTCACAGGTTAACCAGAGCCAGGAGCGCAGACATTCATTAAAGGGTTCTAAGAGAAACCTCCCGGCACTGAGAACCCAAATCTTGGGATGAAAGAGACTTTTCCAAGCCCCAAGATGGTGGAACGAGCAAAAAGGAAAAAAACTAGCGTGAAAATATTAAACATGCGGCAACTGGTGAAGGCGGGCCCCTTGTTTTCTCAGTTACCATGAGTTTTACTCCGGCCTTTTCTCTCTATCAGAGAGGATGGATCAGGCTAGGGTTGGAGAGAAGTGTTATTCTAGTGGCACAAAAAGATAAGACTACACAGAACTCATTACCAGTAATGTCTCCCGCACGGCTGCTAATAGCCTGTGCATGCACTCCATTTCAGCTATCACGAAGAGATTAAAAGGATTAGGACCTCCTGACTTCTTCATGCGTTCAAAAACACTTTCCTACAAAAAAAGAACAATAAGGAAGATAAGGCTAACAATCAGTAAAGACAAATGATCGCAGTAATGATTTAGAGTGCAACAAAAACTACGAAGAAAAAGCGGCGAGAACAATAAAGCGCGATGAACTGATTACGATGCGATGAAAGTGGTTAATTCTTGTGTATTGAGTCCCGACGTCAAGTGATCACACATCTACGAAAGTTTAGCTTTACAAGTGAGAAAACGAATACGACGACAACTTCAACAATAAGAAATAAAAATAAAATACAGGAGAAAAACAGGAGGCAACTACAACAATTAAATGTCCACTTGATCAAGATTTGAGTGACAGTTCAAATGACAACAGGTTCGATTGCAATCACAAACCTTCGCCCAAACTTTGGGAATCTTCGCCAACATTGTCGTGCACACTTCGTTGAGATCTACCTCTTTCCGATTACGTAACGACACAAGACTGGCACTGGCAAATACTCCTGCCTCAGCAATACTGATTGAACCTGCTCCGATGGCGTGCACCGCTGAACTTTGTTGTACTACTCCCGAGGATGGCATGAGCATCGAAGGTTCTACAACAGCGTGTGTGAGTGTGTCTGATGAAGCCATACGATCAAGAATGTAGTTTAAACGAGTGAAAACGTACTGTTCGTCGGCCAACTGGGTCTACACAAGGACAAATCAAGTACCATTGTTAGCATATTTGTGTGAACAGCCAGTTTTACTGAAATTTCCTGTAAAGCAGGTTTGACACGAGAAATACTACTGTAAAACAGGTTTACACAGGAATTTCAGCCGGGTAAAACTCTGTACAATTTTCAAGACTTTTTGTGGTTTAAATAAGTTGTACAGTATAACACGGGATAGTGTCATTGGCCTTCACGAACGCAAAGTACAGTTTTTAAAATTCCTTTGTATGTTCCCTTCTTTTCTGGTACTTAAGGTGGCTCATCTGGATTTTTCCAAGGCACACCATCCCAACTTTGAACGGCTAATACTATACTGTCTGAGCTCGATGGGGCAAGCCGCTTCACACATTTACCAGAGACTGAATGAACTTGTCAAAAAAGTAGGTTTGATTGACATTGGTGTTACCATAGCAACGAAACGATGACGTTATGATTTTTGTATATCAGCAATTTTCTCGACATCTAGACCTAAACTTTTAAAACGACCTATTGTCTCTTATAGTCTAGATGTAGATCAATAAGTTTGCCATGCCTGCTTGCTTCACTTCTCTGGTGCCGGAGGTATCGTGAAAATTGTGTTCTTAGTACAATGGCAATTAACATAAGGCTTTCATTGTCATTATATTAAAACAGAATTTTCACGATCCCTCCGGCACCAGCGAAGCGTAGTAAGCAGGCATGGAAAACGTGTTGATTCCAAAGCACACAAATATGTAGAATACAGACAAAAGAGAAACTCCTGAAATAAACCGGCTGTCAAGAAATGATGCAGCAATGCAAAAGTCTCCTATACTTTTATTTGGATTTCACGCCATTAAAATGATTCAATGCGCGTGACATTTACAGGGATAGTTCAATACATGTTAGACTTGAGATCACAAGATTTAAAAGAAAATTCATCGACTAGTTTTTGAATAAAAGCTTCTGTAACAAAGATGTTGCTTCTCTATGTAAAATGAGCATATTCAAGACATTACTTCTGATTACTGTAACATCATTTGAAATCTAGGGAAGCAAACCGGATAAAACCTTCCGGAAAAGTAGCTGTATGTTACAGCTATGACATATGGTGAAAACATTGTTTCAATCTGTCAGGATTACACTGGTACCGATGAAAGAACGTAAATCTGTAATTTTTTACTGGAAAAAATTCAACCCGATTTTTTTCGAAAACGCTCTCATAGAATTTTTTCAAACTTTGCAGTCTTGAAGATCTACATCCAGACTATAAGATAAAATAGGTCGTTTTAAAAGTTTAGGTCTAGATGTCGAGAAAATTGCTGATATACAAAAATCATGACGTCATCGTTTCATTGCTATGGTAACACTGATGTCAATCAAACCTACTTTTTTAACAAGTTTATTTCGTCTCTAGTAAATGTGTGAGGCAGCTTGCCCCACCGAGCTCAGACTGTTAAGTATTAGCCGTTCTAAGTTGGGATGTTGTGCCTCGTAAAAATTCAGATAAGCCACCTTAACAGGGTACTTGTCACGGTTGGGCACAACTCGTGCGTTTGTCCAGAATAAATCCTTCTGCTCAAAGAATGAATAGCTCATTTCACATTTGTATGCTTAGCGATCTGGCCTTTGGGTGGAAGTGAGGCTAGAGGTGACTAAGTTTTGACACAAACCTTCCTGCTTTTCACATGTAAATCATGTTGTTCTTATGCGAACAAGTTTCACATCCTGATCATTTACAGGTGAAAAGCAAGCAGGTTTTTAAGTCAACTCCAGCCTCGCTTCCACTCAAAGACCAGGGACCCGTTTCTCGAAACTCCCGATAACTTTCCGGGCGCGGTAAGTATTTTTTCGAGCTCATGTGTCAGCTAATGTTAATTATTGGCGCACACTTAGCGATATGCTTCACGAAATTATAAAGATTATAATTTGGCTTTCAAAATAAATAAAAATTGTATAGCAATTCGAGAATATTTTGCACTTAAAATAGTTTTCGGGCCCGGAAAGTTATTGGGAGTTTCGAGAAACGGGCCCCAGGGCACTAAGCACACCACTATAAAATGGGCTATTCGATGGCACCTGCTAATTTCCGACTTTTGGTGTAAATCAGTTGAAATCTTCCGTGAAATTTCGTCACTCGTCCTTCAGCATGCACAAATTTTAGTCTTTGATTATTGATTGTTAAACGTATGAGGAAATTCGAGGTTTTTTTTAACCGAAAACGTCGCTAAGAAAGTGAAAAAAGGTATTTTAATGCATCATGAAAAAACTCACCTCTACTACCACGTATTCGCGACTAACAAGTGAAATTTTCAAAGGTAAATTTCTGCAGGAGTTATATATTCGTTTTCGACTGTCTCTTAAACAATGGCAACGAATGGGATAAAGCCACAGCTTGTACCTGCCTCGAACCGTGTCCCTTTACATTTAGGGGGGAAAAACTACATTGCATCACTTTTCCAGACCTGGGTAGCCATTTACAATTTGGTTGACTTTTTAAGCCGTGCGAAGGCCGTGAATCCTTGTGCATCCTTCTGATTTTGACAATCAGTATTGCTCAGTGTTTTGCAACTGCAGTACTATTAGAAAAAAGGAAGAGTGGCGACCATGTTTTTATTTATTTATTTATTTATTTTGCATAACAGATAAGGGGTATAGACCACGTGTTACGTCATGAGAGGGGTGCGGGCCATATTTTACTTACCTCAGGAGAGGGATGAAGGCCACATGCTTCAGGAACTTCAAGTACTTCACCAGCGATCCCTTCCAGAGCAGACCAAAGGTTGTTAAGTTTCACGTGACTGCTGAAGAGCGCTGAAGGTAGCTTATACTTAACTGTGTAGAACAACAACACGTTTTTCAGAGTCTCTTCGTTGTCCAATACCAAGAAAGTTTTAGACAATTAAAATTTCTTTGCTTTGTATTTAGGTGAGCACGAATTTCCAATTTATAATAACCTCCGGTAAGGTAATGAGGTTTTCCAACGAAAGATTGGCATCCCATCTAGAAGAGAGTATTCCTAATCACAATCGCCGTCAGGGGCGAGTTTGATGGGACACTAGCACTGGGGGGAAGGGGGGGGGGGCCAGAGAATAGAAATGTTTTAGAATCTGAAAATGATGAAAACGGTGACGAGGGGGGGGGGGGAGAGAAAACCCACTTCCGCCCCCCTCCTCCTAGATCCCCCTGTCAGCTCGTGAGCTAGTTTACCCGCACTTCATATAACTCGTGCATTACTAGTTCATACAAATTTAGTATCTTTGACGTTGTTTTTTACAGTTTTGTGGTTGAAAGACGAGAAGCTTTCCATTGCAAAACATTTCAAAGGCGCTGTTACACTAGGCAATATTTTTTGCAACTTGTCTTGCAATTTTGCTACGATATAAATTGCACGAAAAATTGCTCAGTGTAACATACCCTGAAATAAACATGTCTCGCAACTTTTGTGCTGCCGCAATCGTTGCGAGAAGTAGAGGTCGGTTCTACTTTTCGCAACGATCCTCGCAAGGCTGCAGCGAATGTTTCCAGCGTTGCGTTGGGGTGTTTCACTAGGCAACGTTGCGCGCAACTTGTCTCGCAATGGCGCAACAAAATTGCGGGACAAGTTGCAAGAAAAATTGCTTAGTGTAACAGCGCCTTAACCCTTCAAGCCCTGATATAAAAATGCACATTCTCCTTAACAGTTCTCCATACACTTCTTATGGAACTAGTCAGGAGAATCTGTCTAAATATCAAGACATCTTATCCTTGGTGACCACTTTCTTTATTCTCACCACCTATAATGTTTGAACCGGTAGTGATAATGTAAGGAGAAATTTCATTTTCATCACTGTTAGGGCTTAAAGGGTTAATTGATGTGTACACTTACTCTTTGCAGCTTCAAATTCTCGTTTGACTGCCGCTGGACTGATCCAGTAATCAACCAGGGCGCTCAGGCCCTGCCGGTCAAACTCATCACTCATACACCTGCCGTATATCACCTGTAGTTACAAACAAAACAGTTGCATCAGTGCGGACACACAACGCATCACTTCCCTTCACTACCAGAATTTTTAGGGATAAGATGTTTTGTAAATGACGACAACCAAATCCTTTCACCTAAAGCTTACAGCCTTAAGCTCAAGAATTAATTTTACAACAGTATATTCTTGTAGTACTGTTTTGTTTGGTGGTGTATCGTGTAGAACAAGTTACCTCTGTTAACATGTATCGCAGCCCATTCCACTGGATACTTCTAGCTGAGCCAGCAGCTTGAGTCATTAGGTCGGTATTGTCCTGAAACTCTCGCACAGCAAGGTCTAACGATTGCTAAAAAAGATAGATAGGAACAAAATCAAAATGTTAACTAAAAAGTGTTGGAGAATCTAGACAGCTTGAGTCCCGGGTAACTCGAAATCTTTGCTAACTTGTGACTGCAGCCTCAGCCAAAAATTCTTGGGACACTTCACGCCTTGTAGTCGGCTACCCCTCTCCCCATTCAATGTTGAAACAAATCCGCCGTTTCACGCATAAAATGCCAAATTTTTGTAGTCTTTTCAACATTGCAAGTATTGGCCGAGGCTGTAGGTAGTTTTTCACTCGATTACAGTAATTAGGATAACAGATCCAACTGGAATCCAGAAATTTGGAAAAGCAGCATAACAAATCCCTGCAGCACAAAGTATGAGAACTAACAACAAACTCAACTACTTTGCAGTTGGCAGGCGTGGAATTGAACATTGAACAACCTTCAAAACAACCTTCGCTAATGTTGCTAATGCTGCTAATGTTACTGTAATTGCTCGAATTATCTAAAATATTGTAAGTAACATTTCTGTATATGTCTTCGTACCCAAAGCTCTGCAGTTCCCACATTCCTGAGGTCCAGTCCCTTGTTCCAGCCGGTCAGCCCATATCTGGTTCGTAACCTGACCAAGCTGTGTAACATACACAGGTTATGAAGTAGGGCGGGCCACTCCTGGCGAGCACTGACTCGTAAAAGTTCAGCATCCACCCACTGAAGGGACCGCTGTAAGCTGTCCTTTGTGTTCTACCAAAGCAAAACAAGCAATGTAACATGAGATTCCCTCCAGATACCACACAGCTCTTAACAACCTCCATTGTTTTGTTGTTTGTTCTATTATTTTCTCAGTGAGAATCTAATGCCTTGGCCGACCGACAATTACGCCCAGTCAATAAGAGTCGACTGGAGTTCAAACTGTCAGAGGGCACTAGAGTCATTGGCGATGCATGGGATTTCTAGGTCAAACTAGAGCGAAAATTTAAACATTCCATGGATTTTAAAGAAAACGTGAATAGAGACTGAGAAAGGACAAGACTCAGTGAAAGCGCGTGGGAATTAAAGGAAAACCGAAAGCGAACATTTCAACTTCCGTTGATTGTTTATTTGAAACGTGAATGGGTTTTAACTCCGAGAGTGATTTTTACCTCTGAGAGCAGGAGTAAGATAGAGTGCATGGGAGTTAGAGGACAAACGATACGGAAATTTGAACTTCCATGAATTTTATAGAAAGCTTGAATGGATTTGAACTCTTTGAGAGCGCATTCTGAAGAGTTGGCGAGAGGCAAGAGAATTCGAGGCCAAACGAGAGCGAGATTGTTGAACTCCCATCACTTCTCATGAAAATTTGAGTTGATTTAGGTCCTTCGAGAGTGCATGAGTCAGTGACGAAACGATAATAAGATTTGGAATTAGAGGAAACTCTCGTCTAACAACCCTGGTTTAACCTGGGCCAATGCCAAGGGTGGGTTCCTTTCAGACTGTTCAAAAACAGGTTCAGACGAAATAACAAGTATTCGTCCGCTCTTTGGACCTTTGTCGACCGCCTGAATAAAAAGAATTTTACTACGCGCATTCAGCTCCACAACACAGAATTTCGTTGTGCTCTTGAATACATCCGCCCTGGATATCATGATACCCGTTTTGCACTTTATTATGTACCTTTGGTGAATCGGCTACAATTTTCACAGCAGACTGTAGAAGGGATGATGGTATGTTTGGGTGCGGTTGTACAGACACCCACAGCCTGAACTCACTGTCCACTGCCTTGGTTTCGTGCATGAACGAGTCGAGAGCTGCCAGCAGACGAGGGGCATTGTGAGCGTTATGCAGCAGAACCCAGTGGCCCTAAACAAGGGAAAAATAAATAATCACGATTATTCACTTAGAAATGTTAGAAACAAATTATTCTTCAGCGTTATTTTTTCATCAATCGGGGCTTCGCACTCCTATTGAGTACCAGGCGGTATAAACCATGGCTTAAATTCCCATGAAATAAATAGGGAATATATATAAGGAGAATTATTCACCCTTTAAGGCCCAATAGTGACAAGCACCAGAAACTCATAAGGACTTGAAACGTGTAACTCGCATATATAGGCTTTGAACGATGCTCGTAATTATTCAATTTCCTAAGTACCATATTTGGAACACGAAGAAAGAGAGAACTGACCAATCAATCTGCGTGAACGACGTGACGTAATTTTACACCAAGTTCGCGCATTTGTTCATAGATTAATGGCTGACAAACTGGGGAAAATGAAGCCGAAAAACTTTCAAACGTAGGAACGACAAAGCGAAAAGAAATACCGGTTTCGAAGACCGAGCAGGAAATTTTTGAGGCAAAAAATATTAGTAATTGAAACAACATGGAGCAAAGCGCTGGGGTAAGAACTAAATCAGACTGTGAAACCAAACCAAAATAGTCTAGTGTTGTTTTTATGATTTCAGTCCCGCTTCTTTCACCGTCGCACTATCAACAAATGTTCACAAAAGGTAGATTTTATACGGA
The DNA here is from genome assembly GCA_964030785.1 of Siderastrea siderea. Classification (NCBI taxonomy): domain Eukaryota; kingdom Metazoa; phylum Cnidaria; class Anthozoa; order Scleractinia; family Rhizangiidae; genus Siderastrea; species Siderastrea siderea. The sequence goes on from OZ034967.1 coordinate 56,293,804, forward strand.
AAACTTTTGACACCGAAATATCAAGACATGATACAAAAATAAAACAGTAAAATTGAAGAGAACCGTTTAATAATATTGAAGTGTCATACGTTTTCAGTGATTCGCTACCAAAATCAAGATAAATAAGCTGAATAAGAAAGGACGACTTTTTCTTCGGCTATATACTACAAAAATAACATCGTTTTACCTGCAGTCGATGTAGCTCTGAGCTCAAGCAGCTCCAAATGTTCAAATAAAGAGAACGTAATGCAAAATAAGTTGAATGATCGCTTTCCCAGTTGTTTGATTCATTGTTAACATGTTTTTTTGCCACATCCCGTCCGCGGCGTCTGAACCTGGAACCACTACGTTTTGTGTTCGTTTCAACTCTCCATCTACAATGTTAAAATCATACAGCTTCAATCCGCTTTGGGCGATGAATACAACAAGTTTTTCAGGAAACATCAAACCTGTACCACATTTTAGAGCCAATAATTGTACGACTTTTGCGAAAAAACTTATTCCCGGACGTTCACTTCGGAGCAGTTTCATTGATCCATTCAGGTTTGCAAAGAAACGCTGCAACACTTCGCAAGGTTTTGGCGCCTTAAACTCGTGCGTGGACTGGAGCGAGGGGTTTCCAAATATGGTACTTAGAAAAAATGAATATTTACGAGCATCGAACGCGAGATACACGTTTCAACTCCTTATGAGTTTCTGCAAGCACCTAATTTCTCCTTACAGTATTACTACTTGATCAAACATAAAGGTCTTGAGAATAAAGGAAATGATCATCAATGATCAAATGTCTTGATTTTTAATTAAATTCTCCCAACTAGTAACATAAAAAAAGGAGAATAGTGGGGAGAATATGGATGTTAATATTGGGGCTTAAAAGGTTAAAGTGAACACACGTGTTTGACGGTAAGAAGCCGTTCAACAGACATACCTGTACCATAGCCCTATGGATCATCTTTCTCGCTACACGCTCTTCACCGATGCCAACATTTGCTAGAGCAAGAACATGTAGCTCCACCTAAACAGACAAAAGCAACACATTCACAAATTAATTAGGAATAGGTCTTTGCTGATGATATGCTTTTCAAAGAAGCGAGGGACCCCTTTTCTCCAAATCATGGGCCAGGTAATTTATCGGGAAAGTTTCCGGGGCTGTTTTTCGGGCCCAACTGAAGTAGTGTGTTTTCAAACACTCGTTAAATTCCCGATATTTACAGGTTGAGCATTTCCGCTTCCGAAGGCGAAGAAAACATGAAGGACTTATCGGTAAGTCAGTAACGGAAGCGCGTGAGCTCGTGAAGTCATTGGGAAAAATACAAGATCGAAATAAGCGGAAGACTCAAGATCACCCGGACAGTTCATTGAAAACTTACCTTGACGTGCAGAGTTTTGAGAAACGGCTCCCAGGGTGATTTTTTATTGAGGATCTTAATATTGTGGTATATTTAGAGCCCTTCCAGTTCACCTCGCGAACGTTCGAAAGGAAATGTTCCAACGACTTTCTCACAATCTTTTCGAAATCTTAAAAATTAATCATAGATTTTTTGTCATCATTGTTTCTTCCCATGTCAGTATTTTCAAACCTGCTTCTTCTGTGCTCCTTCAATGACCAGCTTTTCCACCATGTTAGCTTCTTGTGTGTACAACAACACAATAGGTATACGGCTGTCGCTCTGACGGAATGCAAATGGAAGATCCAGCGGCATTTCAGATGTATACCTGAAATATACACAGAATGGAGAGAAATAATGAGATGAGGGCATTCAAAAGTATTCTTCTGTTGAATGGAATTTCTGAGTTCTTACTTTTTCCCCAGGACAGATGTAATGAAACACATGGCGGCTTGCATCAGGCGATCTCCTCGAATGGAACGAATCACCATTAATCGTTGAATAAGTGAAAATCTGAAATAAACGGTCCATAAACAAATAATTAAAAAGACTTTCATGGGTTATTCTGGAATACGACTCTCAACCAGGCTTTGGCGAGGCCTGAGCCCCACCCAGAGCTCAACCCTTCCAATGCAGAGACTCTGGATATCAGTCTAACTCCAAACTCGTTCCCAGGTTCTCTCTTCTTCCCCTAGAGACCCTGGGAACGAGGATGGTCTGCCTCTCTAAACACTAGCTAGATTTGTAATACTACTTGTAACTTCAGTCCAAAGTCTTCCAACGTGCGCGCAAAGTTTAGTGTGATTCTCCTTGCTAGACTATCCCCGAGAGAAAGAGGGACTCTTTGAAGTCTAATTTTAGCAAAACAGTCTTACACCCCATTCACATCAACTAAAACAAGTTTGATTAAACATAGTTTAATTAAACTCTGTTTAACTAAACATGTTTAAATCATCGGGCAGTTCACACCGTACAGGTGTGTTTTAGCTGTTTATTGCCATGCTACTGAGGATTTTTTTTTTTTGTTATCTACCTTGTTTAGCTTGAAATTTTTTTCTTCTTTCTTACTTCCATTTCAACGGGCAGGTTAAGTGATGGTAAATCCGCCGTCTGTCGTGTTTCACATAGTTTTATGCCAAAACGTTTAACGACACAAAATACTTTTAAAAAATATACGCACACACACTTTCTTTAAAGTGCAAATGTTCCTGTATCCTCCAATTTCTATCGTTCCGTACTCCTGAATTCCAGATTACAAATCCCTCATTTTTTGTTCATGAATGAAATTGCCAGCTTTGTGCAAAACTGAAGTGCAGTGAGGTGGAAAATGTGCGGGTATTAAAATGCTCGCAGCCAGTTTTTCGAAAGAGTCGATCGCTTTACGATATTTGGTATGTTTCTAATTGTAACTCCAGTTTCTTGCCAAAATCAGGGGAAATATGTAGTCGAAATGTGTTCCGGGATTACATTCGGCATTTGGATTTTGTAAACTGCAAAGATAGATGGACCTGAACAGTTGCTGGACGAACCTAATTCGTCGGTGAGTTTTTCTCATTACTACTGCGACTTTCCAATTTGTTAAGCTAGTAGTTTTGAGCTTAATTATAATGATCTGTCTCGTATACATCTGTCTGCGTCCAAGAATGATGTATTGGTTATGATAAATTGGTCTCCTTTCTTGCTTTTGGACAAACCTTTTGTCCGCAACTTGCCAAGAAAACCTTAACCGGCTGTACACGCAGGTTTGTTTTTGTAGTGCAATAAAATGAACTACTCACAAATATAATTTCGATTCATTTAAACTTAAGCGTAATCTTACCGCAGAATTGGTTACTACTGGTGAATTGGATACTGGACTGAGAAAGTGAAATAGTCTATTCAATCTTGTAGCCAGTCAGTTTCGAGTCTACACTTTCTCCTTCTTCCTCCGCTTATAAAGTTATCGAGTGATCAGGATTGTGGAAGGGCCGAAACGACTTTACTTCAGTTCTTCATCAAACTGCGTATTTCACATGGCTTGTTGGAGATACCTTCGCCAACTTAATTACAGGTTTATTCCGTAACCTGTTTCCCCGACGAAAAAATACGCTTATTACCTTCATCTTTTGTATGGTAATAAAATCAGTCAAGTCGCGCGAGACGACTCCTGTCCTGTAATCAGAAGCCCTAAAACGTGCAAATTGCCATTATGTTTGCTTTTTCTGCTAGTAACAGGGTCCGAAATTAACTTTTTTCTATTGGCGCCAACTGGCGACTAAACCAAAATTTTTGGTCGCCAATTTTTTTTTAAGAATCAGAACGAAAAGAGCGCGTTTGGGGCCGCAATGGCGATTTTCCAGCTAACGAATAAGATTAAATACAAAGACACTGATTATTTATACACCTACATGTACCACTGAAAAACCATGACAAACGAATCGAAAGCCGGCCATATACGCAGTTTCGTGCCAAATGTTTCAAGTCAACTTTATACCTTCTCTTGTTTCTACCTTTTGGAGAACAAATGTACCTGACTGAGAAACTGCCGTTTAGTTCTTTGCTCTATGTTCAAAACAATCTTTCCTCTCGCGTTCTATGATCACCATGTTCCTCGCACCAAGCCACAACCGTGCAGCATTTCTCGTTCCATTCCCCTGAACCTCTGATGAGTACAACGTTAGGTGCTTCATTATCGACTAATGACTCACGTAACTTAAAGAAAAATGCTGTTTATTCGTATGCATACTACAGGTGTAATTTATTTAAAATTCAATGAAGTAATGTTAAAAGGTGCAAGGAATCATTAATTTGATTTACAAGTTGTACCATTTTATTGTAGACATTCAATTGAGAGGAGATGCGACAGAATGCAAACTTTATCTTGCTACTCTTAGTTCAGTCACTATTTAGTCAATTTAGCAACAACGTAACGTCGTTGGTCCCTCAATTGCTATTGATGACAACTCACAATCACGCCAGTTTAAAATCTCTTGAAATAACAACAACGTTACGATATGATATGAAACTGAACACGGGAAATAACGGCAACGAGATCCCATAAGAATATTCTAATAATTAAAACACAAACAGCAGATGTCTAAATTAAAAACACAAAGAAGCTCTTGGTCTCAACGTGTTTTCTTATTTTCACAAACAATTTGAATACGACTTCTGTTTTTCTTAATTTGACTAAGGAATAGAAACAAATCGTGCATAGCATTCGTTTACTTTAAGGAACAAAAGTTGAAGTAAACATGCTCAATTAACGACAGTTAAAATTATTCACAAGTATTCCTGGTGACCGTGTAGTTTATTTCCTAGAACTTAATGATACCATGCTTAAACAAAACCAGTCCCTTGGTCAGTTTATTTCAGGAAAGAAGATCTTTTGAATGCTGGCCTCCGCTGCCGTTCTCCTGCTTCCTTATTCTTTGTGAACCACTTGTCAACCGTCTGCGCGGGGTCAAAGTCAGCAACCGTCGGGCCCTCTGCGGCAATGCGGATGAGGTCTTCAAGTGTCGCTGATCCAAGATTAACTCGCATACTGCTCTTTATCCGGTTCTGTGCGGAGATGGCACGTTCGCACTGAGCTGCAGAAATTGGTAGTACCAACAGAATCTCGACAAGGTGAAGGACATTTTGAAAGTCCTGGCGATAAGGCATTTTTGTTAACAAGGTCTGCCACAGGCTTCCATAGTCCTTGTCCCGAAAACTGGTGTTGATCTGCAATTTCATGGAAAGCCACTCATCAGGAATCGCGTTAACCTGGCATCCAGCATTTGCCAGCACAGGTTCAAACCAGTGAGACAGACGTTCTATCTGCTCGTTGCCAAAGACAACAAGATCTTTGGGGTTGGTGGGCCAAGCGTCGACGTTGAACACAAGCATGTCTCTTACAACATCAGTGGTTCTGTTAGACGAGGGCTCATATCCACTTGTTTGATCAATCAAAAGGTTGCCGAACCTGTCTTCCAGACCATTCAAGCATAGCCCAATTGCTTCAGCTTTTGTTGCCTCGAAGCTACCAGTACGAGTGGCCGCCGCTCGCTTGTGGACACCATCAAGACAGCCTTCTAACGTAGTCCCTTGAAACTGGACTTGGTCATCTGCGGACTTCTCCAGCGTGCCGAGAAATCGCTGCAAGTGTCCATTTGGAATGGGACGCGTTTTTAGGGAGTCAACGCTGGTGACTGTTTCACGGATTAGTGAAACTGCCACTGGGAGTATCAAATCGTTTCGCTGCATGTTCAAGCTAAGCTTCGAGATGATAGCAAACATGTCTGCGAGAAAATGATAAAATGCTGCGAACTGCACGGTTTTCATTTTCTCACAGACATGTTTTGCTCTCCCCTTGATATCTGAATTTTTCGACGTAGAACTCAAGTGTTCCATGTGGCACAGAACTGCAGCATACTGCCCAGAGCCATCCTTACTGGGGGTTATCAAAACCTTTAGGGCTCTGCTGACGTGCGCCAGCCATCTCGTTCCGCTGACTTGGGTGGGCTTCAAAACATTGATCCCCAGTTCAGTTCCAATGCTTTGAAGTTCTCGCGTGCTTTTGGGGCTATAATGATAAGTTTTCCAGATGAGCTGGAGAACGTCATACACCGTGCTGACCAAAACACAACTCTTTTGTAATTCTAGTAGCGCCAACTTTAACCGATGGGGAAGACAGTGAAAATCGATAACGTGGGGGACGTCCCGTCGTAGCAATGCCACCACTCCGCCTTTCTTCCCAAGGTTAACTGATGCTCCATCAGCACCCATACCGACAAGTTTTTCTTTCCACTGGTGAATTCCAACGTCAGCGAAAGCACCATTTACCGTGTCCAAAAGACCTTAAAATTATTAACAATAACAATTTAAACTTATAATAACAATATAACAAAGAGTGATTGAAGGTGGTATAATAATATTCTAACCTTTAAAATAAAAAGCAAGTGAACCTTCTTTCATTGAAATGAACGCTATTACAACTTCATCGCTCCATGTTGAAGCAAACTGCTATTTATTTCAGTAGAGTATGAGAAAGTGCTTCGCACGAGACTGTCAAAGTTTTCTATTTATATGATAATATTATACCACAGTGATTCGCATGACATGTAGTAATAACTGATCAATTTTTTTTCCTGCCTACTACTAGTACGTCAAAACTTGCAAAAAAACAAAAAAAACAAAAACAAAAAAGATACCTTGCGCATGACCATGAGCAACTGCCTTGTGTCCTATTAAACGATTTGCGGGTTGACCATCCTTTACATATCGGCAATGCACTGTCTCATTTTCCTTTCCTGAAGCGTCGGTCGCGCCGTCAATCATCACACTCAAGTATTTTTTCCCGTTTACTTCACTAGCTAGTTCCTCTGTTAAAACGGTGGCAATTGTAGATATCAGAGTGCCGCAGCTTTTGTCGTTGGCATATGTTTGGTTAATTTCCAAACCATTCTTCTCTTGGAGTGCTAGAATAGGCCCATATTTACTGAAGGGAAGTTCCTCTTTAGCTATTAGGTACGCGGTGTTGACTTTAACAGCAAATTCCTTCCGGCCTTGTTCTTCCAATTTTTGTTTGCCTTTACGGAAGCTTTGGGCGATCGGGGCGCTTTCCAAAGGTTGTTGTTTAGTGAGAAGTGCATCACGGGCAAGCAAATGTCCACCGGTAACGCTATGTTTCACTAAAGTTTCCTTTTTGAAAGTCTGCGAACCAGTTAGGAAATCGGTTTTTCCAGCCTTTTCAGGGACAGCACAGCAGATTTCACACGTCATCACATTCTTCTCCTCGTTGTATACCACCCATGAAAATTCGTCTTTCCAATGGGGTAGAAACTTGCGTTTAGCTGACGACTTTTTGATTGGATGATTTCCTTCCCCGTCCATCTCAGCACATTTTGCCGTTCTCTTTTTACCTTTTTGTGGAGGGCAATGGTCATCTTTTCCTTTACTTTCCTTTTGAAACTTAGGAACAGCACGAGAGGAAGTTACAAAAGATAAAATACTTCCTTGCTTTGAACTACATGTAGTCGCAGTGCTTTTACTGACATGTGATTGCAGATCAGTTGGAGAAACGTTACCGGCATCAGTGGCCACTTCAAGTGGCGCCGTCTCACAAGATATTTCAGAATTCCAAGTGAGAGGGACGAAATGGTTTGGCACATACCATGAGTTAGGTCGGTTGTCGAGGCTACCACATCTGGACCACAGGAGACACACCGGATCGTCATTCACGGGAGGTAAACGAGGCTCAAGAACATTGTGCATTAGTGCCCGATATCGAAAAGCCACGTTTGGGTACACCGAGTAAATCGGTCGTCTTATCACAGAAGCTAGAGCCATCATGTGTAAAAGGCAACCCCACTTTTTAAATTCACAGCCAGCTACTGCTTCCGCTTTCACAGCATCCACTTCACTTCCACCATTTGTGATTACGCTATCACCATCGGACGAAAGGGCAACAGGAAATAGTATATCTTCTGGGATTCCAGAGCGTTCCTTGGTTAGTTTAAAAATTTTGTGCGTTGCGTAGTACTCCGCATTGAAGTAGAGCTCTTCGGCAACAAGAAGACGCAAACAGCCATGACGTAATTGATTTCCGCAAAGGACCAGGGAGGCAGAATTGTATAAACAGTTCCCGTCTCCGGTTGCAGTCAATGCCACGGGCTTGCCGGCAAAATATTTGCAATCGATGTCATCAGGAATCAAACCAGTGCTGAAATCATCTTTTGACCACTTTCACAGATCTACATTTCCACCTTTTGACGCCCAGAGAATATCTAAATCCTTAACTAATTTCTTTGCGGATGTTCCGTCTCCACTTTGTAATAAATTACAGAAAGATTTCAGAACATCTTTGGACACCACATCGCCTGAATAAATATTCATGGCGAAAGAACGCACGTGGCCCGTGCGCCCGCAATACCTATGCTATGGGAAACCGCTGAAAAAACATGGCGGCGAAGCTTCGCACTGATCGTAGCTGTGAAACGTTGTGGCGGATTTATAATAACAGGGAAATCGGTTTTATAATTCAAAAGCAACGTAAAGGTAAGTGACCAATTGGCTGGCGGCTCTGAATTTTATTTGTAATCGATTTGGCTGAAAATCAAAGTTATTGTTTGTATTATTATCGTGGCCTGAAATAGTTAATCGCCAGCTGGCGACCAGTTATGAAATTCTGGTCGCCAGCTCTCAATATTTAGTCGCATTGGCGACCAGGAAGGCGCAATTTCGGACCCTGTAGTAAGTCGATAGTTTTCCTTAAATATTTTGACCCCTCCACTTCTGAAGCTGTAAAAATGGTTTCTTGGTGTCCTCAGATTCGATTTCGTCGTTTTTGTCGGCAGCCATTTTGAACCTGTTTAGTTAAACACGAAAGTTAAACTACCTCGTACAGGTGGTTTTAATAAAACACGTTTTAAACATGTTTAACTTGCGTCTGCGCGCAGTGTGAACGATTTATGTTTAAAACTGTGTTTAATAAAACAGCTTTTAAGCATGTTTAAGTTTTGGTGTGAACGGGGTATTAATTGTACCATTTGTTTTATTTTATTTGAACTGTTTTCTTCTGTTTTGTTTTGTTCGCTCAAAATGAACAACAGCATGGCGGACATTTTTTTGGCCGAGCTAGTAAAGAATCGCCTCCCCGGCCTAGTGGGTTACTCAAGATATTAGATCGACGTTATTAAAGTTGGAGCTCTGTCAAGTTGTAAGTTGTATTATTCAGGTTATTAGGAACCTGGAACTCAGAAAAAATATCGATTTGCTGACGGGTGTTGAACCAAGAACTTCCCCACACCAGTGGCAGCTCTAATCATTGAAACTCGCGACGAGCTACGTTCTTGGCTACGCTTTTTTGTGGCGCACGTCTACTACGCTGTTAGCAGTGGTATTGTTGAAATCGCCTGGTGACGGTCCTTCTTATCCTGAGCATTCTAATGATGCGACTTAAGTTCATTGGAGATGAAAGTAAGATAACGAGAGTTGATGTTTGCTGTCACCTTCACAGAGGCTGTCAATTCAATTCGCTTAAATTATGCAGTTGAGTAAAAACATCTGAAACATCCCAAGGAAACTACGTTTAACCGGTAACTGATACTTAAGTTATTGACTGCTTTTTTTGTGTAATTCAGCGTTTAATCAGTTTACACGAAGCTTACGAAGATAATGTTCGATTTAAAAATGACAGAATGCAAATGGCGGGTTGACGTTTGCCGTTTGCCGTAAACGTGATGCTTAATCTCCTTGTTGCCAAGTGGCAGCGGAAACTAAGGCGTAACTTAGAACTGTAACATACTTCTCGTCTAATCCGTCTGGAAGCGCAACCATTTCCGGTTTATCGTGTTCAGTGATCTGCCTCCATTGCGTTTCACGACCATCTTTAGTCATCTTATCAAACGCGTCGTGAAACCACTCGAAATGACTCGCCAATAGCTGAAAAATTAACAGAAGCAGGAATCACACAAAACTGTTTAACATGAAGCAAACAAGAAGGAAAGACTAACCTGTAAATTTGAGTACTGTTCGTCCAACAGCCAATCAAATGGCTTCTTAGCGAGAGTGCGTGAAGCAGCTTCTGATACCACACTGGGTTGAAGGGCAGTCTTCACTGCAGCGCCAAATGAAGGGTGAATCAAGAACTCACGGTCACCAGGCCCCACGCGACCACTGGAGTCTTCAACCTACAAAAGATCCCAGTAGTACATCACTTAGTAGTAGCTAATGCCTTTTATAGTGCAACGCTAAATTTTGGCGTGCTCCCATTGGTCGAAATCGATCACGTGACACGATAGTGTCTCTCCTGCGCGGGCGCCTGTCAGCACATAGTGCCGTTTTTGGCAATTTTCGCTCTAAATTTAGCGTCGTACAATAAAACCAATAGAGTCCTTCTGTCTCAGGCCCTATGTGTGATAGGTTCCCTAGAAAATTTGATGTTCAAACTTCATGTAAGCCATCGAACTACGTTCTCGGGCTAATATTTGTTGTGAACATCAAATTTCCGAGGGCAACCTATCACAACCTAACATACGATAGTGCCTTTGACAGAAGAAATATTATTATTTACTACTGTTATTATTTAAGGTTCGGAATTTTCTTCAGATCGAAGGAAATACCAAAATAATAGTCTGATTAGAGAGAAAAACGCCAAAGAGATGACTGTAAACCACAAACTAAAGGAACAAGGATGAAAGCCCGGTTAGGATAGAGACGGATTACACGGGTTCTAACTTTTATAAACCTCTAAATCGTGAAGCCCGTTCATAAATCATGGCAATGTCAGATCATGCATTGAAAGGGGAAATCTTTTCAGATGGAAATACTAGCCTCCTCTGCAAAATAACTCTAGTACAGCTATGAGAGGATCAATGTGGTTATAACAGGAGCTTGCAAGTGCTTGTATAGGTTAACAACGCAGTTTGTTTTGTTTAGACTTGTAATTGATCACAATTGAAGATGATTTTTTGTAGCAGGTCCTGAACTGCAAAGTCATATCCGACAGGTTTTTGCAAAGTCAGTAAATCAGCTCCACAAATATTTTACCTCCAGTGAACATAACAGGGCAAACAGAGTTCTGTCACGTTCAAACAATGCACGTGCTGACGTGTAGAACGAGCTCTGGGTCAGCCTCTCTACCACAGCCTTGACAGCGGTCCTGAGGGAAAAACAGGAAGTGTAAACTTCAAGGCTACAACCAGCAGTAATTATGTTTGTTTTTTTGTTAATTTTCGTATTGTTGTTGTTGTTGTTTTTGCGACTGACATATACTGTAGAGACCTAAAGTCTAATTTTAAAGTGAGAACACACTCGCGATCTCTCTTACTTGAATTCACTTTGAAGGCAAACTGCAAGTTTGAATCTTGAAGGTATGCATAGAGTTCCACGTGGCGTGACATCTCCCTGATGCTGTGAGTGGTTTGAACCCAGAGGTCTTATCATTGACTCTGATGATGACTTCCGCTCAGGATGTCGAAACGTCAGTCTATGTCATCACAAACGTTCCTTCTCAGACTACACTCACCCGGAAGATCATACCTCACCGACTTATAACTTCCTGGTGCGTTCAGTTCCAACCGGCCAATAGGATATCAATAACTAAGAGAGGTGTTATTACCAATTTTCGGCATGAAAATCTGACTATGGTTCAAAGGTTCAATCAAAATTAATTCATCTCATCAATAACTGCAGCCTAATAGGCCTAAGTGTCCTTGTTTCAGCTACATAAGATTTTCCGAGTCTACTTCTATGAGTGCAAATGTGAGCGGCAGTTACCTTTCAGAGTGCTTTATAGCAGCATCAAACACCACCAGAAACTGGGCGAGAGAGGTCTGGTAAGCAGTGTTTATCTCAGTCATTATCCTGGCTACGTCAAACATGACTGCTGCTCGGCGAGCGATTGGTCGGTAACCCTCACGTGACTGCAGAATAGAGTTCTCAATGCCACGAGCACGTGTTTGGCTGAAAGGAAAAAAAAATACCAAATTAGCACGGGAACAAGGGGTTAGTTTCGTCGGCGATGAAGCGAAACACAAAACTTTGGATTTATCAACCGAGTTGATAAGATAAATTGGCCACCGTAAAGAAATTGAAAGCTGACGTTTCCAGCGTTAGCCCTTCGCGAATTCGCACTGACGAAGGGCTAACGCTCGAAACGACAGCTTCTAATTTCTTTACGGTGGCCGATTTGCCTTATCAACTCAGTTGATAAATCCAAAATTTTGTGTAGCACAGGAACAGTTGTGAAAAGAAACGTAATAACTACAGACCTCACATCAATATAGCAAAGTTACCAAACTTAAATGACATTGAATGACAGAAAATAGGTCAAAGTCGAGAGACCTACAAATCGCATAAGGTTCAGTTAATTTGATTGACCGCTGCTACCCCGTATTTTGGCCTTTTGACTTCTTTTGATCTACACGGGCATTAAATCGGGCGACAATCCAAACTTCAAAGACCCTTCCACTAACCAAAAAAGTTGCTCTCAATTCCATTACGTTCCTAGCTCCTCCACGTTCAAGAACGCACAGCCTTGTCAGGGTTATTTTAAAACTGAAACCTACCCATTCACCACCTCGTCAATTGAATGTTAAAAACAATACCAACCCTTCAACGATCTCCTCATGTTGTTTCTTAATTGAGGCAAGTTTTTTGGTGGCTGCCAAGTTGTAGAGAAGTCGGTGCCCACTTCCTAAGCACTCCAAGATGTTCTCCTCTGCTTCACGCAATCCTTCCATCAGGGTTACCATTTCCTAACGAACAAAAAGAATTTAGAACCAAACACGAAAAGCTGCTTTCCTGACTAACTTTTATCTTCACTTACATCCACCACTTGTGTCCTGGTATCTTGCATCCGGGGTTTCTCAAGCCTCAAGAACCGATCCAGGAACATCTCCTCAAGACCATCACGTGACTGGCTGAACTCAACTACATTCACATAGGCTGCAATGCTTGAAGGGACAGCTTGGCACGAAAAAGTTGTAGCCAGAACCAACCTAACAGCATACGTAAAGTGCAAGTAAGAACAGTTATTTACTTGCAAAATAACCTGTTTTGGGTAGGTAATTTAGGTATACATGTATTTATTTCAGTTGTGTAATCAAAGCTCACCTAAATCCAGGTTGACATTCAATCTCGTGTTCCCCAACCTAGAAAAAAATTTAAGAATACCGGAAAATTATTTAATTTGCAAGTGTAAGCACTCCACATCTTGCGGTCATTTTTGTCGTTCTTTATTGTACAACGCTAAGTTTTGGCGTGCTCCCATTGGTCAAAATCGATCACGTGACGCGACAGTGCCTCTCCTCAGCAGGCACCTGTCAGCACATAGTGCACGTTTTTAGGCAATTTTCGCCACAGATTTAGCGTTGTACAATAAAAACAATACAGTCCTTCTGTCTCAGGCCCTATGTGTGATAGGTTCCCTCTGAAATTTGAAGTTGTGAAGATCAAATTTCCTCGGGCAACCTATCAAACGATAGTGCCTTCGACAGAAGAACTCTATTGTCTATATAGTGCACATTATATGTACTGAAATTTTGTACTTGAATAAAGTCTATGGCGGGTAATGAATAATCCTTCAAAGAGAAAAGCAATGTCCTTCAGGTCTCCGTTTCAAACAAACAAACTATCAATCAATCGATCCATCTGCCTATCCTAACAATACTATGCGGACGCTCTATCTAACAAATTTACAAGCCTCAAGATTCAATTCTTGACGGTAGAGACAAGATAAAAAAGGCTTCTAGTATGTAAAAGCTCCCTAAGTAACTCACCATGAGTTTGAAAGGAGTACTTGATGTAAGGAACCTGTAGCGACTTCTGAGTACGTAATAGAATCTACGGTCATACTCCAACTCATTCACATCTACATCTGTTACAACCAGAGTAGTGCCCTCCATCAAACACGTCTCCAGGTGCCCGCGGAGCTCCTGTTGGGAGGCAAGTTTGAGATATGAGTTCTCCACCCTAGTTGCCACATATTTCCCTCTAATGTTAGTTCTGAGAATCTCGTGGTTCATCAATGCAATTTGCACGAGTTGCTGATTTCCTTTTAGCTACAAATGTGACCATTCATGTGAAAGCTACTGAGCAGTTACTGGGCCAGGTGGCGCTAACGTTTGAGCCCGTGGATGAAACTGTTGAGTGCGGAAATTCAAATGAAAGTATTTTCCTGTGGTCCTGTTCATTTATACAGTACAACGTGGTTTAAACTTTTCGGTCTAGGGGCCAAGTGTGGCCATTCAGTATGAAAGCTATCAAGCAGTACTTTTTTGTCGTACAGTTTATCATGCTGTTCATGGTGATTCTTACTTTCGAGTCTGTAGGTGAAGTCCTAAAGGGTGGCAATTCAAGTGAACTCCACTGAGCAGTACTTTCCTGAGGTGATGTTTATTATGGTGTACAAGGTGTTTTGTAACTTTGGGTCTGTAAATAAAATCCTTTTGAGGATTCAATGGCAACACTTTTAAAAGATATTAAGCTGTACGTTCTTGCAGTGCTGTTCATTATGATGAAATCCTAAAGTGAGAGCACTCAAATGAAGGCTACTGAGCAGTACTTTTCTGTGGTGCTGTCTATTATGCTGTACAAGGTGGTTCTAACTTTTGAGTCTGTGGATGAAATCCTAAAGTGTGACCATTCAAATGAAGGCTACTGAGCAGTACTTTTCTGTGGTGCTGTCTATTATGCTGACAAGGTGGTTCTAACTTTTGAGTCTGTGGATGAAATCTTAAAGTGTGACCATTCAAATGAAAGCTACTGAGCAGTACTTTCCTGTGGTGCTGTCTATTATGCTGTACGTGGCGGTTCTAACTTCTGAGTCTGAGAATAAAATCCTTAAGTGTGACCATTCAAAAAACTGACAAAATTAAAGATCTGTGACCGCCATCATTTAAATGATAGCTATTGAGTAGTTCCTTCCTACAGTCTTGTTATACCGCATCTTTTCCGAGAGAAATCAGTTTAATTATCACTTTAGTCTATGGAGCGAAAGAGACCGTGATTTACCTTGTACTTGACAAGTGTGGTTTGACCTAGTATGGTCAGCATCCAGGTAACAGCAATTCTCTGAGGATCGCACAACAAGGCCCACGAGTCTGAGGACTCCTCTTGAGAGAAGATGCAAATCGTGTCCATAGAGATGGGGTCTGTCGGCAACTGCATCTTTTCCCACGCCTTTAACACAATCTGTTTGAGTAGAAATCATTTACATAGTAAACTGCGTAAATTACCGTAACGACATGAAGTACTAAAGTTAACTGCAGTGGCATATGACTGCGGTTGAATATTTCAGATTGGCCACTCAATTGGCCACTCAGATTGGCCAATCTGTTTAGGCAGAAATCATTTACATAGTAAACTGCGTAAATTACCGCAACGACATAAAGTGCTAAAGTTAACTGCAGTGGCATATGACTGCGGTTGAATATTTCAGATTGGCCACTCACGTAAGAGACCATCTCCCGCCAGTGACCAGCTACAAAAGATCCGGTTTGATTCAGTTCTCTGTCAACCACGTGTGACCAGTGTTTCGAATAGCTGAATCGATTCTCTAAAATTACACATGCGACTGACTGAAGTACTACACCTTAAATTTAAACTCAAGGAATTTTCACGGAATTTCGGAATCTGGCTAAGAATTCTACATTCTTCTTTGCAATTTTGAATTACTCATTTAAACTGACGCGAACATTTGGAGACCCAGTTCAAATCTCCGACACACTGGTCACGCGTGACGTAGTTTGACAGTGAAACAAAACCAAACAAGTCATCAAATGAACCAATCAAAACTCCACTCAATAGCAAGTAACTCGTATCAAGAGTTATGATTAGGTTTACTCATGCACCTGATTATTTGGGAACAAAGGCTGGTAGCTCTCTGGATTGTCATAATATTTTGGACTGCCTTTCTTTTATCGAGTTTTGCAGAAGTAAATTGAAATTATTTCCATGAAATACGAGTTTCCTTTGTTGAAAACACAAATATTCGAGGCACATGAGCAAAAACCGCCCAAGGTGAAGCAGTAGCCGTTTATTTTCATAATTGACTTAATCTACAAGTATGCTACCTCTATGAGAAATATAGCAATTACCACGTGGGAACAAAAATCAAAATAAAACAAACCTTCCCCTTAAGAAATTCTGGAAGTGTTAGGCGGTCAAACAGATGTTGATGCTGTACTTTCAAACCATTATCTCTGCACACTTGCATGAAAAATTTACCCATCCGTTTCCTGAAAGCGAAATGCGTCATCAGTGATTAGTTTTCTGCTGTGAAGTGCCATCAAGTCCGTGATCAACGGGCCAGATGGTCCATAAAAAATGAATGTTTTGTAAGAATGACACACTTGACACTGACAGAAGGGTGAGAAGGTCATTAGTTCTCAATGCCACAGTAACGCAATACGTACAGAAGCGATGACGTTTCTTTCATCTTGTAGATTAACACCAGTGCAACAGCTCTTCTCATTATATTCACACATCTCGACACATTTCTTCGATCAATAGCCAAACTCTGACTTTTTAGACCGCTGAGTTGAAGCCGTAAGAATTTGTTTCAGGCTTTACTACAAGGACCACTTATTCATTTTATTCAACCAATTAATGTAATAAGAAGTGGCCAGTTGTTTTAGAGGACCTCAACAACTAGTACCATGTTGTTGCCGAATGATTGTTGTGTCGGTCGAAAAAAAAAACTATCGGCGTGTATCATATAACACATCAACCAGCAGCACAACGAACATTGCTTCCCATCTTACTACACCTTAAGAGAGGTGTCGGTCTAACAACAGTGCCAATTGGCTTGTTGTTATTTCTTCCTATAGTAAACATAAAAAGATAAAGGCAAGCCACAAACTGTTTTCACAAACCTTCTGTCCACTCCCATTGATCCACAGTAAGTTAGAAATGCTGCAGCAGCGATACAGTTGGACAGCAGTATCTCTGAAGATGTGTACTCGTCAACATATGCTTTCCATTCTCGCCCCATGTGTTTTAGACTGTGGATCGATAAACAATAAACAATATTTCCTTACTACTCAAATACAAAAGGTAAGGTTAACGAGACTAATGTGAAATTAGTTTTTCCTTTTAACCTTTCCTCTTTTTGAGGGGTGGGATTACTAAAATGTGTTAGCTCCACTTGTTGGACAGACGATCAATGCCCGGGCATCTTTCACCAGTAGCAAATAGTATTCCTGTGGCACACACATCAGTAATAAAACTATGGCACAAACATTGGCAATAAACCTGTGGTACATACCTTTGTAGTACGTCTGTGGCAGCTTTAAGCCTCTCACTACAGGAATGTACATCATTCTGTAATTTATGCTTTACCACCACTGCATCATCATACTCCTGCTGCAACGTACTCACATCTTCTTGAACGCGTGGCAAGTCAGCTTCCGTTAATTCAGGCTCTGGTTCCGGTGTGGGGGCCTTCAAATAATAAACAAAAACATTGCCTTCCTAGGCCTTTCAATAACACCTCTGATCTAACGAACGTTTGAGGGTTCTAGTGCCGTCAACAATAATTACGTCGACAACAAACGAACCATGAAAAAAAAAACGGAAAGCGAAAAACTGCAGATATAGATTCATCAATCACAGCGCACACACATGGCCTTTTGACCACAATGAACTAAACTTAAGCTCGCGCTTTATGATCAAACACTTTGGTCCAACATGGTGTTTGTCACATGAAACGTTCGGTGGCTAAACAGGCAAACAACGTTTGATCAAACATCGGACAAAGTGAGCCCACGTAACGCTTGTTGTTTATTACTGCTGAAAAAATACGTCGACGTCACCCATATTCCGTTTCTGATTGGTAGCTTTTTTTTTGCTCGCGCAAGCCTCAAACATTTGTTCGTAAGGCAAAATGTTTGGTGACTAGGTTGGATCTAGATCAAACATGGAGACCCACTTAAATACAAAGTTGAGAGAGGCGCCTAAAACATGTTCTTCCAACACGATGCTGGACAAAAATGTTTTCGCGTGTTATTGAAGGGCACAGCAAAACATTGTCTCATTTTTGCGGAAAGAAGTCGAAAAGCAGAGGAAGGAATGTTAAGTTTGCAAAGTGATTCAGTTTCCTTACTTTATCTTTCGCCTGGTTTTGTGCGTTTTGATCCATCTCAGCCTGCCTTGCAACATCTTCTTGTTCCCTGATCAGCTCTTCTAAATAATCACAGGCTTTTCTGTAAGGTTTGTACAGCCGTGTGTACTCCACAAGTGCCACCGTGTACTCCACCAACACTGCAGCATCCTCAGAAGAGTATTTGGCCGCTGTGATTGTGATTCCTTGAGGTTTGCGCTCTGGTTATGAAGATTAAAATGAATTAAAGGGAGCAGTGTTTTTTTTTTTTTCAGATAAAGTGTACAGTTCCGAAAGTGACAGCTCTCGTTAGTTCGGATCGATTTGACAGCTTTTTTATACTGCTACTTCTGGGTAGTAAAAAAATGGCTACCTTGTATAGACCCAAATATCCGAGTAAAAACGTAACAAATATTAAAACATGCGTAAACTTTTTGTTTATAAAGGTAACGGTCTTGCAGTCGGCTTGCAGGGTATGGTTTTCGAGCTGTTTTAGCCTGAAATAGGGTATATATTGTGGCCTTTTTGACCTGAAATAGGGTAAGATTTGCGCAATCTGCTCTGGAATTGAGTATGGTTTTTAGAAGAAGCTACTTTCTATTATTAACTATTATTATTAACTTCTCTTGAGAAGTGCGTTTTTACTACGCAAACCGAAGCAGTTCCTGGGCAGGTCTGAAATAGGATATCAAATTTTGGGTCAGGTCTATTCTAATAGGGTAGGGAAAATCACATATTTTGGTTTCAAATAATGTAAAAGTTTCAAGGAGTGGGCTGCACACCCCACCCAAATTTTTGGGGGAGTGCCCCCCCCCCAGGGATTTGCCTACAATTGTCAAATTTTATCGCTGTTTTCGGAGGCTCCCCAATTTTCGGGGGTCATTACAGTCGGATTTTTATGATGATATCGCTTAAAAGAAATGCATTATGATCATTATCACTGTTATTGCTGCTGATGACGAAAACTGTACCTGCTGTTACAGACCCTCGACCGGGAGAAGACTGATAAGTACTGGCACTAGCACCTGGAGCAGCAGCACCCAGGTCACTTTCACTGACATCTCCTCCGTTAGATGCAGCTAAAAAGGACTGGACACCTTTGAGGATGTCTTCTGGTAGACCTTCTTTCCAGGGCACATGATGTAACGATTCTACGAACTTCTGTGAGTCATTCATAACTTGCTGGATAGCTTTCCACGTTGGACGATCAACTTTGCCGTCAGCACTGACTCCTAGAAAGGGTAGACTGTATTGTTTCTTATAACTGTTTACAAGCAACTATGTATTTTACTATTTTCATACAAATCCTGAATCCTATTATATATACAAAGCCTGCATCATGAGAACTTGTACTGTAATACGGAGAGCTCAGATGCACCAACTAAATACTCCTGAAAGTAATTCAAGAATGCGAGGAACAGTCTCAAGAACTGACATAAAACTTTAGATATTGCCAAGTTGAATAAAGGTGATCGCTCGAACACCCTCGAGTACAAGGAGGGAGTCCGAGTCTATGTACACTCAAACCTGGTTAATTTAACAGTTCTCCCACTGCACGCCTCAATGGCTATGGGCTTATGTTATGTATAACTAGACTTAGCAGGATAATTGTTAAATATACCAGGTTTGACTGTAATAGTCTACGAACAGTCCCAGGGATAGTCAAGCGAGAACATACGAACGCGTGCGAGCATCGGATACGTAACACGCCTGTGAAGTTTCCACGCGATTACACACTTGCTCTTGCGTTCGGCTCTTCTTCTTTCTTATGAGTGCCAACGAAGTGAGCAATACTGCCCTACATAATTTCCCCCGGGTGAAATTACGTAGGGCAGTATTGCTCACTTCTTGGCACTCATGCATACACTTTAAATCATTACTAATTTCATTACAGAGTGCTACGCGGTACGTCACATTAGTCTTCTTCTTTCTTGATTATCCCTGAGCAGAAGGAGGGACTGCTCGACGTCTAGACTGTGAATTCAAGAGTTGAGACGGATTCCGCTCAACGTTCGAGCAATAAGTACAAAAAATATTTACCAAAAAACTACTCATAGCACGGTAACATTTTAAATGCTATTTGAGACATCTCACTCTAGTTCACTAGCCCAAGTGACCCCGAGATGAAATTCTCAAGCATTCTCAAGAAAATTAATTTCAAATCTCGTAAAAGTATGCTAAAAACGGGCACCATTTTGTTTTGAACTGACATGAAGCGTCTTTTTAATTGAAATATGGATAACTTCAAATCCAATTTTCTCTCGCGGGGTCAGCTTGGGAGCAAAAGTAACGATAAGTTCTTCTTATCTGTTCTCAAAATGTAACAGTGCTGCAAGTATTTTTTTGGTAACTTAATTTTTGCACTTACTGCTCGAACGTTGAGCGGAAATCGTCTTAATTTTCTGTAATAAAGTTCTTAGCCTACAGCATTTCTTACCGAGGAGCTGGGTCTGTGTGCCTCCTCTGTGGTGAGTTTCCTTAGTACCACTTCTTCTCTTGTGTGTTGCAGAGCTGGCGCGTGATGCCTCATCAGACCCTGTCCCTAGAGATGAGCTCTGTTCTCCTTTGCGTTCATGCCTGGAGGGAGGGTGAGTAGATCCAGCCCCACCGATACCAGGAGCAAACTCTGGTCTCCCTAGCAACACCATCACCATGACCATTACCATCCCCGCCATGGGAGGGGGACTCTGGAACGCTCGGAGTCGCTCACACAGTGAACGATCTACCTTGTGCATCCAGTGATGTACCTACGAACAACACAGAAATCATAGAATCAGCGTATGGTTGCAAAAAACAATAGTAAGGTAAGTGAACGTTTTATGCAAACTTTCCGTACACACTTCCGACAGATTTCCTTGTGTTTTCTTTTTTTTTTTGTACGCCATAATCATTTATCAGCCTTTGGAAGAGTGCCCCACGAAAAAAGCGCACATTAAATTGTCCGGCACATAGGCCCAGTGGGTAATACCATTTATCTTATCGTCGTTTCATCCTCCAAAACTCCAAAACACAGTTGCATTTATCACGTTTACAGGCCTTAATTTTGAATCCTAGGAAAGTTGTTGATTTTCCAGTTCGATAAGGCTTAATGGCATAAGCCGAACGTATATGTGCGTTCATTATGACTCAAAATTTTTATTGTGTATGCACTTTCCGTCACATTTGGTCTTCCTAATATTACGGTCTGACTGACCTGTTCTTCAGATTTCTTTAGAGCCATTTTTGAGTCTTGTAACGCTCCCTCAGCGAGTTGAATCTCCTCCATCACCTTCAAACGGCGGCTCTTTATGTTGGCGTTTTTTAGCTTCTCAAACTCTTCATCCAGCTCATCTGAGTCATCATCCTTTAATACAGGAAGCAAGCTTATCACGTTCAGCTCTTGAACTCAAGGAATCAAACTGGAAACAAAAGCCTGGCGACAAGTTTTTTTTAGAAATATTCCAAAACAACAGGGATCTACCCCGTTTTCGGAACAAAGGCAATGGTATTAGTAGAATGGACAAAATGACTGCAAATTACTCAGAATATTTAAAGGAGGACTTGGTTTCTTTTGTTCTTTTAGTATTAGTAAGGTACGAAAAGAATGCGCCCCTAAATTTCATTTTAACAAAATTAAAAAAAAAAGAAAGAAAAACAGCAAAACTCCATGAGAAAACACTGCTCCTCAGTCTCAAGTCTGTGGTTAATACCAAAAATAAGACCACTCAAAAGGAAAGCAGCTGTGATGCAGTTTATTATGCTGTACAATGTCGTTGTAACTTGTTCCTGTGGACGAAATCAAGTGCTAAAGCTACTAAGCCATTCTTTCCTGTAACGCTATTTATTATGTTCTATAGGGTACAATAGGTTGTAAGTCTCTGTATGAAATTCTAACGTCTGACCATTCAAATAAAAGCTACTGAGCAGTACTTTACTGTGATGCTGTTTGTTTTTCTCCCATTTATTTTCGCACATTCAGGTCTCGAGGGGACAGCCACAATTTTATCAATTGATTCTATCATTCTAACTACTAACCTGCAACAAGGCTGAGTCATCTTCTTCAATTTCGCTGTCTATTAGCGCAACAAATGCACTCAAAGTTGCACTCCCGATACCCAGCTTAGCTTTGAGTTTCTCTAGCACTGTAGCCTTGGCTGTAAGGGCCTCCAGTAATTCAGCTGATTTGACAGTCGCTACAGAAAGCTGTTGTTTTGTCTGTGAAATCACGTCTTTGATTACCACTGCGTCCTCTCGTGTTTGTTCTAGAGTTGCCAAAGCTCGACTAGTAAAACAGAAACAAATAAGGTACAAATTGGAAAATGAGATTTGCCTACTTCCATAAACTAAGGAATACGAAAGGAAAGCTTTGCTTGATGACACACTGTCCTTAGACTACCTGGGCCTTATGTGATACTACTGATGATGGTAGTGTGACCAAGATGGACACACTATCATCTTATGTTGCCCTTGATACTATTCAAGCACAGTTTCAATTATGTTTTTGTTTGCGTTTTTGGCCTTGGTACATGCGCAATCCACAATAAGGTTTTGAATTGAGTTGGAGCAACTGGCCAGTTATTAAGAAATAGCGTGTGAATGTAAAACAAAAGATTGATTGATAAGATTGATATGCAGTACCTTGTTATCACATTTGAAGTTTAAAAGATTCTATAACCATTCCCTCAACTATGGTTCCTGCTTCCAGTTCAAAGATACAAGTTATCACGACATCACGAGTCCGTCGCACAACAAGCTTCTGATCATTACACATGTCCCTCCCACAACTTCATTTTTATTACCGTGCTGTTTATGTCTTTTGAGACCAATTCCAATTTTGTTGCAAGGTCCTTGTGTTTATAGTTTTATTGGCCATTGACTAGAACCATTATTATAAGGTTACATGCTATGTCAAGACCAGTTTGTCTACCACAAAATGCCCTAGAATAGAGCCACGTAACCCTCTAAGGTGTGCTCCTACCGAAAGCTCAACTGTTCTTGACTCTTATTCAGCAAAACAAAGTTTTATTTCCTGGAAAATATGCCCTCCGATTTTTCCAATCTTCAAACTCAGTAGTTTATTATGATAATATTACGCATTGATACTCATTGATATATACATATATATTTATTAGATAATTTTTATGCTATTTATTGTACATTAGGATTTTAGTATTAATTATTATTATATTATTGTAAATAGTTATTGAAAAGCCTGACAAGGAATAACCATTAAAGACCATTTCCATTTCCATTTCCATTTCCGTTGTCTAAAAGAATCTTTGTAGCACAGAGGGCCCAAATTATGTCTACGCATTTGACATTTCACACCTTAGGTTACAGACAAATGAGCTTTCAGTTCCTTGGAATGCTTCTAAGCCAACAGCCTACTTCACTCAATCAACTTACGTCAGTCTATCGACCCGCTCGTTTGCTTCCTTGCGTTTGTCCCTAAAGATGTGTCTGAAGCAGTGCATGAACTGAATGTACGTAGTAGGGCCAACAAACACCTCTCCAGTGGCATTAGAAACACCATTGCCCTGGTGTTTCAAGCTGATCTTCTCCAGTAGTATTGATAGAGAGCGCGGCTCACTGATGCTACCACCTTCAGGAGGGGACTCGGCTCTGGTTAACAGATGGTCGTCTCCAGCCCAAGGGATCTGGTGACACTCTCTAAGTACGTGACCGTGTATTGTGGACAGCGAGGCCACCACTTTATCTCTGAAATGATGATTAAAAAAAATTCGCATGTTGGTGAAAAATCAATGTGGTTACAACGGAACAACAAGTAATGATAAAAATGATAACAAATATACGCTTAAATAGATGTCAAGCCCCTTGGGATAGACTCTACCTTCTAGGAGCGTGCACCTCTGCACTGCATCTCCTGGTGCTGCCTCATTACGAGAGAAGCTACAGTTGCTGAAGAAAGGCGCACAGCTGAGGCAGAGAGGAAGCATCTCGAACGTAAAAGAAAGAGTGGCCAGAACCTTCACTGTAGCATCCTCTCGCGTCTGCCCATGTGGTAGGCACTATTGTGTTGGACTATCTAATGACCTCTGGCCACAAATACCAGACACCACTCACCTGGGATTTCGGTGGTCCTCATCGCCCACAATAGACACAACTGACATCCTCAGTGAGTGGTGTGTGGTATCGGACTGTCCAGTCACCTCCGGGCACACATGCCAGACACCACCCACTTGGGATGTCAGTGGTCCTGGTCACCCGCAATTGACACAACTGACATCCTAAGTGATTGGTGTGTGGACTGTCCATTCACCTCTGGACACACTTATACCAGACTTTACTCGCTTAAGGTGTCAGTGGTCCTCATTGCCCACGATGGACACACATTACCAAATGAACCAAAACAAAGCGTTCAACCACGTTTTGCCGTCAAGCTTGAGATGTCAGGAATTTCGATTTTAAGGTCCCCCAAGCCACTTTTTTCAGCAGGGGACAAGTTAAAACGGTGTCACATACATTTTATAGTTTCAGCTGGTCTTGCAGATTTTGCAATGAAATGTTCTGAGATCTAGTTGCTTGCAAGGACAAGCACTGTTTACCTTACCTTGTTTGTTCAGAGATATCAGAGAGAACATCGTGCTTCTCTAAGTAATGAGTGGCTTCTCCCTCCAGTGCATACTGGGGCCAATCTTTTACGAAATCCATCTGACAGCCGTACAGGATACCTGGGTAACATCTGTGAACAGCAGAAACATACTTTATATCATGAAAGCGGTAGTGTTCAATTTTTGACACATTTTCAGCAAGACATCACACAAAACAGTCCAAAATGGTCCAACTTGAACATCACGGTGAAATCCACCTTAGACTTATTTGAAAGAAGGGAATGCTTACCGTGAGCCTATTCTGAGAAGCTTGTGAGTTGGTGGAAGACAGAGAATTATGTGAAGATTAGCCTTAACTCGTGTGATGAAAAACTTCATAGGATCTGCTAAGAAGTTGGAGAATTTCTTCTTGATGGCCGGCATCAAAGCCTAGAAAGCATAAACAAGAATAAAAACATAAAAACAAACGAACTGGCGCTGTTCATTATACTACTTACATGAGGAAGAAAAAGTTCACTTTAATTTCCAACTTTAAGATGGTGGGTAACAAAACGTCGAGTTAAGATTTTTTAACCTTTGACGGTCTGGTTCAAGACTCCCAAGGTACCCATGACTAAAGATACATGTAGAGCAACTTACCATCTCAAACAAAATAATAATAAATAAATCCCATTTGGTTAGCGAGAGTGATACTTCACAGCATTAAAACAGACATGCCTCTGGCCCTGAGATTCTCTCAGATTGAAAGTTCAAATTGTTGGTATTTGAAGAGGACGAAAAGCCGGAGACCCAGAGAAAAACCCTAGAAGCAAGGCTGAAACCCTGCAACAAACCCAACCAACATATGCCGTCAACTGCACGACTGAAACCCGACCTGCATGGGTCGGAGGTGAATGCTCTCACCAATGAAGTATCCCTGCGCCCCCAGGTAGGGCACCGAAATTAATAGAGGACTTGTGAGTTGGTTGGTTGAGTGGGTAGGTCCGTTGACCGCATATGGGTTAGTGGATCAGTTGGCCGGTGGGTGGGTGGGTGGGTAGACATTTGGTTGGTCAGTGGCTCAGTTGGTTGACTTAGTTGGGTGATTCGATGGTTAATAAAGAGTTCTGTTGTGGGATGACGTATCTGTAGAATTATTTACCTGAAGTAGACTGTCGAGTTCATCTTCAGAAAACAAAGGAGGGTATTCTCCACTGATAAGCAGGCTGTTCAAGGCATCGAGATACATGTCTTCTCGAAGATCTGGTGCCTAAATGAACAGATATAACAGTTATCAGAAACTCATAAGGACTTGAAACGTGTAACTCGCATATGTAGGTTTTGAATGATGCTTGTAATTATTCATTTTCGCAAGTACCATATTTGGAACATGAGGAAAAAGAGAACTGACCAATCAATTTCGTGAATGACGTGACGTAATTTCACCCCAAGTTCGCCCGCTTGCTCAAAGAATGGCTGACAAACAGGGGGAAAACAAGCCGACAAAGCTTTCAAACGTTGGAACGACAAAGGGAAAAGAAATACTGGTTTCGAAGACCGAGCAGGAAATTTTTCAGGCAACAAAATTGGTAATTGAAACAACATCGAGCAAACCGCTGGGGTTAGAAGTAGATCAGACTGCGAAACCGAACCAAACTGGGCCAGCATTGTGTTTACGATTTCTTTCACTGTAGCACTGTCAAGAAATGTTCCCAAAAGGTAGGTTTTACACGGAAAAAATTTTGACACCAAAATATCAAGACATGATACAAAAATATTTAACACAGTAAAATTGAAGAGAACCGTTTAACACTTAAAAGTGTCACATGTCACACATTTTCGGTTGTTCGCTACCAAAATCAAGCTAAATAATTAACTGAATAAGAAAGGACGACATTTTTTCGGCTTTATAAGCTTACTACACAAAATAACATCGTTTTACCTGCAGTTGATGTAGCTCTGAGTTCAAGCAGCTCCAAATGTTCAAATAAAGAGATTGCAATGCAAAATAAGTTGAATGTTCGATTCATTGTTGTTTTGACACATTCCGTCCGCGGCCTCTGAACCTGTATTAAACCACTACGTTTTGTGCTCGTTTCCACTCTCCATCTTCAATGCTGAAATTATACTGTAGCTTTAATCCACCTTGGACGATGAATACAACAATTTTTCAGGAAACATCAACACCACATTTTAGAGCCAATATTTGGAAGACTTTTTCAAAAAATTATTCTCGGATGTTCACTTCGGAGCAGTTTCATTGATTCATTCTGCTTTGCAAAGAAACGCTGCAACACGGTGTTGGAGCCTTTTTCTTTCAGTCATGTGATCGATTATTTCCCTTTTTTCCTTTTTGGTTTTTTTTCTCTAGTTCTTTCTTGATTTTTATGGTAACTAGTGATTGAGTCTTGAATCAACTGCGCATTTGTTTCACTTATAAGTTCAATTTTCAACGGAAGCGACATGAACTGCAGCATCGTAGACTGGAGCGAGGGGTTTCCAAATATGGTAGTTTGAAAAATGAATATTCACGAGCATTGAACGCGAGTTACACGTTTCAACTCCTTATGAGTTTCTGCAGTTACATAAGAGGATAAGTTGGAGTACCCATGAGCCTACTGCGCAATGCTGCCAGCAATTAACTCGGGTTTCTGTCGCAAGGAGTAAATTTAAGTATAATGAGCCCCACAAAAAGATGAAGGTCTGTTGCTGATGTCTGGTACGCATTTTACAGCTGGGAGGAGTAAGGTATTGTGGTGGCCTACCTCTCTCCATTTTGTTACCACTAACCTCACCTCAGAGGGGTGATATGTTCAGAAGAGCAGTCATCCAACAGATCTCTGCGCGGGACTAACTCCTTTATAAAACTATATAACACATGTACAGTTCTTAAAAGCATAAAACTTGTTACAAACGTTTGAAACCATAATAGAAAAACAATACAGATAATCAAATAGTGGTGAGCCACAGAGCCCAAAGGCACTTCCTCCAACTTGCATGTGACGAATCCTCCCCCCCCCCCCCGCCCAAAAAAAAATGTAACAATAGTTAGAAGCAATAGTGACAACCTTTATTGCTTTTCTACTGTAACAGAACTTTCCGAGTCAAGACCAATTCATACTTACGGTAAAGAGTACTGTGGTGGTCTTTCCATCACAGCCAGCTTGACGCACAGCAGATCTGAGCCCATCAAGGAAGGTGTTGGGATAGGTGCAGTCCACTGGATGAATAGGGTATTCCAACATGTACAGTGCAAGTGCGGCCAAAGAGTTCAGATGAGCACCGATAGAGCCAATCAACAATGCATTCCCTCTGTTACAGAAAATAAAGTAACACTATAAGAGTAGGTTTGAATAGCCTAATTCACCGATGAATGCCAACAGAATCAAGCAACCACATGTTACATTTGTTAAAAGAAAATAAAAGACCTCCACATTACGGCAATTTTGGGTCAAAAGAAGAGCTGGAATCGTTTTTCCCCAATATCGTTGGTACAATGACATTTCAGGCAGTTTAATGAACCTACGTTGTTTCCTAACAGGCAGCCCAGGGTGCTGAGAAAACTGAAACGGGCACCTCACTTTTGTCGTTCATCCCCTAAAATTTCACATCTTAG
Source organism: Siderastrea siderea (assembly GCA_964030785.1). Taxonomy (NCBI): domain Eukaryota; kingdom Metazoa; phylum Cnidaria; class Anthozoa; order Scleractinia; family Rhizangiidae; genus Siderastrea; species Siderastrea siderea. The sequence continues at coordinate 56,321,902 of OZ034967.1, forward strand.
GTTCCTGTCTTACGATCATGGGAATTGTTCTAAAGCAAAACCCTTGTCAGTCTAATATTTGTTAATCGCTGGCTGTATTTGACAGGGTTTCAGTGTTACTGTACACATACTATACAGATTATGACACGAATGACCACATTTCCCAGGATTAATCTTTCAATTGTGACTCCTACTAACCTGTTTTTGTAACTCAAGATTCTGTGCAGGCGGACTACATGGAACATGACATGAGATGACACCATCAAATCAAGACCCTCTCCACTGAACTCGTCATTGTAACGTTTCAGAAAATTTTGCAAGCAAGGAGAAACCTCGTCAATGTTACTTATGGCTTGAAGAAGGATCTGTAAGCAAGTCAAAATAAGACAACATGTACATTAATTAACTGTTTACAGTAATAACGGCGAAAATAATTGATGATCAAACACTTAACCATAACGATCAACACTTATTTATTACCACAGCATACAATTCTGGGAAACAAGTCCGAGTTAACTCACAAATAAAATAACAACGGCTGTACCTAGGCACGGAGGCCTGGCGCCAGTATACGACCTTATTGAACACCTCAAGAACACAGTTCATTACTCTTGTAAAACCGCTCTTCTCAGAAATATTGTCAGAATTTTCAGAGGACAGGTAGCTGAGAGTTTTCTCTAAATTTTCTTGGATTGTCGTGGCTACCATCGGCTTTTTAGTGTGCAAACAGTCTCACACAATGTCAATGACTGTATGAGTCAACGCTTAACTCTTTTCTGGTAGAAAGCTCTAAATATCAAAGGGATCAAATGTTTTGGCGCCGTCTCTACGCTTAGAAGCAACAACCAGGAACATTGTGCCCTCTTACGAGTTTAGCATTCTGCTTACATGACTTTCTAGCAAACTTGCGGCTTCAAGTTCAATTAAAATAGAAACAGTTATGCCTGTTGCATTCTCCCACTTAATGAAGAGTATTTTCTCGTTTATGTCACCTAAGCTCTTAGACCTCAGCGTCTGACCTGACTGCTGTTCATGACAAAGTACACAGTATGCATGCGATTCAAAATTTCGCATTCATCGCAAGGAATTGTTAGGACATCGTTACGAGATCTGACGGGGTGCTCTTTTCGTCGCACTTCTCAGTTCAACAAAAACAAAAACGAAAATATGTAAGCAGAGAAATCAAGCGCTTAAGAGCTTGGCCAAATAGGAGTTCAGTTTGCGCGGGAAATACTGTCATGACAGACAAACCTTAGGAGCTGCGCGTCCTTGAGTCACAGGCCGCTGAGCAAACAGTCCCGCATCCAAAGGAAATGTGATGAAAAGAGGAGAAGGAGAGTTGGCTGGGAGCTCGGGAAAGTTCTGAAAATAAATTTATGGCAACTACACATCAGCACAGCATTTTTACCGTGGAGATTAAAAATTTTAATTTTAAGATGATACACTAAAAATTCGCACGTTTCATCTGGTTACGGTAGATAACTTTTACCTCTTTGATGACTGCCTTCAAAGTCTTGTCAAACCACTGCATATCAACTGATCGGCAAATGCGATCCTTTACCACTCTCAAGATCTCATGCTGCCACAGGGATACCATGTACTCTTCATCGGCTCGCATCTCCTCAGAACAGTTCTTAAGTCCCTAAATACAGACAGCGGAAAAAAACAAAATTAATTCATCTTGTCCTAAACACAAGCTTCAACTAAGAAAGAGACTCCACTTTGGGTCCCAATCTTACCAGATTAGTAATTCCTCAATGACTACTTCCCATTCAACATACCTCCAAGGTTACAATTCCCGTTTATTATCTGTCCTCCTTAAAGGCAGTATAGTACCTTTATGACATGTCTCATTCTTGGCAACTTACGCAAATATCGCAAAAAAAGAGAACAAAGGTTTTATTTCCAAGAAATTCTTCAAAGTCGCAACAATTTACTGCTAGAAAAAATAGCTTTTCCCTAAATTTCAAGACCAATTTGTGCGAAACGGATAACAAAAAACCATGTTACCATCAACTGAAAAGGAATTCGTGTACACTCATTCACCTAAAAGACCGTGGTGGCATCAATGACGTTCGCCTGATTTCAAAACGAAACAGATAACATGAAACATGTTTTAAGATCAACTGAAAAGGATTTTGAATAGCCAGTGTCAGTTACCTAAGAGACCCTGGTGATGGCTCTGAAACTGAACTGACTTCAAAATCAGTTCGTGTGAAAGAGATAACAAATTCATTTTTAACAGGTACTAAAAAGGATTATGTATACTGTCAGTCACCTGAAAGACCCTGGTGATGTCTCTGAGGTTGAACTGATAATGGCACCTCCCTGGAGTTGGAGAGGGTCTCAGTACATCCTGCATACTGGTTAACAGCGTACAGGATGCCATCACAATCTGCTCGTGGAACTCTTGAGGTAACCCCATGCCTTGATTCTGGGCCATGTTGGCCTGTGCAGAACAACAACAACAACAACAACAAAAACAAAAAACAAAACAAAACAATCCAGATGCAATAAAGTGTTATGAGGTAGCAATGTACCGAGAGACGAATAAGGTATGTTGAAGACATCCTTCTACTGGGTTATGTAGTATAAATGACATCATTATTATACACTGCTGTCACTATCTCAATTTTGATTGGCTACAAACACACCACTAATTCCTGCTGGTACTATTTTCGTTATGTTATTCCTACAGACAATAATTTTTATGCATGTGGAAATGACGTCATTTTGCAGACAACAGATTTTACATACGCAAACAACTTTGCAGACTCACTGTTTTACGCAAACAAGTTCTCTGAAAGAACGTTTTGACAAGAGGTGGAACCAGAGTGGAATTGTACTTAGTCAAAAGTTAAGTTAATTTTAAAGTTTTAAAAACAAATGTTTTAGACTGGATTTTTTAAAACCTTTCTAGAAACTTTTAGACGAGCAAAAGGCTGTAAGCTTAAAAGAAAATTATTTACAAGTTGATGTGTCTTAGCTGTCTAGTTTCTTGTGCGTGCTCTTGACTTTACAAACGCTCAAGTAAGTGGCTTCGGCAGATGATACAAACATTGGCCTTGATAATTCTCGCTATCACAGCAAGATTTACTCTAGAGTATGGTATTTCAAAATAACTACAATAAAAAAATTATTGCTTCGTAAAATTTGCACTCCTGCACTACTCCATCAAATATAGCCAACAGTTTCTCAAGAGAAGCGTTTTTATTATTCCAAAAATGCTTCCTCTGAAACATTTTGTAGTTGTTTCCCTACAAACCTCAAGTAGTCCAACTAAAACGTTAAGTTCAAAACCTTGCCCCTCCCCCCTCACGAAAGACCAAAAAAGTTTCCTAGGGAGGCCCACCGGGCCTTGGTTAGTCAATACAACAAGGAAATAAAGTAAACAATACTATTTAATGAACAAACTACATCGTTCAGCAAAATAAAATATAAAGTTCGTCTCTGGGCACAGTGGGATATCAGTCATAGCTTGCTGGTCATCAGCAGAATTGCCTTAACCCTTGCCCATCACCGAAAATTTATCAGACCCTTTTCTTACATAATGGACAACCTTGACTGCCACAAGTCAACGATGAAAAGCATTAACATGAACAGTCCACGAAAACTAAAAGGGAATAAGAGGGTGGAAAGATAATATAGGGAAAATGGCGCCACGGCCGTTTTTGGACTTACCTCCAAGACTGAAGTAACAATAGTGAAAAGTGACTCAGCTGTGGGAGCAGGTAAACGAAACACAGCAAAATGACGCTAAAAGACAAACACCATGATGAGAAACAATTTACAGTTAACTTCAGCTTTCTCAAACTTCATAATTTTATGAATTCTACTGTGATATCCAAGGCGATTGGTGTTAACATTTCAGTTTTCTAATTTGTTCCAGAGAGAACAACGTACGAAGCTGATGACGTTTTCTGTGTGTACTTCACAATAACAAACAAGCACAAGCTAACCTTCAGTCTTTCAGGAATTTGCTGATGGCTGCCGCTGGTCACGGGTTCCGACTGCATGTTCATGGCTGCTGTTACAACGACACCCTCTAAGACACGACGGTCAAATGGCTTCTTGGTGTTAAACAGGACCTTTTCATCAAGGACTTGTCGCAAAAGCTGAGGAAAACAGAAGTAACTTAACCAAATGTAAAACTGAAAAAGCGATTGTGCCGACAAGAATGGGCCAGCACTTGATCTCCTGTTTATGTAGCGTGAACGAACAACATGTAATGCATGTATTGCTACCCTCCTCCTCTTTTGGAGGGGGGGGGGGGAGGGGGATACAATAAGATCCCCGTTGCCCATTAACACTTTCAAAGGTAAAGAGCACTGCAGAGGAAAGTATCAGAATGCTCAAGACCACAGCACACGAAAAAGCAGGTAGGCTAGATAGACAGCCCAACTAGCTATGCAGGAGCTACCTGGTATAAGCTATTTACAGTGCTACACTGTACTATAGCCACTTCAGAAAGGCTTTCTATTAATTTACTACAACTTTCCGGAGCTTTCCTTTCAGCTGGCTAATCAAAATGCAAAAACCGTGGAAAGCGTTTTTAGTCAATTTAAAAGCAAAGATGCACCCCTAGCTAAAGGCCACGCGAGCAACATGAAAGGATCCCAGTGTTTTACATACTTCATTGACTTCCTGTGTCCCAAACTCATCTGGTTGCGGAAGACTAAGGTCATCAATAAACATGTTCAGTATCTTTCCTTTCTTTGCTCCGTACACGAAACCTAAAGCCAAAATGGACAAAAATATTACAATTCTACGTACCAAATATACATCACACAGACTGCCTGGGGACCAACCGAGTGTGTATGGCTGAAATTGTGTTATTGAAAAAAATGTTTTAATTGACTGATATAGTAGAAATTTTCAGCTAGGAGAAAGCTTGAAAAGGATTTTTCAGTAGGTGTCGGTCAATTCTACCAGGAGAGGATGGAAAAGTCAACCAAATTTCATTTTGATTGAAGTGTCGATGTGGTAGGGCATGAACCAACGGCTATGTAAGTTGGTGTACTGCACCGATATTACAAGGTCATGGGAACAAGTTCCGTTCAAGCCTGAATTTTCTGGCTTTCTACGCAACTGTTAAAGTAACTAAAATCTCAGGTAGAATGTCCTCATTTTTTTCCAAATTTCAGATATAACGAGCATTTCATACGTAAAGTGCTGTTCAATTGCAAGGCCATCTTACCTTGCCTGTGATAAACATTATGCTCAACAAAATGTTGTAACGAGGCAGCTCCAGAAGTGCCAGAGTAGACATAACGCTTCACAATCTGATTCTTGTCCTCTGAAATATAATACAAGTAGAACAATAAAGATGTTTATAATAAATATTTCAGTGCATCGGTACACCCATGACCTTAGTCTTCGATAATCCTCACCTTGCTTGTCTAGAAAGTCGTTTATTAAAGAGGTTTTCCCACAACCTGCCGGTCCCGTTATTAAAATGTTTCTGCCAGAAGCACTGGCAAGCTCCATGAACTGACGAGTACGAATCTACGAAAGAAAAGAGATTGAATTCATTGTGATAGGATAGTTGTTATTCTGAAGTATCAGTGAATTATCACTTTAACACCTACTTCCGTATCACCCATCTTAGCTTGCTGTACTGAACACTTACAGTTAACACAGTTAAGGTTTTTAATCCATGAAGTGTTCACTTACTGTGTCGATAGTGTCCACGAACACATCTCCAAGAAGATCTGCTGCATCAAAGTAACTCACTTCTGGCACTCTAAATAACCATTAAGAACAAAACAATGATACAAAATGTTAAAAAACGAACAAAAACTCACTGGGTGGTTGCAGCGGCATTTTCATATTCCAACAATTTCTGTAGCCTATCAATTTGGACAAAAAAAATTGTCACTCTCCCTAATTGAAGACTATACCACGAATGGAGAACAAATTTCCTTGAGCGTGTGGAGTTTCAAGATGTCGGGTAGCCAAAGGCTAAAGCAAAAGTTTATTCTCAATCAAACTTTTCATCATGTTTTAACAAAGAAATTTATAACGTCGAGGTTTTGATGCCATGTATAAATTAGACTAAATTTGGTTATTTTGCCTCTTTGCTTTTCTTGACTTAGTGACTTGTTCGAGAAGATATCTCAATCATTCGAAAGTTGTATCCTCACGACGTTCAACGTCTCGAATTGACGTCTAGAATGTCAAAACATTTTTCGCTCTCCTATGTCAGATTATTTGACATTACACAACTCCAGAAGTTAGAAGAATGCAGTCCCCACTCCCCCAATTCAATCGGTTTCCTACTAGAGCAGTGTCGTAAAACCAAAAGCAAAGTAATTATTCTAACCAACCACAACAAGCACAAATAATACAATAAGCCAATCAGAACTCGAGGCAATTACAAGTATTTGGTCTGAGCGGCTGAGAAAGTGGAGCAACTATTTTGAACCAAACACAGAGCATAGAAAAACAAACCCAAAGCAAGCGAAAATCACTGTCGACACTCACGTCAGTTAAAGCCGCTACACTCTATTTTTAGAGCTCCTAAAACGTAACTTAACTAACCTTGATTGCCAAGGATCCCACTCGCCAGACTCATCAACATAGTAATCAAACACAGAGATTTCTTGATCATAGTCTGGCAGGGCAGTCGTTAGTGAGAGAAGTAGTTCACTGAATTTCTTTCTGTCTGGTTCATCTAATAGTGCTCCAAATGACCAGATGAGAGAGAAAAGGTACAACCTCTCAATGTGAAGCTCGCCACCAATGTCAGTGTTACCCTAAGACGAGAGAATTTAGTGGATGAAATAATCAGTAGTATTATTCCACTGTTACCGTATAAGGGCAAGTGAACACGCAAAATATGCCAACGTTTTACACTGTACAATCCCGGTGTGACCGGTTTTCAGATGAAGGAGGACGAAGCAAAAAAAAAAAAAACAGGCATTGGAATAATAAACCTTTTATTCGGTGGTTTGGTCGACAATACGCGGACAATTTACTTACTGCTCCCACTTTTACTACACAAGTCGTAAAATATCCGCGTGTGTTCGCTACAAAACACCGAATAAGGTGTGGGTGTTACTTAATTATTTCTATATTTTTTCGTTTAATTTATGTGTGAACCTATGTGAGGCCTTCGCAGTGTTGCTGAATAGGCTTTTGCGATGTTACAAATAAATGGAGATGGAGATGTATACAGTAATGATAATAGACAATCGCTAAAGACCAGAAAAAGTTCATTGTCCCGGTTTATAACATCCCGAATCACGCTTTGATCTCAGTAACCACTTTGTGCAACACATATTCTGTTTGTGTAATACCTCTGTGATGTATGCTGCTTAAGTGCATAACTTTTTTTTAATTAGAAAAGCTGCATTTCACCAAAGAAAAGGTCACCTTTGATACCTAACGAACTGTTAGAGTAAATTGAGAGATTTCAAGGGTTTTCTGATTAATCCTAGCCACAATGAATGAAAATAATCCGTCTACGATGATAATATGAAACGTTTACCTCGATTAAGGCCTTTAACATTGCGAGGCAGGTGTTAAACAGCCCAACTTCACAAATTTTCATAAATGGTCTAAAGAAATAGAAACAAGAGAATCAGCTCAACAAAACATACTGCTAGGGTAATTCATAACGACTGTTTAACACAAAGATGAGTCAAGATGAGTCAAACTTCAGTTCACGCAAAGCGATTGAAAATGCTAAACAGCATTCAGTGGCGTTCCTTCTATTCGGATAAATGCAAATGGCAACTATGTTGCTTAGTTTGTAAACGAAAAGGGAAAGATATTGATAACCTTGTAAGGTTAATGTTAAAGGTGCTGCACGGCAAAACGATACATCTTTCTTTTGCACAAAACTGTAATAATTGTCTCCTCTTAATTAAATTGGACTCTGTGATACAACAGAAGCAACGACAAAATGACAAAATTCCAAAGTATTCATGTTTTTGATTTGTGACCTAGACATTGTAATAAAGTTACAAGTGTCTCAGACCTTGCTTCATACTGAACAAACTGTGAGATGACATCCACTGTCTTGTTAAAAGCTCGTTGTAAACACTGAGAAAGAAAGAAACAACGCAAGAATTGAGAAAGAAGGAAACAACATGAATGCCATAGCCTTGTTAACGCTTTCACTACGAAGTATATTTTCAGGATTACACAAAAACAAATGTTACTTAAAACGTGTTTGGAACTGTTTAGTGCTGCAACTACACAACCAGGGCTACAACAAAATCAATGAAAAGTGAATCATTCTGGCCTATATTCCATTAAAGGAATGAGTTGAATAACAATCTCTTCCCGATAGAAGAATGAAAGGAGTGAATGGGATGAACTTTACCCGAATAGGCAGCATTCCTTATCATGGGAACATTTACAGTTTAGTTTTCAAAAACGGAGAATTTTTTCTCCTGCTAAACTGGAATAAGAATAGCCACAGTAGTCCTACAAGAATGTGACCTATTAACTAGATGAAAAACTCACACTTTCTGTTTGTTTTTATTGAAGGTGCCTTTCAAACTTAACAAGAATTCCTCACTTTCAAAAGCACTCTACAACACTTACATGGATTTCTTGGGGAGATCTGTTTGCCAACCAGGATTCTGCAAGAGGCCTCCATCCCAAAACACTCTCATCCATGTACACCACACCCTGCAACCATATACGTCACATTACTGCAAAGCCTACCTGGAATACAACTAACATTAAACAGATTTGTTCTGCCACTTCTTTAGCTTGGTAGGTAAAGCTCCATTATGTAGAGACGGGATCAGGCGTCTAAATCCTGATTGGATCATGATTTTAGATTTGAAAATAACTAAGGAAGAAAGGCACACCCTTGGCAATATCTGTAAACGATTTGATGCGACTGGCCATGTAGGAACAGCGATCCTGTCCTCAACTGGGGATATAAAACAACCACTAGGAATGCACTAGAGAGACCCCGGCTGAGTGGTTAGGGTACCGGAATTGAAATCCGGAATTCCCAGGTCAATCCCACTCTGCCCACTAGCTAGAGTGCTATCTCCGAGATCTTGGTTCAACTTGGTCATGATTGTAAAGAGCCAACTGGTTCACAAATATGTTAGGTTCAATTTGTAGTACCCGTTATATTGTCCTTAAAAAGCCGCTTAGGGGGACTGGTCAATCACGGATGCAGTCAGCATCCTCAGTGAAAGCGTCACCATGAGATGACGATTATCCCGCTTGTAATCCTTTCTTGGACTTTCACATGCACTTTTTACACACAATTGCATAGAAAAATTAAAAATTTTATTTTGCGTGTTTTCTAGCCCTGGTTTACTGTGAAAACTACTGTTGTAAACAAACGTTACTTACACAGCGAGAAACAGTGGAAGGTGAAGCATCGGTCAAGTCATCAGTCTCGAAGAGCAGTTTAACATGATCTGACAGATACAGCCTCTCACCATTCAACAAGTTCAGGTACTGTAAAGAAATCACACGATTCCATGTTGTTACACCAGTGTGGACTTGGGCAGAATTCCAACGATTTTCAGAATATAAGAACGTTTTGAAGTTTGTACGCCATGTTTGAGTAGTTTGACGGAGACAAGATGGCCAGATGAATCATATCAGATGGATCAGATTATTCAAATGCTTTTGAAAGACCGATCACAATCACCAAAAACAAGCCCTTGTTTTAGGCCTACCCTTACAGACATCACAAATGAAACATGTCTTACAAACGTCAAAAGGAAAAAAAAAACATTTACTAAGAGCATTTTTCAAATTCTGTGGATTAATGAAGTCACAACAGTAGACTTAATATCATTACCCTAATTCCAGATCTTAAGATGAAGAATGGTTTCATTTATTAAATGACGGAGTTGCAGGTGATTTATGTGTGACAAACACAAGTAACAACAGTTGCATGTAACAGTTGTAACCTTACATCGTACGATCTTAATCTTAAGAAAAGATGGGATATTCAACATGTCGTGAGCGTGGGACAAAGAAAAAATCTGATTCCCCGACGGGAATCGAACCCATGACCTTCCGTACACCGGTGCGTACATCTAAGTCTTCCAAGACAAAAAATCGACAGTAGGTCATCAATGGCTGACCAAACTTTGGACAGATGTCCAGGGGAATCCCAGCTGCGGTTGCACACCTGTTCTAAAAAATGTTTTCAATCCCAAAAACTTAATTGCAGCCCTGAAACAAATAACAATGCTTAGAGCGCTTTTCAAATGAGTGTCGTAAAACCAAAACCAAAGTAATTACCACAGCCAATCACAACAGACACAAATTATCCAATGAACCAATCAGAACTCGAGGCAAATACATGTAACCGGCGCCAAGCGCGGGAAAACGCGTGCGAGCGAGTCACGATTGGTTTGAGTTTTACTTCTGTTTGGTCGAGAAAAAGTGCGAGATTTTTTAACCAATCACAGAGCAAAGTAAAGCAAAACCAAACCAGTGAGTATAACTTACTTGTCCTTCATCCAAGGCACTGCTGAGAAATTCAGCCCATCCATGATGTAATGGTGCATCTAAACAAATCCAAGTTGTCATCTTGTGAACACTGTGTTCCTTGTTAGCCTTCCTAAAGTACGCCGTAAAAATGCCGTCTTCAAAATCCGATGACGAGTTTACTTTGCCAAACATGAGAGCCGGATCTGACACACCTAGAGGATTTATTCGTTGTAACTTGTGAGAATGCATCTGAGAGCCGGTGTTTTTGTGTTTAATGAGAGAGCATTCACTTAGGGTTTCTACAAGGCCTGAGATACAGGACGACTTGCCAGTGCCAGGAGGGCCAGCCACGATGATCCCTGAAAAGCAAAAGATAATGGAAATTAGTACAAGTAAAAAATGGCAATTTTTGTGTGGCCACTATACCTACAATGTACTCCACTCCACTAGCGCCCTCTAGCATCCACTAGCACCCATTTCTTTTTGCTTTTTTTCTGTCAGAATTGTGCTGAAATTACGATGAAGCACCCTCTCCCATACAAGAAATGCTCTCAGAACATTAAGAGGAAGATACCAAAGGATTTTTTGAATGCAGGGCAGCTGCAATTAGATGCTTCCAACCAAACTTTGTCAAATTGCAATTCATTTCCATCCCGCCAATCCGGACATTAGTTTGAGTGCACTAGTAAAACAACCTTATACTAACTGAGTAAATAATTATTTTTAGGTTTCCACTGATGAAAATGTGTTTTGCCTTTTCAATTGAAAGCAATTATAGGTTACGATAGTCAACACGGTCCTCTTAAAACATTATAGACAAGTAAAGTGCAGTTGGATAAATGTGAGGACAACATTCTAGATGACATTATTTCAAGCATAACAATCACCTCGATGAACTTTTGATAGTGTCCATAGTTGGTGTATCTTTGCAATCCAGGGTTGATGAGAAACAAAACCTTTATCCCTTGTGTGTGTTAGGAGGACGTTTTCAAAATCTTGAACTACTTTGGTAATATGGTATGCTGGGGCAGGTGGCTTCGGTAAACTGTAGAACACGTCACGCAGCACCATGTTGAACAGGTTAAGCTCCTGTGTGACAAAACACTAACACATCAGTTCCACTCTAATTGGCAAAGCTTCACAGGTATGAAGACAGCAAACAAGGTGTGTACTATCACTATTATCACTTCAACGACTTCGTTGAGATTCCACAGTAGAAAATAGGTATACACACTCATACAAGTCATGAAATTTGTTTGTTTGCCCACTCTATATGGATTTGGTGTGTTCTGCTTTGGTACACCAATGAAATTCCACGACTTGTTCAAGGCCGAAAGGCATTTCAGTTTTACCAACATGTCATGGTTAACAATTTTTAGCTTATTCACTGACTATTCATTATACAAGAAAACCATACAGTCTTTCAAGGGTGAAACAATTCGAAGAAGAAAGTCTTCGCTAACTTTCAGCTTGCTCATTACAGCAATCGTTAACTAGATACTGTTACCATCTAGATATAAACATAAATGCCTTCACGGCTCACATTTTCAAAACCATGCATTTACTGCCAATAGATTACCACAAAGATCTTCTTTATTTATCACCACACAAGGGCTTGCGACATTGCTGGTTCTAGCAATATGCAGGATGCGTCTTATAACGAACCTAGTAAATATGATTCGCTTGCCACAAATCTCCCAGTGGCTCAGTCTGACCACTGCATGACCACGGAAGGTTTGATTCCCGTTGGGGACTCAGATGTTTCCCTGGCCCACGTTTGTGACATACTGAATAGGCCATCTTTGTTACATTAACACCATTTGCACTGCAGTTTCAGTATTCACAACATAACAGAACTGCTCTACCTCTGGTGAAAGCCGTGGACCAATACATTCTTGCAGTGACTGTAACACCAAAGAGTGCTCCAGTCTGGCTCCAGAGGATAAGGATGATGGAGTAGTCGGCTTCTTGTCTTTCTGGCCAAACTGACTTCCTTTGTCCTTCCCAGCACCTACAATTAACCAACACGTATTACAGTCAAGAAGCAAAAAAGCTATTCATAGACATAATTGTGCAATCGCAGTTGTCTTCTGCCACGTTTGATGGAGACATAGTCAAGCCACAGTTACAAGACCAAACAAGCCCATAACCCACATGATGTGTGACACACTCATCATATTGTTAATGCAAGGTTATGACATTCTGTGTATACTCGCACAGTTTACCCTAATATACCTTCAGGCACAGATAGGATGCACGTTCTGATCTGTGTATTAGCAACCACAGAGTATTCTCACTATTAGCAGATACTTTTTTGCTTCCTAGAAAAAGTTGATACAAGCTGCTCTGCATCAGGAGCATTCCTTACCAAATTGTGTGGCGACCGACTGGGTGCTAGATGGTCTTGGCAGCTCAGGTTGTCCAGCATTCAGTTTGTTTCCCAGTGGACCCTGGGAAGTGCGTTTGTGCCCAGCATGCTGAATAACGGCCACAAAAGACGACAAACTGAAATTGTGGTGACTCTTGCCGCTTCTGTTATAAAAGGCAAAACAGAATAAACTTGGACATTTTGTTGATAAATCATCTTTCTAACTACGCAGGATGCTTGTTGTATATAAACCTTCAACAGAAAAATTTGTTCACCATTTTATAAAGTGTCCCCAGCCAATAATATGTATGAGGCCTGGCATTTGTACTTACAGCTGTTCCTTGCAGACGTCGCCAACAAGTTTAAGACGATCTGCTAGAATCTTGGGTGACTTGAAACCCTGCCCTGCGCAATAAGCCCTCAGGATCAAAGAGGTGTCTGGCATTACCACGGCAACAGAACGGAACAAGGCCCTCACTTCGGCAGGAAGCTCAAAGTTGTGTCCATTGGTGCAGATGGTGAGAAAAATGGAGAAGTTTGGTTTGACAATGATCTGTAGGGCAAAAAGACTCACTAATTAACTGCATGAACGTAGGTTGTTTTGTGGGAAAACTGTTCTACATTGGTCTGTAGCTGGGGGGGGGGGGGATCTGATTCACTACCAACTTGGAAGGTAAAACTCTGCTTCCAATACTGTGTGGTCTTCTCGTCAACGTAGCACAGTATCAACACCACGGTACACAAAATGCTAATCCTGTTACGTTTGCCGATTAATAGAGCGCTTATTGGCAGGATTATGTAATCTCATACTGTAAGAGGACAGTTTCCAAGAAAGTGACACAAGTTCCTCTAATTGTCAAAGAGTGAAAACAGCTTACCTCCTTTCCATCCTCAAGAGTGCATGTAGAAAGTCCACCTCTCATTGAAAGTACGACAGCTTGAATCTCAAACAGCAAGACTGAAAGGCATTCCGCATTCACTTTGTGAAACTCATCCACAAGGCCCCAGCAACCCTCCTGAAAAAAATATAAATAAACAAATAATTAGCCCTCCATAAAGCAAGTCCGCTCCTAACTAGTTTCACTTCAGGCCAGCAGAAACTCAGGTTTTAGTAGCGTATAACAGAGTATTGCCACTCCTAGATAGCATGCTCAGTGGTGAAGTAGGCAGCTGATCCAATTAAATCCTTACTAGAAAATTATCAATTCAAAACAACGTAGGCAGATGATTCAGGTGTATGCCATTGCCATCCATCATCTCAGCCCAAACTGAGGCTGGAGGAAAAAATTATAGCCTCCCACTATTCCAGAGTCTTTCATAAGTCTTGGGCTCTTGTCCTTTGTTACACTTGCACCAGCCGCTTTGGAAAGCACTTTCAATGGCTGTGATGTGAACTGGTAGCTCATAGGCACAGGCCACTTACAGTTAATTAAGGGACATGATGACAGTGACCAGCTCAATGTTGTTGGTGAATTTCACTAGTAATTACATCTTAACAGCCTTACTGATTTGCCCAAACTATTCGTTGAAACCTAGTTAATCAAAACGACGAGAAGCATTGTATAAAGTACAAGTATTTTGCCGGGGACACACGCCAAGGATAACCGTATGGCTTCCACCCTACATCAAAAGTTTTAAAAGTATTTAACTTACCTCTGCCAAACCCACAATGATCTTTCCTACTCCACTTGAGGACATCCTTTGAGAACAACTTAGGGTAACGAGGTAGCGACCCAACAGTGACGCAAGGCCCTTTAACAAAAAGAATGACAAGTGAGCTTACCTTTTTGTATTTTGGTGCAGTTAGACTAACAAGTTACTTTATTACAGAAAAAAGATATCGTAGCATCAAACATCAAACATCTTTTGGGGGATAACTATTAAAATTATGCCCCACAGAAATCCAAAACTTAAGATGCCCCGAGAATTTCCAGTAAAGAGAGGCAGCTGTGGACGTCATTCTTAAGTGGCCTTTCTGTGACTTTTGAGTTAACTCAAAATTAGCCTAGCCTAAAACTAGTTACATAAGTCACCACACAAACTGTCAGGAAGGTGGTTGCCCAGGAGAGGCAGTTGCTTAAGGGAGGACTGAACTGTAGACATTTGACCACGACAGTCTCTTAACAAAGGTAAACCAGTTGGAAGTACAATCATCTTTTATCAGTTTAATAAAGCAACAAACGTGGAATAACATGTTCACTATGCTAGGTTACCACCATGAAACATCCAACTGCAGTTCATTTTTCTAATCAAAAAAATACATCACTACAACATCTGGAAGTAAGAGGTGACAACGGAAACGACTGCAACAGTACGCAGGTAATGTAAAATGACTCCATTAGGAACTGAATTAAGCATATTTTTATATCTCTAATAAACCATACTCTTATAAAAACATTCATCACATCTAGCAGTATGTGAAGTAAGCCTGTTCTGGCGATCTAGTACTAACGTTTTTTGTACAGTTGGTACTCGTGTTGGCATTACCAAATTCAGCAACTGCAAAGAAAACCCTAAAGGATTCACTTCACTATTTGCTGCAAACATGCTCCATGATATTGCCGCTTCCATTCCATGCTTATGATAAGCGACGTGCTAATTTGGTTTCGTGCAGTGACATCACTCAAAGTTGACTGAGAAAATTGAGTTGGGGAATACAGAATCACTCTGCAAAGTTGGTTTACTAACGTTATAGAACAAACACTACTTAACCGTTGCCAACTACCTGCAGTTTACAAACGACTTGTCAATGACACCAACAAAACAGTCAAATAATAGACAAACCGACTAGTTTTACTAACAATAGATCAACAGACATTTAATTAACAAACACAAATCGAAAACCACCAATCACGTTTTACAGTCAATAACACGACGACTTCTTACAGACGACCAATAACATTGTGAGTCCGTCGACCCGTCAGGACAGTGAAGAGACTTACAACATCTACTGCCGATTCACAATTTACTTGGCACTGATGATGACTTCCACTCAGGTTGTTGAAACGTCAGTCAATGTCACCAAGAACAGTCCTTCCAAGGACCACCCACACTCACCCGGAAGATCACAATTTACCGGGTTCAAACTATTTACAGTGAGAGATAAAATTACCTTTACTGTTTCAGTTTTCCCTGTTCCCGTGGGTCCCACAAGAGAGCCTCCACAGAAATTCCAAATAGCCTGTTTAAAAAACATGAGTATTAAAAGCGTTTGTTCGGGTAGCCCAGGTTGTGTTTGAAGGTACTTTTACAATGGTTGTTTTTGAAGGTAATTCGCGATAATTAGTTTTTTTTTTCAGTCTTCACCTGAGAAAAGAACGGAGATGGTGTAAGACGTGTGTGTAAAAAGAGTCATCAGGCCATTGTATTCACATATAGCATGAACCATTTGGGAGAATTGCTCCCCAAGTGGATGTCCTCCCAGCATACGGTAACTTCACTTTATACTAGCAGTTTACTGGCACTATTATAGATAAGTAGGGCAAACGTATGCTTTGTTAATATTCCTGATCGCCTGAAGTGCTAAAGCTTGCCAAGCACATATTGTCAAATAGTTAAGTCATTTTGATCTTCAGCAATTAGCATTTGACTGTCACTTACAAACACCAAGCTAGGACGGATACTCCGTTGTTAGACAAGGATTGAAGTAGTAAGTTTAGTTTAGAACGGTAACTGAAAGAAACACTCCCATAAGCCATTATGATGCACTCTTGCGACTACAGAAACCACATTATGGTCTGGAATGTGTCCATTATAGCGCCAGTTGACTGATAGTCAGTCTAAGGAAAAAACGGCAGTTTGGAACAATTCTCTGCGAGTATTAATCCGAACTGTTGGTTTCTTTTGTAGAGTGATGGAAAAAGCACTTAGAGCAAGGAAAGAACCTACACAAACTGAACCCGGCACGAAGCAGCAACAATTCGCACACAAATAAAGCACTAATTACCTGTGTCAAGGTCAAAAAACATCTCTCAGTCATAGGAGTGAGAGCAAGAGAAACATCACAGCCATAGAATTCACAACCATAGGGTAGCTGCGAGTCCAACATGTGGACAAACAGTTCATTGCTCTCTTGATCATCTGCAGCAATCTTGGGAGGTTCCACAGACGATGAACGACCCAAGCCTCCTTCCAGTGACGGAACTGAGTGCAGTGAAGGTGTCCTCCCTGAAAAATTATATTTATTTATTTTAAAGACCCGTTGACAAACCGCTAAAAGACAGGCCGAAACACTCGAAGGAAGAGCGCCACGCTACAAAGCGATGGTGATCGGCTATCTGAGGCTGCACTTGTAAACGGGACTGCTAACTGCTTGACAAAAAACCGCTCACAAGACAGGACCGCTAAGCTCATGGTTATTAACTTAGTTTAAATATTCATTCAACTGCATCAAAAACCATTAAACAGATAATGCAGTCCGATGGATTGTGACTTAGAGAAACATCAGAAAGCAGATCTTAGTGAAGGTTATGAGGAGGTCAGCAATTTTAATTAAAAACATATGCTACACTCACCAGGGGCTCGGCTGTTGTCTGTTCCATAAAACCTAATGTTTCTCTTCCATTCAAAATCAACTACATCTCTTAGTTTGCGTCGACCAAGATCGTCCAGAACATCTCTCAAGTACATCCCTTGCTGTGAAAGGTAGCATTTTGAGAAAAATAATAGATCAGACAGAAAGAGACCATTCTATCACGCATGAAAACCTGCAGCATTAAATATTTTGCTATGTTTCACAAAGTTCTATGGCTTAACAAACTACAGAATACATTTCATATACCTTCGTGAAAATTGTAACATCAATTTTGTAAAAAGCACTTTGCGTTTTCACCAGAGCAACTTCAATTTTTGGTTAAATTTTTCAGTGTCCAAATATTTCAAAGTGATCTCTAAGGAGTAGCAAAATTGATTAAATATAGCAAAGTAACTCGATGAAAACTATAGATACAATCTATCGACTCTAAGTTAAATATTACTGTTCTCACAATGTACACCAGCTAGTAATTTTGCTGCTTACTTCACACTGAATTTCACTAGGAACCAGACCTTACTGCCTAGTAGACCTGTCATGCTACCTTTTACTACAAAACATTTTGATAAGGCTGCTGCTGTAAAAACCTTAAATGACTGAAATTTAAGCAAACTGGGCAGTTTATTGGTGTTGTAGATGTCGTGATCACCAAATGACGAAAAATGAAATTAAAGATTCAAAAGACGCTAAACAATATCCAAAGCTAAACACAATAAGTACTCAACAACGGTTTTCACAACACTAAGGAACACCCCAAACTGTTCCTTTCTATGAACGTCTATATTTACCACCTCTCAGAGGCTGCAATGATTATTTTGTTCCGGATACACTGTACTTACCGATACCAAGGACTCTAGGCGAAGCTTATGATAGGCAGTCATTGGAGTATCTGTATGTTTCCAGGAGCCTTTGGCCAGCAGATTGGGAAGCTTGCTGATTATTGACCAAAATCGACGTGATGCGTTTGGCATTGCTTTGCGATCAATGCGGATATCTCCAATTCCCTATCGGGATAAAAGGTCACTAGCATCACGTTTCTAGCAATTGCCAACTAAAAACCAGAATGTTTTAAACTTTTTCACTTTAAAAATCTTTATCAGAGAAAAATGTTTCCAGAGGGTTCCCTATACCACTTTGTACAACACAATCACGTTAAAAAATGGGCCTATCTAGCTTCATGAAGAATACAAGAGCTTAAATTACGTTTAATTCAGCATTAACCCTTTTATTCCGTTCACGGGTCACACTGAAATTTAAAACTGAGTTCATGTTCTGTTCCTCGTAAATATGGAAGAAATACTACAGATTGTAGGAAATACTACGACCTGAGAAAGATCTCACCTTTACGAATGAAGAATGATCTAGAAAGAGATGTGTCTTTGCAAAGTTTGAACGAATCTTGGAACTCTAATTTGGAAGCTCAACTTTTGAAACCTTAGTTATCATAACCTTGCAGGTCTTACAAAAATTTACTTAGGAACACCATTCTGAATTTTACGAATTCCAAAATGAGCCACAAAGGGCTATCAGTCTTAAAAACAGTCACTAAAGCTGTTTGAATAATTATCGCACTCGGTTAAAACTTTACCAGTACCAAGTTCACACCACTTAGATTACGTAGAAATAGTGAAACGACAGAAGTGATATTTTTTAAACAACGTCTTGGCATCTCAGTAAGTCTTGGAGCAAAGGTTGTTAATTCAAAACCTTTGTCATTAGCCAATTTTGATAGTTTTCACTCACAGCTTCACATTCCCTTGTCCAAATATACAGCAATCCAAGTCGACAGACCTGTGAAGGATACTAAAGAGAAACACCCAGTAAACTATCACACAGACGTCAACGTAAACAAAATGATTTACAATTTGTAAATAAAAACAACTATGCAGAATGGATAAGACAGATAGCGTTTAAAACCGTTGAACAATGACTAAAACACCTTCTGGTAGCCTTTGCATGTCACCTGTTACTTAACGTGTTTTGCCAATGAGGCATTACAGGCCTGCTTAAATATGTTTTAAGATGGAAAGCCATCAAATCTGGCCTGTACCTAAACATGAGCACAGCCTGAAAACACGACTGAGCTGGGTAACAGAATAGGCCAACCAACTTGTTAAGTTTGAATCTACTAAGTACATTAAGATAAATTCCTTATCTTTCGGCAGATCTCTGTACTCTTAACTGTCGACCAAAAACGATTTTGTTCAAAGGGCATATTTTCATACCCTTTAAGGACATGTTTTAAATTGTTAACTGCTCTAGACAAACCTTTGAAATCCACTCCTCAATGCTGTTCCCTGAATCAATATCCTGAATGCAATCCACAATACAGGAATGGAGAGATTCATTCATACTTTTCAACAGTGACGCCAGCCATGCGTCAACACTAGAGACCAGAGGAACCTGTGGCAATACAACACGAAAACATAACTGATATTAATGGCAAAGAATAATTACTGATAATGTGGGAAATCAAAATGAACGGCAAGGAGTATAGTTGTACATTTTGGGCGAGAATTTTAAAAGCTGAAAGAATGAAAGAAGTGCCTATATTTTCACAAAACCTTAACACTTTTTCTGCTGTATTAAGTTATTTATTTCTACCCTGTTGCCTTTTGAAGAGGTTAATGACATAGTTCTGACCACTTTGTTGCCATTTATACTGGAAGAAATGTCTGCATATTATGCTGGAAGTAATGAATGTTCACCAAAATTTAGCTTAATTGTGCCATTGACTACTTCAATTTCTGTTTTCTTCCAGACTACACACTTAGTCTATTAATATTGGTAAACAACCTTAAACAATGATCGAAGACGCTTATAAGCCAGAAATCAAGCGAGAGATTTGAAAGGAGGCATCCTAGACGTCTATATATTCCCTCATAAAATAAAAAGCCTTGATTTATCCAGTAACTAGCCATCCACAAGACACCCACACATCCTTCTTGCTAAATATTTTGATCCTCTCACTCTCTCACTTGCTTTCAATGAATCATTGCCCTTGAACATCCAAAAATACAATAAAGCAGGATGAAAAGTGGTTAAAACGGAAACTAAAAATAACAGTACCTTTGTCTTCAGTTCCAAAGTTTCACCCTGTTCTGAAGTTACAGCTACAGCCACATTCTTCGGCAGATGGCTATGCCAGTCGGGTTCTGCATGACGCATATCTGCGGTTGAGTGAAGAAGACTTGATTTGCGCACACCAGCATCAGATTCTTTAGCTACTTGGACAACGATGTCAGAAATCTTCCTAAATCTCCCCGAATCGTGGCTTGGATTCGGAGAGCTAGCGTCCTCCCTGGCACTTCTCTTTCTCCATGAACTGAGCATAGCACTTCTCTTAAGCGTCACTGGCTCAGGTTCTTGTTGAATTAACGTCACATCATGGACACTACTAAAGAGGCACCTAGAGCAGACAAATCAACACAAAATTAGTAATGTTTCGTTATTTTAATGGGTCTTCCTCCTGCTTCGACAGCAAGAGGAAGACTCGCTTTTACGTCAATGGTTACAAATGGCACACCTAATAAACCTCTAATGACACTGTTAACTGTAGGCAACATAATCACAGATAAACAAAATTTGGCTATGCTGCTACTTACTTAAAATGTGGTTTCACAGAATCCAAACTGTAGGGCTGGCTTAGGATTGCTAACAAGACCGGATCATTCACAAAACAGAAGCGAGGGAAAACCTACAAAAAAAACAAAATAGCATCAATACACAGCTATCACTTTTTCTACCATGGACAGAGCCTTCATTTTTCAGTTAAGTTTTTGAGAATAAACTCACTTTAATTAATACTTTAATTAAATTAATAATTTAATTAATACTCCAAAGATCGGTTTCATTCTTTCTTTCTTGGCAAGTTAACCGCTATAAGTGTCACACATTATCACAAAGTCGATCTTGCTTACCTTTCGCTTTGAATCTAAGAAACCTATGAGCGACTTGAAGCAGATCTCTAGCTCTTCACCCAGGTGCTTTAACATTTGACTCTTTGGTACATCTCCACCAACACAGCACTATGAACAGATTAAGGATTAGTTCATGCTTTAGCATGCATCCATAAAAATGTGCACGGGATGTTTTGTAGAGCATGAGGAAAACGTGAAAGTCACCGAAAGCAACTCTAGCTTCACAAGCACCAACCAAATTTCCCAACTTTTTGTTGTCCAGTTGAACAAAGAAAAACATATAGAGGAAAATGCCTCAGTCTTATTGACTTCAAATCACACTTAGTCGTATTGCAAATTTCAAAACTTGTTAATGCAAAATAGAAATGCTCACATCTGAAGCATCCGGCAGCTCAATTTGTAGTTTGATTAGTTCTTACACATCGTCTTTCCGTCAGCAAAAATGTTTTCCCGTACGTGGAGTAAAACAGGCAGCTTTGAATCGTTGGTGTCGCTCAGACCTTCTGTATTCTGTATTTCGTATTATTGTGCAGCTATGCTAGCTATGTTCTAAATAGATCATCAATAACGTCAAGGGAGGTTAAGACAACACATGCCCGCCATGTATGTCCTTCCGTGAGAAGTTCATTTAATTGTTTACCTGCAGGACATTTCTTGTTTCATATGCTCTCTTCATCATTTTCATGTAACTCTTGTCCACTCTTGCAAAACGGTTGTACTCTTGAGGAAGGTCCTACAAGGTAATGGACACAATAGCAGACGGATGTGCAGTGACTGAACAATTCATAGACCAAACACTCTTCCCAACCTCCCCACCCTGGGCATGTGTCCCTTTACCACGTCCTGGGTGTCAAAAACGTGAAATCAATAAACGTTGTGGGAGCAGGGAAGAGGGTGCTTGACTACCGTGAGAGAGATGGCAAGCAGTGTGAACGACTTGCCTCCTGAACATCACTTTGGCATTGTGTACAAGTTCAGGTAGAGGGCCAAGTGGGCTTATGCCACAAGTGGCTACATGGCTGCAGCTAACACAAGTTTTTGCAGAAAGAAACAATTGGAATTGCAAATTCCCGACCCAGGCCAGGATAGTAAGGCATTTGTTACCTCCATTCTGTAAAAGTAAGGAGTTATTACCAAAATGTGAAATTGTCATGGGACATTCTTCTGTGAAAAAGTTCGAAATTCGAAAGTTCAAGTGTATGGTAAAATTACCCAAAAAGGGGGAACATCTTGAAGTTTTATTTCTGCTAAATTACCTTCGCTGTTCCACCATGACTAAAGACCTCTTCAAGATGTTGCCACAAATCCTGTACAGTCAACCACTACAAGGAAAAAGCATCAATGTCTAGTACTAAGAATAGAACATTGTAATGTGAAAGTCTACCACAGCTCTAGAAGATAGGGCCTACCTTCTTAGGGTGAGGTTACCCCGAGTAGGGCTACTAAGGGGTGATCTAGAAGCTTTCATAGCCAAGGTCTAAATGGCAACTTGTACTTTATTCTTCGAAAGCAGAAACTCATAAGTCAAAGAATGAGAGAGCTCTAAGACTCTCAATCAGATTTTTTTCTGTTTTCTTTTTATAACTTTTTAGTTTGAATGCATCTGCCAATATTATTTTCAACAAAATATTGCAAAAACCACCTTCATTAAAAATGTTAGTTCACAACAACAGAGACGGGACAAGAGCACATACTATCAAAATCTAGGCAACAGGAAAGAGGGCTAACCAATGGGCTGCTGGGCTTCCACATAAAACAACCACATCTGATCAGCGTAATATCATATCTTTGATGGACTCTACCAATGATGTCACCATGAAGGTGTTTACTTTTCCCAGAGTAAGGAAGAATTATTTTGCTTTCCTTTTACACTGCTCTTCTCGTACCTGTTCCAAGACCTCACTGATTTCCTTTAACTTGATGGCCCAAGCTGCTGCTTCATCACGGAGTGGTCCTATGTGTCGTGATGTAAGCATCAGAGCAAGGGTGGCCTGGGCATCCTCCAAGAGGTCTAACAAATGTTCTGTATTACTGTGACTTAAGCATACTAGACCTCTGTTCTTGAAGTTCTCAAATGCAAGAACCTGCACAGGGTAATGAAATGTGTGAGTAGTATACTGGGGTACACCGTCAAATGTGTGAGCAATATGTAGGGGTATCCTGGGCTATGCTATGACCTATATATGCAATTATAGTACAACACTTAATTTTGGTGTGCTCCCATTGGTCAAAATCAATCATGTGACACTATAGTGACTCTCCTCAGCAGGCGCCTATCAGCGCACAGTGCCCGTTTTTGTCAATTTCCGGTGAAAAAATTGCTAGCTTTTTTACCATTTCCAGTGTAAATTATTAGAAATGAAGAACACGCATTAAAATGGCTCTCATGTAGACGCCAATCACCTTGAGGGCTTTCTCGCTCCATTTGTTGTGACATAATAATCGCATTGCAATTGTCAACATTTTTTCGCACAAAATTTAGTGTTGTACAATAAAAACAATAGAGTCCCTCTGTCTGTCTGTAATATGCACACTGTCAAGTGCGTAAGCAGTATAGTGAGGGTACACAGGCAAAGTAGCATATAGTCAATACGTAGTAAATTTTAAGAAAAAGCACGACACTTGGGGTAATATGTTCGACAGATGCCACTGTCGTTGTCATTTACAACACAAAGCACAAAGTTGAAGTCCTAATGGCAAAACTGTAGCTAAATATCAAAAGAATAATTCAATAAGATGTTGATTCAAAGTAAGGTGTTCCCGATGAATATCCATGCGTAGACTCTTTTATCTAAGCTGAAAACTGGCAGTAGCATGATCTAAAACACTGGAACAATTACAAGAGCATAAAGTATGAGATTATTCACAACTTATTTGTCCTTTAATACTTGAGGCCCTATCAGCTCATGAACGCGTGTGGACGAATGCCACATTTGGCCGTCACAACAAGCATTACAAGGGGAGTGGAACAACAATACAATTTCAAATGGTTATGTAGTGTGTTGGGGTATTCTGTAAAAATGTGTCAGCAATATACAGGGGTACACTAACACATTAAAGGGAACTCTGTACCTGTTCTGTCCACTCTTCTTCAGTGCTCCTCATTTTTGCCTCCAATTCCAGCTCCCTGCTGGCGCATCTACAGATTTCCTCTATAGCTGCCTGGTGTCTAGAAAAGGCAAATAGTAGCAAGAATATGTCATTTAAAAATACAGGGCAAGTTTCAACAGGAAACTAATGATAACGTCATTTATTTGACAAAATAAAATGGTTGTTGTTGTTGTTGTTGTTGTTGTTGTTGTTGTGTACGATGTACACCAACACATTTTGAAACATGGCATTCCCTAGTAAAAAATAGACCTGGAAATTCTTATCTTGGCTGGATTCCAGCCAGACTTCACCAGAATTCCAGGTGGCTAAGACCTGGAATTCTAGATGCCAGTGGAATATAGGTCCGACGTTCTACAGCCCAGTGGAATTCTAGGTTTGGTTTTCTGAAGTCCAGTGCACTCTGGGTCCAGAGTTCTGGAGTCCGATGCAATTACAGGGTCAGAGTTTTAGCATTTGATGGCATTCCACTGCAGAGTGTGGAGTTTGATGGAATTCCAATCTGGAGCTCCAAAGACTGGCAGAAATTCTGGAGTTAGGACGGTGGAATTCCAGACTGGGGCCACAGACTCTAACAGCACTTCCTGTTGTCTTGTTGAGGGAAAATGTAACAAGACTACCAACTAGGATAGTTTGTCAGGTAGACAACTGATACATAAACTGTTTCAAGTTATACGACTTTCCAGTGATGAAATTCAAGTGTTTTAATTGATAGCTGTATATGAAAATACAACCACAAATTATATTTAACCACATGCACTTATCACCACATAAAGCACCAGCTTACAGAATACACAAAAAAGTTATATCTCAAGTAATAAACATGTTTTCACAGAAACACACGAAAGCCACACACCACTTTCGCACTGAAACTTACTGAAGCAACCCAATGTCCAACAAATGAACAAGTTTGAAGATGTGTGCTTCAAGCTGGAAAGACGACCCTGTGACGCTCATGACTTGCAGCCAATGCCGATTGCGGATCTCCTGCAAAACAAACAGCAATGCTTACTTAATTTGATCCCCTGCCATATTTTTATAACCTTGCCTTTTTTGCCTGCAAATAATTAAACAGCTACTAGTAACTAATGGTCTGAGTTTTTTATGGTTATGTACCTTGGAGTTGAGTTTGTGCAGAGTTGGGAAAACATCTAAGTAGTGTTTGATGGCTTCTTTCATTTCTTTGTAGGCATCCCACTCTTGTATCCTTTGTGGTAAACGAACACACTCTTGCCAGTAATGCTCCATCTACATAAAACATTCACATTTTCTAGTTACTAAATGTACTCATAACTTTGTCTGGTGTGGTGATTTGGGTAAGGATCCCTAAAAGTGTTGTCAGTGACTCTCGCAGTGTGTACAGATCATCTTCAAAGTCAAGTGAAACCTTGTCTCTGGTTTAATTGTGCTTTCATAAGTCAGTTATTATAATAAGTCAGTATGTTATTACCTGTGAAGACTCAGAAATGACTACAAAGTCATGGTCAGTCTTACTCATACATTCAATAGAGCGCTTTTCAAATGAGTGTCGTAAAACCAAAACCAAAGCAATTACCCCAGCCAATCACAACAAACATAAATTATCCAATGAACCAATCAGAACTCCAAGCAAATACATGTAACCGGCGCCAAGCGCGGGAAAACGCGTGCGAGCGCGAGCAAGTCGCGACTGATTGGTTTCAGTTTTACTCCTGATTGGTCGAGAAAGTGGCGCGAAAGGTTTTATCCAATCATAGGGCGAAGTAAAGCAAAACCAAAGCAAAACACGAATTACTTTCGACACTCAATTGAAAACCGCTCTAATTATTGGGAACCTTAATACCTGGTCATTGGGGGACAAGTATTCCAAGCCCACAACTAACACATCTCTGGAAAATACTATCACCAAAAACGTGGAGATCTCACTAAATACAAGAAAAAAAGGTGCTTCATGATACTTCATCAATTTACCTCTTGATTTGCAACTATCAGGTCCACTTCTGACCACAACGTATCTCTAAATCTAAACAGGAAGACAGGGGTAAGGTTTCATACAACTAATCATAACATAATAATGAAGATACGACTGGAGAAATGTGTTAAAAGAAGAAATGTTGACACAGTCGTGATAACTCAGAAAAAATCTGAGTCTTCCCAAGGGGGGTCGAACCCATGACCTTCCAGGTGCCAGTTGGATGCTCTAACCACTGAGCTATGGGGGACTCGTGGTGAGCGAGGCCATATAACTAGGTTCATATGTGACACAGGCCTGCTTTTACTACAGGCTCGTGTCAACATTTCGTCTTTTAATCATAAAATAATGGGCTACTAACTAATATTGCAAAGGAAAATGTTCAAACAATAGCAATTTCACATGTATATCATTTATTCAAGACATAGGCTTGCATCCTGAACCCAGACTAAATTGGGAATCAGACCTATTTGGTTTCATTAAAGGCAAAAGAGAGATAATCCAATAAAAAATGCCTGGAGCATTAGATCAAGAAAAACAACAACTAAAACTAGTATGATGTTCAAATATAGCCACATCACCAAGTACAACGACTTGGACCGACCTTTCAAAAATCCTGGTTACAAAACTCCAGCAATTGAGATGTTTATATCTTCCAATCAGATCTTTCATGCCCTCCATTGTCACTCATGGTCAAGGAGGTCATTCAAACAGACTTGTAAATGTAAATGTAATTTGTTTACCCACAAAACACTTAGGAGCTCTGAAGCTCATTTAAACATGTTCGTGCGCTCCAGATCTAATTGGAATTTGCAAGTGTTGGTTTTTGAAGAGAGGGGAAAACCGGTACCCAGAGAAAAACCTCTCAGAGCAAGGACGAGAACCAACAACAAACTCAACCCACGTATGACACTGGGGCCTGGAGTCGAACCTGGGCCACATTGGTGGGAGGCGAGCGCTCTGACCACTGCACCATCCCTGCTCCCCTAAGACTTGCAAAAGAGCTATCATTAAATGGGCTTGTAAACAGATTTGCTTGTACCAACCTTTGATCAAATGAGATAAACTGCTGAAACAAGCCATACAGTAAGCCAAGAAGCTCCAGTTCCTTTGAAGAGAAAGGAGAGGATGTTTTGGATATTAAAGTAACAGTCATGCCAGAAGTGCATCTGGTTGTTTTTAATGGACTGCCTGATTATTGAGAATTTCCCACTAAGTCATAATTTTTTGCTTTTTTATTGGAAAAAGCCTGCAAGGCATTTACTTTTCTATTTCTAGTTTAATGATAGTTTTTTCTTTTCTTTGAAAATCCCAGTCGCAATGAACCAAAGACCAGCCTGACAAAACTTCTTTAGTCCAGTGGGTTATTATTTACCACTGCACAAATAAATATGTATAGCCATTGTATTACATGTACCTGGGCTAGCCTAACGGCAGAGCTCTTAAATGCTGGGGTGAATATTTGAAATATGTGAAATATTTCAAAAATATTTGCTTGCCAGTGGAGCTGGGAGAAGGGGTAGAAAGGTGTCTATTAAATATCACTGGCATTTTCAACCTGGGCCTTGGGAGGGGTAGGTAACAGCTGACCAGATGATATCACATGATCATGGGTTCACATTCCAAAATGTGGGAAGTGGGAATATCACTGATTGGGACACTTCATGTGGCTTACTTTAATGCCTCCTTGGGAATTGAGAGTGGTGGGTTTAAACACTAACCAGTCAATACCACATGCTTGTGGGCTCACATCCCAAGGCGTCTAGGGGTGGGGAAACATCTATTTCAAGATTAATGATGGGACACTTCATGACACTTAGGTGAAGTTTCAACCTGGGCCTTAGGAGGATTGTAACTGCCGACCAGATGATGCCTCATGCTTGTGGGCTAACACCCCAAGATGTGGAAGAGGGATGGGGAGAAATCAATCTGAATATAACTAACAGAGACTTTGTGAGGCTTGCATAATACTGCAACTCAGGAACTGAAAGGGATGGGTAATTGCCACACAGTTGAAGTCACATGCTCATTGGTTCACATCCCAAGATGGGGTGGTGGGGAGACATTTATTAGAATTTCACTGGTAGAAACACTCTGTGAAGCTTACATGGAGTTTCAACCTGAGCCTTGGGAGGGGCGGTACCTGCTGACAAGACGATGTCACATGATCATGGGTTCACCTCCCAAGATGTGGGAAGTGGGGAGGCATTGATGATAGGGACACTTTGTGAAGCTTACAAGGAGTCTTGACTTGGGACCTGGGAGGGATGGGTAACCATTGAGCAGATTATGTCACAAGCTTGTGGGTTCACATCCCAAGATGGGATGGTGGGCAGGAGTCTTTATGAATATCGCTGGTGGTGGCATGTCGTGATGATTTTACATGAAGTATGGTGCGACATCGTTGCTGCACAGCCACGATGGTCAAAACTGACTTGCATGGCTATACAAATGCGAGTATGGGGTTCTAAATGGCTAAAAACAAATATCTATTTTACTGGATTAATATAATTGTTATAGTGAACAAGTAAAACCAACCAACCTCTCCTGTTTTATCCAGTTCAGGGAAAGGTGTAGGAACAATACCAAACAGAAGCTGAACTGAATCAAGTGTCTTTCGTTTGGCTTCAAACTGGGTGTAGCGTTGTTGGAAGTCGTGAAGCCGTGCTACTGCTTCAGCTGGTCTGACACCTGGTACCCCCGGACCTTGTGAGTCAAAGCTATTCCGAAACTGAATTACGTTCACAACAAATGCCTGAAAAGAGAAATTAGAAAACAGTTACATCACATTTATTCCTTCCTTCAACGCCTATAAGTAAAAATACGCTAATCCCATCCGGTCACTTGCTCTCTCCTGGAGCGATTTGCACACAAAAAGCAATCAAAGAAAAATGTATATGCACGATGTACGAATCGTCCAATGAGCCAGAGAGCAGTGAGATAAGATTACCATATTTGTGTGCAGAAGTCAGCATACGGATACTGACATGAGTTTGTTCTCATGAATGCCAGAAGTTCTAAATATCGTGTGGACTTTTGTCTCCATAAAAGGCAAGGCAAGGGGACCAACAAGTCAAGAGACAAACATAAATTTGCCTACCTTGACTTCCTTGTCTAACTCTTGTTCAAACATTCCTCGCTTTTGAACTAACAACTCATCTCTAACCTGTTAAAACAAAAGCAGTGCATTTAAAATTCCATAAAACAAATATAATAAAATCAGAATTGTCTTAACAAATAAGCAATTAAGATTTTGCGATAACTCAAGAGAAAATGTGAATTATTTTTAAGCAACATACTTTTTCAGCTAGTGCCATTAATTTGATCCACTCATCCCGCAGGTTGTCAACTTCTTCTACTTCCCTTCTTGGTAAGCACAAATTGTACTCCCTGCACAGGAAAAAGAAAAGCACAGTTCACACACATCAGAAAATCATGATCATTTCAAGTGTTTAATAGGTGCAAATGCAACAGGCTAGGCAGACTTATAAAGTGGTGATGATGATGACGGCGACGACGACGACGACGACGACAACGATGACAACAACGATGACGACGATGACAACGATGATGACCAGCATCATCCTGAGTAAGTGAGTAGGCCACTTTTGTGCAGACATCAACAGCCTGCGACTTAGGCCATGCTTTGAGCAAACTAACTCGTAGTGGATGATGTGACTAAGAATTCAAACTGGTCGGATTTTCCACATCATAGGCAGCATATCGTTGTGCACCTTTTGAAGACGAAGAGCTGAATTTAGGCTGTCAAAGTCACGTTTACAAGCGCTTGGCTTCTGGCTATTATCTACACTCAATCAAAATATTGTTAAACCCAATGAAAAATCGTTTGACATGCACCAGTAATTCTAATTTTTGTCATCACCTTAACTTTGCATATATATTTTCTACAGGTAGATAGATGTCATCAATGGTGTTCTCCAAGTCTCCGAGTTCTTGAAGAAGTTGAAAGGCGCTGTTTAGCTCATCCAAAGTGATAACAGGTTGTGACAGACGTTCATACATGCTATTCCTATGAGTAACTATCTTGTCAAGTTCAATCTGAAAGAAACAAAGTGAAATGAGTTCTCAAAACATTACTAAATGTAATTATGCAGCAAGCTGAAAAAAGACACTTGGCCTAGCAGACAATAGAATTTGGTCCATGACTGATGGCAACTGAAATAAATCAAAGCAAGCCCTTACATGTGTACAAGCATGCTACAGCTGTACACACATTTCCCCATAAAGAAGGGTAAGGTTTAGATTCATAAACCTCTACCAATGTATGTCATGATCAGTCCACCATATTCTCTAAGATTACAGGAAAAGGCCAAAATTCGAAGAGTAATCTTAGACTTGGACAATGGGGCCACGCTTTATTTAACGTTCTGCTACTAGAAGCGTTAAGATTTCCTCCTGGATAGGATGCTTTTCCATCACAGGTTGCCAAACCCTACCCACCACCCCCAGCATTTTGGCAGCTTTCCCTAATGGTTTGTTCGTACCCACTACAACATCCGGATTAAAAGACAATGTGGAGTAAAGTTTCTGGCCTCAGACAAGGGTCAGGTTGAAGTAACCACTACATCATTTAGCGACCATTAGATCACCAAAACAGCATGCAGTAACAGGTGGCAATGTGTAAAGCTGAAGTGACGAACCTTAGCTTCCTCGTGTAGTTGAGTTGAATATCTCATTTTCCAGGCAACTGCAAAGCCATGCAAGGAATCTTTGATTGGTGAAGTATTCAAACAAACTGAGCCGACAGTTAGTCTACCAGGAATCTCCAGTACGTCTTGCTCTATCGACTGCAGCCTTTCTACCTCCAGTTTGAACATGGTTGTTCCAGGATCACTCTCAACAAAAGCCTGATACAGAGCATGCATGTCATCCTTCCACAGAAAATCATAGCGACGGAACTTGAATAGCTGTCTTTCCACTGTTTGTTGAAGGCCTGTTTAAGCCATTTAAGAAAGGAACAATAGAATTTCTTAGCAATACACATGTACATGAACGAAGTCTTTAAAAAGCATTGAAAAATGAAGTATTTTAAAGGGCATTAAAGTTGATATGCATGTAATGTGATATAAAACTAACAAAAACAGCACTTAAATGTTTTAGTATTTGAGGGAACAGCTTTTATTTTCATAACAAAAGTTTGTCAAGACTAATAAGTAATACAATAATAGAATGTAAAAACGCCTATCTTCAACGCCTGCAGACACTTCATTTGACGTTTGTTATTAAGATAGAGGTTTCTCAAATAAGAGGGTGCGAATGCATTCACTGGAGAAGTACAACACATTAATGAAGAATACGAGATGAATAAGATAAGAAATCTAGATGTAACAGCATGCATATGTTAACAGTAATTTAGGTGTAATTAGGTGTATTAGCGTCTATTGTAAACTAGTTAGTGCTGTGTT
Organism: Siderastrea siderea; assembly: GCA_964030785.1. Classification (NCBI taxonomy): domain Eukaryota; kingdom Metazoa; phylum Cnidaria; class Anthozoa; order Scleractinia; family Rhizangiidae; genus Siderastrea; species Siderastrea siderea. The sequence continues at coordinate 56,353,610 of OZ034967.1, forward strand.
GACTCGTATCTTAATTTAGTTGTGTAAGTGTCTCTTGTGTTAATAAAGATTCATTACAAAAAACAAGAATAAGAGGATTTATATTATTGGTCAAATCTTAGATATAGAGAATTGCAAAACTGGGAAGAAGAACATAATACTTGTAACTGAAGTAGACAGCTCTTCTAATGATATGTTGACTTGAGGATCTTGCACTACAGAGTGATGGAAAGACTCATTTACATCTGCCGCCCACCACATGATTGTCTTGGAGACGTCAACTAAATGAGCAGCCACACGTTGAACCCCATCCTGTATTGTGTGAAGAGAAGGCTTGATCACAATATCTGGGATATTGAACTGCACATCCACCTCAAACTGCAGCAATCCTTCTAAATTACTGGTACTCCATTCAGAAAACTGGGAACTCAAAGACTCTGCATAATCATCAATTTCTGATCCGTCATCTGAAGATGCATCCCACGAAGACCTAGAAAATCAGAAAACGTCAAAATCCATTGCTTATCTCTGGATTGATTTCTTAATTATTTTTGCACATATTTTAATGACTATGCAGGAAAAGGAGATCTAAGCAAGGGCTATTGAAATCCAAAAAGAAAATTGTGGGTAACCACGTATTTTTCAGAGGTAATTAAGCAACCATAATTCTAAAAAGCTTTAAAATACGCAACAATGTATGGCATTTTCTTTCCAAATTTAAACGCAATTATCTCTGAAAAATGCGTGGTTACCATCAATTTTCTTTTGGCTTCCAACAGCCCTTACTAAGATCTACATTTCCCACGTAGTCACAGACCGTGCAAAAATAATTTGTAATAGGAGGACCGTCCTTAAAGAATCCTGAGTTTCCTGTACCATCCTGAGATGTGCACAACATATGCACAGTAACAAAGAGGCATCATCCTTAACTCTGGTTTCCAGGTCCTAATAAGGCACTTAACCAGAATAGTGTCCCATGAATGTCAATTGTTTTTCTTATCCAATTTTGTTGAAGATCTTATTTCTTGACCAAAAATAATAAAGCTGTAATGAATCATGCAGGTGTAGATTACAACTCAGCATATTTTACGCTTTTTCACAACCTGCTTCAACTGCATTCAGCTGTTATTATCAACACTACGGGGTGTCCCAAAAGTTCATTCCTCTATTTTATAGGTCTGTAATTCAGTACGATTAGACTCAATAAACAAATCTTTTAAACAAAAGTTATCTATTTCAATCTAGTTAAATATTATATATTTGTTGCGGCATCTTTTAACTCGAATATTCAATTTGTGCATTTTCCTACCAAAGGTGCGCAAGTGCATGTATATTTCCCGCCAAACATTTTTCGTATTTTGTAGCCCGAATTGCTAACACTCTTTCCTCGTTTTTTGTGGCTTATCGTGAAAGATGAACCCCCTTAGTACAAAAAAGCTCAGCTACTTGAGAGCCCAAGCATTTATACTTAGATCTACCGGCTTATCAGTAAAAGAAATTGCTAAAAAACTGGAAAAATCCGAACGTCGGGTGGTAAAATGGTTGTCGAGAAATGAAGGTTTCGAAGACAAGAAACGAACGGGAAGACCGAAAGTCCTTAATGAAGCAGCTAAAAAAGTTTTGAAGAAAGCTAAGTACAAAAGAGGAAATTCGACGAGGCAGCTCTCACAACAGTTAGCAAGCAAAGGCCTTGTTGGGGGATTAACACATTGTCTGGAGGTTCATGAAAAGCGAAGGTTGGAGGCTGCTGAGATGGCAAAAGAAACCTGCCAAGCAACGTGCAGCTCACCTGGAATTTGCTAAACAGTACAAAAAACCTTACTACGGGAGAATGGGAAGATTTTCTTTTTTCGGACGAATGTCCAAAATATTTGTTTCGGCTCACCAATCCTAAAAATGATATTGTTTGGGGGTATCAGGACAGCCAAGTGCCTCCTGCATACCAGGTGAAAAAAAGCTCAAAATGGATCATCTGGGGCGGAATGACAGGCCGCGGTCTCACTGAGCTTCATTTTATACCCCAAGGACAGACTTTGACTGCAGACTACTACATCAACAATATAATGTTAGAGAAAGAAGTGAAGCCTCTCCTTCGCCGTAAAAATGTGAATGAAGTAATAGACAAAAGAAAACTGTTCAGTTCCAATTGACACATCACGTTCGTTCAAGACGGGGCACCAGCACATGCATCCAAGGCAACCCAAGCATGCTGCAAAAGAAACCTGCCAAATTTTATAGAGAAAACAAGCTGGCCTCCAAATTTGCCAGATATCAACCCTGTGGAGAATCTTTGGAGCATAATGGATGAATTTGTCTACAAAGACCCAACTCCAAAGACCATGAAGGATCTGAAAAGACGGCTTAAACAAGCCTGGAAGAATATCCCGCTCTCCATGCTACATGACTTTTCCCAGTCCACGCCGCAACGGCAGCAGAATGTGATAAAAAACAAAGGGGGGCATGCCGGATATTGAACTTCTGAATTCATGTACTCGATAGAGTAATAAACATCTTTTAGAAATTTCATGTAAAAATAAAGTTTTGATCAAAAGTTATGGCACATGAAATAAGAGGAACAAACTTTTGGGACATCTTGTACAATGGCGGCTTTGTACTACATGTATTTTGGTTTGTGTTTTTCTATTGAATAATCACTACATACCCAGAGGTCTTCCAGCTTTCAACTTCAATTCCACTCTGCATCCTTCCAGGAGGCTTCACACAATCACCAATTATAAAGAGAGAAGAGACAATGCTCTCCAAAACTGCTTGATAAACAAGACTACAGTAGTAACCAAAGATGTCACCAATGACTGACTCGTCAGTCAAACCACTGACAGCAGTTGCAGCTCGTGTCCCTGGAGCTGACGACATAATTGTTCCAATCCTGGTTAGACGAGGAGTCAGTATTGACACATTCTTGTCCAATCCATGACTGACACTTGGAGCGGGTGTGATCTGGGGACTTGCAGGTGAAGAAATGCGACGCTGGCTTGCAATGGCAATAACTTCCTGTTAGATAAAAGAAAGCACGAAATTGTTGTAAGCAAACAGTGGTGAGAAATGCTATGGCAGAATGATATGATAATCTTTACAAGTAGACGTGCACTGGTGGTATTTAACTGACCACTAAACAGTAATTGAAAAGGATTTTGTGAAAAAAAAAATGATCACTCTTTTACAAATTTCCCAATGGTCTTAACTTGAACTAGTCAATCAAAACGCAGGAAACGTTGGAGTCTCACAGTCTGACTTAAGTTCCGTGTTTGCTTTTCACTTCCCACAGCTATTGTGTTTCGATTGGACTTTGTCAAAACACAGCACTGTTAATATTTCTTTTAAGTTGCCGACTAGTCATTTACTTTCTAAATACACACCAAGCGTTGTCTTTTTTTCGTTAAGCAAGTCAAAAGCAGCTATTAGAAGCTATTACATCACCTGTAAAGCATTCTCCACTTCCTTTACCATCTCATGCAATCTGCGTCCTTGCTGAGACACTGCCTTACTCTCTTCCTCAACAAATTTCTCCACATTCCACACACGTGATGTGGCCAGCTTTTTGTCAAACAGAATCACCCTTCTGATTTCATCAATCTTCTTCTCAATGTCTTCAGAGACAACTTGTTTCACACTGTCCACAACCTCTTTGAGCCTGGCATTAGCCGAGTGCACCTGGTGTAGGTAGGCATCAATATTCATGCTGCTCCAGTTTAGAGTGGACACACCAGGCTGAAGGTAATGGAGCACGGACTCCATGTGTGGAGTGAGAAGCTTGTGCAGTGGTGAAGGCACATCTTGACACACTTTGTAGTAATCCTGAAGAACTAGTTCTAATGACTGTTTGTACATCTTAAGGCGATGTTCCTGGAGACAAAAGGGGTGTACATCATTATTAATTTATCCAGATTGTCAGAAAGTTCTAAGCATCCATACAGTGACACTAAAAAATGCCAAGTCTGCGTAGTGTGATCGTCCAAGGAACGACAACCCAAGTGGAAGTCATTACATCACTTTCAGAGTCAAGTGACTTGGAATTTGACACAAAAGGTGACGTCCAGTCAAGATGGCAATGATAACCGTCCCTCTCAGGACTTCTCTCACCAAGACATTTTCACTACTTCGACTTCTGGCCTCAAAACCCACTAACTATAATGTTAAAAAACACTGGGTGGTGATAGGCATCTACAACACAGTTATAAACAAACATAGATGATTTTTTACCTTCATCACTCTGCACTTACCTGTTTAAGGACATCTATGGCACTTTCAGGCAGTTGTATTCCCATTCTCATCAAAGCTTTGCTTTCCTGAATTAGTTCAAGAAGCCTGATAGAATGTTGAAAATAGAAAAACTGGTGAAAACGTGAAATGAAAAGATGAATACATTTGTACCATTAGTCCACAGGCAAGTACTGTTGATGACATGCAAGAGGAAGCTTGAAGACTTTAACATAGTACATGGATAATATTAATAGATGGATGACAAGAGTGGGTGTATAAATTCCATCAAGTTACTACTCTGCACAAGTGGTGCTACCTGTAAGCTTCCTTTTTAGTGAGAGAAAATGTCAAGTCATATTAATACTTTGAAAAGCAAAGACAACGGTATGGGTATCATTCTGTACCAGATACGTTGTAACGGTTTTCGTATTATCTATTGTTGTCATAGCTCAGCATGTTACCAATGTTACCTATAAATATAGCGCTATTTTGATTATTTCATTAAACTGAAGATGGCATAAGTTATGCCAAAACATGTCTTTCAAAGGTTGTCTCGTGTTTTTTTTAATTTATCATTGTTCGATTGCTAACTAGAAGATATGGAAAGACAACAGAACCATCAAAATTTCCATGGTTAACCTTTCTGGTGCTAAGCCTGATGGCAGCCAGTGATTTTGTGTTGACTACTATGCACTAAACAATTTAAGGTAACCAAGATGGCAAGACTAAGTGATGTCATGAAGTGATGAAATTAAAAAAGCCATGCCAAGTAAGAGCAAGAATTAAGCTAAAAGAATATTGACAGAAGAAGACAGCCTTGGCAACTCCAGATCACTCATCCTGCACTCAGCCCTTTCAAAACGCCTTTTATTAGTAGGCAACACAGAAGGAGTGGTAGGCAGCAAGGGCTGGGTCAACTTCCCTGGAAGGGTGTCCTAGAAATGGCAGCGTGAGACAAGTAGTCATTAAGCTGTGGCCATCAAGATCACCAGCTGTTAGCACATTGTCATTAAAGATGTGTTTATTGTTCATCGTGGTGTAAGATAGGTAAGATGAACGTTTATTCGTTTGTCTCACGATGGAATCGCTTTGAGTTGTTGATCGCGACGTTTCGACTGCAATACTGCTAGTCTTCATCAGGCGATGAGGTCAATTGTTTACGTGTCGCTATTTGTAGCATGATGGTTCGCTGCTATTGGTGCATTTCGATCCTCATTATTATTCCGACTATTAGATGTTGTTCCCTCACAGGTCCGTTTTGTGGTTGGTCGGCTGTTGTGCTTTCTGATCGTAGGTATCCAAGCTTCTGGAATTTCGATTCTGCTATCTCTATTGATGTTATTAGGATGAAGTCTTATATGGATAGCCTCTTTGACCCTACGTGTGTGTACCATTGAGGGTCACGATCAATAAACTTAACTTCTTTCCAAATAGTATTGGTATTGTTAAGTGTCTATACGACCGAGCCAAACACCTCACATCTAAACCATCAGCTATCTCTAAAGAAAGAAACATTTATCATCGGTACTTGTTTCGAACGGATATCCTTCTTCATTTGTACAAAAGCTCACAAAGACAACAAGACCAACAACCAACAAAGAACCTACGCAGGAATTTAAATCTACTGCGGTTCTACCCTACATAAAAGGTGTATCAGAGGTTCCTCACCACTGCCTACAACAACAAGGTGTACGCACCGTCTTCAAATCAGACACAACTCTTAGGTCTCACTTAGTGCGACCGAAAGACACCCTTGAACCATCTAAACAAGACGGTGTCGTCTATAAAATTCCATGTGAGTGCGGCAAAGTATACATCGGGGAAACAGGGAGAGCGATGCAGGACAGGATAAAAGAACATGACAGAGATATATGGCTTGCTCGTACGCAAACCTCCGCAGTTTCGGAACACGCTAACGAAACCGGGCATCTTCCTATTTGGAAAGAAGTTAAGTTTATTGATCGTGACCCTCACTGGTACACACGTAGGGTCAAAGAGGCTATCCATATAAGACTTCATCCTAATAACACCAATAAAGATAGCGGAATCGAAATTCCAGAAGCTTGGATACCTACGATCAGAAAGCACAACAGCCGACCAACCACAAAACGGACCTGTGAGGGAACAACATCTAATAGTCGGAATAATAATGAGGATCGAAATGCACCAATAGCAGCGAACCATCATGCTACAAATAGCGACACGTAAGCAATTGACCTCATCACCTGATGAAGACTAGCAGTATTGCAATCGAAACGTCGCGATCAACAACTCAAAGCGATTCCATCGTGAGACAAACGAATAAACGTTCATCTTACCTGTCAGCACATTGTTGAGAAGGCTGATCACACTTGGCAAAAGCTCTTTTCAAAGGTGAATTCAGCTCAGCTCAGCTCAGCTCAGCTCAGCTCATGTGAGTGTGATAGGTCACATCATAACTCAATATAACAAATCTTGAAAAACTACACAAAAAATTCCAATAATATTCTCCAATACTAGATACTTGACAGGATTCTACAGCTGTCATTGTACGCGTAAGAAAGAACTTGAAATTTAATATGTTGATGAACAGTCTTACCTTCCATCAGCATTTACCAGCAGTTGTCTTGTTTCAGGATGATAACCAAGGAGTGATGCCTTTAGCCCACTACATGCACTATCAATACGTGACTTCCACAAACTGAGCCAGAGGTTCTCAAACTTCACCAGTGCTGTGGCAATGCGGTTGTAAAACTTGACAATGTGACCAAAATCCTGCTGACACAAAAATGTTGCAGTCACAACATGTCAAATATTTCCCCTCAAAACAACACCTAAAATGCTAACTATAGTAGTAGCTGTCACTTTATTCCATGTCTCAAACTTCTCCTTAGGTGAAGCATTCAAAGGTGAAAGAAAGGCTTTTGATTAGATAAATCAAATTCTAGGGCTTCAACTACCAGACAAGAGAGGATTTGGACAGGTTTCATGACATTTTTATTATTGTGGGCCGCAAGGTAATTAAAAAAAAAACAACTGTTACCAGCTCATTTTTTCCACTTATAAATTATCTTTGCCAAACAGTTTCTTCAACCTCAACAGAATACAAAACAACCTCGCCCACTTAATCTTCTACAAATCTAATCAGGAAAATGTTTCCTAAGGGTGTGTTACTCCTAGGGCTGTTGTGTCCCCAGTTATTCTTTTTAATCCCCAAATTGGAGACAAAACCATCATTTCTACTGGGTCTTTCAAGCCAGATGAATCGAAACTATTTGAAGATGTCACATGTCACAAGCAGTCCTGTTCATCGATTGGCTTTCCTTTTGTGACGACATCATAGTTATGTTTTATTCAAGCTCCTGTCACTTCTCACCCGATAAGATGTTATAAACTTGTTTTCTTTAAAGATCTTCATAGGATCTTCAATTTTCTTTAACAGGGCTCTTGACCAAGTTATTGCACCGGCAACAAGAGGGGAATTTCGAACAAGAGGTGGGCTCTCCTGCAAGAAAAAAAAAGAGTTAGCTTGGAGGTCAAGGCTGCGTCTCAGCCATCATGTTGCAATTCTTCTACAATAGACATTTCTCCACATTAACTTAATACAACCCAGGTGAATAAGTGAGCTCCGCATAAGAATATAAATGAGGTAAATAAGTGAGTACATCCACAGTAGTAAGTGAGGGTAATACCTACCTGTATTCTTGTCACATTTTACGGGGAGATCTACCTTCTGCCCCCTTATTTTCAATCTATGGCTAAAAGTCTCATAGCAATGTATGCAGTCATACTGTAAATGGTTTGAATCCAGGTGTCATATCATAAGTCGGTAAATTAAATTATGAAGGCTACAATAAAATCAATGAATAGCAAGAGTTGCGTTTGGCCTGTCAATTTACATAGTTACTATATACGAACACGAATATTTCATCGCGTTCACATAAAGAAATTGCGCAAAATACTCACACAAGAAATTTGAGAATGATTCCAACAAATTGACATAATTTTTGACAGTTTGATAGTCAAAATCTAATTATCTTTAAAAATGCTAACAGGCTCTCTCCCTTCCTTTTTCCGCCACCGCCCCCCTTTTTTCCAGATCCCGCTTGTCTTATTTTTATGTGCTGTTTCAAATTTTTGTGCAGTCCCTACTATCTGAGAGCCTCGAACAGGCTACTTCTACATGTCCCTTTGGTGTCCATATTAACCGGGTTCAACTGCGTACAAGAACTTTGATAATGCAAGCATTGTTTCATTTTGGTGAATCTTTTGCACATACTGAGAGAGCAAACAATCTTTACTCCTACTATTTTGAGTCGTGTACCTGGTGGTTAAATCAAAATGTCAATAAGATAAATAAATAAATCTCCGTGTCAATACCTGCATGTCGCCAATTTCAGCAACCCAGACACAAACAACAACAAAAAAAATGCATGCAGTCTAGCAAATTGGGTTCAGCAACCTTCATGTACACCAGTCTATTCAAACTGTACAAGTTTTACTAACTTTTTGGCTTTCATAGAGTTTCTGAACAGTTTCCAGCTCTGTTTCAAACCATCCAAACACTTCAAGGAACTTTTCTGACATCACAGCTCTGAGGCCAGGTCTGTTAATCACACAGTTGAAGCTGCAATTTTAAAACAATATATTAAGTGCTTCCACATCTACTCCCTTCAACAAACAACAAAAGAAAAAAGGTTGATTAGGTGTGTCACTGACAGACCATCCAAATGCTGTCATTAAGGTCACCTAATGCTTTGTTGCCTTGAGAGTAAATTGAATTTATAACAGTCAAGACAGTGTAACAACAATTTATTATCAAGCATAATCAGTTATAACAGCATCTATGGATTACGTCCCTCAAAAACAGCACCGTCAATCCTCTAACTGTCACTGGATTCAGCAGCAGATTGGCATTTTGCTTAAGTGGTGGTAAAAGTGCTGGTTAGCATAATCTAAGAGAATTAAATTATGTACAAAGGACAGCTGACATCTTCTGCATCTGTCATATATCCTGACGCAAACATGAGATGGAGTTTAAGAATATTTGAAAGTTTATGTGAACTCAAGCAGGGTTTGCATAAACACAGGTTCACTTAAACACTTTCAATTTCTCCCAACCTCACATGTCATATATGTACGCACAGTAATTTTTTTCTTCTTCTTTTACAAAATAAACCCCAAAAATGTTACTTGATGTCAAAACCACATTTACATCAAGCTAACCTCAAAATGGCTATGTAACCAAACAGATCATTCAAGCATGTACTGCACGAAAATGTAATAATAATTTTATAACAGACAATCAGAATGCACATTAAAAAGTAAAAAGAATGGTATTTTACCTTGTAAGGATATCAAGACCTCTCCTGATGTTTAACTTCAAAGTAAAGACACCCTGAAACAGGAACATGTAAACAAGAAGACGTTATCACCAATTCAAAGAACTCAACAATCTGGTCTGTTCTGGTAGGCATAGAGGAACATGCAATTGTCCCAGGCCATTAAACACTGGGCAATAGATATCTGTGTCATCTCTTTTATACAGGAACAAAACTATCTACTTCCAGCCTTTACCATATATTAAAAAAAACACACCAATCCTAGGAGTGAATCAGCAGACCAAGGTGAATGTGGGTATTGTTTTGAGTCTTATTTATTTAATAATGCAATTTTTTGCATAAACGGGCATAAATGGGCTGGAGTGTTAATGCTTCCTCAATCTTCATCCATTTGTGGCCATTTTTCCTGGCATCATTTCTTGTGTTGTTTTGCCTGCACTCAGATTCTTCACTTGATTGCATTCCAAGCTGGTACATCCACACATGACCTTGAACAGCTTGTCTGCTGGAGTACTGTCTTTGGTGCCGACCTCTTCATCGGTTTTGTCCTCCACTGTGCCAACTGTGGTTGTACAGCTACTCCTTCAGGGTCTTCTTCTTCAGTTTCAACTGACCTCACCGAGGCTGTGGCCTGTGCGATTGGGAACTTGCTGCCAACCATCATTGTAGTGATACAAGAAAACACCACCCCCCGGTCAAACTTGGCAGCGCCTCTTGATTCTAATAACAGTATTCAAGCCAGCTCCTCCTCACCAGCAGTGGTTGGCAGTGTTTTTGGAGTGTCTGCTTCGCCAACTGCACTTACCTCAGGTACGTCTAGTTTACTGCTGCCGTCATTCCCCACGCTTACATCAGTGTCTGCCACCACCAGTTCAAACTCGGCCTGCCTCATGGCTTCTATTTTATCTACCAGTTCTGGGACCAGCCCAGCTGGTCTGGGGGCCTCTAATTTTCCTGTTAGACTGAATGAAGTGTTGGTGGTTGGTCCACTATCCCCACAAAGCTGGTCACCAAAATCATTAGCGACCATTTTGTGGATCTGGCGGACCTGTCATTTGTAAATGTCTGGGCATTTTTGGATGGAAAACTGGTGGTTTCTTTTCAAAGCCGTGGCTGATTGAAATACAGGATATCATGACGAGGACTCACACGTTCACCCTTTTTCAATTGGTCATTTGTTTGGTTTATTCTCGCCATTGGTTGATCTCACAAAATACAAACTTCTGATCAGACGGCCAGGCAATTCCACGGTAAGGCCTCATGACAATATGATCTGGCCTTTCAGAAGGATGTGGCTGCCCCAGGTCTCGTCGACCGGTCAGAAATTAACCAGTACCTATACAACTTTCATCTCTGTACACCAGCACCCCCCAACCGCTCAGCAACTGATGCTATCCCCCTCCAAAACTAACCAGGCCTCCTCTTCTTGCAACTCCAGTTACAGACCAGTTTTTTTTCCAGTCTCACTCCATTCGGCATCCTTGGATATGCGCTCTGCCTTGGTACACCATTCAGTCCTTGTTTCCTAGCTGCAAACTGAAGTCTCCTCCGGTAGGATTGTGGGTCTTTTCCCTATCCCCCCCCCCCCCTCAATTGCATATCAACCATTTTGGAGTAATCCCAAAGACCTTTCCTCCCCTGAGGTCACAGAGTCATCGATGGCATCCTGAAGGCCCCTTTTTCAGTCCAGTATGTGACAGTAGACACGTTCATTAGGGGCATCATGGCCTGCACCTGTGGGACACCATTGGAAATTTGATGTAGACAGCACCTACCGCAATGTAGCAATCCATCCTGATGATCATGCACTTTAGGGGATGATTTGGCATGACAAATATTATGTTGACATGGTTCTCCCACTTGGGCTGCAGTCTATGCCATTTATCTTTACAACTATTGCAGACATGGTCTAGTGGACGATGGTTCACAACCATGGTGTTGACTTCCTCAGTCGTTATTTGGATGATTTTCTTACCCTGGGTTCGCCAGCCTCTCTGGTCTGTTACAACAACTTGTGTGCCTGCACTCAGCTGTGCTCTAAGCTGGGCCTTCTGCTTCACCCCGACAAGCTAGAGGACCCCTCGACGTGTTTACCCATCTTAAGCATTGAACTTGACCCTATCACACTACAAACTTGCCTCCTGGCCGAGAAAAGAGAGAAGATCATTGCACTGTTATAGGCCTGGTCTGCCAAGTAGTTCTGCAACCATTGTGAGCTGAAATCCTTCAGAGGTCATCTGCATCACGCCCGCAAGGTTGCCCCCCAGGGTGGGACATTTCTCCGCCATATGATAAACTTACTCTGTGCCTTCCCTCAGGATGACCACCTTATTTGATTGAATAGAGAGTTTCAGCTGCACTTGACCTGGTGGCAGAAGCTTTTCAAGTCATGGAATGGACTCAGTTTCTTCCTTATGCCGCCATGGGCACCCCTTCCTGACTTCCAAGTGTCTTCAGATGCTTCGGGCCCTTTGGACTATGGAGCCATCTGTGGCAGCCATTGGTTCTGCAGTGCCTGGTCAGCTGGGCAGCATTCCTTATTTATTGCCCGGAGTCCTCAATGGGTTTCTTGGTAGGTTGAGTTCATATGTAACAACGAGTCATTGGTGGCAGTTTTGACATCTGGCTCATCTAGAGACCACAGCTGAATCATGCTAGTGAGTTACTTCTCATTGCTGGCCATTTGCCATTCATTTTCTTTTACCGCCCTGTCAGTTATGGGTAAAGATAACCCAGTGGCAGATGCTCTTTCTCATTTTCAGTTTCACTGGTTCAGGCAGCTGGTTTCACATGCTGCACAAGCTCCAACAGCGATTCCAGCCTCTCTCGTCTGCTCTACAAGTCATTTGATGGAAAGGTGTCGGTTTTTCTTCACCCAGGGCCTGGCTCCATCAACTTGTTGGGTCTAATTCTTGGCCCAGTGCTGCTTCATCAACTTCTGCAGGCAGGATGGTCTTATGAGTCCTGACGGCTCTCTTCATCCAGGCAATGAACAGACTCTCATGCACTTCTCTACTCTGTTGGCTGATAGCATAAACCATTCATCAATTAAGGTCTACCTCTCTGCAGTGCACTCTCTTCATATTGAAAATGGTTTCCCCAATCTGTTGGTCAATTGTCTTCAGCTACAGTGTCTGCTGAGGGGTATCAAGTGTGTGCAGGGTTCAAATGCTCCCAGGTGCCTACTCATCACTATTGATCTCCTGAAGGTTATTCAGCACTAATTAGAATTGAATGCCAAGGACCACATCGTGCTGTGGGCGTCACGTTGTGTGGGATTTTTGGTTTCCTACATGCAGGGGAATTCACCACAAATTCCTCATTTCATTGACAGTGAACAACGTACAAGCGGATGCATTGGTTAATCCCTCATGCTTCAAAGTCCACATCTAGTGCTCTAAGACACCCATTTCACATGGGCTGTGATATCCACATTGCCCGTGGCGACTGTTTTGTTTGTCCTCTTGGTAACTACCTCACGTTGCGTGGCCCTGCTCCAGGACCGTTGTTTTGTTACGAAGATGGTCGTCCTTTAACTCGGCAGTTGCTATCTTCCACAGTGCAGTCCATCCTACACTCAGCCGGATATTCATATTCTTATTCTAGCCATAGCTTTAGGATTGGCGCGGCCACCATTGTGGCATCTCACGGAATTCCTAATCACCTCATCAAGACCTTAGGGCGGTGGTCTTGTGATGCATACCTGCTCTACATTCACACCCCTATTGACTCTATTACTTGCATCTCCAGCCACTTGATATAACAGGTACACATATGGCATGTGCGTGAGCATCGGGAGGTATTGAGTGCCTCAAGTTTGGGTTCATTGTGGGCTGTGGCTTGCTAGCTAAGAGCCCCCTTATTTTTCCGGGTTGTCCCAACCCAGAGGTCCTTCAGCTTGGCAAACAGGGCTTGTGGCTGGGTTGTGGGTAGGACAGGCCTTTCAGGTGTTCTACCGCCTTGGGTTTGGGTTGGGGGTTCCAGCCCCTGGTCTCCTGGGCACCCATCCTCCACTTGCGATGCAGGCATTAATTTGTATCAGTGCAAAAACTGGAATGAGACAGGAAAATTATTGCAAAGAGAAAAACACCACCCTTTCACAATTTGGTTAGTATGGTTTCTGTCCACTAGCCCTGCACTTGTGTGGAGAGAAATGATGCAGAGTAAGATTCCTGTTTGAGGAGACAATGCAGTGACAGGGCCATCGATCAACCGCACCTCGACAACATACCTTGAGATAGTTACAAATGTAACTCTCCATTCGTTGCACACCAGCTACAAATGATGTGTACTGCTCTTCAAATCTCTCTTTGTCTTTGCCTTCTACATCAAGAAACGTGTCTGTTGTAATGGCACTCTCAAGTGGAGACCTGATAGAATGGATAGCATCCTGTAGAATGCTGGAAATGCTCTGCAGCTCTGCACTTGTGCTGTACACTTCCTTGACTTCTTCTTCTTCATCTAAGCTCTCTAAAATGTTTTTCAAACCACCATCTTGTCTGCCGATCCCAACAGAACCTTGAATAGGGAGAAACAATAGACTAAGTTTGGTTCATTTATTAATTTTGTGCTCTTGTACTATTTACCAAGCCAATGCAAAGAAGAAGAAAAAAGTCCCAGAACCCAGCATTAATTTTTGTCTACTAGCAGGAGGGTACAACCACTAATATGGCCCCGGAGACAGGGCAGTTTCCAGGTTTATTTCAATTCTGAACCACAACAACTTTGATGGTATTCATGGCAGCGTGGCCAAGTGGTTAGGTTGTTGGACCTCGAGTCCGTATGTCCCGGGTTTCAATCCTACTTTGAGCACCTCATGAATTTGTTTAGCGGCAGCCCCAAGTTATTAAATCCTTCGGCTGCCCTTGTAAAGAGCCAATTGGTTTGCCTCCCGCCAGTTGGGATTCTAAGCCATAGTTATGTTTCATTTGCATTATTTTTTTCAGCTGTTTGAGTGGCACGCCTGTAAACTAGCTGGTCCGTTGTAAGGCAGTACCAAGGAAAGCTAATTAAGTGCGCTGACCACTATAATCATTAATTTATTTATTTTATATTTTTATGGTTACTTCAAAAATTAGTGACAGGACCGAAATAGCAGGAGACAATTAGGAAAATAAAGATTTCTGTGAAAGATTGCACTCTGTCTAAAGCAACAAGAGGAGGGTGATTTGTGGTTCACTTGATGAGTAGCACTTGCTACCACTTCCAAAATTGTACGTCATTTAAATGTCCAAGATCATGCATGCATACACTGTACCTTCTACAGAAAAGCTGCGTTCTGATCCACTTGCTACTGAACCTGCTCCAGCCTTGAATCCAGGATCATCACCTGTTTGATCCTCATCTAATGAAGAGCTATTGATCACGACTTCCTTCTGCACATGTGGCAAGTTCTTCACATCATTACTAAGTTTAGAGAACTGGGAAAGGGTGTGAATGATGTCAATCATACTGCGAATGTGGTTGCAAAAGTTATCCAGGTGCGCTATAATGGATTCTTCATCAGTGAATGCAATACCACTGCTTCCATGGCTGGCCAAACTTTCATGATCACCCTTCACTTTAGTGCCTGTGGGTGACAAATCAAACAAGTCGTGCGCCAATTACTGTATCTGCCACACTTAGGTGGTGATTGCATGAGATCAGTACCACTCAGGTCGGTATAAACTCATGCCAGGTACTGAGTGTTCACATGACACCAATATGGAATGTGTCCCATGATTATGAAACTGGTACATGTATGAATTCACACCAGCATGAGCTCTGATCAGTTCCCTCAAAAATGTTTGTTTATCACTACATAAAACCACAGGCTTACCATCCTCTGTTTGTGTTGCAGACCTGTGCTAGCTGTATATTAATGGCCACTTCGGTTGTGTACAAAGGATTTTGTGAATACGATAATTAAGGCTTTTTGAATGGAAGAAAATCAAATAAAAACGCTTAGAACCATGAACACTGTGTTAATGTATGTTATTATGTGCTTGGTTTGTTGATTTAAAGCTCTGGGAGGCGGTTTTAGAAACTTGAAGTTTGACCTACTCTATAAATATATATATACTCACAAGGCATGCAACTTCAAGAACCTCAAACATGCTAATTGTAGGAAATAGTAAAATTTATTTCACCATTTTAATTAATTTTTATCACCATATTGTTGCGCTGCGATGTGTGGCAGCACGCGTGTGTGCCAAACAGGCCACTTGGGACTCGCCAGTTCAAATTTGCATCGCAAACTGCATTCCTGAGATGCCTTTGAGTAGACAACTTGTGTAGATCATAGGCAGAAACAATTTTTCCATCAGATTCGAAAGTTTGTGCTGGATTTTAAGGGTCAGTTCGCGGATTCGAATGAGTCGAAATCAGGCGAAATCAAACTACAAAGACTGTTCTTTCAGAAACCAGGATTCTTTTGTCAAAGGCACAAGGTTAAGTGAATTAATTTTGGCGAAATCCCAAGCCGGTCGGAAATTTGAGGTTCTTGAAGCTGCATGCCTTGTGAGTATATATATATATATTTATAGAGTAAGTCAAACTTCAAGTTTCTAAAACCGCCTCCCAGAGCTTTAAATCAACAAACCAAGCCCACAATAACATACATTAACACAGCATTCATGTTTCTAAGCGTTTTTATTTGACTTTCATCCGTTCAAAAAGCCTCAGTTATCGTATTCACAAAATCCTTTGTACACAACCAAAGCGGCCATTAATATACAGCTGGCACAGGTCCGCAACACAAACAGAGGATGGTAAGCCTGTGATAAAACCAGTTCAAAATTTATGACTGGTATACCAGTCTGATTCAAACCATTCTGATTCATTCACGTTCATTAGTTCAGCTACTAAAATGAGACAAACTGCATTGAGATGATGAACTCAGACCGGCTCGAATTCACGTTGGTTCCCATAATGATTTTCAGCCATTTATTTCAAACCCTGCAGCTGCAAAGTTGACTACCCCTTTCATGGATGACAAACCCCCAAAACCCAGCTGTGAGCCCCCAATCCAGGAACCTGACAACACAGCTAGACAAAACTTGTCAGAACAACATTTTGAATGAGAATGAAGGGGAGAGGAAACTCATAACACTGCCGTTGTACTATTAAACCGACAAGAGTGGTAAAACAGCTGTTTGAAATTTGAACTTGAGGTGATTGAAATGTTAACACATGATAACCATGCTGTTGGGATATGATCCCTACAGGGTTCGTACCTTTTTTCAAAAACAATTTTCCTGGATTTTTCCAGGACTTTTTCAGGACTCAAATACATTTTTCCAGGACTTCCAAATGCACAATAATTGAAACAATATTACCCTTACGAATTAGAAATCCAAAAATAATACTGAAGAAAATCTTTTTAAAGAAACCTTCATTAGAAGAGTCTATAGATTTCCAGGATTTTCCAGGACCTGCATTAATTTTCCAGGACTTTCCAGTCCTGGAAAATACCAGAATAAAATTCCAGGACTTTCCAGGATTTCCAGGACCCGTACGAACCCTGTCCCTAAAGCTCAACTCACAAAGGTCAAATTCAACTTGCAGCACGTCCATTTAAAAATAAATATTAACATTCACGTTCACATGCTAAGATCATAAAATTGTTTTCTTCAAAATTATCAAGTTCAATCTGTCAGCAAGTTGTTAACACGCTGTCTAACAAAAACATTTTGTCTGGGGAAAAAGAGGAGATTTTCTGATTTTTTAATACTTGATTACAGACGGGAATGCCAGTTGAAATTCAACCACTGCAAGTTAAATTTTACTGATCATGTAGTGAGCAACATGGCTACCACATGACAGAACTCAGTCACCACAAATTCAAACTTCAAATGGTATTAATAGCAGTACCAAGATACGTGAAAGCACAAATATAAACATACAGTAAATGAAAATAAATGGGCATGCAACACAACAGTCACTCCAAAAAATCAAAGGTCATATGTGCACGTCTGGTAGGTCTTGGCTTTAGCTCCACCTGGGGTCTCAGAATTGTTTGCAAATACAAGACACCCTTCAGTGATGCGCAAGAGCTCACTGATGTGGCTTATCAATTGCTGTCAAAAAGTTTCTCTCTCAAAACCAGGGTCCGAAATTGCGACCAGCTGGTCGCCAATGCGACTGAAAATTGAGTGTTGGCGACCAGAATTTCAAGGCTAGTCGCCAGGAGGCAACTAACTTTCAGCGCCTTGTTAATGTTTTGAACCGCCGCTCAAGGAATTAATTTCATTTTAAATGGAAAAATTCGCGTTTGATTTCCAGCAGAAACTTACTCCTTGTCTTTTCGAAGTTTTAATCTCCGTAGAAAATAATTTAGATCAAAAACGAAGGCAAGATTCCTGTTAAATGACCTCCACAACAGTTGTAATCCACGCAATGTAATCAACATTTAGCGGCTGCCATGTTTTCAGCAGTTTCATCTGACAACCATATCATGGGCGCATCGCATAAACACAGGCTTTCCTTTCGCCATTGAATATTCAACGAAACGCTCTACAAATTTTTGATAACGCTTTACAGTCAGAAGAAGTGGCGTCATGTTCAGTCTTCAAACTAAGAGAGCTATCTATTATTTTAACAAAAACTCCTTTTCAACTACAATGTAAGCTACACGATCGCCTTTTTTTTCATGGCAGTCTGACTCTTGCGATCGTTCACGAGTAAGATTATGTTTTGAGCGAAGAAATGTCTTTAAAAGCTTCGTGTTTCGCTGTGAAGCAACAATTTTACGGACACTTTTTGGCGACCAGAATTTTCCATCTGGCGACTGAAAAAAAAATTTCAGTCGCCACTTGGCGCTCGCATAAAAAAGTTAATTTCAGACCCTGAAAACAGAAATCACTTTTATGTCAGGAGAAAATTTATGTGATAATGGCATGTTAATTACTGAATGTACAATAAATGTACAATTGTACTTAATATTGGTACAATTGTACTGTAGCTCGTTAAGAAAAAATGCTTACTATAGTTACTTTTCACAACCTCATAAATATAGACAGACAGTGGCCAATTTTAATGGGTTCCATAGTTATTTCAAGAATAATTATGTTGTCAGCAAAGGCAAAGCAGTCAGATGTTGTTTGCAATAATTTACAGTGTACAAATTATGTACTATTTGATCAAAAGTACATTAAGTGCCATATCACCTCTTAATACCAAGACTTAATACCATCTACTAACAATTCACAATTAACTTGTCTCTGATGATGGCTTCTGCTCAGGTTGTTGAAATGTCAGTCACTGTCATCACAAACAGTCCTTCTCAGGACTACACTCACCCAGATGACCATACTTCACCAAATTTGACATGACTCCTGGGTTCAAACCATTTACAGTGATATCTCTTAGTACTGCATTCATGTACACATACAGTGTACTAAAAGTACAAACTAGCTAAAGAGCTACTGTGCGTGTATCAACTTACTCTGTGAGAATGAAAGCCGTAAAGGGCTGCCAGCAGCACTGGGTGACATCAAGTTAGATGTGCTGTTAGTAATAACAGAACGCTTCACTGCTCCAGGCTGGAGAACACTAGGTGTCATGGACAAGGTGTGAGAGCCACCTAAACCATCTCTCAAGCTTCGAAGCATATCTCGGTACTGTTTCTGAAGCGACAGACAGACATTCAGCCGTGCAAGGAACCCATCGTCACTGCTGAACAAGACATCTTTGTTTCCTTTTCTCTTTCCTTTTTGTTTAGTTGGCTGGGCAGTTTGGCTTGAGGCAGAGTCCATTTCATCTTGGACTTTTCTCCAGAGCTTGTCTTCCTCCAGGACTGTTGTGCTTGATTTGATGTAATGCCTTGCAGCCAATACCAGTTGATTGGTGATCTACAGTAAAAGTTGCAAAACAGAAACTTGCTAATCATTCCCTGCCACTTAGCTGGAACTACCATAGCAGTCAAACATCAAACACTTGAACAAGCTTTCAAATTTAAAATCTGCTCTGACATATTTAATTAGGTCCAGAAACAAAACGACAGATCACAGCAGCCACAGACAGCTGTTTTGGCCTTTTCAGCATGGCATAGCTTACACTACTCAGGTAAATCAAGTAAATCAAGTGATGTTGAAGTGTGACAATGTCACCTAACCACATCCCACAAATGTCACACTTTGTCATCAATTGCTTTACTTTTCTGGGGGCTCACTCAGGCTTACTATTTGTTTTATGGTAGATCAAAGGGTAATGCCTGCCACCAGCATGGCCATTGTGCCCATTATTGGCTACATGACTTGCCAGAACAGGCATATGCAGTACTTGTGACTTTGTCATCTGGCCACTTCCCAGAAGAGTCACACTTCGTAATCACTTGATTTACTTTTCTAGGGAACCCGGAACATGAGTGTTATGCTATGTGATGCTAACGAGGCCTAATAAGGCAGAAACAGCTGTCCACGGCTGCTAACACTCAGACTCGTTATTTTTTTAAATGGTAGATCAAAGGGTAATGCCTGCTCCTAATGTGGCCATACTGTCCATTAGTGGCTACAAGTTACCAGGACACAGTGTGCAGTACTTGTGACTTAATGTCACCTAGCCACATCCCACAGGTGCCACAGTATTTATTAAGCCGCAACTACACAGGCAATTTTTTGCTTGCGATGGTGATGCGATTTTTTAAATAGTCGCACCTCCAGCCCATGACAAAAATCACATATGTAGCCACCCTCACAAAGGTGTTGCAACAGCTTGAAAAAATTGTGAGGAATTCAGAGTTGATTTTGCAACAAGATCGAGGACTAAATGTCACACATGCCAAAATTTGTAGCCAGGTGTAGCCACCACCGCATGTTGGAGTCACGACAATTTTCAAAAAATTTCGCATCACCATCACAAGTAAAAAATCGCTCATGTAGCCACAGCTTCAAATAACTTTGCCTGCTCTCCAACTAATAATGGGTATCCATTTAATGGGGAACATGGCTTGAGACTAACTTTTGAATAGACTTCAAAAAAAAGGCTAGTGATGTGTGAATAAAACTAGATGCATACACTGTACCCTGTAGTGAGAGTTATTTTAACCAGTTGTATTGTCACAAACATAAGGCTGAATCAAACGTTTGTTTATTGCCAGAAAAAAGGTGTACCTGTTATTCATGAAATGTGGTAGATCCAACACCAGGCATTTTTTTTCCTCTGTCTAAGGTTCACTTTAATTTGTTTTCTTCTTGCATTTAGATTGTATACTTTGATTTGAAACCACGCAGCCAAATGGAAAGCTACCAGCCAATCCTGAGTTTTTATTAGTCTTTGGTTAGATGGAAAAATACTGCACTGAAACACTAAAATTTTCCACTTTACAGTGAAACCATACAATTTTTTTAGCTTTCTTACCTTTGAAAACAAAAGCCCAAGGTAGCCATTTCTAGCATAATAGCGTGAGATGGCATCCATTTGACGAACGCTTGCCATAAGTCCTGGCAGAGTATTATTACAGATGTTGACCAGAGAATTCCCCACATGCAGCTGGTCAAAGTATTTGTGCAGTGACTCCAAGTACTTTACTTTATCCTTAGTTTCATTGAATGCATCTGTGATACTGAATGGACAACAAAAGAGAGTGAGGTATAACAGGCCCCTTGCAGCTAGCAGCTAGCAGCTTGCAGCTTATTATAATAATTATGTACAACTTAATAAATATCAGAAATATAAAAATATAAAAGAAATATAGAAATATAAAAGATGTCAGAAATGGAAAGAGTATGCATGCCACATTTCTTATAGTAACTGCTGTAATAGTTTTGACTTAAAACTTGAATGATTTATTTTTTTCAAGTTTATTTTTTTTTCATACTGTGTCATTAGTTACAAAACATTTAATATAAATGATACAGATTTGATTACCTGGCATCAATAGCTTTCCATCGTTTCAATACTTTTGACTTGGCCGTAATGAGAATAGCAATCACGCCCTTGCAATCTTTGCTCTTTAGCTGGTCAGTAACACTTGTAAGAAGTTTCTGTCTGCGCTTCCACTTTTCCAGTTCACTGAGAGGGCCAGCAAATGGGTCAAACCTGTATTGGGACAGGGAAGACTATTTATTTAGCAAAGTTAGGTCTGCACAAGCATATATTGCACTGTAAATGGTTTGAACCCAAGAATCGTATCATAAGTCGATGAAGTATGATTGTCCAGGTGAGTGCAAGTCCTGTGGAGGACTTTTTGTGATGACATTTGATGTTGTTATCAAAGTCATTCACTGGCAGTTAATAAAAAGTGCTATATAAAAGTATGTTGAGGTCCAAAACAGCCTATTGTAAGCCCCACCATCCAAGAACCGTACATGTACCTTGCTCAAGACTCTGATACTCTTGACTCTGATGATGACGTCTACTCAGATTGTTGAAACATCAGTCAATGTCATCACAAACAGTCCTTCTCAGCACTACAATCACTCAGCCTATCACACTTTGCCTCCTTAAATCATGTTATATAACATTATCATCAGAGGTCACTTGAAAGACAAAGAGCATTGCTTGGGCAAGTTTATCACGAGTAACAGGAGTTGCTCTATAATAAGGTATAATTACTTATAAAATGCATGTAGTTACATAATCCACATCATATAAACCATCCACAAGCTATATACATGTATACCTTAAGGTAATTACATCGAAATATAAGTTGAAATAGAATTAGCTACTGAAACTTTCCCTGGTTGGACATTGCAATGAACAGTGTAATGTTTCCAACTATAGAATAAAAAGAATAGACCACCATGGCCACCAAAAAGATGTAATCAACTAAAAATACCTTATAAGTCATGCAATCCCTTATAAAATCAACTAAAAACACAGATTTGTTCAAGTTTCCAGTGATAATTACATTTTCTGTAACTGAAGTTGGTCTATATTCACTGTACAGAAAGAAGATGATTACTAAACTCAAAATTTGCAAAAAAAAAGCATAGATCACTAAACTTGTTTACAAGGAAACGATCATTTTACCTCTCTGGCAAGCTAACAGCTACAAAGAAAAAGCCACCATTTTCTTAATGTGCAGCGCGCAGTAATTACCAGGCTGAAATTATACTCAGTAAGGATGTGCAGAGCAATACCATGGAATCACCTTAACAGACACCCTAAAACGAAAGCTGTTTCATCACATCCCCCCTCAAGGATAAACACCTCTCTAAGATGGACAGTCATAACTGTCCAATTACTGGGATCCCTGGGAAAAGAGGGCACCCTGTGAATACATGTATTTGGGTGACCCTGGTGTTAGGAATTGGTTATGGTTTTATAATCAATATTCAGAAATAATCAGATTGAGCCCCAACTGATCAATCATCGATTATAATCGGATATTTAATCTTGCAGAATAGCTGTCGATTTTCTGGTCTGCGGCTAGCCACCATATTTAAATTGATATAGGCAACATCTAAATGAGGCTACGCTGAGAGAGGACCCTGGGAACAACGGACCTGTTTTCCTTCCTTTCCTTATAATGATTGATGTCCACTGGTAAATTTGGTTTTGTTGCAATTTGTAAGTCTATCTGGAAATGATTTAATTTAGGTTGAACGAAAATAGGAGAAACTAAGCAGATTGCACTAGCTTGTTCATATGGTCAGCAAATGCAGTCATTCTGCTCCAAAAAGTACAAAAAACAGACTAGGGCCATTTTCTGCCCTAAAGGAGGAAACAGACAAGACACAGGCAAGACACACTCTGGCATTAGCAGGGTTCATTCTAGAAATTGTCGCTTGCGAACAGTGACTTTTCCTGTTTTTTTAATCATTGTTGTTATTATTATTATTATCATTACTATTATTTTTTATTATTATTATTATCGTTATACATGCATGGAAGAAAAAAGAATAACGCAGAAGCAACTCAAGAAGGTTCAGAACAAGAACACAGTAGCAAAAGAAGAAGAGAAAGGCAATTGGGACAGTGAGAGGTTAAAAATTTCGAAGTATACAGCGGTGGTTGTGTCAATCTTATCATCAGTGACAGGGCTAAAAATTAACTTCAGTGCTTGGTCACCACTCGGGCCAGTATCCCTGAATTTTTAGTCGCCCAGGCCAAAATAAAGTAGCCCTCGAATTTCCTCTACTAACACAAAAAAAAAATTAAATCATTTTTGCTCGAATAAACGCCTCATGGCTGTTTGAGCCCGTGTTTTTTAGTAGGGTGTTTTACTGAAATGCCAAAAGAAATTTGCTTGGTCTTAACTTTGTCTTGAATGCTCACATTTGCCAATGTACTGTCGAGAACTGAAATTGGTAAAAATTGTTATAACAATAAAAACTCTGTTCAGTCTGTGTTGGGGATCATTCGTCTTGTTCTTGTTTGCTATTTTCTTCACTTACAGGTTCTGACTTGGTCCTTAAACTTCTAAGGAAAAACTGGACCATTATTTTCCAAATACGGACAAAACGGTCTTGTCAACATCTATAAGCTTCAGTATCACGATTCTCAGTTTCTTTCGATTGCTTTTGAATTCAGGTGAAAAGTAAGTCTATTGTGTCGAGCAGTATCGAGTAATTTTGCCGATATTCATGTTTGAAAACGTACCGCAGTGAACTCTGGGTATGTCTGGATTCTCGTGTCAGTAAAATCAAAAATGGCGTCTACGTATTGGAGCGATCTAAAAACTCGATCACGAACGACTTTGAATTTTGTGCTATTAAAACTAAACCTTTACTACAATTGATGAACTTAGAGTCGAGGAAAGAAAAGAAAGGTACTTCAATGAAAGAACATTTTATGTTATTATTATTGCTACTCTTTTCGTACTTCTCAAATCGTAGTCGCCCTTCGGGCGATCAAACCTCAACTTTTAGCCGCCCTGGACACTTTTTAATCGCCACGGGCAACCGTGCGACCGCCAAGTTTTAACCCTGCAGTGATGTTTCTGAATAGTTTATTTCAGAAAATTAATACTTATCCTGGGCCAAAATTTTGGGCGCCCCTTTTGATGCACCAATGTCAATTTTATGCAGCATTTTTTTTAATTGCAGAAATCCCATGAAGCCGCACCCTAGAATAACCCCTGCATTAGCGTAATCTAGATGCATTGTCACATTGCCAAGAGTTTTCAATCAATTATCAATTAGAATTGACCACAGGTATACCACTAGGTGGCAGTGTGCCCCTGAGACTCTAACACCCTTACCAATACCAGACCATGCTGTGCTGCACTTTACAACCCTGCTGTGTTATGTACCACTTGGTAGGACTGCAACAATACACTGATGCATCAGTGAACCACGATATTTTTTCCCACAATATGAATATCCATATTAAAATAAGATATCACGATATTACAATACAACAAAACGTGCTACATCAACAAATCTGGGAAATCACTGTCTTTAATATTCCTTACCCAAGCCCTACATTTTAGCCCTTGTGAGGTGATTTGATGTTGTGTTATTACTGTGTTAAATTTAATATTATGGAAATAAATTATTTAAAAGTAGTGTGAGTTGTTGGTAACTAGTTTTGTCGCACACAGTAATATACCGTATCGTGGCCCTTGTATCGAGATATGTATCATATCGTGGGAAAATGTATCATTGCAGCCCTACTACTGGGACACCAAAATACCCTTCCCCATCCCAGACTCACCGAGGATCAACTCATATTCTAGACAAAATCTATCATACCATTGTTCAATTTTCTCACAAATGATACTTATTCCAGACCCAAGCTCTCTAATTTCTATACTTCATCCCACACTAAATTGCTTAAAAACCTTCCCTTCGCAGTAGCTTATGGCCATATAGCTTATAAACAAGGGGGCTAGAAACTGTGGTGCTGTGTCATGGGGAATTAATACACAAAACTTGGATTTATTAACTGAGTTGATAAGGTACAACATAAATTGGCCACAGAGAAATTGAAAGCTGACATTTCAAGGGTTAGCCCTTTGAATCTGTACTGACGAAGGGCTAACACTTGAAAAGTTGTTTTCAATTTCTCTACAGTGGCCGATTTACATTATCAGCTCAGCTGCTAAATCCAAAGTTTCATATACCGTACTGTATATATATAGGAGTACCACCCAGGCTGGGAACATACATGCACTATTAATTACAACTGATGGTACTGTATATCATGACAAATTATCGATGATATACCTTCTTCTTGGTTTATTTGTGTAACTACAGACATCATCCACTACAATATAATGAGTGGCTCTTTAGAACTACTTTGCAGTGATTTCACCTTGGCCCTCGCAAAAAATTCCACACAATCATCTCCAGGTTCGTCCCAAACCAAAAGATCAAAAACCGCCAGCTTACCTTTCCTCCAGCCCATCAGTGAGAATGTTTTCTATGGTGCTAATCCAGTCCAAAACTAAATTCTCATATTCCTGCAATATGGAAGGATTGACCGCTGCAGCTCTGTTTTGTTTAAAGTCAGACGTCACTTGCGACTCTGGTTTCTTCAAAATCTGTTGAGGTGCAATCGTGGCGTTAGCATATTCCGTCAAAGTATTGGCGTATTTGTCAATTTGGTTCAGAAAGTGCGACACATCATCCTCTGAAGAGCTGCCCCAATCCTTCTGTGCATGCAAAATTGGTGCGAATATCTCAGAAAGCAAAGAGCTGAAATGCACTAGAGGATTCTCTTTGATTTCACCACAGAACACCTCTTTCTCCACGCAAGTAGGATCAATAACACGCTCCAAATTAGAACGGATGAAGTACAAACAAATCGCTTCTCCGTCCATGACTTCTTTAAGCTTTGCACACGAGCTAGCTACGTTCATCTTCCTGGGCAAAAGACTGTTTGGATCAGCTTTAGGGCAGTAGAAAAACAGCTTTTTATGACCCTCAGGAGCTAAAAAGTCATTGAGGTAGTCAAGGGTCGACTGTTCGGCCATAAAATCCTCGAGCATCGTTGGGCTGTCATAGGGTCCAATATAAAATGTTTCTTGCAATTTTGTAGCAAACCACCAGTGTCTCTCGTCCATTTCAGCTGTTTAACTGTATTTCAGCTACTCAATTGTGAAAGTGTCAATGTTTTCGGACTTGCAGAACGAAATTTCCCTCCATTTTGTTGTCATTTGGTAGCCAAGCACTGGGCCACGAAGTCCCGGATGAAGGGTGACAAATCTACCCCCTCTGGAGTGGAGGAGAGTGCAGGAAAAAGCAATCGCGTTATAACTCCAGTGAGCATTAAAAATTAACGGTGTTTTAATCAGCTCAAAGCAATTTGCTTCCTTCCTCGGAAAGAAAGAAAGTGGGAGACATCTATCTGCACATAGCGAAGGGAAGCGGAAATTAAGCCCTCCGAAGCTGTGGCCAATTCAACTTCGGATGTGGTTTTCACGGGGGTTTATAACTATCGATATTAAACTAGGTGAGCTCCTATATGGGGAGGGAAAGGCTGTGCATCTGAAAACTCCCCGCTGGGTTAGTGTATTTAAAAACTGCAGAACTTTGAGGGTGTCCCCTGGCGCTCTTGCACCCACGCTTTGCTTGCAAAGAAACGACCGGGAAGAAGTCAGCCTAAAAGCCATCTCGGGTCCTTTCCGACGCTAAATGCAACCAGGCGGGGTCTCAAAGGGGGTATCCTTGGACTGCTGGAGCACCGAAATTTTTGCCGTAAAGTCGCTGAGTCCAAAGCCTTTTTCTACATGTCTAGTTGGAACGCGGACAAACATAATGATTCTGGCTATATTGAGCCTTAGAGCAAAGCAATGGAGCCCTAGAACCCTAAGTTTTCTGCCCTGGAGGCCCAATCCCCTTTGGGACCCTGAACCAGGCGCGACAGCTATTCAGAGACTCTCTTTCTTTGTTCATACCCATACTGGAACGTGATAAGTTCCATTTGGCTTTCTTGTTGCAAAGTCTGCAACGATCAGATGAGACTAGTAAGAAAAATAAAGACAGATCAAACGAGGTAGCGAGATCAATAGCTGTGTGCTGCTCGCTAGTTTGTAATGAAAACAACACTAAAAACATTAACTAGGAAATTAGACAAAGATCATTCTCGTCTCCAGAGCTGCGATCCAGCGCCACGGATCTGTGGCCAGCGCCACGGATCGAGAGCTCTGGCAGGGTCCGAAAACGGGAAGTCCGCGAATCACGGACTTCCGGCTTTCTGCGCAGGCTCAGAAATTTGAAACAATAACAGTTACCATCGGTTACAAAAATGGGCAGCTATTGCGCTTGCACGTTATCCTGGCCCCTGCCAGGGCTCTCGATCCGTGGCGCTGGCCAAAAGGATCGCAGCTCTGGGGACGAGAACTGACAAAGATAAAAATCCTAATAAAAATCTGTGACCTGTGTGCTGTGCATGCGTATTAAACCTGCCACTTCCTATGTTCTGCAAGGCTACAAACTGGCTCCATTTTAATTTAGAGGCCCGTTTTATCCCGAATAGGTGTTGATGTACAAAGTTTTCTCATTGGCATCAAGATCTACGTTTCACTGACGTTTTGCGCGGGCGTATCTCAGTATCTCAGTTTCAGATCTTAAGCTCAACAAGGAACAAAGAGTGACTCCAAATATGAAGATAAAACTTATATTAAAAAAACCATCACAAAAGTAAATCAACAACAAACAATCATCAGTTTCCGGATACGATTTCTGCTCCTTGCTTTTACACAATTTATTCACTCTAAATGCATCTGACTTGGACCGTGCCATCAGTTTACTGACATCAGTAATGAAAGAGTGTTTCACCTTGCTCATGATGTTTGTTATTTGGCATGTTTCCTTCTTTGCACTACAGGGAATGAAAAGTAATCCGGAATTGAACTAACCTGCAAGCAGGTTCTTAGCCACCCTTTGTGCTGACACATTAGGCGACTTAGAAACTTCTGCTCGAGGGGTTAACCATTTCCCATCGGAAAATTTCTACTTCATGCGGTTCCCGATGGCTTCGTGTGAGCTTGGGAGCTGACACTAGTCAGAAACGTTCAAGAATAAACAGCAACAAACATATATAGCCTCTGAGACTTGGGGGTGTAAGTTTTGAAAATATGTTTATCAAAGAACTCAGCAATTGAGACGCCGGAGCCTGTTTACTGTGAATAAACTTGTGCGACAGGTTTCAAAAACATGTTTTCAAGCAGTGGGATACTGTTAGAGTCAAGCAGATGAGGAAATGTTTTCTGACAAAGTTGTTTTTCTGAGCTAAGCACACACGGAAGAGACCAGAAGAGACGGAATCTCAAAAATAGCGCTGATAGAAACTATGGAAGACCGTTTCGGGTTGCAATAGGTTAAAAATTTTCCAAGGAATACCGAATTGCAGCCAGGGCCTTCAAAAAAAATACTTTGTGTCCATTGTCAACTAAAGAAAGGCCGTTATTGCACGTACAACTCGTAAGATACGGAATGATCTTTATCAGTATGTTGTTTTCAGCAATTCCTTCTGAACGAAACTGCTTACATTTAGGACAATCCAATCGACAAAGCAAACGCCACTGCCGTCCACAAACAATGTCGTTTGTTCCAGATAGAAAAAGCACGTGTTAGCGTGGAAAAAAATCAAACACCTCGTGGCACACCACGTGTGAAGCTTGGTGGCTCGCTTAGTTGAAAACACGCTGTTTTTGTGTGTTTTGTTTTTCCATCGGTCAGATTTTATACGCCACAATAACAAGTTGTCAGTTGTCATGATTGAAATACAATTTTCGATTATCAGACAAACAAAACAAATAGTGTATAAAAGACAAAAATAAGCTAAAGTTTAGTTTCGCTGACGTTGGCACTGAGTAAACAATAGTGCAACTGAAGCTATCTCCTCAACTTTCTAAAAACTTGCATGAAAATGTGAGTTGCTATCAAAGGTATTCAGATATACTAATCTGAAGGCGTGAAGACCTAATTAATCTTAAATAGCTTGGACAGCTGAACATATCAAGTCCATTTGTTTTCGTGTTATGCATTATTTTCAGTATTTGAACTGTGTGAAGTCAACAGTTTATAATTAGACTATGAACTGACAGAGATTGATCGTTTCCTACTGATGTTATTATTGCAGTGCACTTTCTTCCGTCATTATAAATTCAGCTGTATTGGAAGAACCACATGACGTTTGACCTTGTAAATGCGATTAAAATATTGTGTCCCGACCAAAAACAAAACAAAAACAAATTGACACAGAAATTTACACTTTAATTTGTAGCCTTTTATAACAGTCAAATATAGTAAACGATTCTGTGAGAGCCCTTTTCCTTGAGCTCTTAGAAAAAAAAAGTTGCACGGATTATATATATACTTGCCAACCACCAAAGCATAAAGAACTGCTAAGGATTTATTTTTATTTTATTATTATTATTATTATTATTATTTAGAATCTCAAACAATATATAGACTTCATAGAAAATCAAAAAAAATTAATTCATTTCAGGTTTGTCGTATCAGTATCTTGTAAGAATTCAGATGGTAGGTACCTTTTACGGATAAACAAATAAAAGCCACTTAATAAGTGCGTACGTCAGTTGTCGGTACTCTCACTACTCTGTGTCAAAACAGAGATTCACTGAACTCTTTTTGATAGGCCTAGCTACAAAAATCCGGACTTTTTTCGGGATTTTTAGAGCTTCACGGGATTTTAAGAAAGCTGTAAGATTTTTAGAGATTTGGAGGGATTTTTAGAGGTTTTGGTGAACATTTTCAAGGTTTTTTGTTTATTTGTTACAAAAAAGCTTGAAACTTAGAAATGTTTCGCCACAAGCGATTGTGACGAAACTTTTTGATTCCCCTTGATGCCCCCTCACTGTATTGGTCGGCGGTTTTTCCCATAATCCAGCATTCCTTGCTGTCCGTGAGTTCAAAATGGAGGACTCAGCAGAGCTTGTTGATTTGGCTGAGACTGTGGACGGTGACCGGAAAGCCCACCAAAGCCATGGAATTTTCACCACAGGTTACCCAATTTTTTAACATCACGGGATTTTTAGAGATTTTTAGCAGTTTTTTTGGGATTTTTAGAGGTGAAACCGGAGATTTTTTAGAACATTTTTGGAGAAATTCCGGAAAGATTTTTAGGCCATTTTGCGGGATTTTTGTAGTTAGGCCTACTTTTTGATGTTTGTCACGCAACAAAGTCGACTCAGAAGTTTTGGCGGGAAACCAGAGACGACAGCGGTGACAGGCGGTGCCGGGTTTCCCGCCCTTTCGCAGCTTAAAAAACAAATCGGCAAAACAAGAAAAGCGACGACTCCGACGAGTGTGAATATTTTGTTTATTTTTGATGCGTTCTAGGCAGTTTACAAATATCAAATTGGTTCCTGAAATATTGACTGAAAGTTAAGCATTTCTAATTCTGCAAAGACGGCAGGATGTCTTCGTTATCGCGCAAGGTATCGCCACTCGTGGTCAAAAGAGGCTGAAATTCAGCTTGCAAAGGCAAGTCTTTTTGTGTTTCTGTCTCGCTTGAATGCAATATAAGTTAAAAAATTGTACAATTTAATCGTTTTGGTTGTATCCAAGGAAACATTTTTGTATTTGTCCCCCTTATAGGACTCCCGAAAGGCTTGTACATTTGAAGGAAAGTCTTGTACGCGCACTCGCACAGTCTTCAAACAAACCTGTCACGCAGCTGTCAATCTTTACTGCCTTGGAAGACATCCTGGTTGGTTCTAAACAAGGAATGAAGACTTCAAAAACACAGGAAAGGTTTTCCTTACATCTTTTTACTTTTCTTTCCAGTGGCTCTGTCGCTTGCCTCTACCGCTGTGATCGCCAAAGTTTATCGTGACGAAGTTTGAAGAGACTTGGAGCTTTTTTCAGTTGTTTTACAGCGTTACTTTCCTTGCACACAAAGATTTAGATGGAGTATTTCAGGCATCCTTCCTCTAGGTAAGGAAAAAGTATTTTAGCGTTATTTTTCCTCAAGCCAGTGTGCCATAATCTTTAAAGTTTTACTAACTGTGGTAAATTTAGGAAGAATTCGTTGAATCCTGCGAAATCGCGCGGGATATCACCTGATACTTTGGCGACGAGGCCAAGATAGAACAGGAAAATTGTTTACTAGTCAACGAATTCTCATTACGGACAATCCTCAGAATGACAAAGACTAGTTCTATAGTAAACACATCTCAAACTAGCTTAACAGTTGTCACAACAACAGAATAAAAACCGAGACAAAATTTCAGGGAATCCGTACGATTTGCTACCGTTCACTTTAGAAAGACTTCATTATTTAGAAACTTAAGCTTGTGTAAGTCTTATGCTCTGTGATGAAAAGCTAAAAGTAAAAAGACGTTGCAAGCTTACAGAGAATAAGTCCTCCATAGGCGAATGACAATCTTTTCAACTTTACAACTTTCGTGAGCAAGTGAGTTAAATGTTTCCGCTTTCATCGAAATAGCCATTTCTGGGTTGAGTTTTCACTTTGAAAATTTAACCTCATCCTCAGGATATCCTTGAACAAAGCTGAAGGAAAGACGCTTATTTTTTGAGAGCGTCGAGTCTTGGAAAGTTTCTTCCAAGGCGTTAATTATAAAATGTTTGGTTAACACTGTCACAGTCGTTGATGGAAACGAACAACATTTCGCCCTAAAAATAAGCGTCGAGTGGACTTCGCACGGCCCTTCGCATTAAATTCCCAGTCAAACTAGTGGTTAAATTCTACCCCCGTTGTAACTGTTCCAAAAACAATTAACTCCGATTCTTTAGTTCTGAACTCGTCTTTCGATTGGCAGAAAAACGTTGGGTGGCTTCAGCTGAGTTGTTGCACGAGGGTCTCAATGGGGTGGTGGATTTTACAGTTAACGGTTGAATATTTGGCTCTTTTACGGCTAATGGTTGATTTCTTTCTATTACGGTTAACAGAAATCTTAAAAATTAATTTCCATTGTTTTAAAAAGTTAAAAACTAATTTCCATTGTTATAAAATCATTTAAAGTCAAAGGACCATACCGGGATGGAAAAAGAGTAAATATTATAAGAACTGTAACAAAGAGCTTTCAAGATGCCTGTCCACTCGACCTACGAAAGCAGGCACTTGAGGTTTGTGCAGTAAGACTCCCAGATCGCGAGTCCAAAGGGGCAACGCTATCCTTTTCGATAGCAGCGCAGAATTTGTCGATGTTGTAGCCGCACTGAACATGAGACAAGACACATAGCAGTCTTAAAAAGAGATCTTGACACTTTCAAGGTGGCAAATTGTGACTAGAAAAATTTTTTACGGATACCTTTTTTTACGAGCCTTGCATACGGCAACTGCGCCCGCGGTACGAGCGGCAGTCAAAACCGTGGTGTCCTGTAGATGTTTTGCGAAATGCACGATGCACTGGGTTCTCGTTTCCGGTTACGGTTCAGAATGCTACAACTGAAAACTCCAGTATTTTGCGGTTTTTAAGCAAAAGCAAGAGTTTATAGCGACTTTCCTGTTGTTCTACTCATACACTTTTGCATTAAGGGGTTTGTGCGCTTGCAACAAAGGTAAAAACTAGTACGAAGACCGAAGCCGCTGGCGTTTGTTTTGTGTTGCTTGTGTTGGATTAAAAGTGTGCATTGTTTAAAGGGTATGAAGAGCGACAAGACGATGACTAAAACCGTAAAACTACACCAGAATTTATTCATTACATCAGAAGAGTTGACTCGAGCTGCTCTACTTCCCACTGAGATCAAATTCAGAGAAACAACAACGCCATCACGAGAGCTACAAAACAGCTAATTCCAGTAAGAATTTTGCGGTTTTGCATGATCTGGAAAACAGAAGTTGAAGTGACATTAGCATCGTTACAAGTTGAATGGCGTTACGAGTGCTTGTTGAGAAAGAAAAAATTATCATACTCTCCCATTTTCTGATTTAAGCCGCCCAAGTTTCGAAAGGCACGTTACATAGCTTAATGCAACTACAACCCGAGAAATAAGCTTATACTAAACAGCCGTATCATAAATTTGTTAATTGGTTTCTGAAGAACAACTTCATCTCTTAGAGTCGCCTGTAGTTATCGGTTTTTCCTTTTTGCAACGAATCCGACGTAACGCAAAGTTTTATATTTTCAAATCTCTTGCGGTACTGCGGACTGATGCAGGACCGTTGTGATCTGCATTTTGCTCTTTTAAAGTTACTTTCATTTCTCCATTTTGAATAAACTCCTCCTGCCTGAATCCTAGAGTTGTTCTCAAATTTGTTCCTTTTAATTATAACAATTTAAATCTTCTTGAAATTTCGTGAGAAATTACACATTTTCCTCTCTTTGTTCTCTGTCTGTAAAAGTCGATTGATTGCAAGTTGTAAAGCACCTGGTCTGGAAATTGAAGCGAGAAAAAAATCGTCATATCAATATTTGCCTAAATAATCATTGTTCCTGCAATAACCGTTCCAATCCAAGTTAGCCAGGTCAAGTGAATTATCCACTTAGAAAGATGGGCTAACTAATAATTATTTTTACTTTCCGTGGTGAATAAAGCAAGCGAAAGTGTCGTTTCCACAGCGGTCCGCATGTTGTTTTCGCTTGGCCTGAATTTCAGGTCAGTTTTGCCTTTTGAGAAGAAGAGTTAATTTTCTGCGGCTTTTGACTACGAGCTTTTTGCTGTTACGATGACATAAGGAAGCTCCCAATTCCAAAAAGGCCTTTTCATTCGTCTCCCGGTATGGGGAAAATTGTACAAACTTGCCTATTTCCAGTTTGAAGAATCAGCTGTGTAGTCCAACCATACAACGACTGTAGATCAAATTTGTCAAACATTCATGATGTATCTCTGATCTGATGAACAGAACCTTTTTTCCCTAGCCGATAAGACCAATCTCGTTGAGATGCAACGACAATTTTGACAGCAGGCAATCACAGCTGCAGGCACAGCTCGAAGTTGGTGTGAATTAAAACCAGGCATGAAGTACACGATGAAAACAAGTATGAAGTGACCGAAGATCTTTACAAGGACAGAAGACGGATCGTACCCGACGCTACTCAGAGCTGCTCAGTTAGCGGACATCCATGTGATAAACGAGGCCAAGCTGAGAGTGAAAGGGAGGTGAAGTTTGACTCCTTCAGTCAATAATATTCAGTAGGACAAGAGGAAAACTTTTACCACCTCCTTCGCATTCAAGTCCAGTTAGCGAAGTCTCTCGCCGCAGAAAAAAGTTTTGAATCGATCCTGGTTGCTCATCCAGTCCATATAATTGCAAACAGATGTGACTTTTAATAAACTGAAGTAAGGAAAGCGGATACTGTGAAGAAAACGCTGAAATAAAACCGCACTTCCACAGTATAAACTTCGCTGATCACGCAGAAATCGAAGCGAAGAGCACAAAATCTGCGTGACGTCAGGACACCACAGTTTTTCCCGCCTACTGAATGCTGATTGGTTAATTCAAATTTCACCGTATGCAAGGAGTAACGGTTAACCCCATTGATGGCTTCTTGCACTACAACTGCAGCTCGCTTTTCGAAATCAAGGGTAGGTTGATATCAATTCCAAATACTCGATATCATCGACATTTGGGTACTGAGCTAAAAGAGATCGATGCTCGCGGGAAATATCGAATGATTTCGAGGGCTTTCGATACTGCCCACAAGATCACTTGGAAGAAAGTTTTGTGTATATTTCACTCTGGTTCGAGAAATTTTTGTGACTGTGATTGAAGGATAAAGTACATGATTGAACAAAATCAGAAGCCTGTCACCCCGTGATATCCTCCGGACAATTAAAAGCTGTTTCTTTACTTTTTTGTTGGTTTTGTTTTTAGTTTTTGTGTGGATTCCGCTGTTTTACAATCGAGCTTTTCATTGCGGCCCTGTACTTTCCGCGTTTTTGACACTTCTAAGTCTGAACTTGTCCCTATAAGATAGCGTCAAAATATCAATCTTGAGCGTGACGTCACTGACGTCATACTATCGATATCGAATGTCGTATTGGTCAATATCGTACTCGTATTGGGTCGATTTTAAACACTGGTATCGTCTAATTCAGTACTGAGTAAAGTGGCTTGCCGGTTGTTTTGCAGATACTTCTAGCGACCTAAGGTTAACTTTCTGATTCCTCGGAAAAAGCTAGGTTGCATTTATGACTGGAAACAAAAATGGCCTATCGCTGAGGCTGGAATATCATAATCTCCTTGACTTTTCCGTGAATGAAATCATGACAGGCTAACGTTTGCGGGATCCGGAAAGTTCCTCAGATCTCTGCATGATATGACTTCACAAAGAATTATTTATAGAAACTCTTGACCCTTAAACTCTCAGTCAAAAAAAAGGTGAAATCAATACATCGAAAGTGTCTGTTGGCATTGTTAGGGGTGAAGGAATCTGGATTTGGATACACCTTATCCCTAGAATACGCTGGGAACGAGTTGTCCCAAAACACCTAGGTGTTACGGCCTGTTTATTTTCGTCGAACAAAAGCTCACACCTAGTTATTCAGACCCATTTGATCCTGCAAAACCAGTTTATACGGCCAGATTTTCGTGGCCCGTTAGTGAGCAAATTAACGGAGCTCCACTATAATCACTATAATGAGATTGTGCCGGATACCATCCAAGCTTCTCAGTTTCTGAATGTCTTATCGCTTGCAGACAGATAAGATAAATGTTGCTTGCCTTCTTGTCAGAACCATCCTGCCCTCTAGTTCGTTTGGCGCGTTTTTCTTATCAGTAAATGTTGAATTTCACCGATAACTTGGCAAAACAACTTGCGGATCCACTTTAGGATACGTTCGGATCTTAGTGTCATCGAGCGAACGTAGCCGATTAAGTGCCAGTTGTCTGTTTCATCTCTGATCATTTCCGGATAAATGAGCAACAAAACACGTTCATTGGCGCAGAATAATTAGCCCCACACCATCACCGATACTCAACCATTTTTTGAAAGCAGTGGTCTTTAAGCCAAGGAAATGTTTAGTTCTCGAGCATTTCCTGCTGGCAAATAGATATACCCCAATATGGGCATACTTAGTGTAGCAATTGCTCCATTCCGTTTGAATAGCAAATTAAATCGAGAAGGAAACTTGCGGGAAATAACAAAATTAGCTAAATTTAGAAGTAGCGGTTTATTAGGACTCAGTACTAGCTGCGGAAATGTTCTACGTCGTGAATTCCATCCCAAACTTTGTCCTCTTCTGGACCTTATTAAATGAAAAAAGTAGTTACCCCATGACTAGCATAGATGAGTTCAACCCAAATAAGAAATCAATCCCCTTGTGGTAAAGTGTCCTTCGGCTCATCGGAGCTAGTATGGAATCGACATCGCCAAACCTACAACAACGGTAACCACTTGGAGCATTACAATTCAATTCCTGGATGTGATGTTAGGCAATCACAAGGTTAGCTCCCATCATTTTGCTAGGTTTCTCAAAGGTTTCGCTGATGCCTGTTCAGGGCTCGATACTAACACTCACCCACTTTCCACTGGAAAGTACATTTACTTCTTGAAGAGCGAAAAAACGGAAACGAAGCAAAATACTTAACCAATCTGGAAAGTAAATTTTGGCTGGGCTCCTGATTTTGGGCTGTGCTGAAAGGCTTTAATGAAAAAAGTTTGTAAATAAAATGATAAAATAAACCTAAGAGAGCTCTTGGGGGTCAGTATCAGTGTAAGCCTCTTGGGGGTCAGTATCTAGTGTAAGACTCCATGTATTTTCGAAATAGGTAATGCACACCTTTGTATACCTTGTACACCCTGTATACGTACCTTGTTTATTTATCGTGGTTAGCAACTATGATACTGTATTCCATTTTCGAGAATAAAATTTTGAAATGAAACGTAAAGTTTGAAAATCTACTTTTCAAAGTGGAAAGTGGTGTCAAAAATTAGTGCCAAGCCCTGCTGTTTGTACAAACAACGTGCAGCAAGGTAGCTGAACTCCAACCATCGATCTAGAGAGATTAAGAGATCAAGCGCACACAGACTTTCAGTGTGTCACCAACTGCGGATTCAAAAGTTAGACGCACTTTGGAAAAAAGTCAGATTGTAATGTAGCCTTGGTGAGCAAAACAAAGTGCCCATACTCACATACGAATTTGTGCTTGATCAAGCAGTGTTCAATCTCGGCCGCGTCTTTGCGTCATTGACGCGGTAAATTATATCCTGACGCAAAGTGAAATTATTGTGGTGTCATACTGACGCAAAAAAAGAAAGAAAACAAGTTACCTCGCATAGACGTACTTACAAAGTAGCGGGCATTCGGCAATAAATAAAAGTAAAAACGCGCGCTTACAAGTGCTTTTTGTGTCAGGCGTTCCACACAATTCCGAGAGAGACTAGAGCCCGCATTTCGACATTTTGCAAGTGTTGCTTGGGCCATCGATGTTTTTCGTGGTTTGGTTTTTCTTCTTTGTAAAATTACCGTGAAACGACAACAAAAGTTAAAATTTTTATAGAAAAGTGAACGGCCGTTGAACCTCCTGAGAACGATGAAGAAGGACCGGAGCCCTGAGATTGGCGGAGAAGGATGGTGAAAGATCGGAAGAGAGCTCGATAAGTATCACTACAAGTCAACTTCACGAGCCAACAGCTTCAGCAACTACCACAACTGTTCATGACCCAGCCTTTTTTTAAAATGACCCAATTTAAGCTCACACGTGGGACATATGACCCACTTTGACTAATTTCTAGATTGAACACCGATCAAGTGAACGCAAGCCCTCGCAAGTCCTGGCCAAATGGCGTCGAAAGTAGATGCAATCCATTTCCATCCTGACCATCCGTGGCCAAGGTCGCTTATTTACAATTTCAGTACACCATGAGAGTTGTCTTAAACAAAACTGGACAGTTATTTTGGGCTTCCCGGCATTAATGCAAACGCATTTTGGCGTTTAATTCAATACTTAAAATGGGTGACATAGTCCCTTGAAATGTGTTTGGCTGCAGATCCATGGCTTCAATGGAAATGCCTGGCATTGAACTTGAGCCTTTTTTTCAGTACCAGTACTGTAGCACCTCTCAAAAGCTTGTATTTTCATTGGACCGCTATATGTAACAGCTCTATTGTTTTTACGCCTCGTTCTTTGTTTCTTTTGTTTGTTCTATTGTTTAGTGCGTCTTGGAGAAATCGTTAAGTTGATTATGGTTTATTCTCCCTTTAACCCTTTAAGCCCTAAGCCCTGATGAAAATGAAAGTTCTCTCTACATGATCACAACTTGTTTGAATATTCAAGTGACGAGAATAAAGGAAGTGATCACTGATGATAGGATGTCTTGATATTTAGACAAATTCTCCTTACTAGTTTCATAATAAATGTATGGAGATCAGTAATGAGAATATGCATTTTTATATCAGTTCTTAAGAAAAACACTTCATATCATCCTCTTGATGTGCTAGAAGCATTTCGTGTATGACATGGTACTTAGTTTTATTTTCAGCACAGTTTTGAACCAAAAACGTAAAAATCTCCGTAACGGAGCCCTTTAATCCAACGCGTTAACCACCTAACCGCCCTGCTTCCGCTTATGAATAACAACAATGTATTATAATTATGAATAGATATGAATCTTTGCATTACCTACGACATTAAACTCCAAAAAGCGCTAAGATAAATCGAGGAGTAAATTATGTAAACAAACATAGTCCACTTAGCTACGAAATTTCAGGAATTTTATCAATGATTATAATTTTACAACTTCCCTTTTAGATAGTTAATGCAGATTAAGAAAAGGTAGGGTGGTCACGGAGACGCAACTTTCCACATCGACAGCGGAAAAACATTCGTCTCGGGAAACGAGTAACAAAGTGAAAAATCCTGATTGACGTCAAACTCAAGTATTTTTTCCTTCCTGTGCACGTGTGTCAGCTAGCACGCGTGTTTCAATAATTAACGAAGACCTTGAACCGAGCCCGCATTATTAATAAAGGCCACAAAGGCTATTAAGTGCTTAAACATTACAAAGGGCGGCGTCCTTTTTACTGAAGCAGAATACCTTCCGCTGACGCAAGTGACTATATCATTTGCAGGACTAATAGCAGTGTATCTAGTAAACTCTAAATTCAATTCACACCTGACATACTCCTAACGTATGAAGCTTTGTAGTTGGTGGAACGTTGCAACTGTAACGTCGAGGACATGGTTCAAAAGATCTCACTGAAGCCATGAAACTTGCAGCTTATACTAAGAAAGGGCTGTTAGGCTGCCCAAAACGTCACTTTTACAACAATTTTAACCTCGGAGAATCCCATTAAAGAAACAGACAGTTTTTATTTTCCTTTTAAATTAAGAGAGAAGAAAGTTTCAGAGACAATATTATCGTAAGCTGTCAGAGTTCATGACTACGCGATCATTTCTCTTTTTGCAATTTCTAGACGGATAACAAATAGCGTGTTACGCTTATTAGAAATCCAAGTAAACTCATTACGAAGTGAGATCTATCGTTCAGTACCTGTGGAAAATCTGTACTATTGGGATACCTTATTCGCCCCAGATATTCGGATTTAAATGCAGTAAAAAAATCGTGAAATTCGGAAATTCGGAAATCGTGAATAAATTATCTGATTAAAGATGTCAATGCAGTAAAAATGTTAAGCGGGTAATACATCTAAGTTTCAGCCTTTTTCAAAGTTTAAAACGCCATCGTATCATCTTTTTAGTTGGTATCTTTTTTGATGAGTTTTGGAATGTTTAGAAAATTAAGAAGAAAGGGAAGAAAGGGGGTGACGTAGATAAATTTTAGAGCGTCGATAAAGATTAACACAGTTTGAAATCAACCCGAAGTGCTTCTGCCTGGTAGCGATCCAACTGGTAGTGTGTGACAAATACTTTTCCTTCTCTTATTTATTCCTTAAATCACATCCTATGTCATCAAACATTTTTCCTTAATTCACCTTTTACGCTAAAAAAAGCCCCAGAAGAGATTTTTTCATGAAAACAAAAAATCGTTAAGGGAAGTGAAATAAGAGAAGTGTAGAATTTCTAGGATCATCTTCTCCAGAAACTACCTTTAGCAATAAGCCTTCAACATATAAGCAAACTCTTTTTCTTGGGTAAATGGTGCCTCAGATTAAATCAAATTAGCCATGTTTTGCATTTGCTCTAAGTAAACCGCTAAAGATATAATGTACCGCGTACGTGCACATACAAGAAGCAGTAAAAATGCTATTTCTAGCCGCAGATACTCTCTGGAGAACACATTTTAATTGTAGGTTTTTTAACGTCGCCATTTCTCGGCTCGTTTTCTTGTGGACAACCGATTAAAATCCACGATGTAAAAAAGTTAGAAAGTTGAGAAAGCTGCTCCACTGCCACGACATGTGAATACCAAAATTGAATTTGAGTCAGCAGCCTCCAGTAGCTAATAGGCAGCTGGCTCCACTTCTCCTGGTATCGTCCTCCATTCCATTCCATTCCATTCCATTATTTGGTTAAACTGACAGTGGCTGTCTCAATTCGTAGTATATTAAAATATCACCGTTAATCCATTGTTTGAGTTGGTATCGCTAAGTTTGGGGCTCCGTTTGTTCAGGGATAAATGCGACTGCTGATTGACTAGTAGTACGTGTCTTGCAACACATAACCATAAAACAATCAGAAGTATTTTCAGGCAACTCTCAAACAACAGTCCAGGCAGTTAGAAGTTTTTAAAAAATAACATGATATGCCACTGACTTATCTGATAGAAAGCGTCGGTCTTTTTTAGCAAGTTAAACATCTGTTGCTGTTCTTTTCTCTGTCATGAAAAGGTGCTTCCTTTATAAGGAAAGAATAATTCAGAATTAAGTAAACATAGGACGACAAAAGAGGAAACAAAAGATACGTCCAGCAAGAGCGAGGGGTTTGATAACGATTGCAAACATTCTGTCCTGACATCTTGATGTGAAAATGTCCTCAAAGAGTTGTGATGAGAAAGCTAATCCCTCGGCGACGATCAAAGCAAAATCGAGAAAGATCTACATAGCAGACCTCTTGATGGAGTTTATTTGACAGGAGATTTCATATAAATTGGGATATGTCTACAGAGGAGGATGCTGACGTTCCAAACATACTTTAAAGTAATCGACAAGAAAGAAAAAAAACGCAAAATAAACATGGAATACGCCGCGGCAAACTGAATTGTGTGCTACAGAGTTTCCTAACTAAATCCGCCCAGTCTACAGCTTAGCTAGTCTAAGCTCCCGCTAAAAATACCAAGCTGATATATATTTATAAAATTTAACTAGTCATCTCATTTGCATCTTTTGGAATTCCAGACAATAACAGAATAAAACAGAGCATAACTTGAAAATGAAATATTAAATATGCCGGAATGAAATGTGAAAGAAGATTAGGAAAGAAACGAAAAGCCAGTAACTGGGTGGCAAGAATTAAAGTCAGATACAATTAGGCGAGCTATTCTGGGAGGAATACAACTAGGCTGAGCCGATAAGTCTTTCAAGAAGAATAACTAAAAATGCTCTTTACTGCTAATTTTACAATGTAACAGGATCCGTCTACAAATGGATATAGAACAACTAGAATCACTTGTCTAATGATTAGACAAGTTAACGGCTTAAAAAACGAAAGCCTCTAAACACCAGGCAGTAGGGCGAATTTTCCGCGTCTCCACTGCGTCTGGAGGGAAAATGTCATGCATCAGTTATTGAAAGTCATTTCCTTCATAATGGCCATGATTGCTGGCTGTCCACTTACACCGGGAAGGGAAATGTAGGAAGCCGTGAGATTGCATACTGAAGAAGGATGTTGGAACTGGTGAAGGTAGTCAAAAAATGCGTTAATAAGACTGTAGTAAAGTTCTCCTGACGCATTCTGAAAATGGCCCTTAAAGCCGTTTGTAATAGACTATCAAGCTGAAAGAAATTTCATTTTCACTTTTTGGGTCTGTTGCTTTCAAGAAATCAGGAGTAAAACGAAAGCCAATCGTGACTTGCCTTGTAAACATGTATGCACTTTCACTCGCTTAGCACTCTTTTCATGATTCTCATTTTTTATTCTCAGTTCGAGGTCTTATTTGTCATTTCCTTTCTGCGATTGAACACGTGTTATTACGTTGGTTTTCTTTGTGAAAGTTACTCTAAACCGGTACCGCGCTATGACGCATTTGAGCAAGATATTGTTGCAGCATTCATTTCTCAGTATGACACGGTGGTGCAGCAGTGCACAAAAGCGCGTGGAATGCTAGCGCGTAATACTCTTACATGCAAGCATCCAAAGAATTTAGACAAATAATCCACGATCCAGTAACACTCATAAAACTGATAAAATCTACGGCTTTATCTTTTGCTTCTTCAATTATCCCATTGCTTTCCGTAAAAACGCTTACAAGAGCAAACGTGCAGAGCATTTGCATTGTGCAAGGCTTGATATGTTCATGTTAAAGCAAACGCATCACCCCAGTACATGTACATGTATATATCAATTTCTTTGGAAAGTAAGTCAAGAAATAATCTTTTTCACTGGCAAAGTAAAGTCGCGCTAGCAAAGTTCCACGCAGTCCAGCTTTATGCAATCGGCTCTTGTAAGGGACCACCCAAATGCCAGGAATGGTAGTTGCTTCGGAGAAGTGGTCGCTTATGACAGAACTAAAATAAAGTGATTTAACTGGAAAACTAGGGATAAGGGAATTCGGAATAATAGACAAGTGGGTGTTTACAACTGCAAATGGTCGCTTAGGGAGGTTCGGGGTTACAACGAAGGAGGAACAATATGGCGACATCATCTAACACATACAGGCTACCCCCATCAGTTGATGTACACATTGATGAAAGTCAATAACTAAGGTCGCGTTCAAAGGCTTAATTAGGTGGAAGCATTTTATCACAGCGAACCAGGGATGCCTATCTGAGTCAAAAGAGTCAAAAGGTATTGGAAAAATATTTCGATCAGTGGTTGAGATTTTATGTTCCGCTCATAAACGAAAATCCCGAATCCCGCTTATTTTCCCTTTGATCCCGATAATCGACGTTTTGCACTTCTAATCCTGCGAACGTCCCGGACACTCCCTTGTAATGCGGGAAGAACAATAAGAGATCGATCAACGCAATGTTTTTGCTACGTCTTTTGTTATCTGCAAATGGATCAGATCGTTTTGTCTAACTCAGTAAAAAGGTTACCGTTGAACTGTAAACTTTCATACTGTTGTATCGGTAAACTAACATCGACTGCTCAGCAGGAACTTTGTTGAGTTTACAATCCATCGCTTACTACGGTAAAAGTAGCTATTATCCTAAATAGCATATTTTTCTTTTCGCTTGTTTTTATGGAAAAGGTAACAGAGCCTCTATTTTTCTTCCACTATGACATTTTCTCTGAAAGAAAGAACGAAGGTGCTAGAAACTGTTATAAGAGATTCAAAGTTATGTGAATTCATGTAAAGGTAAACAAACGGTATGAATTCCATTGGGTGACATTTATAGATCAATAATTGATTTACAAAAGAAATCCCTGCCAAGCGCCTATGGAGCTAATCCACTAAAAATATACTTTTTTGACATGGTAATTACAAGCTAAGGTAGTTAAACATACAAAGGCCTCTAGACCTACTGGCCATATGTTATGACAAGGGTTTTATCGTCACCGATCTGAGCTGTGTAATAGCTTAAAATCCAAGCCATCCGGCTTTGGGATCTCCCACCGACTTACTAAGTTATCGCTGTTGAGCCTCTGCTATTAAACACGCAAAACCTAGTGCAGGCAAGTTTAATGGAAATTTATTGCTATATTTATAAAATAATCCTTTTCGAAAACCAGCGACAATAATACAATATTAATTAAATTGCGCCAGACATTTCAAGGTCAGAAGGCATTTTGTCGTGCAATTTGTCAAGCTGGATACAGGAACCTGTGTCTCTTAAATCTTTTAACAGTTGCGCGCAGTGTGAAGGAAACTGC
Organism: Siderastrea siderea; assembly: GCA_964030785.1. Taxonomy (NCBI): domain Eukaryota; kingdom Metazoa; phylum Cnidaria; class Anthozoa; order Scleractinia; family Rhizangiidae; genus Siderastrea; species Siderastrea siderea. The sequence continues at coordinate 56,397,811 of OZ034967.1, forward strand.
TAAAGCTCCTTACTTGAAGGGTTTTGCGCTTCCGTGACCTGATTTCATTAACCGAAATTACTTTTCCAGATGAAATAACTTCTTAAGTGGCATGTAACTTGTAAAGGACTTATGAAAAATGTGCGCGATTTAATCGGTTTCTAGGCGAATCTAGAGTTTGTCTTCTCATTGAACCAAACCACAGTTTCACGTTTGAACCTTAAACAGAAGGAAAATTGCAATAATTACCACAAAACGGAATAAGATGAAAAACATTCAGCCCACCTTCTAACAGGACGATTACATGTCCATTAGCAACTCAACACTTTAGCAATTTATCACATACTTAAGCCAATCATTACGAACTTGAAGACCACACAAAGAAACCACTTCTATTCTTCCATAAATCATCGGCGTTGTGACTATGTGCGTTGCTCTCCAAAACTTTCAAACTTCTGTTAAAAAAAGGAACGGGTCTACGTGACTAAACTTAGCAAAAAAATTATTTCGCACCTTCACTTCCCGCTTAAAGAAGAACAAATCAAAAAAGGGGGCTAGCAACTACATTCTTCTGACACGTTAGTGTAAATCAGACTATCATGAGTTGTGGAAATCAGTAGCCTGAATCGACAAACGTGCTGTAAAGGCGGCTAGGAAGTTTCGTAAGGTAGTTCAAGGTTCATCTGTTAGACTCGCTTGGCACACGCTTGAGGGGGACACTGACAAGTTACCTAACACGGGGGGCTGGAAGTTAACAGCGTGAAAATTTGGATTAAAAAACCACGTGTGAGCAATCACGTTATCTTCGTATACTTCTTTGCCGTAGTCAATGCAACTTTCCCTCGGGAAAGCCGAAAAGCCGAAAAGCCGAAAGCCGAAAAAGTGGCTCAAATTTGTGGAACGATCTAGCGATACAAACGTAGATAAACTGTAATTGCTGTTGACAATGCCCATTGGTTTGCGTGTTTTATTAGTCGTCCAACTGTCACTGCAGTGTATAAACACCGAGGTCATCTTAAAATTACTGCCATTGTGTCAGCACCGCTTCTCTACTTAGTCGTTACACTCTGTTAGTCACAGCAAATTCTATACAAATCAGCTCACTTTTAGCTTTGATAAAATCGCTCTCATTTAGCTCTTAACACCGCCGATAAAGAGCTTTTGATATTTCCCAGATGGTTCCGTGTCTATACACTCGTACGTCCGATTTGCGGTTGTGTTAAACCCTAGTGCGGCTGACGAAGGCAAAACCGATGTGAAGGCATCCTAACCACTTTGCTCTCACAGGAGAATGAACCGTGCTGGCAAAACAAGAAATTCACGCGGCTGGTATTATGCAGTGATAATGACTACCCAATGTTTAGCGCCGCGGGACGTTATCGGCTTTTTTTTTCATAATCCTACAAGGAAATTAGCTAAATCACTTCCATCGCATGCCAAAAATCTTTTGAAGCTCAAGATCCCAGTTCAGTGTTTCCGGAGCTTTTCTGTTTTACTCAACGGTAAGACAAATGAGAGCAGCGCGAAGCACTGTGACCGAAAGTACGGCACGAACCCGTTGGAGCAAATTTAGCCCCCATGCTGGCCAACACAAGCGGAGCGGAGTGTAAAGTGTAATTGACTGTCAAATTAGGTTGTTTGTAAGTCGCAGCTTGAATGACTGACATTGGTGTTAGAACTATTTGCTAGTAATACCGCCCACATCATCCGATTCGTATATAGAGGCTATTTAAATGGAATGCCCGTGACGCCACTACGCAAACTAAATCTTGAATACGGCGCAAACCTTTCTCATTGATTTGAACGCGTACCATATGCTAACGAGAGACACAGGAGTCATGTTAGTTCATCGTATTGGTCTTGGTTTTATGTTCGTTCACGTTGTATACCTTTCCGCTCTTCCTGTTCTCCCCGACGACAAAAAGAAAACTTCTGCCGCCATTGCCGCTTTCTCCGAAGATGATACAACCTCCTCTAGTAGCACAGAACCACCGGAGCCCTGGGAAGTGAACCAAGACTTGATTAACCATAAAGGTGTGCACGGCTTCAGCCGTCCTTTTAGTCAGTGTGTTTATGTCTCCGCACTCGCAAAAAATCCTTTCATTTGCCGCTTGTCGCCTTCTATCAGTAACCGCAAACGTGAATCGCACACGGACCGTGTCAAACCCGCGGAATAGCTTGCAAGCAACTTGACGACTTTTGAAAAAAGAGCGGGATCTGAGTTTTGTCCCTTGAGCGTAATTAACCTTGTAACTTGTATCAAATGGACATGTTTGCAGGTGATGTGTCTTTCGATGGACGAACTCTTTACCAGGGAGACATCGTCTTAGATTTAAGAACGCGTCTTATCATCCAGGGAGGACATATGCGAAGAAAGCGAGCCGCTAAAAAATTTAAGACCTCTCGATGGCCCAACGGAGAGATCCCTTATGTTGTAGACAGAAACTTAGGTAAGGAAAAATATATCAAGAAAGTTACTATTACCAAGTACCAATCTCATCGCTATTGCATTACTTCGGACTTACTGAAAGAGTCCGCAAAAGAAAGATCGCGCGCGATGAGAGAAAAGTAACGTTCGGTGACTTGGTAGTAAACAACAATCCAAACCAAGTGTCACTAGCCTAAAACAACAATTTTGCCATGCTATTAGGAGTTTTAGTGTAAATGAAATGTTTTAATCCACCGCAAATAAACCTTAAGCTTAGGAGCGAATAGGGATGCAGTATTACAGCTGTATTTTACTACACTCCAAGAGTTGACTGGACTACCTCAACCCACGCGACAATTTATGTACAAAAGACTTATGGGAATGTTCTACCGTAAATTACGTGCTCCTTCGATCTGTCAAAGCGGCTCGAAGTAGTTAATTGCCTCTAGACATTCTCTGTTTTCGACTTTGGACACGTTAAGAACTGCAACAATGCACTAAGCTTAGGAATAAGCACAAGAGGGTTCTATTTTTGCCATCCGAAGGACTCAAAATACATTTCTCTGTAAATATGTGTAGTGGATAGGTGGCTTGAGTAATTAATCACACGACGTAATGTAGTCATTAGGATGTCGAAGTAGAGAAGGTTGGAGTTTAAACAATGCCCTGTCATTGTGCCGCTTAATTTTCAATGAAGTTTGTGCTGACATTGAATATTTTAAGTAATAAAGGGTCGACAAGCTGACTGCGAGCCCGTAGATATGCACACAGTTTCCAATTTCATAGAGTATGTGTATGCACGAAGGCGGAGCCAAGTCAAACTGTAATTGATGCTGTATTCTCCTTTATCAACAATGGCCCCATTGCCGTCAATTTTAATTTAATTACGATATAAAACTACTCAAAATAATGTGTTGTAACTTCTCTTTGTTACTTCTTTTCTCGCAGCTACGAAGACCAAGAGGGAAATTAGGAAAGCCTTGAGACATTGGAGGAGAAAGACGTGTCTGCGTTTCCGGCAGAAACGAGACGGCGATGTAGATTATATTCGCTTTGTTGACGAACTGGGGTAAGGATTATTAGTGCCTCTTAGTTTGACTGAAATATTCATGAAGTATTCCTCGCTTTCCGGTTGCTCTAAATACTTGCACAATAGGAATCACACGCAATCAGCTATCCACTAAACTTCACAAAATAAAAGGGTATTGTGAAAGCCGCGAGTCCAAGGAAGTTATCCAATTTTAACTATAACAATTCTTTTAGTAACATTTTACTCTTTTTGTTTGATGTTTTGTGCTCAGTTATACAGTATCGGTTTTAAAAATTTGTAAACGTACCGATCTACGCGCCAAACAAATTATCAACGAGCGGACCACACAAAATGCTGGAATTTTCTTTTCAATAGCTTTAGCACTCTAATTTGCGAGGTCATTAACGCTTCTTGTAAATGACAGAAGAGGACGGAGAGAGGCCGGAAACTAGATGACATTTATATCGTTAATTAAGTTATTCAAGTGTGGTAAGCAATAAGCGTGGTAACTGGCAAAGCGATGCACATCACCGGAAAAGTATTGATTAGAGTGTTATTTTAGTTTCCTTCTTGCTTTCAAAGCAAACAGAAAAAAGAAAACACGAATAGCAACTTACAATGGCCGAACATCAGAAGAGACAACAAGATAAAGAAATGGTTTGATTAATTGCCGAGCCGATAAAACCGAGTTTGAATGGCGGACGGCCGTGATTTGCTGAAAGGGTGTGGAATTAACTACAAATAAACATTTGACAGTTTTTCTATTGTTTAAAAATGTCAATAATAATGAAAAGTTTTATCAGGACTTAAAATTACCTTGTGACTATCAAGCGTCCGTTCATGCCGGCCAGAGAAATACAAGCGCTTTCGCTTCGCCATAAAACTGACAGGCTTTTTTGCAAACCTTATCGCCACCAAAAGGTGATAATAAGCTTTCCCACTCCCCAAAACGTTGAACGGCAAGCTTTTGCCACTAGTGTCGACGACAGACCTTAAAACGATGTCTAATTGAAAAAGAGCAAGGAATGAAAGCAATTTACAAAACCGTCCCTTTCGCCATTAGCGCTATCATTACGTTCGGTCGCCAGTTTATATACAGTTGTGAAATGGAACCACTTCCTTTGCCGTCTTCCGCGTTCTTACACCAATCAACCCTTCACAATCGTCATCATTTTTGAACGAAATTCCTATGATTGCGAAAACATCGAACTTCTAAGTTAAGCCGTCGTCCTTGCCATGCTTCTTTGTAAACAACTTCGATGTCCCACTTCCCTAAGATATCTACGGAGCCAATCACTGACATGGAAGGGACGTTGTGGTGTACGCCTGTCTGGTGATCACGCGGAGTGATTGTCAGTTTTCACGTGGAGGCACCAGCTATCCAAATTGTCTCGACAATAATTTCTTTTGTCGAAAACATGGGCTGTTACACGTTTAAGTGTACGAGACTGTTTAGAAAATATCTTGTCTTTAAGCACAACGATGAACACTTGCAGAATTCCATTTACCTCTGCGGCTCATTAAAACGTCCGTTGCTTCAAAATACAGTCTGTGTGAGGTGGTTGTCATTTCGTGTCATTTTTTCGATTGCTGACAGTTTCGCTAAGTGTTTCAATAATTCATAAAATGTTTTACCATATCAAGCAGCAGAACAGATATGTTTTGTTTGCCTAAAAACCCAAATATCTTTTTCTTTTCAAGTTGTTTGCTTTTGAGAAATTTTATGGTTTCACAATTCTTAATGTTAATTGTTACCTCGAAATCTGACAGCAAAACTCGGTCTGTAGAGGTTATATGTGCATTTGTTTGTTAGATATTCAATAAGCATGGTGGAAACATTTTTTTTAACTTTATTTAGTCGCACTGTTGTTAATGAAAGCTAGCGTCAGAGCAAAATTATTTGGTCAGAAATGTGTTTTTTGCATTGTGCCTTTGTGGCGAAAACGCTGTCAGATCTGAAATCTCTGTCTCTGTTGGGACACGGCTTTCGTATCACGATGAAGATAAGAACGAATTGTGTGAGATTAACCGGTTTTAGAGGGAGAGAAGTGGACACAGGGGGAACATATATTCTGACCTACAAAAGAGGACAGAGTTTTTTGAAAGACTTTTCCTACCAAGACTTCCCTGAACTGGCGGAAGGGGTTAACCATAAAGTAGTTTGCACGGCGTGTTGTCACTCTCGTGCCTCATTCAGTAATGTAGTTTCGCTTATTTAAGACTGTTGTCTGCTTGTAAAGCTAATTTTAATTTCGCTACTTTAAGACAATGCACACTTTTGAATGGGTGGATGAAATCCAAAAGTGTAATGATCATTCTAATAAACGTTTCCGAGAAGTACGTTCGTGCGTTACCTTTTGTTGTGCAACATGTATTACCGTAGTATTGGTGGCTCAACATTCACGGTAAGCTCAATGTCGTTTTAGATTTTGAGTCTGTTAGGGAAGTATCAAATTCTAAAGTGTGACATTGTGGGTTGTACCATTTACTATCTTATCAGTAGAGGGTGCCTCCAACTTTTGGGTCAGTAGAAGAGAGCAAACTAAAGTGTGTGACTTATATCGAGCAATACTTCTTCGTGCGGTACGTTTAGTTTCTGAAAACATAAAACTTGGCGCTTTAAGAATTAAAGTGCATTGAAGCATTAAACTGAACTTTGGCTATGCTGTTAGCAGATGTTGGTCTTACGTTGGCAGAGCAGGAGGGGAACAGAAAGTGTCAATAGGTCCTGGCTGTGAGTTTATGGGTACTATTATCCACGAGATTGGACATGCCGTGGGCTTCTGGCACGAGCAGAGCAGACAAGACCGCGATCATTACATTCGGATAATGAAAGAAAACATTGAGACGAATGCCATTGATCAGTTCAGTAAGTCAATGTTTGTGTGATTGTCTTTATTCAAGTGCAGTCGAACCTCTCTTCAGCAGACTGCTCCATACTAAATACGGACACCTCCTTGTTACAGACATTTTACATAGTCCAGTAGAGATTAATATTCATTAATGAAATTCTTAATTTCGGTTGTTAAATGTACATATCCCATTTGTTCGTTTCTCATTAAATCACCCTGCAACCCTTTAGCTTGATAAGAAAATTGGATATTCAAAAGTTTGTCCAAAGGTATGGGAAAAATACAGACACGATTACAGAAGTTGAGAGTTCAATAAAACAATTGTTCCACTCGATTGTTGGATATGCACCTCGTAGGTGACTTATCAACACCTCATATCGAAAGCGGGTTGAAAATAATTGTTAGCTTATCTCCCGGAAACTTTGGTTAACTATTAAACCTAGAAAAACATTAACTTTAACCCAGGGGCTACTGTTCTGCTGTGCAGGTATTTCAAATAAGATTGTTTCTATGCTGAAAGGTTTTTGTACGTACCAGCACAATTAACCTTTCGGTGTTATTATTCAATATTGTTAAAGTGACGAAAAACCTCTTTTTATCCAGATAAGATGCCAAGGAAAGTAATGGACTCAATGAACTATGAGTATGACTATTTCTCTATCATGCATTATGGCACAAAGTTCTTCAGCAAAAACAGCAAAGCAACTATTAAAATCCGGAAGAGAGGGAGAAGGATTGGAGCCGAGATTGGTCAGCGGAAGGGACTGTCGTCGATTGACGTCGCACAAGTTCATGCCATGTACAATTGTAATAAAATTCCTTCAGAGGAATCAAGTGAGTTGGACGAAATGGCTGCCTTCTTATTTTGCTTATTATATTCTAGGTACCATTGATTCCTGAGTACCACTGCAGTAGTTTCACGTGTGATTGATTTTTGATTGCAGTCTTTTTCTTTTCCTGTCAATTTTCCTCCAGTCATTTTAGTCTAGCGGGAGTGCCATACTGGAAGCAGCTGTGTGGTCACTGCTCTTTTAAAACAACTCTGTCATGTTTCCTACTGCTTTATTGATTGATTGATTGATTGATTTTTTATTTATTATATATTTATTTATTTATTTTTTCAATAAAATTATAGTAGTATTCTGATTGGTTTTTGCCATTTATCTTGTTGAAGTCTTAGCAAGCAAAATTCTCCACGGGGTTTTGATCTTAATAACCTGCAATGCACAGGAGTGGTATAGATCTTTCTCTGTGTGGGAGAGGGGAAAGGAAAGAGGAAATGTGCTCCTTGGAATGTTAGTCGAGAGAGTGCCGCACAGTGCTCGAGACCTTACCTCTATCTCAGACCACAGCAAAAGGTCTTTCGTTCTTATTTCAAGCTGACGACAAAATCTCTACCTTTTTTAGACCAATACTACGAAGGTCTATTTCAAGCCAGCCGACAAACAAACACACTTTTGGGGGCGCATATTTCATTATATGGCTTGAATGAGGAAATCCCCGGCTGTTATGTGATTGAAATTTCTATTCCGGCTCCCTCACTCAGTAGAAACATCAATTTTTAACCATTTCATCTTTTTCAGTATTTAACTCTTGTTGACTTGCTTGTGCTTTTTTTAACGCTTGTCTAATACTTATTTATTTATTTTTCACAGAAACTTGTTTCAACAGTTCATCGGGAGACGGACGAGAGTACCGAGGGCTGTTGAACTATACAGAGAAAGGTGTTTTGTGTCAACCATGGAATGAAAGATGGCCACATGACCCCGCGGAAAGAAGACTCCATCATCCTGAAAGAGAGGGAATCGGTAAACACAATTATTGTCGAAATCCACGTGGACGACGTGCGCGTCCCTGGTGCTACACAACGCTAAAGTCACCGAAATGGCAGTACTGTGACATTGTATTGTGCAATCAAACGATCAATTCGGGTAAAGAAGATACTTGAAACGAGAATCAGCGCGGGAAATGACGCATGATAGGTTGATGGTGCGTGGGAATTTAAGGTGCACCTTGCTCGCACAGCATGGACCCTTGTTAGGGAACATTCCCTTCTCACATGTACATGGACACGCCATCCAAAGACAACTACAGAAATATGAGGATTCGCTCGAAAAGGTTACATGTACACGATAAGGAAAAATATTGTCACTTTGAAAGAAGCAAAAACAGTCGGTGGTCTTCTTTCATGGAAAACCAAGCTACGAAATCAACATGTACAAAAATCTGTGCTGATAACTCTCTACAACGACAAAGAAAAAGCACTTTGTAGACTTTAATGGACAAAGTTATATTTAAAATCGGTGATAAAGATATTGCTTTTAAAAGAAAACCAAGCCATGGAGGGGAAACTGAGAAGGCATGTTTTTTAAAGGTGCGGTTTGGGCAATTGTCCCGTGTTCAGATGAACTTGGTGAAGCCGGGAAGGACGTGACGTGTTATGTAAATTTCTCTTTCCGGGTATTTAAACAACCACGTATATATGGACTTACGTAAGTTCTAATAACTTAAATTTCTAGATGATTTTAAAATAAGCAAAATTTATGGCGACAGGCGTGATCTGTGCTTTACCGCTTCCTCATTTTTGTTTGTGTGGGACAAACCTCGCTTATTGAACTGTTTTCAACCAAATTTGCAGCGCAGTTATTTATATCTATTGAACCGGAATCTTTATTTTTAAGTCTTGTTTTCCATCCAAAATAGTCAATGCTCTATTTTGGATACTGAGCAAATAACACGCGAAGTGCAGTGTTTGTACGGGGATTTTGACCTAAAAAAAAATTGGTGATGTAATTATTTTACGTCGGATTTCCATGCAAACAAACACTTTAATTCGCACCCATTTTGTCGCAGAACAGCGAAGTGAAAACTGTTTTGACCCTTTCACGCACAGACTCTCAAGACATCTCATGCGAATCTTTTACTTTTGAGCCTATGGAAAAAAATTCCAACAGCGTGACCATTTAACTCAAAGCTCTCCCCGATGGTCAGTTATGTATTTTACAACATTTTTCAACTGAATGGAGTGTAAAAACTCGGTCGTTACGAAATTGCGCGCACTTAAGAATTAAGAGAGTGTAATATTTAAAAACATACAAATGTAGAAATTTCCTTTGGCTTTAAGCTTTTTGTGTTTCTTTATCCTGTGGTTTTGCCTGACCTCCTGGTAGCCTTTGTTTTGGGATTTGCTATTTTTTAACCAATTTGTAAATCGTGGGTGTGATGCATTACGTCAGTTTTTGTTGTGTAAAACCCACAGAAAGTTCCGACCGCGAGAGATATTCAAAAAGTATCACGTACTACGCTGTAGTAACACGCCTGAGACATTCAGTTTCCTTCAAACCTCATTCTTTCAATAGTAATTATTCGGGATGTTTGGGTGTTAGTGAAAATCCATAGAAAGAAATGCTACTTTCAAAATCATGTCTGAGTGGTCACAGTGAGTGGTTATTAATTCCGAAATAGACTCCAACATGTTTGTTTTCACCATATAATTCTTATTGTTTATTTGCTAATGATGATCAATTACATAGGAGAAATATTCTTTGTTATCGTTTTAATGGGTCCAAAACAATTTCGTTTCCCATTCGTCAGAGCAATTTTGAAACACAAAGGGTTGTTGCAAGATTCAATAGAATTCACTGATGCCGTAATAGGTTGACCATCTCACTGTATAGCGTGAAATTTTTGTCGCTTTGGTTTTTGTTTTTCGGCTTCTTAACGGTTCGCACAAAGAGAAGATCCCGGAAAAAGTATCGTTCGCAACCGTATTTTTCACCGTATTAAACCGTCAATTCACGAAATTACCAAATGGTTACGCTTGTCGAGTAATCCATAATATATTCTCGATGATATCAGACCAGTCCACTGAAAACTTTTGATCTTTCTGATTTGCAAAAATGAGATCTCGCGGACCAAAAAATAAATAACTCTCGCGCGAAAGATTTCAGGCTATACAGTAGGTCTCTGTAACTCTAAATAAGATATTTAAATTTAATCACTATCGTAATTCAGCAACAGCAGTCAGACAGAAAACTCTTTTCAACAAGGCCCCTGCGGACTAAAGCACTCTACGTTTAAGGCAAAAATCGGGAGAAAAATAATCAGCATTCAGTATCTTTCGATGTAATAAAATTTTTGCTAAGGAGATTTCTCCATAGAGATTTAGAGAGGAAAATAGTTTAGTTTATTGTATGAATACAAGCATGGGAAGAAAATATTCAATTGGTTCTTATTAATTATTGTAAATGTTTGAAAGTGTATATGGATTTCCAGACATAATTTAGGTGTACATTTACTTGAAGAAAAAAAGCAACCATAATCACATCGTGAATGCAATGCATTGTGTTTTTAAACTAGCGATATCTTAATACTAAAAGAAAACTAACACGTGTGTTCTTTTATCTCAAAGTCACCTTATCGCAGGAAATTTTTTGCAACGGCTTTTGAAGGGCGATATTGCCAATTTGGCTTTAACGCAGTTTTCTTCCAAAAAAAACAACGCCTCTTTTTCCGGCCTCATCAAATTTTAAATTAATGTTTGGAAAACGCAGAACTGATTTCCTGTAATAATTTATTTTAGCAGGCATTGAATGAAGCGCACTTAGCGAATTGAAAACTGAATAAGTTAAGGCAGCCACTAATTAATGAAAGGGAATCGTTAAAAAACCCGGAATCGATCAATTCAATAGTTTCTAAAACAGGCTTCAAAAAAATTTTATAGCCACAAAAAATGTAGCCGTTAAAGGCATGCTTATGGAAATCGACATATGATTATATTTTACTGTAGCTAGCAGACCTAAGGGTTCCAGAAGCCTCTTTAATTTATAAATTTACTAAACAGTGTAAAAATTAAAGGGGCTATTTCACCTTTTTTATAGTGTTACTATAAAAAAGCTAGAAAACATTTAAGGAAACTCAAAAATAATTGATCAGTTTTGTTTAAAATTGCTTGATGCTAGTTTTCTGAAACCACAAAGAAGTGTGTTTGGCAGCGAAAAATGATTATGGTTTGTTGTCTCTCCGAAAAAAATCACTTGATGTCTTTCTGTTGAGGTTCTAGGAACATTTCGTCTCAGAAGAGGTACTGACTTAGGTTTTAATCTCAGCATATTTATGAGGCAAACACGTAAGAATCCCCATGAAGCAGCTTCTTTAAGTCGAGTGAATAGTTTGAATAATAATTGTGCACGTGGTTGTGTCCGATAGAGAAAACACGGCCTTTAGAGAGATTTAAATGTCGTTTTGGTCGAAGACTAGCTGGGATTACTGTTGGAAAGACAACAGCAGCTCGTAAATTCGGGGCTGTGAATGTCAGTCACTTCAGCTAAATGTTCCTAACGGACCAAACCGTACTTTCCCCTCCAAATATCCCCTCAATACCTCAAAATGATATCGAGGAAAGGACCTATTAAGTCATTTGCCTAGAAGTTTAGCGGGACGTTTGGAAAAGTGGTATGAAATACAAAAAAAACTTTCGTCTTTCTACTCCCGTGCTATTATCAATGGCAAGTTTGTAAAAGGGTCGAAGCAATGATAGACTCATGGTAAAACTTAAGTAAACTAGCTTTTTCGGTCCGTCTGAAAAAAAAAAAATAATAAACTCGACCAGATCTTGGAATACGGACCTTGTTCTAGTCAATAGCATCTATATACCAATCAGAATATAACACCAGTTTTAGGATAAACTATCCTGAAACTTGTCCTACTACCTACTTACGTTTGGACAAAGTTCTTTTTTGTGAAACTTTCTGCAAGCTGTCTGTTCGGTTTTAAAACAATTACAATTAATTTAAATTATTTCGAAAGTCTGCCGCCTAGAATTAGTAAGCAGTCCAATTTTTAATCTTTTATGTCAACGAAAATGATCCGGAACTCCCAGCGACCGCTTTAAACTTAGTAACATTAACATCAAAACAAATACAAATCAGTTGCACTCGATTGTACTTAAGCGTATGGAAATGTAGCAAAGTGCAACTTAAACCGGTAAAAAAATTAAAATCAACAAAACAAAAAGAGGCGCTAAAATTAAAGAAAGACCTTATATTTGCATGCACGCAACAGCCTTAGCTTGACAATTTAAGGCTGTCTTATAATTTTGTCGATGTCGATTTCCGGTATAATAAAAAAAAAAATTAAAAAAACTAGAAAAAAAGGCCAAAAGAAACGTGACAGAAATAATCAACAATTCGTGTAAGTTGTGATATTTCGGTATTAATTTTGCTAGAACGCAACAGCAACACCTGTGTTGAATAAAATGTTTCCCAAGTTTTATCTTCCTTTTATTGCCTCTATAAACGTTGGCAAGTTGATTAAAATGCGGCTTTACTTTAGTCTTAATCAAGTCTTAAAACAACCTGTTCAAGCTCTGCCGACTCAACAAGCTATTGACGCGATGTCGTATATTGAAAATAAATGGTTTTTACCGATAGCATTAGTAATAGGTTTTTGTCAAGTTAATAATGAGCGATTCATTAATCGATTCAGTAAAATCAGGGGCTCCTGGTGAAATGCGGTAGAATTTGGAGACTGCAACTGGAAAGTTTCTTCCATTAGACGGTAAGTTTGGAAGCTAGATATACCCCTTTTCCCTTTTTACTTCGTTTGAGTAAAATATTGAGTCCATATGTTTGTATAATTTGGCCGTTGGTTAAGATACAAGGACCAAGACCAAAAGTTGTTTTTATAGAATAGCGTTTTGTTTTATTTTTATCACTTAGGGGCGCTTAAAAGAGACCCTGATTCATTAAACTAGGACATTCTGAAACTTACCGCTTACAACCAGTTATTTAAGGAACTACCGGTATGTCACAGAGATTTTGCCGGTGTTTTGCCAAACCTGTGCTAAAACTGTGATTAAGACCTTCTCCCGGATACAACATCCTCCTAGAACACCAAGAGAAGTATATCAAGTTAATTTTTTACTTAAGAAGAATTATTTGTAAACAGAACTGAGTTATTGACTGGGGATAAAGATTATAACGCAACGAATCCACGAAATACAGTGACGAATTTTTGTCCCCTTTCCCATAAAATCTCTTAGATTTGTATGATGTATATCATTTCAGCTTTGCAAACTAAAACAACCAAACGTTCCAGGATAACATATGTTAAGATGCTTTTTCAAAGGATGTTCATTTGTTGGGAAACCAAATCTAGCAGTGGTCCGTAGCGACCATTTTTGAATACGGTCTATTAACCCTATTAAAGCACAGAACATCATTGATTATTGATTAGACAAATGCCCCTCAGTAGACTCCATAAATTTTGTTGAACACTATTTGGGAGAACTTGTAAAAACATTAAGAAAATTCCTCCTCAGCGATCATTTTCTTAACTTCATGGCCTGCGTGTGTTATAACGGACTGATTTGACGAGGAGACTGAAATGCTTTTCAAATGCAGTGACGAATAGACCTGACAAATCTTAGATATCTCATAGAGGTCTAATCAGATTGTAATAGTTATGTTTGTAATTTTAGCAATTAGTACGTGGAGCATTTCATACAAATGTTGACGACGGATATATCCTGACTAAAGAAGATCCGGAGTTACAAAAGAAAGGGCCTGCTCGAAGAACACACACAACCTACATTAAATCAGCAAACTGACATTTTGACAAGCCCTAGTTTGATAAGAAGGGGAGTTTCAGAAGGATAACTTACAAAACAAAGGAACTATGAATCATTCTTTGAACACCATATCCAATGCAATAAGGTCTCCGACACCTCCACAGAGCGATGAAGTTCGTGGAATAAGTCTCACAACCCAGGTAACTTACTCCATAATTTGCACGACAGCGATCCTTGGAAATACGTTGACCATTATAATGTTCGTCCTAGAGAGAAAGCTACTAAAGAAAACCCACAGCGTGTTAATATTGACCCTTGCCATAGCTGATGTTCTGACCGCCATTAACGTGATTACAAGCCCAACTTATGTTCTTGGTGATGCGTTTCCTACTCCAGCCAATCCCGTCCTGGGCGAGATATTCTGCCGGTTGATATGGAGTCATTCGCTTATCTTCAACCTAGTGTTTTTCTCAGTTTACATCACTTTAGCGTTGACGGTAGAGCGATGGTTTGCCGTTGTAAAGCCTCACAAATACAGTGACGTCTTTACACGAAGAAGAGTCTTTGGCTACATCTTTTTCTGTTGGGCGTGGTCATTTTTCCTCACTGCTGGAGGTGTAGTGCAAACAATCTACACTCCGTCCGACGACAAAATCTGCGAAATTCGGATCATTGCGAAAGGTTCCTTCCTTCGAATTTTCATTGCTTTCATTCAAAGTGCCATGAGGATGATTTTTCCATGTCTCCTTATGATCGGCCTTTACATCCACATGATTGTTAAGACTACCAATTCCCCAGCTGCGTCAGCAGAGAGCAAGGCCAAACTGCGGGGAAAGATGACCCGGATGATCGCCGCTACAAGCGTCATTTTATTCATTTTCCTTGTCCCAAGCCAAGTGAACCTGTTGTTAATAATAGCAGGAAAAGTGGACTTTGGTAGCCCGATACATAACGCAACCTCTCTTTTTACCTTCATCACCACCTGCATAAATCCTTTTATTTACGGGCTGAGCAACGCTAATTACCGCCACCGCTACAGGAAGATTCTGTTTTCCATGTGTCCAAGAGCGCTAAGGGAGGGTGCTAGAGTGGAAAACATCGAGGCTGTTAACAGGGTAGGACGGCGGCGTGTTCATCCATCCAAGCAAGAGTCCAATCTCGACCAGGCTGTGTAAGGGTGACACGGAACAATAATCTTTTAATTATGAACTTTGTGGAGCCCTGTCGGTAGTGTAGTGTTTTCCATTTGAATGGTTTGAGTCATTCTCTGCCATCGTGTTCGTTTTTTAATTTACTTAGCCGCCTCCGTCAAGGGATTCAACATCATGCACCAATGTCGAATACAACTTTGCTGTAAGATGTTGATCGAGGTGGCCAAACGAATTCTACCTAGTTGCTCACACCTCATAACGAAAGAAAAGTTGAGTTTACATCATTCAATATTCTTCGACAGGGTGGCCAAACGTGTTTGTTGTATTTTTTCAACAATTTAAAGTAGTGTTGAATGGAAAAGTTGAACCCTTTTATCCAAGACCTTACATTTTCTTTTGTCACGGCTGTAAAGACCCAAACTAACCCAGGATTAGCGTCAATTTGGAACTCAACTAAAAATATTGTGGATCCCTGTACATTATTCTCGTTCTGCAATTAAACTTTGGTTGTTTTCAACTGTCACTTAATTAAAATTAGCAACTTTTAACCCAGAGCTGGCAATAACTCATCTTTCGAAAAAGCAGGCCCAGCCTTATGGGTCTATGAAGTGGTAAGATCTCAGGGTGCAAAATAAATGTCCAATCAAACGGTTTGAAACCGTCAACCGAGGGATTAGCCTCTTTTCAAAACCTTGTCCGCATTGTTGAAGAATGTTGCGCACATAAAATAGACCCGGTAAGTTGTCGGGAGTTTCGAGAAACAGGCCCTTGAAGCTAGGCTCCCGGCCTGTTGCCCGGTGTCCTAGTAGATTTGGACACCTTGGAATTGAACTCCCCAGTCCAAATCTACTAGCGAAAATGGACCCCCTCCCCAGCGGATATGGATCCCCGGAGGTAAGATCTTCTAGCAGTTTTGGACCCTCTTTCGCTGATTTGAGAAAATACCCTTTTTGCTTTTCAGCCTTGCTAACAATTGAAAGCATTTCTTTTGGATTTTAAAATACGGAAAACAGCTTAACAGCAGATAACCCTGCAAACGGAGAAACTAATTTAACGAAAAGCTACCGCGCTTGAAAGCAAAAGTAAAATGAATATTTCTCGTTTTAAAACATACTGCGAGACTGATATCACTGTTGCCCTCGTTCTACAAATATTTACCGTTGCAAAAGAAAATTATTGCCTGAATAAGGGGGTCCAAATCCCGGCGCTGTTACACCGGTTTCCTAGGCCAAAGTTTGATTGTCTGCTCCCACTAACCAAACGGGTTGACGTCCCAAGGGCCTTCTCGATACTCTCAAAAAATAGTGCAAGAAAAATACAGCGGTGGTGGGAATTTTTATACCCAAAAACGTGCTTAACTCTCTTAATGCATGGTGACGTCAGACCTTTTTTCGATAGATCACTCCTTATTGGTTCTCTCTATTTCAGTAATCAAAAAAAAAATTCTGAACGTGAGAAGTTTTAAGTTTTTTGCTATTACTACTCAAATGCGATGGAATTTTTATGCTAATGTGGGTTTGCACGACTCACAATTATCCTTCTGTGAGGTTGATTTTGCCTAACACAATGATATGAGTTGCAGCAATTTAGTAAATAGGCCTATTTGCGGCAAAATCAATAAATCGGCATTATCTAGAATCCTCCACATAACTTAATTTACTTTATGGTTGGAATGAAGCCGACTTCGCCTTTTATGACCAAAGTTTGTAAAAACACTACGTTTTCAATACGCCCTTTCCCCGAAACGAGCACGGCGACCCCCCAATTTTTTTGCTTTTCTGACACAAGTTGGTCATTATCCAACTGCAGCGAAAGTTTTGAAAAAACTCAACGCAGGAAGATTTGGGCGCAAACGTCCTTAAGGTCAACTGATTTGCAGATTTCCAGGGTTTTCTTACCCTTGGGTGCCAGATGGGGTTGTCCACGTTATGCCGGCAAAATTTTGAGCACAATAGTGATGCAAAAGAATCGAGCATTATGCTGGAATTATAGTGCAAAGTTTATTCGACCCTTTGAGTTTTATCAAAACTTTGCCAAAACCATAGGATTCCAACACAAGACACCGGCTCAGATACCACATTTGAAGACTAGACCTTGTTACAAATTAGCACCAACATGGCTTCCAGCAGTTCCAGTGGCAAAATTACAAAAAAAGAACAGTTGTTTTATGTTAAATATAATGGAGCATAATAGTGATGCTATTTGAGCATAATAGTGACATTTGTTGAGCATAAAGAATTAGCATAATAGTGTGAAACATTGAGCATAATGTCAGCATTGTGCCAGAGGCGTTCCTTGTGTGCCCATCCACGCTCTACATTAGCTTGGTGTCTCATATTTTCTATAAGTGCGCCCTAGATTTTCTCTCGCTGCTTACGCCACTCTTTGATTGGCCCCCGGACGACGACTTCCTCACGAAGGAACGTGAGAGAAACCTCTGGTACTAAGGGCAGATTCTTCCCTCAGCGAGAAAAAAAGCTTGAATCTCAGCTGCTTAAGTCACCTCGTGTGACTTTCTTAGTAATGGAATCGATAAATCGTAAGCTCGAAGTGCCTTTTCCATCTTACAAAGAAAGCTCTGCAATCGATATTACTTAACGCCGGAAGAGGCTGTACAAATCCATTATCTTGAACTCTCAGGGGAAACGGAAAATTCTTCTTGATAGCAGAGGCTCGAGCTAACGGGTCTAGTTTAAAATTTTTTTCTTGTTTTTCTTTTCTTTTTTTACAAAACTGAACAACGATACATATTACTGACAGGGGCGATGCTAGCAGCCCGGGCTTAAGGACGTTCGCGCTAATTGTTTCTGCGCATCCTTACTGCGCACGCAATCCGGGTAGCGTTGTCATGCCACGTCATGCATTGAGCGCGGGCGCTGTTGAAGAAATGTAGAGATATATAGCGCGAGTGGGCATTTTAATCTCTATAAACGGATGTAACTCGGATTTTATTTCGATTGTCTAGGTTTTACGAAAAATTGAAGAAAATCTCTGTTGTGGAAGTTTGATTTTTTTTAAACTTTTCTGCCCACGCATCCCCGAATTCCGCTATTCCTTAACTGCACGGTGTTCGCAAAAGCCCATCTTAAAGGTTGAGTTTAACTGAAAGGATGACACCTGTTCAAGTCATTTACTTGAAAGACCCTCTTAAATAAAATTTAACTAAGAAAGTGAGTCTACAGCGAATCATTTTTGATATATTTCAAGTAATAAGCACTGAGGCCACGTCGAGTTACGAGTACCAATTTGTCAAAACGAGCGGATCCGTTCGGATAGTTCGCAGTTGTTTTTTAGATGTTACTACTATTTTGTCTCTGCTGTCTTTGTTGTTCAGTGTATATCAGTGTTATCAGGAGCAGGATTTGGTTGCATGATAGAGAGCGTCACCATTAAATGGGTAACAGGCAGCTCAAAACTAAAGAATAACGGGGAAACCACGAAAACGTAGCCCGGCATTTGAAAAGAAATATGCTATCATAAGTCTGGGAAATCCTTTTTTTTTCGTAATAACAGAATGAATGTAGAAGAATACTTACATAATTAAAGAGAAACAGACGTTGGGCTAGTTTTTGCGTATATATAAGTTGTTTGAGTTTATTTAAAAACTTGTGATTGACAAAATTTTACTTTCGTGTCAGAAATCATGCCAACATTACACCTATGTAAACATTCTACTATTATGAATCGGAGATTATGAATTATGAAAATCAAATTTAAATAGCTTTCGTGTCAGGAAAACCTCACGAATATGATCGTTCTAAAAGGCTAAGCGAGACACAAAACATTTTTGCAGCTTAATGACAAGGCTTTCAAGAATCTTTCTGGTGATCATCAAAGAACAAACATCATTTTTGAAGTTCAGAATAACGAGTAAATCGTCAGATCAATGTCATAACCACGAATACATTCAACTGTGGGAACTACGAAACTAAACTGCGGACATGAAATACAGAAACTAAGAAACTTCAATAACGGTCGATTCTGGAGAGCTCAATAATGGGAAAGAGTCAGGACTCTGAGGACTCTTCTGTCAATGATGCATGGAATATCCTGACTTGCCGATAATTCCGAGCAACATACACTATATATCAGCTCAAAGTAAACCACATAAAACTCAAACTGAAAGCTGTCTATAAAGTCCTTAAACTCTGTAAGGTGTGGATGATTTTTTTGATAGTTTATAACTTAAACCCGTACCAAATGCAAACGTACACAATCGCCTTTCGTGGGCTTCATTAATTATGACCAATTATCTCCCCCAGACAACTTATGCATAAAGAAATGTTTGCACTTGTAGATCAGAAACATCAACACACAAAGACTTCTTTGCAATCTTTTCGACAGCAACTAAACTTAACAACCAATTTCTTTCCTCGTCCAGCTGTTCCTAACCCGCTGGCGAACGCCAACCTAAACTGAAGACCAGCGAGTCCTAACATGCTTCTGAGTAAACTTTTCCTTCCGACTCCTTCCTGCGTTGTCTTTGCAAATCAAAATCTACGATATTTTCGAGGATCCAAACACTCCGATTAATTTTTCATCCATAGAGACTGCACAAAACTTGGTTAAGAGCCCCTCAAAACATGTCTATTACACCTCGAAGGATTTTACTTTGAATGGCTTTGTGGGCTTGTTGCCAAAAAGTTAACACACTAACACGACTGTTTACGCCAGGACAGCCCCAATAGTTCGCGAACTAATAAGGGTAGTTTTTTACGCGCTTTATTTCGAAAACGAAGCCGGTGACCCCCCAACTTTTTGGCAATTCTGACATAGGTAACTTATTATCTGACTGTAGCAAAAGTAAGAAAAAAATCTGTGTTGTAGAAGAGTTTCGCGCGAACGTCCTTAACAGGAATTTCTATTTTTTTTTTGAGTAGCTAAAAGGCTATTATTTCTATTCTGCTTTCCTAGCTTACATGTACTACTCAACAGTGAATCTTCACCGTAAAAACGTTTTGATTACATTCTTTTCTGGATTTTGGCAGATGTGCAATCGCAATTTTCAGACAGATCTAGAGAGAGAGGGTATGCCCCCAACGAAAACCAAATAATTGTTTTGAGTCAGTTAGCAAAGCTCAAAATAAATTTCTTTATTTCGCAATAGAACAAAGTACAACTTAAGTAAAGAGAAGAGTGAGAAAAATTGCGACCGCTATGCTGACTCAGCAGCTATCATCTCTGGCTTTTATGCAAGCATACAAAAAGATGCGAAGAAGCCAAGAAGGGTTGCATTTAAGTGACGAATACTCAGTAGCAGGGCTACATAAGGAGATGGGATAGATTCTCGCTAAACATACATCTCCACTAACAAGTAAAGCACTGGCGAATGGACTAAGTTTGACACGTTGTAATCATATTAAAGTTGGCTTTATTGTGTACGCAAGTTAACGTTACTATGGACGAGTTTGTTGTGTGGAAGAGTTTACAGGTGGGTGAAGTAACCAGCTGCCGTGCGCGTCTACACTAACTTTTTTGCAAAGACTTATTTGCCCTTTTGGTGTACGTATTTACAAGCTTCGAATGTACTCGCTTCGTTATTTCGTCACAAATTCCAGAAATTAAAATGGAAAATGAAAATGAAAATGAAAATGAAAATGAAAATAAAATGAAAATTTTCAAAAATTAAAATGGCAAAAGAATTGTTCATTGTTTTTGTTTTATGGTACCTTTTAAAGAACGTGTTCTTCTTGTATGGTTGGCTGAACACGCCGTGCCCTTTTTGCAACGTAGACATTCGGTGCCCCAGCACCCTCTCCCAGCACTCTGGGACACACGGCAAAGAGAATCCTCCGGTAGCGGTGTCGGTAATTTTTGTTGCTTAGCCCGTAAATAAACGGATTGACACAGCTGTTGATGAAAGTGAGAAGTGAGAGAAAGTGGTGTGTCTTGGTGTCCAGCTTGGTTTTTCCCGCCTGGGCCAACACTAAGTAGATCTGATTTGGGACGAGGCAAATGATCAGAATAAAGCTCACGGCACCAATCATACGTGTCATCTTCCCGCGCAGCTTGGCCTTTCTCTCCGCAGACGCAACTGGGTTTTTGTTGGTTTTTAAAATCATGTGGACGTAAAGGCCAATGATGAAGAGGCAAGGAAAAATTACCTTCATGGTAATTTGAAAGATAGACACAAACGTGCGGAAGCAAGAACCTGGTCGATAAAACCGAAATTCGCAGATTTTGTTGGAGGACGGGTTATAGACTGTTTCATATAACCCGGGAAGAGTAATAACAACGGACCACACCCAAGAGAAGATAACGTAGCCGACGACTTTTTTCCGGTTGAAGACGTCGTTGTATTTGTGAGGCTTTACGACAGCAAACCATCTCTCTGTCGTTAACACCGAAACGATATAAACCGAGAAAACCACGAGTTGGAAGATAGGCACACGGCTCCATATGACTCGGCAGTAGATTTCTCCCAGGACAGGACTGGTTGGATAAGGAAACGCGTCGCCGAGAACAAAAGCTGGGTTTGTGATCAGGGTTATGGCGGTCAGCACATCAGCTATGGCCAGGGACAGAATTAACTTGTTGTGGGATTTCTTTAGCAGGTTTTTTTCTTGGATGAAGACCAGGATGGTCAACATGTTTCCAAGTATTGTTATTACGGAAACTATCGAATAAGTGGCTTGGGTTACGGGACTTATTCCTGGAACTGCTCTGCTCTGTGGTGGAGTTGGAGAAGTTGTTGCGTTTGATGAAATGTTTAGGGTAGAATTCATTTTTCTTTTGTTTTGTACTTTGTCCTTATGAAATGTTTCTTTTTCTTTGTTTCGCTGCTTTTAGGATGTCAGAACTGCCTGTTGGTGTCAGAACTGCCTGTTGTACTTTCCAAGCAGGTCCGTCGTCTTTTTAAAGCTCCTTTTCACCTTTATTCAAAAGCACGAGGACCGTCGTCGAAATGAGCTTTTGGAAATCCTAATTGCTGAAATGAAAAAGATAGCTATTACAATGTGACCCTAACTGTGCAGCTATGAATTCATGGAAGATGCTAAAAATGTCTGACCCATTGCATGGTCTCTGCATTCGGCATGCTTAATTAGGATATACTTAGCAGGCTTCGTACACTGGTGCGAAGCCTGCCCGATGTATCACGAGGGTTTGAATCCCTATGCTGTTGGTTCTCCAGTTTTCCATTGTTTGCAAAAACCGACTTCCCACCTCAAATTCGAATAGGATATAGATGATCTGAATAAATTACGAAATGATATAATGAATTTATTTATCCATAGTAAACATGTCTAAAGTTGCTGAATCGAAAGCAACAATCCTCGTTAGTGAATACGAATTGCCACAATCCTCAAATCAATAAATTCATCTCAGATTTAAAAGCATACGCTCCTAACCTTAGTGAAGAGCTTTCTTTGAAAAAGCGATTACCTTGTATTTACTGTTTTACATTGGGGGACATGCGTGGACGTGGCCTGAGAGGGCGCGTGTTTTTAGCGGAGCTAAAATCCTTCGCAAAACTCAAAATGTTCAACGTAATCTTTCGCCTTTAACTACGTTTTGGATACCTACATAGCGTTAAGCTCTGATGAAAGAACAGGGCGTAAAAAAAGCGACGTTCCCTCAGTTTGCCTGAAGAAGAACCGAGAAGCACAAAGCGACAAAACATAACGGCCAACGAGCAACAAGGTGCAGAAGAATCTGCCACAGAACCAAGCCTGTCTGAAATTAGAAAGATGCTCATTGATATCCAATCTACAACCCCTGTCATCCTCTCAAAAAACAGCAATTTAGCCGCTGAGTTAGCTGAACTGAAAAATGGTTTTGAATCACAAAAGAGAGAACTTAGCGACATAAAGAAGGTAGACGAGAAGACAACGAGTCTTAACAAAACATTCGGTGAAGAACTGAAGCAGACTCGAAAGAAAATCAATGACCAAGTTGAAGAAATCGTGGAACTATACAGCCTTAACGACGACTTCCAGCAATACACCCGAAAATACTACTGCACATATGAATAGCTTCGATTCATCAGTTAGAGAAAAAATAATGGTATGTATGCTTGGACAGAGATCGCCAAACAGCTACTGGCCTCTAGGAACGGGAGAATTCAGAATTGGCAGTGAGGATGCGTTTTGCGCCTATTCTCTTCGATGTCGTCTTTACTTCTTTTGACTATGAAACGACGCCAAGGAAGATCTTACTGAGGAAGTCTGCGTCAGGTTCATTAGAATCAGAATCAGTTTCTTGCATCTTCGCCGGCTTGTTTCCCAGAGTTAGAGAATTGGAGAGCACTTCTTGGTGCTGCTTTTAGCAGGCAATTGTGTACCACTTGTACATCCACTGGAATTCATCCAGAGGGGGCAGGACATTTGGCCCAACCATAGAAAAGACAGAAGCCTTCCACAAGAAATCTTCCAATGCAGTGAACAACTTATCTAAGCATTGATGGAAATCCTCTTAACACAGTCGACTAGCTCACATATCTAGACAGTGTCATCTGAAATGACGTAATCACCACCTAGGATGTCAGCAGACCGCAGTAGTTTCAAGGCAGATAGCTGCTTTGGTCACACGTCTCGGCCACGATGCAATGACAAGTGTCATCAGGAAATTGCAGTACGGGTATGAGGCCTAGATTTAGGAAACAAGCAGATGATGCCTTCTCTCAATGTAACAGAATTTAAGGACAGAATATATCAGAACAACTTACAATGATGTCCTGAACAAGGTAAACTTTAGTTGCTGTCCAAGGCCTGCATGCATCACGCAGGGATAGCATTAGAATACCCAAACCAATACGGTGAACTCTGCAAAGGCAAGCGTGACAGAAGGGGGCCTGTAAACGCTACAAAACCAGTTCAAGTGTCAACTTGAACGTATCTAGTCCTTTTAGCCAGTGTTAGGGAAGGATTGGCTTAACAGCTGTTTTTTTCCTATGGGAGTTAGGTGTCAACTGCAACGACAGTTCTGTTCTTTTCTCCTGCTGCTTTCTTTTTGACTGTGCTTTTCCTGGTATCTTTTTCTTAAATGTTATTGTACGTATTCATAATTTGCATCTGCGGAGAACTCATTAAATTAAAAAAAATAAGTAAAACAGCTACTCACCTAGCTTAGCGAGGCAAGGGATCAGGCTGAAACTTAGAACATTTCCTTTAAGTCTATAATTTCTTACTTACATCAAGGTTTTCCTTCCTCTTTAGTTTCCCTTGCCTGATCCGTCTTCTCTCTACCAATTCAGTTATTTTTATAGTCTTTCTTAAAGGTAATGATATTCAAATGGCTAAATTAATTTTGACAGCTAAAGAAACCTGTTATGATATACAAGTAGTTAAAGTTATAGTTAGAGTCAAATTTACTTGGAAAAGTTGTTACAGTGCGAAAGTAGCAACTTATTAATAAATAAATAGTACCATATAAACTACCACATAATAAGTTTCTTTTTGTTGGTGCAAAAACGCGTAAACCTGAAGGTAAAATTAAAAATCCAGGCTTACTTAGCTTAATGAATTAGACGTTACGAAAGCTTTTAAAACCTAAGTTATCATACTTAAGGAAAACATTGTCAAAAGCTCCAGACAAGGCGTTCCAAACCCAAAGATAATGATTGCGAAAATGCTATTGTAAAAGTCACGGGAAACAAGAACCCTTTCATAACATCACGGAAAACGAGCTCCTTTTCATAAAATGGTCTTCATCTACAAGAAATTTTCCAGTTTTTGAAAGGGTCTAAAATAAAATAGAGTTAAGTATTCTTACGAATATCGACTCACGTGTAGCATTCACATGCCACGCATGTTATGTAACGTCAGGTCACATGTCACACCATTATGCCGGGGCATGTGCATGTCCTAATATCATACCCACGAGGGGTGCAGACAAGTTTTAGGGGTAAGGGCGCTTTGGGCGTTCGCTACTTCTCGTTGTTGTTTCCAGAATGCTTTCCAACTATGAACTTCATCTGTGGGCATTAACCTTCATGGACTATCTAAAGAGCTCCTGGAGGTTGTGCCGGCAGTTACGCGATGAACTTCAACGTTGAACTTTATCGTAGTCGATCATATCATGTAACTAAGCCGCCGCTTGTTTATAAGTTAAGCTTATGTTTATTGCGCAGTAATGTTCATATTTGTTCACAATAAATCAGTTGTTGTTATTGCTGGATTCAAGTTGTTCTTGTTACACAATAGTTTTGTAACTGTATACACCCGTTGGAAAAAACGTTGTCGGGTGAAAAGTATAAACGATCGAATGCGACACAATGGAACTCTGGAAAGATGGCAGGGGCAAGTTTGTTACTGGGTTTCGTTTCTTGAAATTCCAAATATTTTCTTTCCAAGATAATTTAAAGAGTAAAATAAGGCATTTTGTGTTATTATAATGAGTACGTATCTAAGAAGAAAGGTAAGTTTTCACGATTCCCAGAGCACCATTGGGTCTCGTCGTCAATGATTTATGCTTTTTACCCGACAACGTTTTTTCAATTGGGTGTGTATAGAATTGAGTGCTAGCGCTTTTTTCCACTAATCGAGCTATTTTATAGGTAGGCATGCGATTCTATTAAAATATACCTTTAACTAAACAATAAATCATTTTGCGACTAACTCTTCCTTAACTTTAACTCCCATTATTTGGTGAAACTTTCCAGACCCCTAAAAATAAATTTTCTTTCTTACATTTAAAGATAAAAATTAGTGGAAAACATCCTGAGGCAACTCTGTCAGGCAGGTGTTGGCCATCAGGACTGGAAACGCCTGTCTACAGAACTACTGAAGATCTGCCACGAAAGGACAATAGTGGACTTTCGAAGCACCCAGAGCACACACTGCAGAGGAGAAGTGTCGGGAAAGAAAAGACTCCGCTTCCCAAGATCCAAAAGGCTTCGACCAGTTCTTTTCTATCCCAACTGCTCCAAACCTTATGAATCCACAAGAAACTTTTTTCAGTCATCTGAAGGTGTACTGTGCACCGAAAACTAGAATTCAACTTATCTTCTTGTCAGCATGAGTGGAGCAACTGATGTGGAAGGCGAGCAGCCACAATTCTAACTTTCCAAACATTTGGCGGTAAATCTTTATGCGTACTGGGTATTTGTTAGATCTTTTCCGGTATATCCAGTCGAGGAACTGTCACATTGTCCCGCCAGTGCTCACATGGATGATATTTTCGTTGGCTTCCGTCCACGATATATGTAAACTATCAATAATTTAGTGCGGCAAAGGGGGTAATAGATGTACTGAATAACGAATATCTGTGCTCAACGTAATAGAAAACTCTGGAACCTGTTACCTCACAGAAAACTTTCTTACAAAAAGGGGACAAAACAGACGAAATCTTCATGTGTTATTGAAATGAACGTGACAAGTCTACAATATAAAATCGGCTCTACTTTCTACACTGGGGCCATATTGCCTCAACGTTTAACCAAAAAGAAATGAAACAGTAAATATATCTTTGGTAGAAACTTACCGTCTAACGGAAAAAAAGAATTTCAATTGCAAGGGCTCTCCGGTCTCTAGGCGTATTTCGCGGGATCAATGAAAGGAGTCGCTTATTTATAAATTCCCCGAAAAGCCATCTCTAATACAAGAAAAGCTTGCATTAGCGAAAAGAAATATTTTGCAATATGTGAAATTGTCGATGGTTTAATGAGTCGGCAGAGCACGTTCAAGTTATTTTAAGACTTGATTAAAAACTAAAGTTAAGCAGCGTTTTAATCGCGTAAAATTTATAGTGACAACAAAAGAAGGATAAAATTTGAGTACCACTCAAATCGTTACAGGTGTTGCCGTTACGTTTTGACCAAATTAGTTGTAAACATTTTAACATGCACGAATCAAACATGTCTTTTCTAGTTCCTCAGTGTAGTATCCATCTTCATAAGTTGTTTAATTTCGACATCTACGTCGAGAAAGACTAAAAGAAAGCCTTAACTTGCTAAGTTAAATTTGTTGCGTGCAGGCAAATACGTTTTCCTATTAGTGCTTCTCTTTGTTTGGTGTATTTTAATGTGGACGTCTTAAAGCAGCACTTTTCAACGTAAAAATCTACTTAAGTTGTTATTAAACATAGACAAGCCAAAAAAAAAAAAAACCGATAAAAACCGACGCTTCGGAGTCGTCATGACACCATTGTCAAGATAACTTATGTACAAAATGCTTTCAGTTGTAATTGGTTCCATAATAGTACAAATCCACAGAACTTATGTTGCGAACTAGTGCCGATCGGGTCATTTTAGTGCCCATTGCCTGATTTCATATCGTGAGGGACTGGGGCGAATCCGGACTTGCACGGACAAGCAAAAACAAACATGGCGTCCGCTATGCCGCTGCAAACAATTACAAACAATTTGCAAGATGTTCCCAAAGGTGCATCGTCGAAATATCAATATACGTTTGAATTTATAAAGGATGAGCTTCAGAAAGGGAAAATAGAGTCTTTAGATCGCGAAGCTTTGTCTAAATGTTGCGACAAACTTCAACTTAAGACATCTGGATCCAAGGGAGAACTCATTGAACGGTTGCTGCCTTTGAAGGTAATCTTAACACAGTTCGCACGGCTTGGAGATTCATTCATACATTTGATCGAGTGAATGATTGATTGACTGTTTGATTGCAGAACGAGGTCTTATTTGATGACAGAGTGAAAATGATTAGTAAGGAGTTCAAATTCAAGACAGCACTGTCTCGAGAAAATATTCCACCGCCAACAGCAGGATGGAAATTTGATACTTCCTTATTTCCAAGACTTACACAGGAAACTATTGAAACCTACCAATCTGCAAAGAGGCAAGGGAAAAAGGGTCAGTATAGAAAGGCCTTACGAATGTTTCAGTCTCGAAGAATGAAGTCTATTAAAGTTTTGAAAGAAGGAGAGCACATTTTTATAAAGGCAAACGTCTTAAAGAGTTTTGCATCAGAAGTAACTCGCACAGTCACAGTACAGTTTAATGGAAACTGTCCACAGAAGGCGTACTGTGAGTGTGCAGTAGGCAAATGTGGCCTCTGTTGTCACAGTATTCTAGTACTGCTCCAGTTGAAGCATTTTACCTTGTATGGCAAGTTGATACTAGCCTTGACATGCACACAGAAACTCCAAACTTGGCATCAGCCTAGAAAAGGACAGAAAAATGGCACAGAAAGTGCCATTAAGACTGCATCTCATATCCGTCTCAAATACTTAAGGAACTTGAGATCCGCCAGGAGGGCAGTTGCACCAAGGAAATTAAAAAAGAAAGTGCAGGCAACGACTAATCAAGGCACAAACATTGAGAGAAGTGACTGGTTTGCAAGAGATGTTACTAAAATGAGCACAGAAGTAGAAAATGGACTGGTGAAAACAGATGCAAATATTTCAAATCACTTCTTCAAGACTTTGAACAAGTACAACATAGCATCTGGACTACATATGCACCTTTCCTACAGAAATGCCTACCAGTGTAGACTCATACAACATGACCATAATTATGCCAAGCAGTCTCCAATGTTTGACAGTAGTATCCTGTCCCCTCGATTTACTGGAAAATGTGAAGATGTTTGGCATTCAGTTCTGGTTCCATCTAAGGAAGAAAGCATTTCTTCTGAGTCAATCACCAGAACTGGTGATTCATTAAGTCATGAAACAGTGTTTTGTAAGGAAAAAACTGACGAACTGTTAAACTTGATCTCTCAGTCAAGTGGAGACACCATAACTATTAAGCTCCCAAAATGTGAGCAGGTGAAGATCTGTGCAAGTAATTATGTTGATGTGGTTCAAGGTACCAAGGAGTGGTTTGCTTGCAGGAGGGGAGTTATCACTGCCAGTAAGCTGCCCTCCTTACTGGGATTTCATGGACAGAAAGAGTTTGACGCATCTTGGTTTTGTGTCCATAACAAATTGGATGAGAGCACGTTTGCACCAAAGAAGTTTAGAAACTTTCACAGAGGCAAGGTTTATGAAGCAGCAGCATTAGAAAATTTCAGTAAAATGACAGGTAAGTTGTAAATAATGGAATCTGTGGTGTAAATTAAGAGTGGTTCAGTGTACCTTTTTGTATGAGACCTTTGGTGAAACACCTTTCTATCTGCTTCTTTGATGTTGATACTCATATACATGAAGTTGCAAAAGAGAAGAATGAAGGATGGCTAATTGGCATGGCTTATTGTCATTGAGTTCTCAATAATCATGCATGTTTTTGTTGTGGCATACATTTGTCTTGGTTTGATTTTGATCTCTCTTTGTTCCATAACCACTGTCATAAAGTGACATCATCTAGACAAAAGGAAACTCAAAGAGAAAAAAAATCAAACCAAAAACAATTATGAACTAAAGCAACACAAATTGTCACCCCATTCTTAGCAACATCGCAACTTCATTCAACATGGAAATGAAAAAGTGAAAAAGTGAGCATGGCAATAAACTTTACTATATGCTTTTTCTTTCAAACAGGTGCCCCAGTATCAAACTGTGGATTCTTCAAGCATCCGTTAGATCCAAATTATGGTGCAAGCCCTGATGGGCTTGGAGAGGCATTTTCTGTAGAAGTTAACACTAGGGCTGAGAACTCTGAAGCACCACTAGAAAAAGTGAGTGGGGCTCATCTAATTCAAACCAATTTTCAGATGATCTGCAGTGGAGGAAAAATCACATTTTTGCAGTCCTACCTCCCAGAGAAGAATATCTCCAACTTCTTTTGCATTATAAGAAATGATCTTTTACTCAACATCACAAAGGACATAACTGATCATATCAAAAAGCTTTTGATCAGTGGCATCACGATGACAACATCCACCTACGCAAATTAGGAGAGCTGGTTTTAGGACACATGGCAACCTTTGAGAATTTGCGTCATTTTAGGTCTTGGGTGAACAATATGGCAAAGAGCACCAAAATAGTTGTATTTGTGTAAACTTAATGGAGTGGCTATGAAATTTACTGGAATACCCCCCCCCCCCCCCTTTCTTTAGCATAGTCATAACCTGAAGTGGTCTAGAGAGTTTACACAAAGAATTCTTTGCAATTGTTTCAAAGAACATGCATGTTAGTTAATCATTTTCCTCTCAATCTCAGATTCAAAAGTTAATATTAGACATAACCTTCAGAACATGAAGTATATTCTCTCAAGATATAATAACCTTTTACATGTGATTAGCTTTTAAATTTGTTGGCATGAAAAGGAATAAAGTTTAATAAATACGTAATTTGTGTCTACAGATAAGAAAGTTGTGCATTACACCAACCAATGACCGGGAAATCTTAAATTTCCTTTGGGCATACTGGTTTCTTGAGAATGTTAACAACATGTGCAAATACTTTGTGGACATAGCCAAGAATATCAATTCTACTTATGGGCCAGCATGCATTTAATATCGCCCAGTCTCTAATTTTACCAATATAGTTTTCATTGTAGATCCTGAGTGTAGCAATGTCAAAATTTCTGCTGATCTCAGTTTCATCATATTGAGCATTGTATTTCAGTGGTGGTCTGTTGTGATGAAGGCCTTTGGCAAGACACAAATCGGTTATACCAAATCCTTTATCAGTTAGCACAATGGTGCCCTCCTCTAACTTGTCAAGAACACAAGATTGCTCTGTAATATCAGCATCTGTAATAGTGCCTGGGTATGTATCACTGCATTGTATCAGTGATCCACAGGGGGGTATCCAAACAGAGGTCTTACCAGTGGTGTGGTTCTTGTATTGACTAAATGTCACATTGTTCACATCAAAGTTTTCTGAAGGGGCAATCCATGTTTCTGTGCAGTCCCCCAGGCAAGAGGTGTTTCCAAACCCAGCTTCCCAAAAGTCCTTTGGCAGGAAGGCCAATATTTCCCCTGGCAGAGGAGTAAGGTCAATACTCTCAAATAGAGTCACCAGAAAAACTGACCAGGCAACAAACAACCGTGACTGTGTTGATATACTTGTGTTGGTCATCCAGCCCATGACCCCAAGATGTAGAGCATGTCGTGAAACAGTCAGGAAACACATCAATTCAGTTCTTTTGTC
Organism: Siderastrea siderea; assembly: GCA_964030785.1. Taxonomy (NCBI): domain Eukaryota; kingdom Metazoa; phylum Cnidaria; class Anthozoa; order Scleractinia; family Rhizangiidae; genus Siderastrea; species Siderastrea siderea. The sequence goes on from OZ034967.1 coordinate 56,428,757, forward strand.
CATCTTCCTTTGTTTAGTTCTTGTTTCACTAGATTTACAGTCTGGGTAAACCATGACAGGCAAAAATGGTTCCAGGCACTCATATAAGCAATCAAATTCTAGTAAGGAAAGCCCAGTCATGTATAAAACTTTGCCCTTTTTCTTTACATTGTCATATGAAAACCTTGTTCTCTCAAATTCATTTTGAAAAAAGGCCAATTGTCTTTTGTACTCTTCTCGTTCGGTTCTGAGTGTAGTTACTTCTTCGACAAGTTTAGACAATTCTTTTTCCTTTTGTTGTAGCTTTTCCTGCACTTCCAGAAGTTGATCTCTTAACTTTGAATTCTCACCTGAAATCGCGTCAATTAGTTCTTCTGTTGTATCATTACCTGCTGACCTATTCATCTTCCTTCTCGGTTTCTTGCGTTCTCCACAATCACCTTCAAATTCGAGGCTTTGTTTTGCTGACTCGAGTTTCCTTTTGGGCGTTATGAAAGATGGTTTGTTTTGAAGATACTTTTCGGAGGAAGATTTGTCAGGTAAGTCCTGTATGGAATTCCTCTTTCCCGAGCTCCAATGTTCTGAACAAATGACATGTCGTTTCCAATTCACATGCTTGTTTTTCAGGATTTTGTCATAGGCGTTTCGCAGTGCTCTATCTTTCGAAATCTCGCACAATTTGTAGTAATGAACCTCTGGAGTGCGCCAAGAATTGGTGCAAAGAGCTGCTGCGCAATTCCAGTGCCAGCTGGGCGTTACAGAAGGTACCGAGTCCACAATTTCTTTCTTGTTCTTTGTTGTGTACTTCACATCGGGTAAATCATCCATTGCTTCACGTGTTCCTTTACTCCAGTGAGCTGAGCACAAAACGTGTCTTTTCCAGTTCACATTTGACCTTCCAATTACAGCCAAATATGCATCTCGAGCTTTCTTCGGTGCCTTTTCAAACGCCGTGAGAGTGTAATATTCAACACCTTCAGACCTCCACGAATTCTTACAGAATACAGAGCAGCAATTCCAGTGCCAGCTGGCCTTCTTTGCCGCCATGTTTGTTTTTGCTTGTCCGCAAAAGTCCGGATTCGCCCCAGTCCCTCACGATATGAAATCAGGCAATATAAGATTATTAAACCTTGGATCACTAATAGCGGAGCCTGCGGGCAAAAAAAAAGCCCGCCAGCGGAGCTCCATTGCTAAGGAAATTTGGTAACCTATCAATCCGAGAAATTTTGGTTGTGACGTAATAGTCACGTGACCGTCCGTCTGTACGTCCGTCCGTCCGCACAGACTCTGTGGGAGAGGGAGGGGAGTCCCAAGACAACCCGATGGGGGTAGAGAATGCTAATTTTTTGTTGGCGGGAAATCGCGCGGTGCCTTTGGGCAACCGGCGTTTTTCTTGGCGGGAATCGCATGACCATCGTCACTTTTAAAAAGAGGTTTCTTTAAAAGCTTAAGCTTCTTTAGCATTTAACGATTGATCGAGAGTACTGAAGTTTTATACTTGACAAAAAAAAACATCTAGTATCTATAAATGGAAAGAAAAAGTTCAAAAGAATACTGGTAGAAGGCGAAAAGTTCAAGTTACGAAAGCTGCCTTCAAAGGACTTCATCGCTTTGTTTTCTTCACGGCGGAGACCTTGCCTTGTTCTGAAACACAACCGAGTAAGTGAAGTTTTTAAAGGGTCTAAGGTACATGATTTCGAGTATTATGGTGAAAGAAATTACGTTTTGAAATGGAAATTTGATTTATGCCATTAGAAATTTGTCATTCACTTCTGACTTTAAAAAATTATTAGAAAACGCGCTCAGATTTGTGACAGATTCTTGAATATTTTGCCATGCTCAGCCGATTTCACTCGCGTGGACCGACCTACGATTTTGGAAGTGTAACGCGAATTGCATTTAAGTATAAACTTACGGGTTTTCGAATAAACTTTTTTCAAAAATGATTTCTTTGTCCATTATTTTGCGTTTGTTTATTCATAACAGTAGGTCTAGGCACAGCCGCAAGACAACTGCACAAGCTTTGCTTCCAATTTTGACTGTCCGTTCCACCTCTTTGTACAACTGTCGACTTTCTTGTCCTAGAAGTTTTCAATAGTAATAATCTTTTAAGCGAAGCAGTTGTCGGCTTAAAGCTATTTTATCCCAAAAGCTTCCGAAAACAGTTTTGTGCGTTAAGTTCCTCAAAGTGGCTAACTTTATACAGGTTTACTTCGCATCCGCAAAACTTATGCCGGCATAATTTAAGCTTAATTAAAGCGTGTTTGGTGTTTCTTTGTTTTGAATCTTGATGGTCTCTAGTTAGAGAATGAAATATAACAGTTATTTGAAAAACTGTAAGCGAAGCAGTTGTCGGTTTAAACCTAATATACCCGAAAAGCTTCCAAAAACAGTTCTGTACATTTTTAAACGCGCTCGAATTTCCGACAATTTGCAGCCGCAAAACTTATGCCACAGAGTTAAGAATGTTTGGACGGTGTTTGTTTGTTTGTTTTCAATCTCGATGGTCTCAAGTTAGGGAACGAAATATAAGGGTTACTTAAATAACTATAAGCGAAGCAGTTTTGAGTTTAAAGCTATTTTATCCGGTAAGTAATGTGTGTTCCTAAAAGTGCTTGAATTTTTTCGCGGCTGCTAAAACCTACGCGACATTTCTTCGATAAGTTTATTACAAGTGCTTCGAAGCTCCCCAGATCCATTCTTTCGGGTAATCCCAGTAAAATGCCGGTGAAATGTCAGTATAAATTTTTGACCAGACTAATATTCTTATTAAGTGGCAGTTCATGTTATTTGTTAACATCCGAACGCGATGAAGATAACCCATTTAAACGGTCGAATAATTTTTGTTTTGTTTTTATAAATGAGCGCCGTTTCAATTTCATTCAAGCGAACAGCCAATAATCCAAGAGGATTTGACAAGCCTGGACAGTTAATGACAGGATATGGAAACATTGCAAACACCAAGCAAGACGGCTCGTGAGTAAAATAATCAAGCTGTGCTCAGCCTCTAGAATGACCTTTCGGGCTTGGTTTTACAGAACAGATCCCCAAAATATTGGAGGACAATTCGGAACACTTTCAGGCTTTTTGAGAAACACTTTTCGAAAGCGAACGAGCCAAAAAAAGCCCCGAAATACATTTCAGACCGAAAAGTTTCAGGACTATTTTTGAGAAACGAACACCAGTTTATTCCTTCGCGGCTCCGCTTTTAGGCTTGGCTAAATCTATATATTAGCTAACTCTGGGCGACACACGTTATTTATGTTGTAATAAGTCAATCGAATAGACAGTTCAAAGAATTATCTTGTTTGATAAAAATGTATTTTAGTCCAGCATTTTGAGCAAAAAGTAAGCATTAGGCCAAGTCTTGCCATAGTTAATCGCTGTCAGCTATTTTTAACGATAGTAATTGGTAAATACGTGTTGATGGCAAAGCGTGAGGCCCCTTAGTTGGGTTGAAATATTGTCTAGGTTATGGACCGAGACACAAACTTCAAAACACGAACAAGTCCAGACTGAATGAGCAAAGCTAGTTTCGATGAGAGATTTTGTTGGTGTAGTCCAGCTGTTAAGCCCCCAAAATGGCAAAATCGTTCACTTTTTGATAAAAGCATGAAACTTGATGGGATGATAGACTTATATGTGCTGATCATTTTCTGATATAGGGCCAGCGGCAAAATACCTGTTTAAGAGGATAAGCGGGCGTGGCCAAATGCACATGATATCAGCCAACATGAAAACGAGGCCAGATAGCAAACACCTTGTTGCCGCTGTGTCTTTGTACTTTTTATGTACAAGTGTTTTGGCATATATAAGAGACAAGTCATGAACACCTTTATGGGGCAGAATGTATGTTAAAGTGAGTCACATGACCTGTCACGTGACCACAAAAAAAGCAAATTTCAATAGAAAGCAGACCTATTGTAAGCCGTAATTGAAAACGATCAAATGCTTAATATCAATCAGCTTTCGGAAGCAATACTCTTCTAAATATTAGCATTTTAACCCGAAACAAGCCTTTCTCATAGTTAACTATTCAGAACGGACGCTTTCTTATTTTCTGGGACCGGGAAAGGTCGGGGGAGGGGGCGCAGGTTCTGCCTCCTTCTTAACTCCAAAAATATTCGAGATATGACAACGACACTTAAAGGGCCTATAGTGTGTCCGACAGCATTTCTTTTGAGGTCCCCAACATGAGCTGGTGATGTATATTACGTGAGATTTACGTCATGTTCTCATATAGCAGCCATCTTGGATCCGCCATCTTGGATGTCTTGATTTTTTCCAAAACCACTAAAGAAGCTCCAAAACTGACCAAAAATAATCAAAATCAATGAATGAAGACAAAAATTATCTAATATGCTAAAGTTACTTCAATCAAGTTACAATTTTCCACTGAAAAGGGGAAAATTCAGAATTCTGAAAAAAAAATTCCTGTGAAAAAGTGGTTGCCATAATAACATCAAACTTGATGGACCAAGACTTGCTATGCCAAATTGTTCCCAGAAAATTTTTAGGAAAAGTTTAGTGGCTTCGGCTTGCTTATTGAAAAGTGAGAAACGTCCAAAGTCCGTCGGGTAGAATTCCCCCCCCCCCCTTCCCTTTCGGTCTGAATAGGGTTAATTCACCACAACTAAAATGCTCGCGTATTCAAAGTCACTTGTATCTTGCCTAAGATATCAGTTATGCATCAAAGAAAATACATGATAAAAATGTCAGTTAGTTGCCTCTATGGGACTCCTTTACAATTTAGCTTAGGTGTCTGATACCATGTAATGTGATCGGCAATAACTACACAAATGCAGATAGTCAAATCAGTGATAAGTAGTAATGCTTGGATAGTGCACATTGTTTACAGCCTCACTGAAAAGAGCTATAAATCTTCCTCTTGACAATGTCCACATAGTGCAGTACATGCTACACTTGCATTGAGCATCACACCCATTGTTTCAACCACAGTGAAGAGTGAATGACTTCATAGCAGGATTCTTGTGGTTAAGGTAAGACTCTACAAACTGGTTTCCACTCTTCCTCTTCTCTTTTCAAACCCAATCTAAAGGACAAAAGGTTTACTTAGGGAATTAAAGCACTCCGCCATACTTTCCCGGCCTGGTACATTGCTTTTTTTGTGCGATCTGCTAGGGCCGCTTTTGTTGGTAGTGTTTTCCAAAGTTATTTGACCCTTTCAAAAAGAGCTGTTGTCGGGCTTCGTTCACTGTACTTGTTCTGCTCTAAAGAAGTATGACAAATCCTCCGATGAGTTGCGTGTACTCCTCAAGTATCCACTCTGGAAAGGATGATAAGTCAGCCTAGGCATCGGTAATCTGATCAAAGACATTCCATGTGGTCCGTGACCTCTTCCAGAGAAGGAGCCCTTGTTGCAACCTCTAAGGGCATGCAGCATAGGAAGTGGTTTGGCTTTTTATGGACACAGCTGAGCGGCGATATTATAAATTGCCAGCTACCTGAATTGTTTTCCAGTGCCGGAAGCAATCCACAGCTCATTAGCATCAAAGTCAGTCATTTTGCCAACCACAAGAACGACATCTGTGTCAATGGTTCTAATCATGACTGTTTGAGGCAGGGACATATGCAGTATGAGGTGTAGCCTGTTCCAGGCGTTGAGATAGTGCAACACGAGTGGTATACCACGATAGTGGTATACCAGCATCTGGTATACCCTCTGATCGGCCAAATTTGACACCTCTTGTCAACACCAGAGCGTTGTTGACGCAGACAAGAACTGCGATATGCGATATAGCGTGCCCGTGCGAAGGTCATCCTCCATCGAGTCACGCCAGTTGAATATGTGTCTTCAAAACATGTTTCTGGGAAGAGGTTCTTCACCATTCTTCCAACAGGATTTGGAAATAGCTTGATCTTTCAACTTTTTCCAAGGTTAATCAAAACAAAATTGTAAAGAAATGCCGTTTCTATGATAATTGTGATTACTCCGCGTGTCGCGATCATGAAAGACCAAGAAGAACAGCTTCAAAGCATTGGAATTAGAGCGGTGGCTATCCGGCGGAGTAGACAAAAAAGACAACGAAGGAGAAGCAGCAAAAATGGATCGGCGAGGTTGTTTATGAAGGCCTGAAAGCCTGCTGTCAATAGCCTGAAAGCAGACGTCTCCTATTTCCTTTGCTTCACGCTTGAAGCAAAGGAAAAAGGAGTCATCTGTGCGCAGGCTAGCTGTTGAAGGAATGGAGAAAAGAACTACAACAAACAAACTGTAGCCATCGCAATTGATGAAGACGATGAAGTCCATCCTGTCACAGAGTGAATTGCTTTCTATTCATCAAAGTGATAAACCGATGTGCATATGAAGTCGTCTGTGATTCTCGTTACCTTTATTGGTTAACTAGTGCAGATTCATTGTAAGTTTTCTAACACCTATTTTTGCGTTTCGGTAGCGCAGAAAATCTTGCAATGTCCATTCAGCATGTCAGATTTCTTAAAGCATAATTAATCTACTTTTCTTGTTTTGTACTTAACCCAACGCTTCAAACTCTGGTGAACCTATTTCGGTGATCATAATTACATAACTTTCTTGTTTACTTTGACCTGACGCTGGTTCATGTTTCTCTGCCGCTGTCAGCGGTCTTAAGTAGGCCGCGTGGGCTTTTTAAAATTAATTTCACAGGAGTTCCCTCGCCCTCTTCCCCAATCTTCCCTCGTTTTTTCCTGCTCTTTCGCTCGCTTTATTTTTCGCTCGCACTCCACTATCTGAACGCCTGGAACAGGCTATATATATGAGGTGTGTGTCATCTTCTTCGTGGGAGCAGTCTTCCATGCCAACTCTTCTTGGTGAGTTTAGGACCTGCTCCTTGAAGACCTCCTCTCATTCTACCTGTTCAAATCCAAAGATTTAATCCATGGATGCTTTTTGCGCTCAACGAAAACTGGTAGGTTTCCTTCGCGTCGACTTTGACAAGCAATTATGACTCAGGATCGAGAATAAGGCGCAGCCGTTGATTCGGAAAAATTTGAAAAGAGGTCCAAACTTATCATAACTGCAGTGATAAATTAGAACGAGCTTCCACTGTTTGGTAGTCCCATGGAGAAGATTTTTAAAAAGCAGTGTCAAGTATGTGGAACAACTAAAGCATCCCCTCAAAGGGACGTGACCATAATCAATGTTGTAGTGCAAATGATGTCGTCTGGGACAGACAGAACATTTCAGGAGTATGCTGTCAATGCCATATATCACGAGAGGGCTTCAACCAGTAAAGAGAGTGGACGTCATCTGGGATGTGTATCGCCAGGATAGTCTGAAGGCGACTACCAGAGAAGAGTGGTCGTATTACACATACAAGAGTAGCACCATCTCCCCAAATTCCACGAAAATAGAAAAAGAACACCATACAGAATTTCTCCACTTTCTGGCAAAACAAGTGGTGTCGTATCACATGAAAGGAAAGGATGGTCCTGAAAAAACAATTCAGCTATGCGACAATGAATTCATGAAATTGCCGCTCATCTGGGTCCACAAAAAGCCAAAGCACTTCCTATGCTGCATGCCCTTACAGGTTGCGACAAGGGCTCCTTCTTCTCCGGAAGAGGTAAACGGACCACATGGAATGTCTTTGGTCAGATTACTAATGTCTTGGCTGACTTGTCATCTATCCCAGAGACCATACCTGAGGAGTACACGTGACCCATTGAAAGCTTTATAATTACCTCTTTACAGCATAGCAAGGGCAGCTAGGGCAGTGGATGAAGGCAGACAAAATAGCTCTATTTGAAAGGGTCAAATACAGTAGTAACAGACCACACAAAAGGGGCTAGACAGGCTAGACATGCATGGCGGAGTGCTTTAATTCTCAAAGTAAACTTTTCCATTTCCTCGAAATAGGGTTGGAAAATAGACGAGGGAGAGCGGAAACGAGTGTGGACAGTTTACCACAAGCACAAAAATCCTACTTTGAAGCCGTACACTGTGGTTGCAACAAAGGGTGTGCCGCTCAATCAAATGTCGGAAGGAAAGTTCAACCTGCACCTCACGATGCACAGTCTAATAGTGGCAAACATTGTCAAGAGGAAGATTAATAACTCTGTTCAGTGTGGCTGTAAGCAATGTTCGCTACACAAACATAACTACTTATCGTTGATTTGACTGCCTGCATTTGTGTACATGTGTTTATTGCCGATCACATTACGTGGTGTCAGTCACTCAACTGGCTTAAATTGATCATGTACTTTCTCTGATGTATAACTGATGTCCAAGGCAAGATACGAGTGAACTTTTTCGTCCTGATAAATTAATTACGAGAAAGGGTTGTTTTGAGTTAAAATGCTAATAATTAGAGGAATATTCTTTCCAATAGCTGACGGATATTAAACATTTGATCGCTTTCAATTACGGCTTACAATAGGTCTGCTTTTTATTGAAATTTGCCTTTTTTGGTCACGTGACAGGTCATGTGACTCACTTTAATATACATTCTGCGCGATAAAGGTGTTCATGACTTGTCTCTTATATATGCCAAAACACTTGTGCATAAAAAGTACAAAAACACAGCGGCAACAAGGTGTTTGCTATGTAGCCTCGTTTTCATGTTGGCTGATATCATGTGCATTTGGCCACGCCCGCTTATCCCCTTAAACAGGTGTTTTGCCGCTGGCCCTATATCAGAAAATGATCAACACATATAAGTCTATCATCCCACCAAGTTTCATGCTTTTATCAAAAAGTGAACAATTTTTGGCTTGACAGCTGCACTAGGGGTGACTCTTATAAATTTACCAACAGTATACCTCACCTAAAAAAATCTTAAGCGTTTAGTTCTGGAAAAAGATTTTGCGGAAAATTGACCCGTTGAAAATTTTGTGCCGTCCCAAATTCTTAGCGAAACGTTTTAGGGTGCTTAAAAAATTGTGGATTTGTTAGTGGCGCGTTTCTGTAACATTGCAGATTTCGTAAACAGCGTAGCACAAGATTCTATTTTGCATATAACGAGTTGAGCACATAAGAGAAAAATGCAGTTTAACTTAGTGTTGCATACAGTATTTTGGCATCCACAGTATCATTCCTCAGATCATCAATCATAACAACGTCTACTTCAGTTTCACTGTCGTCCGTTGGTTCGTGTCTCAGGACCGGACCAAAGGGCGGATGTCTATGCGATCGATGTAAAAGGACCAAAATTATACATTTTCTCGATATCGTAATAGAACGTTGAATGGGTAACTGTTGAAGATAGCACTTTGATCGGTGGGAACGCTATAGCCGAATATTTTAATAGACAGACGGAAAATCTTAGGGCACTGCAGAATGTTATTCACAGTTTTCGAATTTACGTTTTGCCTGTTCGAAAGAAATCTCAGCTGTCCGTTTCTCGTAACCAACACGACGATCGCCGCTTGAATCGAATCTTCAGCTCTGCTAGCTAACAGCACTTGCCACTGACTTGCCCGAGCACTTGCTGTAATTTCACTGATACGATGTTCCCCTGAAGATGCTCACTTTTCATATCGATTTTCTTTAATACGCCTTTACTTATACAGAGAGTAAATGATATTTAAATGTCTCGTAAACTAACGTAACCTTTCGGAAAAAGCGAAATTAAAACTCATTACCGGCCGCGTGTTTTTTGATCGATTCGCTAAATTAGCAGTTGGTAATAAACAACCCCATGTGCAGTACGAAACGACAATTTATAGGCTCGAAAACACAACACTCACTTGATCTAGAATAGTTAGAATTTCTAACTTTCGAATAAAATACACCAGTTGTCAATTAAGAATTAGCCAAAAATACAATCTTGAAGTCAAAATTTTGAAAATTTACGCAAGAGATTCACATGTTGTCTCGCGCGTGAAATCAAACCACAACAGAGGATTTGTGTGTGTTTAGGTCAGATTACTATTTTTGGAAATTTCATGAACGAAGATTTGCAGAAGAGGAGACAGTAAGCTTTTCTAAATAACACATTTATTAATACACGCCTTTATTCGTTTCTGAAAACCAAACGCGTTCAATTCTTTCTTCGAGGGAAGCTACGCGCAAGCGATTTCGCTCGATGTGCAAGTTATTTTGAAGAGCATTTACTGATGCGAACTGTGCACGTTTTTCAAAACTTTTACGAAAACTTTAAGAAATACAAAGAATCCTTCAATTAAGAAGTTATTTCGGTAAAAATTTACAATCAAATGTGTAATTTACTCTACCGTAGACTCGTAGAAGTGCTTGAGCATTTCCCAGAAAGTCCGCAGTTCGAAAAATCTCTTGCGATGCAAGATTGTCCTTCGCTTTGACAAAACAGGTGTTCGTCCTCGAAAGATGTTTTCTTCGCTCTGAAAGCTCTAAATTCCATCGCTTAACTTGTCGAGTGTTCCTTAGAGCTTCTTCTTTCGATTTTTAAGTTTCAAAAGGTAATCCTTCCTTCCGAGAGCGAGATATTGCCATCTTGAAAATTCACGCGTGAAGAGCACGGCAGCCATTTTGAGTGAAATGTGATCTTCTTGGAGAGTGACAAAAAGTCTTCCCTTCTAGGACTCCCCCAAGCCTTCAAATATATGCGCAGTTGGTGGATTCTGATTGGTTGAACATTCCCAAAGACAACTAGGACAAAAGGGGACCAAAAAAGCCTTTCTAGGGGAGGCTGGGGCCAAAAGCGAACACGCGCAAAATCAAGGCCGGCTCAGGCCGGCACGGACGTTAACCGGATTTAAATAAACAACGTACTCGTTTAAAATTATGCTGCATTTTTTAACAAAAATTATTAACAACTGAAATAAAGGTAATTTAAAAGAGCACAAGGCAAAGCGCTTGAGCATATGTGATTCGAGTGATTAAAAAAATTTAAATCACGCGTAACAACATCAAGCGATCTTAAAACTGATGAAGACTTACTAAGAGTTAGCCGAAACGTCTTAGGACCATCAAAAAAGTATGAGTCAGTGACAAACATTAACTTTTCTTCAACGTATGTGATTCGAGTATGGAAACTTTTTTCATATAAATATACACCTAAATTAATTCTAGGAATTCATACACGCGTAGTTACATTTTCCAACATTTTTAAATGTTAAGAAACAATGAAGGACAACTTAATCCATATTGTGCATTTGCTCTTTTATAAACAAGTGAAGTAAATTAAAAACATGCATGTATTTACTGGCTATTCCACGTTTTTCTTTGAAATACCGTCGAATATGGCACGAGAAAGAAAATAGTATTTGATGTCAAACGAGCCTTTTTAGTTTTATACAAAAATAACATTAATTTTGAGGCCTTAAAATTGACTTGTAGTCTTAGAAAGCTCACCGAAAGAGGATTACCCCCTCAAATGAATGATTTACTTTGAGCTCACCCACCCCCCTTTTGTGTAGTAATTTTACATCACGACGACCCCTATGGATTTACAACTCACCCTTCCTGCTAACATATCTTCAAAATCGTTTACAAAGCTTTCGTGTAAGACAGACAACAGGAGTAAGGTCCATCAAGTTGTTTTCCCGCCCAATATAATGTCCGTTGCTTTCTGATACAATGTGCATGTGTTCAGAAGCTAAAAAGTGATAGCTCAGCTTTTGCATATGCATACTATACACCTTTTTACTGGTGTTCCTGGCCGAGCATTTAATTGTATATGCGATTGCCTCTAGACAAACGTTTAGTACAGTTTTAACCCTTTGGTAAGCCTCCCCTTTCAACGGGTGCTTCCTACGTTTAGAGACATGAGATGGAACTTCGAGACAATGGTTTTTACACATGTTTCCATTGCCTTTGCTGGTACGAGAATAATGAAGGATGATAGTACATCCAGGTAAGTGCTAAGGCATACAGGTTAAAGCGCACAAAAGAATGTTTAGTGTCAGTCCATGATATCCAGTTGGTCTGCACCAAATGTGAGGGATCCGTAGGTTCCACCTGGCTACTAAGCCGTAAGCTGTGGTGTATGCAGAATAATCCGATTTGATATCATTCCTCTGTCAGTTGTTTTATTCCTTTAACAAGAAAAGCCCCAAGGGCATTAGACATTGCCGTTGTTCTCCCTCCCCTCAGGGTGCAAAATATATTACGGACATTCAAGATACGAGCCCAAGAGGTGTAGCAGAAGTTTGCGACGAATATTGTTTGGCCGAGCGAAAAGCGGAGGTCTGGGGCTAGTGACCGACAAAAGGAACACGACAGGAAAAAAAGGGGTATTACTAGACCCCTCTTGACGGCGGGGTAAAAAGTGTTTCGTTCACCCACCGACGTAGCACTCCAGTTTCTGTCGATTCTAATCCCTTACTCCTGAATAATGCTTTGATGCTCCATGAATAAGTTGTTGGATAGTTCTTGTAAATGGAGGCAGGACTACTAATTTCTTTTCTTGAGGGAGAGTTGGGGAGGACAGAGAAGGAATTCTTTTAGTCGCTTTATAATGTAGTTAGGAAACAAAGTTTTCAACAACATTTGACTTGCAAGCGTTTTGTAAACAAAGTAACTAAGGAACTTAACTGATTGAGAAATATAGTAATTGCTCAAAAAAGTGAATTTAATTTGTGACTGAGTGACGAAAATACCCTTACATTAAATAAAAGAAAAGAAAAACTTTCAGTACACATTGGTTCAATCCACCATCTATTTTATTCTTTTAGCACAACGAGTACGTACCACACTTATTGTTATAATTTCGATTAATTGTTAATAAAGTAATATACAAAAAAAAAAAGAGAAAAAAAAAACATGACGTACGTTTTCGACGCGCTGAGTCATAAATCTGAGTTAAGGTCTGACGTTCTATGTTGTTGCTAAATTTGAATTTTTTGGGGTAAATTCCCCTGAAAGGTCATAACAGCTTTCAGATTCTATTCACATTAGGCCCAAGATAACAACTTCTGGCCAGAAATCCATATTATAAGGATACGATAAACTCTATAATTTAACTCACTTCTGATCTAAGGAAAATCGAAACTAGACCGCCGAGTCTCACATCGTGAATATCAAAAGCGACGTTCCTGTGATTATATGCGGATACCATCTTACTTGACTCTGCCCGAAATAGTTGCAATTGTCTTCGTTTTCCAGGAAGGGTATTATCCAGTATAGCGGGCCATGTATCTTATTTCATTTAGGATTTTTAGTTGGGATTTCAACGGATATTTTTAACTTTGCAGAGCTCTTTACTAAAAGATGAGCCAGCTGATGAGCCATGCTGACTGAGCCCATCACTTTCAAACTATCACCTTCGGGAAATTATGCGTTTCCACTACGCACAAGCAATGTAATATAACGCGGAAACGGCTTATGTTATAGCGACTGTAACATAAGCTACAATAAGCTATATTTTTTTTATCAGCGAGTAAACCCTAACTCCGTTTTAGAAGAGTGTTAGAGTAACTCAGTTTTGTGGTAAATATATCTGTATAGATACACCGTAATTACTAAGGAATGTCTTTGGCTACGGCTACTTTTTACTTTTTCTTCAAGGGTAGTTGAGCTGCGCTAGGCCTTAGCTGCTCAGATCCCGCGACTTCCGACTCATTCGCCGCTCGGATCTGCCACTTCCGATTCATTCGCCGCTCAGATCCCGCCACTATGGATTCATTCGCCGCTCGGATCCCGCCACTTCTGATTCACTTGCGCACTCTACTACCATTGGGGTTGAAATGTTGCTGTAAGCTAATTATGGTTTGTGCTTTCAAATAATTCCCTTGATATCTTCCTTTTCGTCTTCAAGGTGTATATCGTATGAGAACGAATTTACTTAGTCATAATTTGAACACAATTTTTACACAAAGCAGAAAATTCTCATTACTTAAGCCCTTAACTGGAAGTATTGCCTTAAACATCCAACTTATTTCTCTCATATTCAGCAATCGCTAGGTCTCCTATAAAGATAATTTCACTGTCTGTTTTCTTCTCGTGTATTTTGCTGTGCAGGCGGCACTCTGTCAGCAGCACCGACTCTTACCACACTGGCACGCTCCCTTAGCGCTCTGGGACACATGGCAAACAGAATCTTTCGGTAGTAATGCCGGTAATTTTTGTTGCTCAGACCGTAAACGATGGGATTTACACAGGTGTTGATGAAAACGAAAAGCGAGAGAAGGTGGTGTGTCGTGGTATCCAGCTTGGCTTTTCCCGCCTGAGCCAACACTAAGTAGATTTGATTTGGGACGAGGCAAATGATCAGAATAAAGCTCACAGCGCCGATCATCCGTGTCATCTTCCCGCGGAGCTTGGCTTTACTCTCCGCTGACGCAGTTGGGGATTTGTTGGTTTTTACAACCATGTGGATGTAGAGGCCAATGATGAGGAGGCAAGGGAGAATCATTTTCATGTTAATTTGAAAGATAGACACAAACGTGCGGAAGAAGGAACCAGGCTGATAAAACCGAAATTCGCATACTTCAGAGGATGGACTGTAAACTGTTTCAATGAAACCTGTACAAGTGACAACGAGAGACCACACCCAGGACGAGAAAACGTAGATGAGGATTCTCTTTTTGCTGAAGAAGGTGCTGTATTTGTGAGGTTTCACAATAGCAAACCATCGCTCCACCGTTAGGGCCAAGCAGAGGTAAACCGAGAAAACCACAAGTTGGAAGATAAAAACACGGCTCCATATGACTCGGCAGAAGATTTCACCCAGGAAAGGATTAGTTGGAACATTAAACGAGTCACCGAGAACAAAAGCTGGATATGTGATCAGAGTTATGGCGGTCAACACATCAGCTATCGCCAGGGACAGAATTAACAAGTTGTAGGATTTCTTTAACAGCTTCTTGTCCCAGACGAATACCAGGATTACCAACGTGTTTCCAAGGATTGCTACCGTGCAAATGATGGAGTAAGTCACTTGACGCGCTGCAATACTTATACCAGTGACTGCACTGGTCTGTGAAGGTGTTGGAGACGTTATTACGTTTGATGAATTGCTCAAGGTCTCATTCATAGCTCCTTTGGTTGTAGTAATATCCTTAAGAAACTCCTCTAAATCGCGATCAAAAGCTTCCTATAATTAATGTCAGAATTGAATGCTGTAGACTGGATGTCGATTCTGGTGGCTCTGTTTTGCTTCAGTTGGCCGCTTATCAATGAGTCCTTTACAGTTATTGGTCTAAAACTGAAGATAAGACAGTAGACAGCATTACTTTTCTTGATTCAGAAATACCACTGGCTCAGTTCTCTTTGACATCTCAAAGAGTTACACAAGTGGTTGCGTAACCATTTAGAACTGACTAGCTCGTGCCTAATTTCTTATGTATATTAGGAAAACAAGCTGTCCATTGGGTACCCTGTAAGCTCCCATAACCTGTACGACAGCGCACCTCATATATAGCTTTTGTTCAGGGTGACTGTCTTTTAGGGGCGGGCCTAACCAGGTAGCTAAGAAGGCCAACATGGCCAGTGATCGCAGCCTGTGGAGCTGCTACTGGGCAGCAGTTTGAATAATTTTAATCTAAACCCTTTTTTGATGTGGCCGAACGAAAAGAAGAAAAGGAATAGACTAGCCATTCGCAGTATTAAAGAGGTGTAATTGTTAAACGACACATTAGCCAAAAATATTTGTACCACTGACAATCACAGTGCAGAGCATCCACGAGAATATTGTTTAGCTAGTTATTGCGCGAATTGTTGATTTAAAACCGTTAACTGGTGCCACTATGTCAAACCGATCAGACTGAGGGCTGCATCAAGGTTTCTGTATCTACCAATCTAAATGAAGGATCTTTAATGTGTTCCAGCTGAGGAACTAAGAAGAACAGCAGCCATGTTGATTCTAGGTGATTTCTGTTTTGCACGGGATAACGAAGTGTTGGTTAACTTTGTCCGGTGAACTGATGGCCTTTCCTCCAGTAGCTTTTCACGGAGGGTGTCAAATTTCTTTTAGAAAGCTATTTTTGAAATGTAGCGTGCGATGTGCCCTTACGCAACGTAAGTTAACTGGAGTATATGTTTTCATAAAGAGTAGTTTTTCAAATTTCAGTTTCGTGGCTGGCTGAAAAATTTTTCGGTTGGAATTTAACATAAACGATGTTTTGATCTTTAGACAGGAGACTTATGTGACTAGCTTGGCTGTTTTGGTTGAACACCTTCTGGGCATTGGACGAGATGTTTGGCTGTCGTATGCTTTGGCAGGCTGCATTTATTTGATCTGAGAATTCTTTAAGCCTTTATATCAGACAAATCGATCCTTATTAGTGGTTCTCTGTGGGAGGTAGTTTGGGACAGAAACAGCTTAGAGTGTACTGGTTTTTGTGTGTTTTAGTTTTAAGGGAATGTCCTCCATACCAGGATTGGCCTGTGGTGTTTTCTTTTATACTGTCATAACAAACAAGCATATTATGATATGATACATTGCTGAACAAAACTAACAGTGTTAGTTTACACGATTACCCATATAAAACGCTCAAACGCTCCAACAGTAAAAACTACCTTAAGTTAAATGTCTGCGCTGGGCGTCCATTTCTTCGTCTACAGGCTCTACCATTGCCTGTTTCTCCATATTTCCTCCATGAATGAAACAAGAGAAATCGGAACGAGTAAATATAACTCTACGCACCTACCTTCTAATGGAAAAAGATTCGTAGCAGTGTCCTTTCAAATCATGTCAAATCTCTGGGCTCATTTGACTGAATAGATGAAATGCGTCGCTCATTATAAACTTTTAGAAAAGCCATTAAGAAAACGCATTAGCGAAGAGGATTTGTTTGCAGTGAATGAAACTGATTAAAACTAAAGTTTGAAGTTTATTTTCACAACAAAAGAAGGATAAAACTTGGGAATCATTAAACGCAGCACAGGTGTTGCTATTACGTTTATTAAACCAAGAAATTTTAAAATTTATTCATTTCTGAATTGCACAGTTTTTTTCTAGCTCCTCAGAATAGTATTTTTCCTCAAAAGCTGTTTCATGAGATTAGTTGCATCGAGAAAAATTAAGTTGAAGCGCTTCCGTGCAAGGAAATACGTTTTCCTGTTAGTGTTGCTTTTTGTAAAGCAGCGTTTTAATCACCTGACGTTTATAGTGATAACGAAAGAGATATAAAACTTGGGAATCGTTTAAATCATTTTTATTGCCTGCAGGCAAATACAACGTATTCCATGATTGCTTATCAGGTTTTGTTTTGCTTATTTTAACTTTGGATGTCTTAAAAGCTGCTTTTTTCATCTTAGAAATTCAATAGAATTCTACTGCTTTGTAATTGGTTTGGTAAGAATGACAAATTCACAGAACTAATGTTAGTAATTGCCGACCTGATCATTTTAGTTTCCATAAAACATTACACTTTGGAGAACTACTGGCTGATTCCGGGCCGCACACTTTGGGAACAAATTGATTACTCCATCGAACAGAACGTTTGAACGTTTGTTACAATAAATCTGTATGTTAGAGCATTCCAGCTTTTGTGGGCAAGAATTATCCATTAGGCAAAGTTTATCGCCGTAAGGTGCTTTAAACAATATTCCAACTCCCCTAGTAAATAGGCGTTGTTTGGATAAAGCGTGAGACCCTGTTTGGGCCAACACGTCGAGTTCATGGATCGAGCCATAAACCTGCAAAACAAGAACAAAACCAGACTGAGTAAACAAGACTTGTCTAGGATTTTATTACCAGTGGCTCATTTAAAAATTTGCCAATAGTATACCTGTCACCTGTCCACTTCGCCCCAAGCGGCGCATAAGGCCTCACCTACAGTGTAACTCAGTAATTAACTCCCCAAAACAAAAGTTTGGACGCCTTTGCTTTGGGGCGAAATTTGTGCGAAAATTAACTCGACCGAAATGTTATGCCCCCCGAAAATTTTGACGAAACGTTTTTTTAAAACATTGCTCAATAAAAAGTGTATTTAATAGCCAGGCAAGTTTCATTACTACGACAAATTTGTGGAAGAGAATAGCATATATATATATATATATATATATATCGCATATATTTAGTTGAGCACATCTTTCAACAAACAGTTTAATTGAATGTTTGATATTCCAGAATCTGCAAAATCATTCTTCAGATTATCAATAGTACCAACGTCTACTTCATAGCTTCATTGTCTTTCTTTACGACGGGTGGATGTCTTAAAGGTCGATGTAAGCACGAAATTATACTTTTTTCTACGTTGTATTGATATCACTCCCACATCAGTTGTTTCATTCGTTTAAAAAGTGTTTTGTTTCTCCACTCCCTGAAGAAACTAATCCTATTTCATTCTGAATAATGCATTTCTGTACCAAGAAGAAGCTGCAACTGAGGCAATGTGGACAGGACTGCTTCATTTTCTTGGGGGAGAGGGGAGGGAGAAGATGGGTGAGGGGGGGGGGGGGGTGAGTGAGAAATTCTTCGAGTCGAAACTGGGTTTTCAACACCAATTGTCTTGCATGCGGATTGTAAACCAAATAAGTAAGGAATTGAATTGATAAAGATATGTAGTAAATGCTCGAGAAAAGTAAGTTTACTTTTTACTGCAAAACGAATTTTTTTTATTTAAAGCAAAAAATTATTACACACTGGTTTAGCTTTTAGTTATTTTATTTATCTGGTACGACCAATGCGTACCACCGTCATTGCTATAATTGTGATACAGACTTGTAACAAAAAACTTTAATTTCTCGTTACAAGTCGTGAATTAATTTTCACATGAATCCAAAGATTCAAAACCAGAGAACCGGGTGAAGAAGAAAACGAATCTCCTGAGTTTATTATTGACTCATTGTTTAGAAAGCTATCATCTCCCTAGCTTAGTGTACTTAACTTAAATTGTGCAGTTTACTCACTCAATTCACTCACTCACTCACCCATTCACTTACTTCAGGGTTCTGAATGAACTTGACAAGGTGAACTACTTATTAAAAGCGGAAAATCATAATAATTGTAAGATTGTGGGTAAATATGTATACTTGGCGTTTAAAAGAGGAAAGAGATTCTTAACCATTAGTTTTTAAACGAATAGTGTTACAGTACGTGTTATAAGTTCAAAACTTTTATTGTTACTAGACCAATACCTTCCTTTCGAGATTACCAAGGCAAAATGAAGATATACTGTCACTGTTACTATTATTGTTATTCACTCACTCATTTACTTATTTACTTAATTATGATAACTTACTTTATGTACTTACTTAGTTCACATTTAATTTGTATGTGTACATGAGATTAGCTTAAGGCCAGGCGCGACTTCGATGTCTGTATTTTCTTGTACTCAACTCTTCATTTTCCTTCTCTCCTTCCCCCTTTCATCGTATTGACAATACCTTATTAAATTACCATGTTAAATAATAATAAAAAAACACGAATTATTAACAAGGCTATTTCTATCCATGCCTGCATCAATATTTCGACACAGGCATAGATACAGTATGTCTGATTTCTTTTTACGCAGACATCTTCCACCATTCCTGTGCAATGTTGATTTTAACCATGCAAAAAAAAAAAAAAAGAGCCATTCCAAAATATGTCAACATTTTGTGAAGTCAGGAAAAGAGACAATATATCTCAAAAGCCGTTATAAATTTTGTTCCCTTGTATCGGGAAACTAGAATGTTAGAGTGCAGGCGGAAATCGGGAATGACGCCCGTGGCTCTCGACTTCACCACTCACCTTCCTTCCGATTTCCTCGAGTACTCTGCTACCATTGAAGAAAAACAAATCAACGACGTCTACCTGTCAGTAGCTTTTCCATGTTTTGGCCTCGTGTCTTGGAAATACCGCGAAAAACTAATTATGGTTAACAATCTCCTGGATAATTCACTTGGTCTTCAAAGGCATATCACATATATGAACGAATTTACTTCGACCCAAAACAGGAAATGTTTGTGAAATAGCCCCTTAATGAAAATATTGCCTCAAATATTTAACGTATACCTATCACATTCAGCAGTTCCCAAATCGTGTAAAGAGAAAACCTTACTGCCTTGTTTCCTCTAGTGTGCTTGGATGAGAATGTAGTACTCTGTCGGCAGTGTCGACTCTCACCACCTTGGCACCCTCCCCCAGCGCTCTGGGGCACATGGCAAACAGAATCTTTCGGTAGTGGTGGCGGGGCAAAGCAAATGACCAAGAGGACGCTCGCCGCGGCGATCATCCGTGTCATCTTCCCTCACAGTTTGGCTTTGCTGTCAGCTGACGCGACTGGGGATTTGCTGACCTTTGCTATCATGTGGATGTACAGATCAATAATGAGGAGGCATGGGAGAAACATCTTCATGGTAACTTTATAAGATACCCAAAAACAAGCGGAACAGTGAACCTTTTAATTAAAACCTGTGTTCGCAGATCGTGTTAGAGGAAGGATTGTAACCTTTTTCAATAATGCCTGAACACTTGAGAGCAAACGACCATACCCAAGATGAGACAATATAGAGAATGGATCTGTTTTTGTTGAGGTAGACGCGATATTTTTTAGGCCTCATAATAGCAAACCATCGCTCTGCGGTTAACGCCAAGCAAAGATAAACGGAGAAAACCACGAGTTGGAAGAGGAAGACACGATTCCATATGACTTGGCAGAATAACCCGCCCAAAACGGAGTTGGTGGGATAAGGAAACCCGTCGCCAATAACAAAAGCTGTGTTTGTAATCAGAGTTATGGCAGTCAGCACGTCGGCTATTGCCGGGGACAGAATTAAAATGTTGTAGGATTTATTTAACAGCTTTTTGTCCCAGACGAATACCAGAATCGCTAACGTGTTTCCTAGGAACACTATCGTGCAAATGATGGAGTAAGTCACTTGTGTTGCGGTAGTTATTCCAACTACTGCTTTAATCAGAAGAGAAGTAGGAGACGTTACTGTACTTGATGAAATGATCAAGGTTGAATTCATAGCTCCCTCTGAGACGAGCAATTGCCTCTTAAAATGTACGATGGTTTTGGTGAGTTTTTGGTAAGTTTTTGGTACGTACAGCTATTAAATGGGAAGGCCCCAAGTGGTGATTGCTGAAATGAAGATGAGATAGGTATTTTTATGTTATTATATAGGTAGCCTCTGGATATGAGAAAGCACGTGTTGTTCTGATTGGTTCCCATCACCTCGGCTATCAGCTTATCTCCTATGGAGAACTGTGCAAAATAGAAATATCAAAAGGAAAGAATTCGAGGTTAAGTTTAAAAGTCCAGTGTTGTCTGTATACCCCTGCAAAAAAGAGCCAAGAAATCCCCGGAATCCCGCGAAAAAATGCCTGGCTTTCCATGCTTTTTCCACGTAAGGAAAAGCCAGGAAAGGCAGGAGTCTCTTGGCTTTCCAGGAAAGCCCGGAGACTCTTGGCTTTGCACGCTTTCCAGGATTTCCTGGAAAGCGTGAAAAGCCAAGAGACTCCCACTTTCTGGGCTTTCCAAGATTTCACTGCCTGGAAGGCCAGATTTTGAGTCTGTTAGGGAAGTATCAAATTCTAAAGTGCGACCATTGTGGGTTGTACCATTTACTATCTTATCAGTAGAAGGTGCCTCCAACTTTTGGTTCAGTAGAAGAGAACAAACTAAAGTGTATGACTTTGCAAATAAAACTATCAAGCAACACTTCGTCGTGTGGTACGTTTTTGTTCTGAAAACATAAACTTGGGGCTTTAAGCCATTAAACTGAACTTTGGCCCTGCTGTTTAAGCAGCTGTTGGTCCTACGTTGGCCGAGCAGGAGGGGAACAGAAAGTGTCAATAGGAACTGGCTGTGAGTTTATGGGTACTATTATCCACGAGATTGGACATGCCGTGGGCTTCTGGCACGAGCAGAGCAGACAAGATCGCGATCATTACATTCGGATAATGAAAGAAAACATCGAAACGAATGCGATTGACCAATTCAGTAAGTCAATGGTTGTGTGATTGTCTTAGTTTATTCAAGTAAAGTCGAACCTCTCTTCAGCAGACTATTCCATAATAAATACGGACACCTCCTTGCTACAGACATTTCACATAGTCCAGAAGAGATTAAACTCTCAATTTTGGTTATTAAATTTACCTATCCCATTTGTTCGTTTGTCAGTAAATAACCCTGTCTTTAGCTTGATGAGAAAATTGAATGTTCAAAAGTTTTGTACAAAGGTATGGGAAAACATACAGAAACGATTACAGAAGTTTAGAGTTCAATAAAACAATTGTTCCACTCGATTGTTGGATATGCACCTCGTAGGTAACTTATCAACACCCCATATCGAAAGCGCGTTGAAAATAATTGTCAGCTTATCTCTCGGAAACTTTGGTTAACTATTGAACCCAGAAAAACATTAATTTTAACCCAGGGGCTTAACTGTGCTGCTGTGCAGGTATTTCAAATAAGATTGTTTCTATTCTGAAAGGTTTTTGTATGTACTAACACAATTAACCTTTCGGTGTTATTGTTAAAGTGACGAAAAATCTTTTTTTATCCAGATAAGATACTAAGGAAAGTAATGGACTCAATGAACTATGAATATGACTATTTCTCTATCATGCATTATGGCACAAAGTTCTTCAGCAAAAACAGCAAAGCAACTATTAAAATCCGGAAGAGAGGGAGAAGGATTGGAGCCGAGATTGGTCAGCGGAAGGGACTGTCGTCGAATGACGTCGCACAAGTTCATGCCATGTACAATTGTAATAGAATCCCTTCAGAGGAATCAAGTGAGTTGGACGAAATGGCTATCTTCTTATTTTGCTTTTTATATTCTAGGTACCATTGATTCCTGAGTACCACTGCACTAGTTTCACATGTGATTGATTCATGAATGGTGTCTTTTTCTTTTCCCGTCAATTTTCCTCCATTCATTTATGGTCTAGCGGGAGTGCCATACTAGAAGTAGTCCGGTGCTCACTGCTCTTTTAAAACAACTCTGTCATGTTTCCTGCTTTTGTGTTGGTTTCAATAAACTTATAGTAGTATTCTGATTGGTTTTTGCCATTTATCTTGTTTAAGCCTCAGCAAGCAAAATTTTCCACGGGGTTTTGATCTTAATAACCTGCAATTCACAAGGATTAGTATAGATCTTTCTCTGTGAGGGAGAGGGGAAGGGAAAGGGGAAATGTTCTTCTTGGAATGTTAGTCAAGAGAATGCCGCACAGTGCTCGAGACCTACCTCCTCTCAGAACACAGCGTTTTGTTTTCTGTTCTTATTTCAAGCTAACACCAAAATCTCTCCTCCTTTTTGGACCAAAACAACAGACTTCTTTACTCTATTTCAAATCAGGCGACAAACAACACACTTTTGGGGGCGCATATGTCATTATATAGCTTGAATAAGGAAATCCTCGGCGGTTGTGTGATTGGAATTTCTACTACCGCTCCCTCACTTAGAAACATCAATTTTTGACCATTTATACCATCTTTTTCAACTCTTTTTGATTACTTTTTTTTCGCAAAAACTTGTTTCAACAGTTCATCGGGAGACAGACGGGAGTACCGGGGGCTGTTGAACTATACAGAGAAAGGTGTTCTGTGTCAACCATGGAATGAAAGATGGCCACATGACACAATTTCTGTCGAAATCCACCTGGACGACGTGCGCGTCCCTGGTGCTACACAACGCTAAAGTCACCGAGGTGGCAGTACTGTGATGTTGTATTGTGCAATCAAAGGATCAACTCGGGTGACGAAGATACTTGAAACGAGCATCAGCGCGGGAAATGACGCATGATAGGTTAATGGTGCGTGGGAATTTAAGGTGCACCCTGCTCACACAGCACGGGCCCTTGTTAGGGAACATTCCTTTCTCACATGTACATGGATACACCATCCAAAAGACAACTACAGAAATATGAGGATTCGCTCGAAAAAATGACATGTACATGATAAGGAAAAATAATGTCTCTTTAAAAGAAGCCAAAACAGTTGGTGGTCTTCTTTCATGGAAAACGAAGCTACCAAATCAACATGTACAAAAATCTGTACTGATAACTCTCTGCAACGACAAAGTAAAAGCTTTTTGTAGACTTTAAATGGACAAAGTTATATTTAAAATCAATTATAAAGATATTGCTTTCAAAAGAAAACCAAGCCATGAAGGGGAAACTGAGAACGCATATTTTTTAAAGCTGCGGTTTGGGCAATTGTCCCGTGTTCATTCTGAACTTGGTGAGGCCGGGAAGGACGTGACGTGTTATGTAAGTTTTTCTTTCCGGGTATTTAACAACCACGTAAATATGGACTTACGTAAGTTCTAATAACTTAAATTTCTAGATGATTTTAAAATTAGCAAAATTTATGGCGACAGGTGTGACGTGTACTTTACCACTTTCTCATTTTTGTTTGTGTGGGACAAACCTCGCGGATTGAACTGTTTTTCAACCAAATTTGCAGCGCAGTTATTTATATCTGTTGAACCGGAATCTTTATTTTTAATTCTTGCTTTCTGTCCAAAATAGTTAATGCTCCATTTTCGAAACTGAGCAAATAACCCGCGAAGTGCAGTGTTTGTACGGGGATTTTGACCTAAAATCAATTTGTGATGTAATTGTTTTACGTCGGATTCCCATGCAAACAAACACTTTAATTCGCACCCATTTTGCCACAGAACAACGAAGCGAAAACCTGTAAGGTCTTTCACGCACAGACTCTCACGACATATCATGCTAGTCTTACTACAGCGTGACCATTTAACTGAAAGCTCTTCCCGATGGTCAGTTATGTGTTTTACAACATTCTTCAACTGAATGGAGTGTAAAAACTCGGTTGTTACGAAATTGCAAGCAATTAAGAATTAAAAGACTGCAACATTTAAAAACATACAAATGTAGAAATTTCTTTTGGCATTAAGCATTTTTGTGTTTCTTTATCCTGTGGTTTTGCCTGACCTCCTGGTAGCCTTTGTTTTGGGATTTGCTATTTTTTAACCAATTTGTAAATCGTGGGTGTGATACATTACGTCAGGTTTTGTTCTGTAAAACCCACGGAAAGTTCCGATCGCGAGAGACATTCAAAAAGTATCACGTACTAAGCTGCAGTAACATGCCTGAGGCATTCTTCTGTGAGAGAGGGTTTCCTTCAACCCTCATTCTTTCAATAGTAACTATTCGGGCTGTTTTGGTGTTATTGAAAATCCATAGAAAGGAACGCTACTTTCAAAATCACATCTTAGTGGTCAAAGTCAGTGGTTATTAATTCCGAAATAGACTCCAACATGTTTGTTTTCACTGTATAATTCTTATGGTTTATTTGCTAGTGATGATCAATCACATGGGAGAAATATCCTTTGTTATCGTTTTAATGGGTCCAAAACAATTTCGTTCCCCATTCGTCAGAGCAATTTTGAAACACAAAAGGTTGCTGCAGGATTCAATATAGAACTCACTGATGTCGTAATAGGTTGTACTGACTACTGTATAGTATGAAATTTTTGTCGCTTTGGTTTTTGTTTTTCGGCTTCTTAACGGTTCGCACAAAGAGAAGATCCCGGAAAAAGTACATTCGCAACCCTATTTTCCACCGTATTAAACCGTCAATTCAGGAAATTACCAAATGGTTATCGCTTGTCGAGTAATCCGTAATATATTCTCGATGATGTCAGACCACTCCACTTTCTGACTCGTAAAAATGAGATCTCGCAGACCAAAAAATTAAGTAACTCTAGCGCGAAAGATTTGAAGCTATACAGTAGGTCTCTGTAACTCTAAACGAAATATTTAAATTTAATCACTATCGTAATTCAGCAACAGCAGTCAGGCAGAAAATTCCTGTCAACAAGGCCCCGGCGGAATAAAGCACTCTACGTTTAAGGCAAAAATTGGGGAAAAAATTATCAGCATTCAGTATCTTTTGATGTAATAAAATTTTTGCAAAGGAGATTTCTCCATACAGATTTAGAGAGGAAAATAGTTTAGTTTATTGTATGAATACAAGCATGGGAAGAAAATGTTGTTTTATAATATATGCATGTTGTACATAAATGTATAATATTCAATTGGTTCTTATTAATTATTGTAAATGTTTGAAAGTGTATATGGATTTCCAGACTTAATTTAGGTGTACATTTACTTGAAGAAAAAAAGCAACCATACTCAAATCGTGAATGCTTTGCCTTGTGTTTTTAAACTAACGATATCTTAATATTAAAAGAAACCTAACACATGTGTTCTTCTCTCTTTTATCTCAAAGTCACCTTATCGCAGAAAATTTTCGCGACGGCTTTTGAAAGGGCGATATTGCCAATTTGGCTGCGTTTATTGCACTTTTCTTCCAATAAAACAACGCCTTTTCCTCATCGCATTTTCGTGATTTTAAATTAATGTTTGAAAAACGCAGATCTCATTTCCTGTAATAATTTATTTTAGCAGACATTGAATGAAGCGCACTTGGAGATTTAAAAAATGAATAAATCGAGGTACCCACGAATAAATTAGAGGAAATCGTTAAAAATCCAGAAATCAATCAATTTAATAATTTCTAAAACATGCTTCAAAATATTTTATAGCCACAAAAACGGTAGCCGTTTAAGGCATACTTATGGAAATCCACATATGATTATATTTTACTGTAGCTTGCAGACCTAAGGATTCTAGAAGCCTCTTTAATTTATAAATTTACTAAAAAGTGTAAATTAAAGGGGCTATTTCACCTATTTATAGTATTACTATAAAAAGGCAGAAAACATCTAAGAAAACCCCAAAATAATCGCTCAGTTTTTTGAGGCAAACACGTAAGAATACCCATGAAGTAGCTCCTTTAAGTTGAATTAATAAAAATAACCGCTGTTTGAATAATAATTGTGGTTGTGTCCGATAGAGAAAACACGGTCTTTAGACGGGTTTAAATGTCGTTTTGGTCAAAAGACTAGCTGGGATTACTGTTGGAAAGACAACAGCAGCTCGTAAGTTCGGGGCTTTGAATGTCATTCACTTTAGCTAAACCGATCGTTCCGAAAAGATCAAATTGTACGTGCCCCCCCAAATGTCCCCTCAATACCTCAAAACGATATCGAGCAAAGGACCTAATCCTTTGTCTAGACTAGTTTGGCTGGACGTTTGGAAAAGTGGTATGAAAAACAAACACGTTTTTGTTGATGTCAACTTTCGCCTCTGTATCCCGTACTCTTATCAATGGCAAGTTTGTAAAGGGGTCAAAACAACGGCGGACCATCTGAAAAAAATTCATAATACTAATAATAATAATAATGATAATAATAATAATAATAATAATAATAATAATAATAATAATAATAATAATAATAATAATAATAATAATAACATGGGATTACAGACCTTGTTCTAGTCAATAGCATCTATATACCAATCAGAATATAACACCAGTTTTAGCATAAACTATCCTGAAACTTGTCCTACTACCTACTTACTTTTGGATAAAATTCTTTTCTGTGAAACTTTCTGAAAACTATCTGTTCGGTTTTAAAACAATTACAATTAATTTAAATTATTTCGAAAGTCTGCCGCCTAGAATTAGTAAGCGGTTCAATTTTTAACCTTTTATGGGAAAGAAAATGATCCGGAAATCCCAGCGATAACGCTTTAAACTTAGTAACATTAACATTACGACAATCACAAATCAATAGCATTCGATTGTACTTAAGCGTAAGGAAACGTAGTAAACCGCAACTTAAACGCACAAAATTAAAATCAGCAAAACAAAAGAAGCGCTAAAAAAACGTTATATTTGCCTGCACGCAACAGTTTTAGCTCGACAATTTAAGGCTGTACATGTCTTATAATTTTGTCGATGCCGATCTCCGCTACAATAAATTAAAAAAAAAACAAGAAAATAAAAAGGCCAAAAGAAACGCAACAGAAATATAATCGTGAAAGTTGTGTATTTCGGTATTAATTTTGCTACAACGTAACAGCAACACCTGTGTTGAATAAAATGTTTCCCAAGTTTTATCTTCCTTTTGTTGTCTCTATAAACATTGGCAAGTTGATTGAAATGCGGCTTTACTTTAGTTTTAATCAAGTCTTAAAATAACTTGTTCATGCTCTGCCGACTCAATAAGCTATCGACAATGTCGTATATTGAAAATAAATCGTTTTTACCACAGCACTAGTAATAGGCATTTTTCAAGTTTAACAATGAGCAATTCATAAATCGATTCAGTAAAATGCAGTAGAATTTGGAGACTGCAACTGGACATTTTCTTCCATTAGACGGTAAGTTTGGAAGCTAGATATGCCCCTTTCCCTTTTTACTTCGTTTGAGTAAAATATTGAGTCCATATGTTTGTATGATTTGGCCGTTGGTTAAAATACAAGGACCAAGACCAAAAAAGCTGTCTTTATAGAATAACGTTTTGTTTTATTTATATCACTTAAGGGCGCTTAAAAGAGTCACTGATTCGTTAAACTAAGAGATTTTGAAATATCTGATCCAAAAAGCTATGAATTGTTGTAGAGTAGCTATTGCTTTTCCCAAAACTAGCTTGTATTCCAAACTGGTGACAATTTTTGACTGAGAAAAGGTAATCTGTCGCAACGAATGTTCAAAATGACTATTCCCAAACAAAACTTAAATTTTTCATAACTTTCATGAAATTGTGCAACCAGATATTAAAGGAGCTACCGGTATATGACGGAAATTTTGCCGGTGTTGTGCCAAACCTGTGCTAAAACTGTGATTAAGACCTTCTCCCGGACATAAAATCCTCCTAGAACACCAAGAGAAGTATATCAAGTTAATTTTTCACTTAAGAAGAATTATTTGTGAACAGAACTGAGTTATTGATTGGAGATAAAGATTATAACGCGGCGAATCCACGAAATACAGCGACGAATTTTTGTCCGTAATGGTTCGGAGAGTGTTAACTCTTAAACTCTTAGATTTGCATGATGCATATCATTTCAACCTTCCAAACTAAAACAGCCAAACCTTCCAGGATAACATATGTTAAGATGCTTTTTCAAAGGATGCTCATTTGTTGGGAAACCAAATCTAACAGTAATCCGTAGCGACCATTTTTGAATACGGCCAATCAACCCTATTTAAACAAGGGACATCATTGTACAAATTCCCCTCGGTAGACGCCATAAATTTTGTTGAACACTATTTGGGAGAACTTGTTAAAACATCAAGACAATTCCTCCTTAGTGATCATTTCCTTAACTTATGAGCTGTGTGTGTTATCACGGACTGATTTGGTGAAGACAAATTTGTGCTAATCATTGTTGGGCTTAAAGGGCTAAGCTTTTCAAATGCAGAGACGAATGGACCTGACAAATGTTAGACATCTCATATGCAACCGGACTAGAGACAAACTTAAGTAAAATCATACTTTTAAACCTATTTGATAGGAAGTCCTCCAAAACAGATTGTAATGGCTATCTTTATTATTTTAGCAATAAGTATATGGAGTATTTCCTATGTTGATGACGGATATAACCTGAGTAAAGAAGACCCAAAGCTACAATAAAAAGGGACCTGCCTGGAGAGTACACACAACCTACAATAAAACAACAAACTGACATTTTAACAAGCCCTAGTTTAGTAAGAAAGGGAGTTTCAGAAGGATAGCTTGCAAACCAAAGGAACTATGAATCATTCTTTGAACAGCCTATCCAACGCAATGACGTCTCCGACACCTCCACAGAGCGATGAAGTTCGTGGAATAAGTCTCACAACCCAAGTAACTTACTCCATAATTTGCACGACAGCGATCCTTGGAAACACGTTGACCATTTTAATGTTCGTCCTAGAGAGAGAGATACTAAAGAAAACCCACAGC
This sequence comes from Siderastrea siderea, assembly GCA_964030785.1. Taxonomy (NCBI): domain Eukaryota; kingdom Metazoa; phylum Cnidaria; class Anthozoa; order Scleractinia; family Rhizangiidae; genus Siderastrea; species Siderastrea siderea. The sequence goes on from OZ034967.1 coordinate 56,458,299, forward strand.
GTGTTAATATTGACCCTTGCCATAGCTGATGTTCTGACCGCCATTAACGTGATTACAAGCCCAACTTATGTTCTTGGTGACGCGTTTCCTACTCCAGCCAATCCCGTCCTGGGCGAGATATTCTGCCGGTTGATATGGAGTCATTCGCTTATCTTCAACCTTCTGTTTTTCTCAGTTTACATCACTTTAGCGTTGACGGTAGAGCGATGGTTTGCTGTTATAAAGCCTCACAAATACAGTGACGTCTTTACACAAAGAAGAGTCTTTGGCTACATCTTTTTCTGTTGGGCGTGGTCATTTTTCCTCACTGCTGGAGGCATAGTGCAAACAATCTACACTCCGTCCGACGACAAAATCTGCGAAATTCGGATCATTGCAAAAGGTTCCTTCCTTCGAATTTTCATTGCTTTCATTCAAAGTGCCATGAGGATTATTTTTCCTTGTCTCCTTATGATTGGCCTTTACATCCACATGATTGTTAAGACTACCAATTCCCCAGCTGCGTCAGCAGAGAGCAAAGCCAAACTGCGAGGAAAGATGACCCGGATGATCGCCGCTACAAGCGTCATTTTATTCATTTTCCTTGTCCCAAACCAAGTGACGCTGTTGTTAATAATAGCAGGAAAAGCGGAGTTTGGTGGCCCGGCACATAACGCAACCTCTCTTCTTACCTTCATCACCACCTGCATAAATCCTTTTATTTACGGGCTGAGCAACGCTAATTACCGCCACCGCTACAGGAAGATTCTGTTTTTCACGTCTCCCAGAGCGTTGAGGGAGGGTGCTAGGGTGGAAAACATTGAACCTTTTAACAGGGTAGGACGGCGGCGTGTTCATCCATCCAAGCAAGAGTCCAATCTCGACCAGGCTGTATAAGGGTAACACGGAACAATAATTCTTTAATTTATGAACTTTGTGGAGCCCTGTCGGTAGTGTAGTGTTTTCCATTCGAATGGTTTGAGTCACTCTCTGCCATCGTTTTGTTACTTTACTTAGCCACCTCGGTCAAGGGACTCAACATCATGCAACAATGTTGAATACAACTTTGTTGTAAAATGTTGATCGAGGTGGCCAAACGAATTCTACCTTCTTGGTCGCACCTCATAACGAAAGAAAAGTTGAGTCTACATCATCCAACATTCTTCGACAGGGTGGCCAAACGTGTTTGTCGTATTTTTTCAACAATTTTAAATGGTGTTGAATGGAAAAGTTGAACCCGTCTATCCGAGACCTCACATTTTCTTTTGTCACGGCTGTAAAGACTAAAACTAACCCAGGATTAGGGTCAACTTTGAACTCAGCTAAAAGCATTGTGGATCCCTGTACACTATTCTCGTTGTGCAATTTAACTTTGGCTGTTTTCAACTTTCACTTAATTAAAATTAGTAGTAGAGAGGCTCTTAATTACGAAAAACAGAAACCTCGGACAACTTTTCACCTAGAACTGGCTTAACTTGTCTTTCGAAGACGCGGGCTCACCCTTATGGGTCTTTGAAGTGGTAAGATCTCAGGGTACATAATAAATGCCTCAACCAAACGGTTGAAACGGGCAACCGAGGGATTAGCCTCTGTTCAAAACTTTGTCCGCATTGTTGAAGAGGCCCGGTAAGTTATCGGGTAAGTTGTCGGGAGTTTCGAGAAACGGGCCCTTGAAGCTAGGCTCCCGGCCCGTAGCCCGGTGTCCTAGCAGATTTAGATATCTTAGAATTGGAATCCCCAGTCCAAATCCGTTAGCGAGAATGAACTCCCCAATCCTAATCTGCTAACGGATATGGATCCCCGGGGGTCCATATCTTCTAGCGGATTTGGACCCTCTTCGTGGATTTGAGAAATGTCTTTTTTGCTTTTCAGTCTTCCTAACAAAGGAATTCTTTTGGCTTTTAAAATGTGGTAAACGGCTTAACTGCAGATTATTCTGCAAACGCAGAAACTACTTGAATAAAAAGCTGCCGCGCTTGAAAGCAAAGGGGAAATGTATATTTCACGTTTGAACGTACTGCGAGACTGATGGCCTCACTCTAAAAACTTGCCGTTGCAAAAGAGAATTATTGCCTGAATAAGAAGGTCCAAATCCCCTGTTACACCGGATCCCTGGTTCAAATTTTGATTGTCTGCTCCCACTAACCAAGCGGGTTGACGTTCCAAGGGCATTCTCAATACTCTCAAAAAATAGCGCAAGGAAACTGAGCCATTGGTTGCAAGGAAAGCCTTTTTCCCCAAACACCTACGAGACGTTGAAAGAAATGACAAGGACACATCCAAACCAGTCGCCCGACATTTCATTCTCCCTTATCATTCCAGCCAACACATAACGACCTGCGACTTCTCCATATACCATGTAGGATAACACGGAAAGCCGTAAACTAGAACAGAACTGGTTTCATTTTTCAAATCGGCACACTTAATCCCCACGGTATCAATGAAGGCTTTTCATTCAACTAATTTATTCTTGTTTTTCACGTTGCCATGTTCCTACCAATAGCGTAGCTCCACCACTTTCCATATAAACCAAGTGCAACCCACAATTCCTTAATTCGCTCTGATCTGACGAAGGGCTAACGCTCGAAACGTCAGCTTTCAATCTCTTTACGGTGGCCAATTTACTTTATCAACTCAGTTGATAAATCCAAGATTTAGAATAGCGTAGTCTACTTCTCAGACTAAGCCCACAATCATTATACTGGTGTACCGTGGTCGAGCAGAAGTCATTTGTACATCCACATTGAGGCGTGTTAGGTTGAAAAAAAACCTAGAATATTTGATTTTAAATTGCACCTAACCCTTTTTTTTTCGCTAAAACAACTCTTTGCACCTGTTCGAAAAGCATTGCGCCTTTTTATGAAATCTCACTCAGTCTTGACTTTTTATAGGCTGTAAAAAGTGACGAAATCTAGCCATCATCTGTTACACGACCGAGCTAGTGAGGAGCACGGGTCTATTCCTGATTTGACATCACAAACTAATTTGAATCTCCTAAAGTCTTTGTAAACATGCATGCAAAGCAGTTCGTGGCGTCAAATCAGGAATAATCCATGCCCCTTCTGACTCGGTCGTCCTTAGTTTTTCGTAAGTTTTGAAGCCCGTAAAAAAGTCAAAAACTGCAAATAATGGCGAAATGTTTTGAAAATAGGTGCAAAGTTTTATGTTAGCGCAAAAAATATTTTGGGGCTAGGTGCAGTTCCTTAGGGCTAAGCTGTTGTCTTGATTTGGAGTTTGAACAATGGCTTTGCGACTCAACTCCATCTATTTAGAGGGTGAATTTTGAAATCAACCGGTTAACGTGTTTATTAGGGGCTCAATGGTCCACAGCGGTCAAACGCACGAGACGTGCGCAGTTCCCGCCATCACAAAATAAAATACCGACAAATGTCGAAAGTTTCACTTTAACTGCCAAAATTAACGCCATTTCTGAAAACGTAAGCTTTTTACTTTGAGCATGTGTTCAGAATGGAGTAACTGGCATCCACAAGTTTTATCGACGCGAAATTTGGTTTATCGGGACATTTTATTCATCGTTTTCGTACGAACTTAACGCTTTTACAAGTCTGAACTGATTCAAACTTCAAGGCTCTGAAAAACCAAAAGTGACGCAGTTTTTTGCGTTTGACCGCTGTGGAGCTCAATGGTGCATTAGAAGGAAACCAGCGTAGTATTTGGAAGGGGCCGCGGGGTTGCAAATAGTCAAGGCGACGCCACCAGTGGATGCATAATGCTCTGTTACAAGTGTGTCACAAAGTCGACTGCTTAGTAGAGGTTGGGTTATGACTGTCCAAAGGTAGCGCTAGTTTGAACATCGAATACAACCTATTTCCTGTTTCTTTTATTTTATTCATTTCTTGTGTGTTACATAGATAGATAGATTGATTGATTTAATTGTTTTATCTCTTTAGTGGTGTGGAACCCCGTTCTGCGAACACCACGTTGTAACCGTCACTTCTTTTCACGTAGCAGAACAAAAGTTCATGAAGTCAATTTCTTTTCTTATTATCCCCGTTAATTCGAGCACCCAGTTTATAAGACCAGTTTGTTCCTGTTTCCACAGTAATCTGGGTTCCATAATACTTACTTAATTGCCGCTACTTTGTTATTTATGTCCTTACTTGTTCTCTTTTTTACCTACTCATTTACTACAAGCTTACTGAATTATTTATTATATTAACTTTCTTCCTCACTCACTTCTTATTTGTTAGCTGACATCCATACGACAGGTTGTTGGCGCGTATTACTTATTTTTTTCTTCTCTATACGTATTTACAAAGATACTTGCATACCTTGCCGTGGTTTTAAAAACTAGGTAATTTTATTGTGGTCCTTAATTACCCACGTGTTTGTGCTTAAATTAAAGAGAGAAAGATATATACCCCTTAATTTTTTTGCAGTGACGCTCCAGCCAGAGTTATTTGAACATCAGGAAACGCTAGGTTTTCATCGCTCTGAAAAGCTTCGGATGCCATCTCTTAATAGGATATTTTTGCCATAATGAAGTTCCGGGCTTAACGATTCCCTTTGAACACGGGTTGAACTAAACGTCAAAAAAGCCGTTCGCATCAAGTCGGTGGTTAGCGATTAAAGATCTTTTCGAGCCTGGAGCGCGTTTTCGAAAGCCCGGAAAATCCATTTGTGAAACTAAGAACTACTCATTGTATAAAGCTGTCATTTTAACATTTCTTTGAGGCTACTGGGCTAACTTCGTGTTTCCTTGTCAAGATGTTATTTCTTGTTCTTTGTTTTAGTGTCTCGAATAAACATGCAAATGAAATGAAATGCTACCAAAAAATACAACACCGGCGTTTGTACCGACGTTTCACACAATTGCATTTAACCATGTTTTGTTTCATCAAGGTTCATTAATTCTTACAAGTTATAAATTTGCAAGGACGTACGTGAGTTCCAAATTCGTATTTATCAGTGATGCAAAGCAATCGCTGGCCTTAAATGACAACACACTTTTCCAAAGTTTGCATTAATCGTAACGCCTTCCTTACCCTGCAGAAAGTAAAGAGAGCTGGAAGTCGAGAGTTTGTCATTAAAAATGGAAAATTGACTTTAAGTTGCCTTGAACGCCGTCAAACACAACTTAAAGAATGGTGTATACATTTAAGAGTCTTAGCAAGGAAACTTAAACATTTTGGATACCCTTTAGAGTCTTTCAATTTTTTTTCTTAAAGGTTAGTGAATCTACCATTTGTTCCTGTGTTTTCCTGCGTTGAAGCTAAGTACCAAAGTGCGGGCAAACCTCTCCGTACCTCCTACTTGTTACTATACAGACATTTTACATTGTTCAATGTATTATGTACAGTGTACTATGCTAGCTCCATTCACTGCACGACAAGTCCCTCTTTCACAAGCACCAGTTTGCTATGTCTAGGGTTTTCCGCCTTACAAATTGTAAAAAGGCATAATTTCTATTTTTTGATAGGGCGGCTCCCGTTCTCGGTCGCCAAATCGTCACTCTCTTTATTACAATTTTTCACTAGAAACATGCGATAAAGTCCAAATATCATGCAAACTCTACCTCTTCTATTATGACAAGATGTTATTTTCTAAGCATATTCATAAAAATTGCACATGATTATGATGAAACTTGTACTCGACTGAAGGACCTCCAGTTCCTCCTGCAGAGGGCCTAAAGGAAGACCGGCACTGCTGGATGCCTGTGAATTCGCACACGTTTCAACTTCCTCCCGACCCATTCGCCAAAAGTAAAGTTACTTTGCCACAGTTGAAGACTTGGCTACATAAGGAGATGGGATAGATTCTTGCTAAATATACATCTCCACTCACAAGTAAAACACTTTCGAATGGACTAAGTTTTACAGGTTGTAATCACATGAAAGTTGACTTTATTGTGTGCGCAAATTAACTTTGCTGTGGGCGAGTTTGTTGTGGAAGAGTTTACATTTGGGTGAAGTAACCAGCTTCCTTGCGCGTCCAAACTTACTTTTTTGCAGACTTTATAAACAATCCCATTTTCCCCTTTAGTGTATTTTACAAGCTTCAAATGTAACTCGCTTCATTATTTCACACACAAATTCCGTGAGAGTGAAAGAGAAATTAAAGTGGCACAAAATTGTTCATTTTGATTGTTTTATGGTACCTTTTACACGATGTGTTCTTATTGTATGGTTGGCTGAACACGCCATGCCCGTTTTAAAACGTAGACATTTGGTGCCCCAGCACCCTCCCCCAGCGCTCTGGGACACACGGCAAAGAGAATCCTCTGGTAGCGGTGTCGGTAATTTTTGTTCGTCAGCCTATAAATAAACGGATTGACACAGCTGTTGATGAAAGTGAGAAGTGAGAGAAAATGGTGTGTCTTGGTGTCCAGCTTGGTTTTTCCCGCCTGGGCCAACACTAAGTAGATCTGATTTGGGACGAGGCAAATGATCAGAATAAAGCTGACAGCACCAATCATACGTGTCATCTTCCTGCGCAGCTTGGCCTTACTCTCTGCTGACGCAACTGGGTTTTTGTTGGTTTTTAAAATCATGTGGATGTAAAGGCCAATGATGAAGAGGCAAGGAAAAATTACCTTCATGGTAATTTGAAAGATAGACACAAACGTGCGGAAGAAGGAACCTGGTCGACAAAACCGAAATTCGCAGATTTTGTTGGAGGATGGACTGTAGACTGTTTCGTATAACCCGGGAAGAGTAATAATAACGGACCACACCCAAGAGAAGATAACGTAGCCGAGGACTTTTTTCCGGTTGAAGACGTCGTTGTATTTGTGGGGCTTTACAACTGCAAACCATCTCTCTGTTGTTAACACCGAAACGATATAAACCGAGAACACCACGATTTGGTAGATAGGCACACGGCTCCATATAACTCGGCAGTAGATCTCTCCCAGGACAAGATTAGTTGGATAAGGAAACGCGTCACCAAGAGCAAAAGCTGTGTTTGTAATCAGGGTTATGGCGGTCAGCACATCAGCTATGGCCAGGGACAGAATTAACTTGTTGTAGGATTTCTTTAGTAGGTTTTTTCTTGGATGAAGACCAAATGGTCAACATGTTTCCAAGTATTGTTGTTACGGAAACTATCGAATAAGTGGCTTGGGTTACGGGACTTATTCCAGGAACTCCACTGCTCTGTGGTGGAGTTGGAGAAGTTATTGCGTTTGATGAGATGTTCAGGGTAGAATTCATTTTCCTTTTGTTTTGTACTTTGTCCTTATGAAATGTTTCTTTTCCTTTATTCCGCTGCTTTTAGGATGTCGGAACTGCCTGTTGATGTTTGTACCTTTCAAGCCCTATCGTCCTTTTATAGCTCCTTTTCATCTTTATACAAAGGCACGAGGACCGTCGTCGAAATGAGCCTTTGGAAATCCTGATTGCTGAAATGAAAAAGATAGCCATTACAATGTGACCCTAACTGTGCAGTTATGAATTCATGGAAGATGCTAGAAGTATTTGGCCCATTGGTCTCTGCATTTGGCATACTTAATTAGGATATACTTAGTAGGCTTCGCACACTGGCGCGAAGGCTGTCCGATGTATCACGAGGGTTTGAATCCTTATGCAGTTGATTCTCCAGTTTTCCATTCTTCCCAAAAACCAACTTCCCACCTCAAATTCGAACAGGATATAGATGATCTGAATAAATTACGAAATAATATAATTTTTTTTAAAAATAATACAATGAATTTATTTATCCAGAGCATGCACAGTAAACATGCATAAAGTGCTGAATCGAAAGCAACAATCCTCTTTAGTGAATACGAATTGTCGCAATCCTCAAATCAATAAATTCATCGCAGATTTAAAAACACACGCTCATATCCTCACTGAAAGGGGTTCTTTGAAAAATCGATTACTTTAATTTACTGTTTTACATTGGGGGACATCCGTGGACATGGCCCGGCAGGGCACGTGTTTTGAGCGGAGCAAATTCCTTCGCAAAATTCAAAATGTTGAACGTAATCTTTCACCTTTAACTACGTTTTAGATACCTACATAGTGTTAAGATCTGATGACAAGAACAGGGGGCAAAAAAAGCGAACTGACCGCAGTTTGTCTGAAGAAGAAACGAGAAGCCCAAAGCTACAAAACATGGCGGCCAAGGAGCAACAAGCTACAGAAGATATCTGCCACAGAACCAAGCCTGTCTGAAATTAGAAAGATGCTCATTGATAACCAATCTACAACCTCTATCATCCTCTCAAAAAACAGCAATTTAGCGGCTGAGTTGGCTGAGCGGAAAAATGCTTTTGAATCACAAAAGAAAGAACTGAGCGACATGCAGAAGCTAGTCGAGAAGACAATGAGTCTCAACCAAAACATTGAGTGAAGAAGTGGAGCAGGCTCGAAAGAAAATCAATGACCAAGCTGAAGAAATCGTGGAATTACACAGCCTAAATGACTACCTCAAGCAATACATCCGAAAAAACTACTGCAAACATGAATAGCTTCGATTCAACAGTAAGAGAAAAAAGATAGTATGTATGTTTAGATAGAGATCGCCAGACAGCCATGTATCCACTAAGAAACCAGAGGACTTTTATCGCACCGAGATGCAAAACGGAAAGATGTAAGAACAGTTTTATTATAAGACATTTGTATAGTTCATAATTCCATTTTGAGTAGTTTTATTCTAAATTTAATATAGTCACAACACATAGTTTTATAATTTTAGACTTTTCCCCTTTTTAGCTATTGTAACGCTTAACGTAATTCAGCCCTTGGCTGCAAGTTTTAAGTGAATAAAGCATCCATCTATCCATCTATCTATCTACTGGCGTCTGGGAAAGGGAGAATTCAGAATTGGCAGCGAGAATACTTTTAGCGCCTATTCTCTTCGATGTCGTGTTTACTTCTTCTTAGTATGAGGCGACCCCAAGGAAGATCTTACTGAGGAAGTCTGCATCAGGTTCATCAGAATTAGAATCAGTTTCTTGCATCTTCGCCGGCTTGTCACCCAGAGAAAGAAAACTGGAGAGCATTTCCTGGTGCTGCTATTAGCAGACGATTGTGACAATTGTGTATCCCTTGTACATTCAAGGGAATTCTTCCAGAGGGGCCAGGACATTTGGCCCGACCATCGAAAAGACAGAGGCCTTCCACAAGAAATCTCCCGATGCAGTGAACAGCTTATTTAAGCATTGATGGAAATCCTCTTAGCACGGTCGAGTAGTTCACATATCTAAACAGTGTCATCTGAAATGACGAAATCACCACCTAGGATGTCAGCAGACAGCAGTAATTTCAAGGCAGGTAGCTACTTTGGTCACACACAGAAGCGAGCGCTGGCAGAGCCACTTCTGAGTGTCTCGGCCACAATTTAATGCAGGTGTCATCAGGAAATTACAGTACGGGTATGAGGCCTGGATTTTGTAAGGAAACAAACCAGCGATGCCTTCGCTCAATATAACAGAATTCAAGGACAGAATATATCAGAACAACTTACAATGATGTTCTGGAAAAGGCAAACTTTTTTAGCGCTGAGATCCTGCTGATGCTCCTACAGTTGCTTCGGGCAGCCCACGTATCACGCATGGACAGTATCAGAATACTAAAGCCAATATGGTGAACTCTGCAAAGGTAAGCGTGAAAGAAGAGGGCCTGCAAACGCTACAGAACCAGTTCAAGTGCCAACTTGAACGTATTTTAGTCCTTTCAGAGAAGGATTGGCTTAACAGGTTTTTTCCCTTTGGCAGTTAGGTGTCAAGTGGAACGAAAGTTCTGTTCCTTTCTCCTGCTACTTTCTTTTTCCTAGTATCTTTTTTTGTAAATATTATCGTACGTATTCATAATTTACATTTGTGGAGAACTGGTTTAAATAAATAAAATAGGTAAAACAGCTACTCACTTAGCTTATCGAGGCAAGGATCAGGCTGAAAGTCAAAACATTTCCTGAAATTCTGTAATTTTTTACTTACACCAGGGTTTTCCATCCTCTTTACTTTCCCTTGCTTGATCCGTCTTCTCTCTTCCAATTCGGTCATTTTTATAGTCTTTCTCAAAGGTAATGATATTCAAATAGCTAAATCAATTTCGACAGTCCAAGGAACCTCTTATGATATACTAGTAGTTAAAGTTAAAGTTGACGTTAGAGTTAAATTTACTTTGAAAAGTTGTTTCAGTTTGAAAGGAGCAACTTATTAATAAATAAATAAACAAATAAATAGAACCAAATAAACTACCACATGATAAATTTCTTTTTGTCGGTGCAAAAACGTGTAAACCTAAAGGTAAATTTAAAATCCAGATTTACTTAGCTTAATGAATAGGACATTACAAAAAGACTTAAGGAAAACAATGTCAAAAGCTCCAGACAAGGTGTTCCAAACCAAACTGATAATGACTGCGCAAATACTATTGTAAAAATCACGAAAACAAGAACCTTTTTATAAAATCACGGAAAGCAAGAAACTTTCTATAAAATGGTCTTCATCTACAAGAAATTTTCCAGCTTCGAAAGGTCTAAGATAAAATACAATTACATGTAAGTATTGCTACGAATATCAACTGACGTGTAGCATTCACGTGTAATGCATGTTGTGTAACATCAGCTCACATGCCACACCATTATGTGGCATGTGCATGTCCATCCTCGGAGACCCAGGGGCAGCTAGTTGGGGCGACGGAATTTTCACGGGCGAAAGTTTACAACAAAAACGGGAGAGCCCCTGGGCATTTACTCTTACCGAACGAGTTCCAGAAGCGTTTGAAATCCCGCTCGCTGATTTTTCTGGCCAATCAGAAGGCGGCACTTCAAACGCTTCTGGAACTCACTCGGTAAGAGTAAATGCCCAGGGGCTCTCCTGTTCTTGTCTTAAACTTTTGCCCGTGAAAATCCCGTCGCCCCAACTAGTTGCCCCTGGGTCTCCCAGGATGGTGCATGTCCTAATGTGGTCAAAGATCAGACCCACATGGTTTTTCGGGGAGGGAGGGGGGGTTCAGACAAGTTCTGGGTGTGAGGGCGCTTCGGGCGTTCGCTACTTCTCGTTGTTGTTTACAGAATACTTTCCAATTATGAACTTCATCTTTGGGCATTACATTCATGGACTAGCTAACGAGAGACTGGAGGCTGTGCCGGCAGTTAAGTTATGAACTTTAGCGTTGATTTTTATCGTAGTCGATCATATCATGTAACTAAGCCGTTTCTTATTTAAAACTTAAGCTTATGTTTATTGTGCAGTAATGTTCATATTTGTTCACAATATTAAAATTAGTTGTTGTCACAGCTGAATTCAAGTTGTTCTTGTTACACAATAGGTTTGTAACAGTACGTATAGGTTTGAGTGCTCTTTCCACTAATCGAACTGTAGTTTAGGTAGGCACGCGATTCTATTAAAATATACCTTTAAATTAACAATAGATCATTTCACAACAAACTCTTCGTTATCCTTAACTTCCATTATTTGGCGAAACTTTCTGGCCTCTAGTAATAAATTTTCTTTCTTTCATTTAAAGATAAAAATTAGTGTAAAACATCCTGAGGCAACTCTGTCAGGCAGGTGTTGGCCATCAGGACTGGAAACGCCTGTCTACAGAACTAGACAACTGAAGATCTGCCACGAAAGGACAATTGCGGACCTTCGAGGCACCCAGAGCACACACCACAGAGGAGAAGTGTCGGGAAAGGAAAGAGTCTGCTTCCCAAGATCCAATAGGCTTCGACCAGTTCTTTTCTGCCCCAACTGCTCCAAACCTTATGAATCCACAAGAAACTTTTTTCGGTCATCTGAGGGGGTACTGTGCAATGAAAACTAGAATTCAACTGATCTTCTTGTCAGCATGAGTGGAGCAACTGATGTGGAAGGCGAGCAGCCACAATTCTAACTTTCCAAACATTTGGCGGTGAATCTTTCTGCGTACTGGGTATTTGTTAGATCTTTTACGATATATCCAAACGGGGGACTGCGTGCACGGATGATAATGTCGATGGCTTCCGTCCACGATATATGTTATCTATCAGTTTATAATTTAGTGCGGCAAAGGAGGGAATGAGTGGACCAGCATGAGTGGACCAGCTGATGTGGAAGGCGAACAGCCACAATTCTGACTTTCCAAACATTTGGCGGTAAATCTTTCTGCGGACTGGGTATTTGTTAGATCTTTTACGGTATATCCAAACGGGGAACTGCGCACACGGATGATATTTTCGATGGCTTCCGTCCACGATATATATAATCTATCAGTTAATAATTTAGTGCGGCAAAGGAGGGAATAGATGTAGAAAAACGGATATCCTTGCTCAACTTAATAAAAAACTTCGGGACCTGTTATATCACATAAAGCTGTCTAACTTTAGTTCTTACAAAAAGGGGACAAAACAGACGAGAGCTTCATGAGTTATTGAAGTGAACGTGATAAGTCTGCAGTATAAAATTAATGAGAACATTGAGGAAGTGTTTCATGTTACTACATGAAAAAGATAAATATGAAAACTAAGATAAAAAATAAATATTTTCACTTTTAAGGTCATAAATGTTTGCGTCAAATGCCACTTCAAACTTTTGCAACATGGAAATGTGCCGAAAAAATGATCAAAGCTTTTTTTTTCAACCAAAGGTTTATGTTCCAGACAAAAAGGTCCAAAAATTTCCAGAATTAAAGTATGTTATGCAAAAATGCAAATCACACTGCGTCAGTTTACACGATTATCCATTGAAAACGCCCTACAGTGATACGTAGAAACAGGGGAAAAAAAGCCTTTCTACGTTAGGTGCCCATTTTATTATCGAGTACAGGCTCCACATACTACGCTGGGACCATATTGCCTCAATGTTTGACCCAAAAGAAATAAAACAGTAAATATATCTTTCAGTGATAAAAACTTACCGTCAAACGGAAAAAGAATTTCAACTGCAATGGCTCTCCGGTCTCTGGGAGCATTTCACTGGATCAATAAAAGGAGTCGCTTATTTATATACTTTCTGAAAAGCCATCTGTAATACGAGAAAAGCTTGCATTAGCGAAAAAAGGTTATTTAGCAAGATATGAAATTGTCAGTAGTTTAATGAGTCGGCAGAGCATAAACAAGTCATTTAAAGACTTGATTAAAAACTAAAGGAAAGCAGCGTTTTAATCAATAAAGTTTATAGTGACAACAAAAGAAGGATAAGACTTGGGAATCACTCAAATCGATACAGGTGTTGCCGTTGCCGTTTGACCAAGTTACTTATAAACATTTTATCATGCACGAATTAAACTTGTCTTTTCCAGTTCCTCAGAATAGTATCCATCTTCAGAAGTTGTTTAATTTGGTCATCTACGTCGAGAAGAAAGACGTAGAAAGCCTTAATTTGCTAAATTAAAACTGTTGCGTGTAGGCAAATCCGTGTTTGTATTAGTGCTTCTTTTTGTTGGGAGAATTTTATTCTTGGACGTCCTAAAGCTGCACTTTCTAAGGTCAAAAATCTACTTAAGTTGATTATTAACACATTGACCCCTGAACCGCCCGTAACCGCCCTTCTTTAACCACGTCCCTCGTACCACTTGTGACGTCATCAGTTTTAACGGTCCTAGACAACTTTGATAACTAACTTGTGCAGGGAGATGAGATCTTTCAACTGGCCAACCCAAATGAGGGCGATTCAGTCAAACAGACCAGAGAAAGATGCAAAAAACCGTGTAACTTTGACCAGAAAATTCCAATGAAAATCTTGTAACAATACCCACTGGTACTTCCTTCAAAAAAATTCACGATCCTCGAACGTTTTACAAAATCTTTTCCCACCAAAAGGAAGCCTAGTAAATGCCCCACAAAAGAAAAAAAAAGGGGAAAGAAAAGCAAAAGAAGCGGGGAGGAGAGAAAGCAAGCAATTTTGCTTTCTGCGCATGCCCGAACTTTGAAAGCTGTAATTTGGCATCAGGAACAAAAGCTAGTCCAGTGCTCGACTTGTAAACAACGTTTTGGACAGTTTGGATTCTTTTTGGCTGGCCAGCGACCTAAAACTAGCTTGACTCGCTTCAAAAGGCATTTTTTGGCAAAATGTCCAGGAGTCAATGGGTTAAACATAGACAAGCGAAACCGATACCGAAGGTTCGGAGTCGTCGTGACGCCATTGTCAAAGTACTTTTGTTCAAAATGCTTTGTAATTGGTTTGATAAAAGTAACAAATCCACAGAACTAATGATGCGAATTGCCGATCGGGTCATTTTAGTTTCCATATAAAATTATTAAAGTTTGGAGTACTAATAGCTTATTCTGAGGGACACACTTCGAAGAATTATATTGTTCGACAAACCGCATCCTGGTCCAACATTTTGACCGAAAAGTAAACATTAGGCCAAGTCTTGACATAGTTTAATTATCGCCGTCAGCTGCTTTTAATGAGATAATTGGTAAATACGTGTTGTTTACAAAACGTGAGGCCCTCAGTTGGGGTGAAATAATGTCTAGGTTATGGACCGAGCCACAATCTTCACAACAGGAACAAGTCCAGACTGAATGAACAAAGCTAGTTTCAACGAACGATTTTATTGTCGGTGGCTCTTTTATAAATTTACCAACAGTATAACTCACACCTGAAAACATTGCCACGCTTTTAGTATTTTTTGGGAAAATTGATCCGTTGAAAATTTTATGCCGTCCGACATTTTTAGCGAAACCTTTTTACGGTGCTCAATAAATTGTGCGTTTGTTAGTGGCGCGTATCAGTAATATTGCAGATTTCCTGAATAGCGTAGCACAAGATTCTATTTCGTGTATATTGAGTTGAGCACATATTTTAAAAAAGCAGTTTAACTTAGTGTTGTATTTTGGCATCCACAGTGTCATTCTTCAATCATAACATCGTATACCGTCAGCTTCACTGTCGTCAGTTGCTTCGTCTTTCTGGTTAGAGCGGAGCAAAGGGCGGTCAAGAGCGGCCTTTTGGCCACAAGGATAACTATGCGATCGATGTACAAGCACCAATACTATATACATTTTCCCGATATCGTAATAGAGCATTTAATGCACAATTGTTGATTGTAGCACTTTGATCTGTGGGAATTCTATAGCTGAATATTTAAACCGACAAGAAAGTCTTAGGGCACCGCAGAATGTTATTCACATTCCCCGAATTTACGTTTTGTCTTTCCGCAAATAGTCCAAGCTGTCCTGTTCTCGTAATAACCAACACGGCGGCTGCTGCTTCTTGAATCTTCAGATCTGCTAGCCAACAGCACTTGCTATAATTACAAATAAAAGTTTTCCTGAAGATACCTTAAATGTTGCAATGTTTGTGGCATTAAATATAACGGATGTCTCAAAACAGGTTTGAATATAGCACGAAAAAAGAAAATAGTGCTTCGTTACTTATCCTGAATAAAGTGCTGTTATTCCATGAATAAGTTGCTGGATAGTTCTTGCAAAGGAAGGGAATCGGGACAGGACTACTGAATTTCTTTTCTTAATGGAGAGAGTGGGAGGAGATGGGAGCAATTCTCCTAGTCGCTTTAAAAGTGAGTTTTATTATGACTGAGTGACGAAAAAACGTTTACATTAATTAAAGGAAAACTTTATTACACATTGGTTCAATCCACCATTTATTTTATTTTTTAACACAACAAATACGTACCAGAGTTATTGTTATAATTTCAATCAAGAGAGGACAAAGGCGTAAGAAGGTCAATCCTTGTAACAAAGTCTTTTAGAAACTGTCGAAAGATATCCCATAATACTAAAAGCAAAATTTGGCGCCAACTTTGTGACGTCATTTCCCGGCAAAAATGTGAAAATTGGAAAAATCACGAAATATGCAAAATGACAAGTTCTATACTGCTGCGAAATTTCAAGGTAATTGCTTAAAAACTCAATAAGTTATTCGAGATTTGAATTTTGTTGCTAAAAATAGCTTAAGGGGGATTAGGATGGGGATAGGGCCTATATGGGGGAGTAGCTCTGTTGTCCCTTTATCCTCTCTTGTTTCGATTAGTTATTAATATAGTTAAATCACAGAGTTTATCGTATCCTTATGACATGGATTGCTGGGCTATCTTGGGCCTAATATGAATAGAATCTAAAAACTATCAGGGGAATTTACAAACAACAACAACAAATTTATTTATATTGCACAAATTTCAATCTGCAAGATTTTCAAATGCGCATTACAACCAGTTTAAAATTAATAAAAACGTAAGTACTGAAAGAACTGAATTAAAAATTTAGCAACGATACGGAACTGATCAGACCTTAACTCAAATTGTACGTTATGTGACGTTATGTTACCTACTTCTGTTCAAAGGAAGGCGAAAATAGTCCGCCGAGTCTCACATCGTGAATATCAAATGTGACGTTGCTTTCATTATGTGGATGCCCTCTTACTTTACTCTGCTCGAAATGGATGCCATTGTCTACGTTTTCCATGTAGGGTATTATCCAGTATAACAGGCCATGTATCTTATTTAATGTCGGGTTATCAGTGGGATATTCAATGACACAAAGGGAAAAACATTTAACTTTGCGGAGCTCTTCACCAAACTGAGAATAGCCTGCTGATGGGCCATGCTGGGAACTTATCACTTACAAGCTATCACCTCACCTTCCAGTAGGCGCAAGGAATGTGATAATATATATAGCGACATGTTCTTAGACTATGATTTTTCTTTTACCAGCGAACAAACCCTAACGCCGTTTTAGAAAGAGTTGTGGCGCAACTCAGTTTTGTTGTAAATATAACTGTGTAGATACACCGTAATTGCTACTGAACGTCTTTGGGTACAGCAACTTTTTCATAAACTGCGAGAATTTTGTTTTCTTCAAGGGTAGTAGAGCGGGCGCTAGACAGTTACCGCTCGAATCCCGCCACTTGCGATTCACTCGCGCCCTCAACTACCCTTGGGTTAAAATATTAATTGTAAGCTAATTATGGTTTGCGCTCTTCGATAACTGATTCTCTTGATATACTCCTTTTCGTCTTCAAGGTGCACATGGCATGAAAACGAATTTACTTCGTCATAATTTGAACACAGTGTTTACACAAAGCAGGAAATTCTCATGACGTAACCTCTTAAATGGAGGTATTGCCTTAAACATCCAACTCACAGTCCTCTCATATTCAGCAATCCCTAATCTCCTATAAAGATCATTTCACTGTCTGTTTTCTTCCTGTATATTTTGCTGTGCAGGCGGCACTCGGTCAGCAGTCACGGCGACTCTTACCATACTGGCACGTTCCTTTAGGGCTCTGGGACACATAGCAAACAGAATCTTTCGGTAGTGATGCCGGTAATTTTTGTTGCTCAGCCCGTAAATGATGGGATTTACACAGGTGTTGATGAAAACGAAAAGCGAGAGAAGGTGGTGTGTCGTGGTATCCAGCTTGGCCTTTCCCGCCTGAGCCAACACTAAGTAGATTTGATTTGGGACGAGGCAAATGATCAGAATAAAGCTCACAGCACCAATCATACGTGTCATCTTCCCGCGCAGCTTGGCCTTGCTCTCCGCTGACGCAGCTGGGGATTTGTTGGTTTTTACAACCATGTGGATGTAGAGACCAATGATTAGGAGGCAGGGGAGAATCATTTTCATAGTAATTTGAAAGATAGACACAAGCGTGCGGAAGAAGGAACTTGGTCGATAAAACCGAAATTCACATGCTTCGGAGGATGGACTGTAAACTGTTTCAATGAAACCTGTACAAGTGACGGCGAGAGACCACACCCAGGACGAGGAAACGTAGGTGATGATTCTCTTTTTGCTGAAGAAGATGCCGTATTTGTGAGGTTTTACAATAGCAAACCATCGCTCCGCTGTTAAGGCCAGGCAGAGATAAACCGACAAAACCACAAGTTGGAAGATAAAAACACGGCTCCATATGACGCGGCAGAAGATCTCTCCCAGGACGGAATTGGTTGGAACAGGAAACGATTCACCGAGAACAAAAGCTGGATATGTGATCAGGGTTATGGCGGTCAGCACATCAGCTATGGCCAGGGACAGAATTAACAAGTTGTATGATTTCTTTAACAGCTTCTTGTCCCAGACAAATACCAGGATTACCAACGTGTTTCCAAGGATTGCTACCGTGCAAATGATGGAGTAAGTCACTTGACGGGCTGCGATGCTTATACCAGTGACTGCACTGGTTTGTGGAGGTGTTGGAGATGTTATTACGTTTGATGAACTGCTCAAGGTCTCATTCATAGCTCCTTTGGTTGTAGTTGTATCCTTAAGAAACTCCTCTAAATCGGGATCAAAAGCTTCCTATAATTAATGTAAGAAGTGAATGCTGTGTACTGGACGTCGATTTTGGCAATTCTTTGGTGTCTCTGTTTTGCTTCAGTTGGCCGCGTATCAGTGAGTCCTTTAATTGGTCTGAAATGCTGAAACTGAAGATAAGACAAATGAGACAGCATTACCTACCTTGATTCAGAAATGCAACCTTCTCTGACATCTGTAAAGAGTTACACAAGTGGTTTGCGTGACCATCTAGAACTGACTATCTCGTGCCTAATTTTTTGTGTGTTACGAAAACAAGCTCTCCGTTGGGTGCCCTGTAAACTCGTATGACCTGGACGACAGCACACCTCATATATAGCATTTGTCAGGTAGCTAATAAGGCCAACATGGCCAGTGATCGCAGCCTGTGGAGCTGCTACTGGGCAGCAGTTTGAATAATTTTAATCTAAAGCCAGCCACTTTTGATGTGGCCGAACGAAAAGAAGAAAATGAATAGACTATTCATTCGCAGTATTATAGCGGTGTAATAGTAAAACGACACATTAGCCAAAAATATTTGTACCTCTGGCAGAGTGCAGAGCGCCCACGAGAATGTTGTTTAGCTAGTTAGTGTGCGAATTGTAGATTTAAAACTGTTAACTGGGGCCACTCTGTTAAACCAATCAGACCGAGGGCTGCATTATGGTTTCTGTATCTACCAATTTAAATAAAGGATCTGTCTAACGCCTTCTTAACGGAACTAAGAAGAACAGCAGCCATGTTGATTCTATGTGATTCTAGTTTTACACGGGAAAAAACGGAGAGCTGATGCACTTTCCTCCAGTAGTTTTTCACGGAGGGTGTCGAATTTGAAATGTAGCGTGTGATGTGCCTCTACACAACGTCAGTTACCTGGAGTATATATTTTCATAAAGTGTAGTTTTTCAAATTTCAGTTTGGTGGCTGGCTGAAAATTCTGTCGGTTGGAATTTAACGTAAGCGAGAGAGGATAAAGGGGTAAGAGAGTTAATCCCTCATATAGGCCCTATCCCCATCCTAATCCCTCTCAAGTTATTTTTAGAAGGTATCGAATTCACGCGGATAATGTTACCTCGCGCGTCGCGAGTTTCCTGGAGGAGGAACCATAAACATGGCGGGGATTGTCGAATGCGAAATGAGAATAGCATTGTTTATTCTTTTTTCAATTTTTACATCCATGGATCAATCGGCATCAAGGAAAAGAAATGGGTTGAAGATTCAACTGCGGGAGCAAAGCGGAACAAACAAAGTTTAGTTTCATTTTCTGGGGATGATTTAGAGCCCGAGGAAAACGTTGAAATTCAGATGTCCGTATAAAAACCGACCCTATCGAAAACTAAATTGTAACTTGTGTTGCTTTTGCTTTTAGCTAGATCGCCCTGGCCGAGGAAATACTCCACGAGGGTCACACGTTTTTCAACAGAGTGATTCTAAGTCATTCCATGAGACTTTACCATAGAGGCAACTGATGAGGTTCACTCAAGAACCGAACCTCGAGTCTTGCTTGAGAAATAACACAACTTATTCACCAGAAGCATCCTTGAGTTTTTCTAACCAGCATTTTAACTGCTGCAGATTTAACAAATGGAGGTTTAGAAAATCGCTTACGATTTACAAACACACCCTACAGGAAGATGTAATATTATTTTTTTCTCAGCGCGTGAGCGGGCAAGATGAACCAAATCCTGCAATCTGATTGGTTCCGGGAGCGGGCGGAATTTTCCGATCTTGACCGCGGTCAACGGAACGGCAATAACAAAAAATTTGTAATGGGTTTTTAAAACCTTTAAAATCTTTAAAACGTTCTCCGAAACTTAGAATTCTGAAATTTTTTGTACATTGTCGTTAAAAACTTTCTTTCCAAAATTTCTTGTTAAAATACCGAAGGTTGTACAATGTAAATCGTCTCTTCCCTTTCGACAAACATTTAAGTAAATCGAGCAGGAGTTAGCTACATGTATCGAAATTTGGGAAAATAAAGGGGTTTCTTTTAGTTATATTGCTTCCTGTGATTTCTGAGTTTTAACAGAGTAAAAAAGCGTATTTTGCTGCTCTGGTGTCACAAACGGCTTCGTTTCATGGTTCATTTTACGCGCGCTTGTAAAACGTTGCTTTCCGAAAACAACAAGACACGTTTAACTTTTGAAAAACAACAAGAAAAAAATAAAAATATTATTTGCCGGCCTTGGTCGGTCCGTATTGAGAAAAACTGTGCCCTCGGTCTTGAGCACGGCCCTCGGCCTGCGGCCTCGGGCCGTACTCAAGACCTCTGGCACAGTTTTTCTCAATACGGACCTCCCGGCCGGCAAATAATATATATATATCCTCTTTCAGAATTGCTAAGCGTAATTAAACCGCTGGAGATGTATCTGTTGGACGCTAGTAACGCCATAAGACAATGGATGTGCAATATTTTAAAACTCCAAGCAATTCTATTTCTAGAACCACAACAATAAAAGAGGAGTTAAAACGACAGCGCAAGAAGCCGTAGCTTCCACTTGACCAAAGGCGACTGCAATAGTCTCAGAATACCTTAGATCCTTTAGACACTCTATACGACATCCGCCGGCGATAAAGAAAGTTACATGTCTTGCACATAACCGCAAGCAAACATCTAATCGCGGGCTTAGAAACTTGGCATCCTTTTAGGGAACATCACTCTTTTAAGCGGCTTTAAGGAATCTTGCAATTAATCTGAGCCCAAAAAGCTAACTAATTGCCAAAGAGCTAGCACACAAAACGGCACAAAGACTTGAAACGGCTCCAAGAACGTAACATAAAACCCTCCATACAGTATATATCACAGCTTGAGTGTGCCCTCCAGGTCAATCACACAATTTGCCGGCACAATCGTGTCGCCTTTAGACCATCTTTATCAAAAGGACAAGGCTGTTACGAATGTACTTAAAGCTTTATTTTGATGGCTAGAATAACTTAAGCGACTAGCGGGAGTCGTGTTTGGCCTGTCATTTTACATACTATCAACTTCGTCTTCAGTTAGGGTGTTTTTCGCTTTTCGCTCCCGGGTTGTTGGTTTTGAGGTCGAAGCCCTTGACTTTCGATTCCTTGTTGCCACTCTACTTGGCCTTTTACTTTTGCTTCCTTCGTCTTCTGAGATTTCTCCAGAGCTGCAGCTCCCTTGAGTTTCAGTATCGGCCTCATCCCTCGCGATCTCGAGCTCACTGCTGCAGTCAACTTCGTCGTCCTCGCTTGAACTTTCCGCACAGTTAGGCTCTAAAACAAATCTTGACGGACGATTCTTTCGCAATCTGCGTTTTCCTACAACCAATACTTCCTTAAACTCACGTTCGTCTACAAAACGTACACAAGCCCCGCTTCCCGCGTGTTCCGCCATTTTGTTTGAAGGTCAATTCGCGACAATCGCGAAGCCAGTGCGTGGGAATGAGCTCAGATGTCAACGCGGCTAAAATTCATGACATATGATTGGCTATTTTGTAACCCTCATGGGGGTACCGGATCTGGGAGGAGATCTAAAAATAACTTGAGAGGGATTAGGATGGGGATAGGGCCAGTATGGGAGATTAACTCTCTTACTCCTTTATCCTCTCTTGACGTCAGCGATGTTTTGATCTTTAGACAGGAGAGTGATAAGTTTGGCATTTTTGGTAGAAAACCTTCTGCACATGGACGAGATCTTTGGCTGTCGTATGCTTTGGCAGGATGCATTTATTTGATCGGAGAATTCTTGAGCCTATATATCAGACAAGTCGATCCTTCTTAGATCTGATGAGTGATGTTTCATACGATTCTCTTCTTGGTGCAATTCGATCACTCTTGGTGTTAATTTTTTTAAAAGTTTTATTCTTTTCCAAATTTCAAGTAAAAGGAAAAATTTTAAAGGGTATAATTAAACTAATTCACGGTTATATATATATATTTTTTTGCATTTTGTTCACAAATTGTTACGTGGCAAAATTCAAGTTTTTTTTGCCACAAAACTTCCAAACTAAAACAAGCGTTTCTGTATTTTCGTTTACAGCAAAATATCGGTTTTACAAATTATATCTGTACCGGCTTAAAATGTTAATTTCTGGACATCTCTCATGGCTCCAAACTGCTTTGGAAAATGATTTAATAATGCTTTTACTAATGTAAAAACAGTTTTCATTTGAGTCAGACCGGCCACCCTTAAGCATTTCCCAAAGGCTCAAGGAATGATTTTGGTTTCGGTGTTCAGTGTGAAATATTTGTTTAGAAGGCCTCAATGGCCACAGTAATGCAGATTTACTGTGCTGTAAAAACCAGTGGTTATTAAGTGACTGTCAGTTCGAACTTTCGAGACGTGGTAAAATTTAAACCCTCTCTTTTTGGAGGAATAAAACGTTGTTTGGCCAGGTACAACAAAAGCTTATATAATTAGCTAAGATTTTCGGTGGTTCTTAGTGTGAGGTAATCTTGGGCAGAAATAGCTTAGAGTGTCCTGGTTTTTGTGGGTTTTTGGTTTTAAGGGAATGTCCTCAATACCAGGATACGCCTGTGGCGTTTTCTTTTATAATGTCATAATAAACGAGTATATTATGATATGGGATACGTTGGTGAACAAATCTAACAGCGTTAGTTTACCCAATTACCTACACAAAACGCGTAAAACTACCTTTAGTTAAATGTCTACCCTAAGTTCCCACTTCTTCATCTACAGGCTCTCCATATTGCCTAATATTGTTTTTAATCCATATTCCTTCTATCAATGAAACAAGAGAAATGAACGTGTAAATATAACTTGACGCACTTACCTTCTAATGGAAAACGATTTTTGGTTGTCCTGTCAAATCTCTGGGCTCATTTGACGGAACGATGAAATGCGTTGCTCATTATGAACTTTAAGAAAAGCCATATTTTATACCAGAAAAAACACATTAGCGAGGGAGATTTGTTTGCAGTGTATGAAACTGATTAAAGCGTCGTTTTAATTGCTTGAAGTTTATTCTGACAACAAAAGAAGGATAAAACTTGGGAATCATTAAATTCGGCACAGATGTTGGCATTACGTTTTAGCCAAGAGATTTTAGCATTTTATCACGCACTCTAAATTGCACGTATTTTATTCTACTTCCTCGGAATAGTATTTATCCTTCAAAGCCGTTTTATGAGATCACCTACATCGAGAAAAATTAAGTTGAAGCTGTTGCGTGAAAGGAAATAAGTTTTTCTGTTGGTGTTGCGTTTTGTAAAGCAGCGTTTTAATCACCTGACGTTTATAGTGATGATAAAAGGGGTATAAAACTTGGGAATTATTTAAATCAACACAGGTGTCAGTGCCGCTACGTTTTCGTGAATTAATAAACATTGTGTCATGTACGAATTGCACGTTTTTTTCCTATTTCCTTGTTATAGTAATCAACCACAGAAACTGATTTGTGTAGTCATCTTCATGGAGAAAATTAACTATACCGAACACAAGTTTTTAAAGTTGTCTTATAGTCCTGCCGCAAAAGTTTTAATTTGTCAATTTTTATTTCCTACAGGCAAATACGTTTTCCATGATCGCTTATCACGTTTTGTTTGGTTTATTTTAATTGTTTGGAGGTCTCAAAGCTGCTCTTTTCTACTGCTTTGTAACTGGTTTGATAAAAGTAAGAAATCCACAGAACTGATCTTAGAAATT
The DNA here is from genome assembly GCA_964030785.1 of Siderastrea siderea. Classification (NCBI taxonomy): domain Eukaryota; kingdom Metazoa; phylum Cnidaria; class Anthozoa; order Scleractinia; family Rhizangiidae; genus Siderastrea; species Siderastrea siderea. The sequence continues at coordinate 56,482,060 of OZ034967.1, forward strand.
GCTGATCGGATCATTTTAGTTTCAATAAAACATTACAGTTTGGAGCACTAATGGCTGATTCGGGGAGGCACACTTTGGGAATAGATTAATTTATCTCCTTCGAACAGAAATTTTGAAGAAATTGTTACAATTAATCTGTATCTTAGCGCATTCCAGCTTTTTTGGGGCAAAAATTAAGCATTAGGCCAAGTTTATCGCCGTCAGGTACTTAAAACAAAAACTCTAACTAGTAAATAGGTGTTGTTTGGATAAAGCGTGAGACCCTGTTGGGGTGAACATGTCGAGTTCATAGATCGAGCCATAAACCTGCAAAACAAGAACAAGACCAGACTGAGTAAACAAGACTTGTCTAATTGAGGATTTTATTACCAGTGGCTAATTTATAAATTTACCAATAGTATACCTGTCACCTGTCCACTTCGCGCCAAGCAGCGCATGAGGCTGCATCTACAGTATAACTAATTAATTAACTCCCTGAAAAAAGAAAACAGTTTGGACGCGTTTGCTTTGGGACGAAACTTGTGCGAAAACCAACTTGATCAAAACGTTATGCCGCCCGAAGTTTTTGACGAAACGTTTTTTTTTTAAACAGCGCTCAATAGAAAGTGGATTTATTAGCTAGGCAAGTTTCATTACTACGACAAATTTGTGGAAGAGAATAGCGCAAGGCTCTATATCGCATATATTTAGCTGAGCACAACTTTCAACAAGCAGTTTAATTGAATGTTTGATAGTCCAGCATCTGCAAAATCATTCTTCAGATTATCAATAGTACCAACGTCTACTTCATAGCTTCACTGTCGTTCTTTACGACTGGTGGATGTCTTAAAGGTCGATGTAAGCACGAATTTATACTTTTTTCTACGTTATATTGATATCACTCCCACATCAGTTGTTTCATTTGTTTAAAAAGTGTTTTGTTCCTCCACTCCCTGAAGAAACTAATCCTTTCATTCTGAATAATGCATTTCTGTACCAAGAAGAAGTTGCAACTGAGGCAATGTGGACAGGACTGCTTCATTTTCTTGGGGGAGAGGGGAGGGAGAAGGTGGGTGAGGGGGGTGAGTGAGAAACTGTTCGAGTCGAAACAGCGTTTTCAACACCAATTGTCTTGCATGTGGTTTGTAAACCAAATACAGTAAGGAATTGAATTGATAAAGATATGTAGTAAATGCTCGAGAAAAGTAAGTTTACTTTTTGACTGCAAAACGAATTTTTTTTTTTATTTAAAGGAAAAAAATTATTACACACTGGTTCAGTCTTCAGTTATTTTATTTATCTGGTACGACCAATACGCACCACCGTCATTGCTACAATTTAAATAATTAAATTGTGATAAAGACTTGTAACAAAAAACTTTAATTTCTTGTTACAAGTCGTGAATTAATTTTCACATGAATCCAAAGATTCAAAACCAGAGAATCGGGTGAAGAAGGTGAATGAAAATGAATGTCCTGAGCTTATTATTAACTCATTGTTTAGAAAGCTATCATCTCCCTAACTTAGTGTACTTAACTTAAACTGTGCATTTTTTTTAAATTTTGTACATCTTATGCCTTTTTTGAACTCGTAATTAATGTGTTTATACTGTTATGTGTTTATCTCTTTTAAATACAGCCTCGTTATCTACTTACCTTATTCACTCACTCACTCACCCATTCACTTACTTCAGGACTCTGAATGAACCTGACAAGGTGAACTACTTATTAAAAGCGGACAATCATAATACTTGTAAGATTGTGGGTAAATATGTACACTTGGAGTTTAAAAAAGGAAAGAGATTCTTAACCATTAGTTTTTAAACGAATAGTGTTACAGTACATGTTACAAGTTCAAAACTTTTATTGTTACTAGACCAATACCTTCCTTCGAGATTCCGGAGGCAAAATGAAGATATACTGTCACTGTTACTGTTACTGTTATTCACTCACTCATTTACTTACTTACTTAATTATGATAACCTACTTTATGTACTTACTAAGTTCACATTTAATTTGTATGTGTACATGAGATTAGCTTAAGGCCAGGCGCGACTTCGATGTCTGTGTTTTCTTGTTCTTATCTCTTCATTTTCCTTCTCTCCTTCCCCCTTTCATCGTATTGACAACACCTTATTTGGACAGCCATGTTAAATAACGAAAAAACACGAATTATTAACAAGGCTATTTCTATCCATGCCTGTATCAATATTTCTGACACAGGCATAGATACAGTATGTCTGATTTCTTTTTACGCAGAAGTCTCCCACCATTCCTGTGCAATGTTGATTTTAACCATGCAAAAAAACAAAAACAAAAAAACAAAAAAAACAAGAGCCATTCCAAAATATGTCAACATTTTGTGACGTCAGGAAAAGAGAGAATATCTCAAAAGCCGTTCTAAATTTTGTTCCCTTGCGTGCATTTTTAGCCAAGTATCGGGAAACAAGAATGTTAGAGTGCAGACGAGAATCGGGAATGACGCTCGTGACTCTCGTCTTCACCACTCACCGCTCTTCCGATTTCCTCGAGTACTCTGCTACCATTGACGAAAAACAAGTCAACGACGTCTATCTGTCAGTAGCTTTTCCATGTTTTGGCCTCGTGTCTTGGAAATATCGCTAAAAACTAATTATGGTTAACAATCTCCTGGATAATTCACTTGGTCTTCGAGGAGCATATCGCATATATGAACGAATTTACTTCGAACCAAAACAGGAAATGTTCGTGAAATAGCCCCTTAATGAAAATGTTGCCTCAAATCAACGTATACCTATCACTTTCAGCAGTTCCCAATTCGTGTAAAGAGAACACCTTACTGCCTTGTTTCTTCTAGTGTGCTTGGCTGAGAATACAGTACTCTGTCAGCGGTGTCGACTCTCACCACCCTGGCACCTTTCCCCAGCGCTCTGGGACACATGGCAAACAGAATCTTTCGGTAGTGGTGGCGGTAATTTTTGTTGCTCATCCCGTAAATAAACGGATTAACGCAGGTGGAGATGAAAGTGAGAAGTGCGAGGACGTGGTGAAGCTTTGTATCCAGCTTGGCTTTTCCCGCCCATACGAACACTAAAAAGATCTGGTTTGGGGCGAAGCAAATCATCAAAATGAAGCAAGCAGCGCCAATCATTCGGGTAATTTTCCCTTGCAGTTTAGCCTTGCTCTCCGGTGACGCAACTGGGGATTTGTTAGTGTTTATAACCATGTGGATGTATAGACCAATCATGACGAGGCAAGGGACGAACACCTTCATTAAAACTTGGAAGCATCCTAATATCGGGCGAAACAGGGAGCCCGGTAAATAAGCTTTGTGTTCGCAGATCTTGTCGGTGGTTGGATTGTAGCTTTTTTCAATGACACCTGAAGAAGTGAGAGCGAACGACCACACCCAAGATGAGACGACGTAGATAAGGATTCTCTTTTTAGTGAAGAAGGTGCCGTATTTGTGAGGCTTTACAATAGCAAACCATCGCTCTGCGGTTAAGGCCAGGCTGAGATAAACCGAGAAAACCACAAGTTGGAAGACAAGCGCACGGCTCCATATCACTCGGCAGAAGATTTCACTTAGGACAGGGTTGGTTGGATAAGGAAACGCGTTACCAAGAACAAAAGCTGGGTTTGTGATCAGGGTTATGGCGGTCAGCACATCAGCTATAGCCAGGCACAGAATTAACAGGTTGTAGGATTTCTTTAATAGCTTCTTGTCCCAGACGAACACCAGGATTACCAACGAGTTTCCTAGGATTGCTATCGTGCTAATGATGGAGAAAGGTACTTGTGTTTCCGTACTGATGCCAGCAACTGTACTGCTCTTGGGAAGACCTGTAGTTGCTATTGCGTTTGGCGAAATGTTTAAGGTCTTATTCATAGTTTCTTTGGTTTGCGCTGTATTCCTAAGGAAATGCTCCTCTTCTTGGGCTAAGACTTTCTATAATGCAAGAATTGAATGTTGTGCGTCAGTTCTGGTAAGTATTTGGTGTCTCTTTGCTTATTTGCTTAACGACATTTGGTTGCACAGCACTGAATCCTTCAACGGGTTTAGTTCGGGAAAAATTCCAAGTGATAACTGCTGAAACTGAAGATAAGAACATTAGCATTACATTAGTGAATCCGAGAAGAAGATGCCACCTTCTTGATAACGGCTACGAAGGGTTAGAGAGGTGGATTGAGTTGTCCAGTGGGGAGTCGGTAAACACCTATGCCCTCTGTATTTCATCACACTGAGATGAACAAAGACTGGAGTGACCTCATATCCAGTTTATGTTCAGTTTCTTTAAGGGAACGAGAAACAACCGTTGCAGTGTAGCCAGGTAGGAATCCAGAGGGTTCCGGGCTAAGGGACAAAAGGAATGGGGCTCTGGAGCTTCATGGCCTCGCTCCAGGGCTCCACTCCGGGCTTCACACCGAATATTTTGGGGCTCCAGAACTCCAAAGAACGCATTGTAAACGGTCAGAGAAGTCACAGCAGTGCCATGGATTTATGGTAACATTCGTGTAAGTCTAGTTTTTGAACGATGCAATCTGGATGGAGTTTTGAGATATGCTGTTAAAACAACGACAACAACAACAACAACAAAATTAGCTCGATGCCATTGGGGATATTGGCATCGTTTTACCCATTACATGTTTCTTGTTTGTACTCAATAAATATACTCAATTTGAAGGTTGCATCTTGACTCTGAACAACCAGTTTGAAGGTTGCATCTACGTTTCTGTACCTACCAATTGAAATGAAGGATCTCCAATGCGTTTCAGCTGAGGAATTACGAATAACAGCAGCCACGTTGATTCTATGTGATTCTAGTTTAATAAAACAGTCTCAATCCAGCCACAGGTGGCTACCACAGCAAGAGCTTCACTCAGTTTCTGTAGAGTGAAGCTATCCCCGCCCCCCCCCCCCCCCGATGGGATGCTAGTCCATCGCAGGGTTACCCGGGGGTTACCCCCAGCAGTATATCACTGGCGCCCATTTATACACCTGGCTGGAGGGAGACAATGTGGAGTAAAATTTTCTTGTCTAAGGAAACAACACGACCAACCTTCAACCACCGACCTTCAGTAGTGAAGTTTAACGGACTAACTACTACACCACTGAGCTCATGGATAAACGCATGAATTTTGTCAACTTCCCTCAAGGTTTGTCTGGTAAAACTATGCTCTTTCCTCCTTTGGCTGAGGCTAAAATGCTTATTTTTATGGAGGCTGTCAAATTCCTTGATAGCTATTTTTGAAATGTAGCGTGTAATTTGCCTTTACAGAAATTCAGTTAACTGGCGATAAAGTTTGTAATAAGGTGAAGCCTTTCAAATTCCGGTTTGGCGGCTAGTTGAAAATTTTATCTACTGGAATTTTACGTAAACCATACTTTGATCGTTAGACAGAAGGCTGATGTGGCTGTTTTGATAAAAAAAAAAGCTTCAGCGGTGAGCCTGGACTTGGGGGATTGTTTTGCCAGGCTTTATTAGTTTCCTGCTCTCGGTCTCTCAAGCCTATCACATAAAACGAGCAATTAATGTTTTCAACGTTCAGAGCTGAAAATTTTATCCATATTTTCATAAATGTGTAAAACATAAGCTTAAAATATTTGTAACATTTTGGTTTGCGGGGAAATGCGGGTGCGATAAACTCTATGGACACATCACGCATTTATTTTTAACGGGTACAAGTCATAATTCATGTTCTCTAAGGTATCTTTCTTTGGTCTGATTGGTGATCTCAGTGTCTTGTGCGCTCAAGCTCACTAGTTGCTAAAGACAAATTTTCCCGCCTACATTCCCTGGTGCAATTTGGTCCACTTTCGTGTGAAAGATAACACTGCAACACAGCAAACCTCCCCTCGAATGTGTGTTATATTTCAGCCCTTTATACAGTATCTTTTTCTCAAACGTTCGTGTAATAGAAAACAAACAAATTTATAAAGTGTATGGGAGAACTAATTCACGGTCAATGTGAACTTTTTTCCTAGAAATGGCGGTAGGTGGCAAAATACAAGCTTTTTTAAACCCACAATTTAAACTTTAGTTCGATATCGGGTTGCAAATTGCAATTGCATCCGCACGGGCACAACCGTTAATAATTTGAACAATTCGCGTGGTTTCAAACTGCATCCAGAGGCTAAAAAACAATAAAATATAAAATAAAACTCAAAACAAAATAGAAATAGAAAAATCAAACGTTTCTTCCCCTAAAATACGAAATTTTGAACATTTTTGGCTATCTAGGCGTCTTTGGTATTTTCCATGGTTCCAATTCAGGGCGATGATGGTTTCGGTTTCCAGGAAAAGGTCTATTCAGAAGGCGTTAGTTGCCCTTAGCAACTGGGATCTAAATTTCATGAAAAGCTAGAGTTTCTCAGTGAAACGTCACCTCAAACGTGCGTAACATGAAATAATAACACCTCTTCTTTAATTTCGGAGTAATAAAATGTCATTTGGGGTACGAAACCAAGCCCAGCTTCGGAAAAGCAGTTGTATTAGTTTTCACGAATGTTACTTTAAAACAGGCTAGAGCGATACATATCAAGAGCAAAACCACTTTTGCGTAAGGTTTTTCTTTAGGTACCCATTTATTTTATTCACAGACTCGACCATGTTAACCATTTTGTCCCAAAATGTTTGTTTTACAAACTTACCGTCTGATGGAAGACTTCCAAATGTCCTCTCCTAATCCTGGGGGCATTTTGCTGAATCGACGAGATGAGTTGTTTATTATAAACTGCACGAAAAGCTTCATGTAATCCTTGAAAGTTGTACTTTGCTACCGAAAAAGATTAGTTTGCTGTCTTGAGAATCAAATGGTGGATAGCCATTGAGTCACCAGATTATCAACATGTTAAGACTTGATTAGAAACAAAGTACAGCAGCGTGATTTAAAATAACTCTAATGTTTATAGAGACAAAAAGCAGATAATGAGGCATAAAACTTGGGAATCATTTAAATCAGCACAGTTGCTGCTGCTAAGTTTTAGCATCATTTATAATGTCGCATCATGCGCGAAATATTCCTTATTCACGATATGGATTTTTTCTAGTTACTATATCCGTCAGACTGTTTTATGCGATCGTGTAAATCGGGAAAAGTTAATTTAAAAAACCCTTAAATTGTTAAGATTAAACTGTTTTGTGAGGACAATAAAACGCTTCGGAAAGCTTCTTCTTAAAGTTTCTTAAAGCTACTTGATTAAAACCATTGAAAAGCAGTGTTTTGATAACTTGACGTTTACAGTGTCAACAATTGAGGGATAAAATGTGGCAGTCATTCAAAATCGGTACACTTGTTGCTAGTGAGAATTTGATTAATGCACAAACTGTCTCTCTGTTTCATTGACTGTACTCTATCTTGTTCTTCATAATAGCAATGAAAACTGTTTTATGCAGTCTTCTACGTCGATTTTACATTGAGAAAACTTTTAAGACAGCCTAAAACTTTCAAGCTAAAACTATTGCAAGCAGAATAATTAAAGTAATTTAAATAATTTATGCCATAAATTCAAATTAATCCTACATCTCCAAGACTGTGCTGCAAAAGGGTCAATTATACGGTGTTACGTGTGGTATGTGAAATTTCACTATTATATGGTCCTCTAGGGGGAGGGTCAGCAAGAAGAGAGGCACAAATCTCCTTGAAATGTGTGGTGTTTTTTACCTACAAGGGGACCACATAAATCAAATGCAGTGGAAGCAGTGTGACTTGCAATAAAAATTATCAATGCTGAGCTGAACTGTTTCCTTTTATTTGACGAAACATGTTGTCAGTAAGGGTTTTACCGTTAGTTTTTATTGTCAATTGAAACATGTTGTCCTATAGCTATCTCTGATTAACTAAAACCTCTTGTCTCGTCGTCGGTCAAGACAGTTCCGTTCATTGCTATCCCTTCAAACTCTATGGTGAACACTCAGTTTGAGAAACATATTGCAAGTGGGTTCCAGAATAACAGAAATGCAAACAAAACTTTGTAGCACAGTTATGCGTTGTAGATCTTGGATGCTTTTTAGGTAATAGTGGACAGATGCATATAGCAATAGTTTTGTGGACCAAATATTGAAAACCTTCTTTATCTCGATCTTTGATCTTGAATTGCGCTAATTGCCATTAGTAGAACTAATCCAACAGTGGCAGAAGTTGCATATATTAACACAACATTCAAATGCTGCGGCTTTTCCGAGAAATGCGGGTCGAATCCAATACTTACGGAGTCGAAGACGGTTCAAATGAGTCTGCTTCTCTCCTTAATTCGTTTCCTTTTGAGAAACAACTCACACATGCTCTCATTGTGCGAATCCTGCCCTTGTAGCTTACAATCCTGGGCCCACGAGTCACTCCAAAGTAATTTCTCTTCTGGAAACCCGGCTCTTGTCAGCCATTAAATACTCTTGTCTTCCGCGCGATTTGTGACGTCACAGACTTGTAATGCGACCGTTTTGGCCGAGCGCAAAATGGAGACACTTTTCGGGTGCCAAATTCGAACTTTGCGGCTGGAAAAATATCCCATGCAAAGGGTTCTACTCAGGAAAACTTACATATTTAGACTGAGGGAGTCATTAACTATCATTTTTAGGAGAAAAAAAGTTTAGTTCGTAGGGACTTTAAGGCTCGACTTTTCAACACACTTGTCGGTAGACATCTAGTAAATAATTTCTGCTGCCGTTTTGAAATTGGTTTTATGGCTATATTACATAGCATTAACTAACATTTAGAATGCCGGAGCATTAAAGCTGTCATCAAAGATTACGAGTTGGACTACTTTTAGGAATAACCAAGAGATAGTTTAAAGAAATTATGACACAAATCTGTGTTTAGTCGCGCATTTTGGTCAAAGAGTAATCATTAAGCCAAGTTTTAAGACAATTTATAGTTGTCAGGGACTTTTTAATGGCATCCTAGCTGGTAAGCTTATAATAATCTGTGTAGGGGAATTACTTGTCGATTTTATTTGGAAAGTTTATGTTCCGAGCCGGTATATTTTCTTCAGAGGGTCAAAACCCTACAAAAAAGGCAAGATTAAAAGCGGCAAAAACTTCATACCTTACAGCACGACGCCTAGTATAACTTATCACCAGCCCTAATATGCAGCATTTACGCAATTAATAGATCCAATATTCGAAAGAAATACATACGAACCGCGGTTTACACATGTGATGAGTGAAATGTTTTTCATGGTGTACAGGCAATTTAAGTAATTGCTCCTTTACCACCATTTTCACTACTACGCGACTTTTCTTTTCAAAACACCTCTGAGCACTTTGCAATACGCTTCCGTCAATCATACCTTATATGGAAAGTGTGTGATGTTACCGCAATTGAATTGAGCTCGAAGGAATAAAGATAGCGCCAAATTATCCCGTAAATTTGCGCTGGCGAGTCATATATTGACTAGTAAGAAGCTTTAGAGTCGTTGATGTTGCAAGAATACTTAACGTTTGGTAGATATTTGTAAAGAAATTTCGACATTTCTTGTCGACATGTATCGTCGTGGGTCATCGCTAAATTTTACCGAGGACAGTTGCTAATTATAGATGAATCAGAACTTCTCAGATTCGTCTATAAATAGCAACTGTTCTCGGTGAAATTCAGCGATCCTACGACAATACATCGTCCTGTTTCCCTCATCACGTTCTTTGGCAATCGTCTTGAGTTATAACGAAGAAGTAAACTTGAAAGGAAGCTTAAATATTTCCTCGATTCCCCGTTCCCGCTTGTAGAAATAACACTTTCCCTACACGTCATAGCGTTATATGTTTACATTCTCGAAACGTAGAACAACAAACGTTACAAGCCCATTATAAGCTTATGCTTTATTTTGTTTTTTCAATTCATTCCGGAGGTGATTAGAATTAGCAGTGTTCCTTCCAAAAAAATGCAGCTAGTCATACGTACCTTTCTTCTTGTAAAACCCATTTTCTTCACGAATCGGTTGATCGCACGCCGATCATGATTCGTTTTCCCGTTGCACACTCTATCCACTCCTGAATTTCGTCCTCGTACACTTCGGGATATTGCCAGATTTATACTCGTGGTGAATAGCATGTTGTGTGCTATTTTCAGGTCAGAAAAGCTAGAATTATTACTTCACACTTTGGTTTAGCTTATTCGCGAGTTTAAACGCACGCTTACCATCCGCCGCCTAGGAGAATCCACCGGGCGGGTATTTAATTCTGAAGAAATGTCGAAATTTCTTTACAAATATCTGCCAAACGTGAAGTATTCTTGCAACATCAACGACTCTAAAGCCTCTTACTAGTCAATATATGACTCGACAGCGCAAATTTTCGGGATAATTTGGCGCCATCATTATTCCTTCGAGCTCAATTCAATTGCGGTAACATAACACACTTCCCATATAAGGTATGATTGACGGAAGCGTATTGCAAAGTGCTCAGAGGTGTTTTGAAAAGAAAAGTCGCGTAGTAGTGAAAATGGTGGTAACATGAAAAGAAAAATGTCTACAAGGCCTCAGCGACACAGGAGCATTGTGTGGCAACTGAGTTAGGCAGCCTTCATAGTTGGGACGGGTCAAATATGGGTACTAATTACAGCCCTGCTCCCAACATAATAAGGCTTCATAGCTAAGATGAAGTCTTGATATGTTGACAAATTTGCATCAACAATGGACCAGTTTTGAAAACAATTACTATAATATTATACAGACAGTTTGCTTCCTTTAGAAATCCACCTGACGTCTTCCTCTTCGTGTTCTAGAAGTACTTTTGGCCAACATTTACGACACCAATAAGCTTGCAAGCGTTTGATGGAAAATATAGTAAGTGCATGAATAAGTGATAACTCAGAGGCATTTTAAAACTTAAATCTAATTAGATCATAGCGTTTTTTAAATTATTTATACCATGTTTTTTTGTTACGGTTCGAGCTCCATGTTTGTGAATAAATTTGTGTGTACGAATCATGAGTTATTGTCCAGTTGTTGTGTGAATTTTGCACGAGTGAATAGAGAAGAGGAACTTTCCATTTTTAATCGCCAATTCACCAAATTTAGAGTTGCGCCCAATTAACAATCAATATCTCCGTTTTGGTGTTCTTCAAGTCATCATTCCCCTTCTTTCCTTCTTGCAAATTCACTAGAACGTATTAAGAAGTCGAAGTTAAATTTTGTACATTTTAAATTGAGAACTACTAATAATTAAAGCGGCGTTTACTGCCTATGCCTGTTTCAGAACATCAAAGCATTATCTAGAACTATCTGTTTTCTTAACCTTGGTTTCTACATCTTTCTTTGACGCATTCATCCTCCATCCAGTCCTTAGAGCAACAAGAATCAATCAAATCATGGTTAATACAGTGAAACTATTAACAAGAGTTAACAAGAGTTGATGGAAATGGACTATACAATGAGAAAGCCGTATCAGCTATTCCAAGATCTGCCTTTGTGTGTAGGATATATTGCCTGAAACTAGTTTTGGTTTGCAATGTCTTTAGAGCATTGACATGGTATGTTCCAATCTCGTCCCCAGAGCCCACGATCCTTTTGGTCTGCGCCAAGGATCGAGAGCCTTGGCGCAGACCAAAAGGATCGTGGGCTCCGGGGACGAGATTGGGTATGTTCCCTTTTGGTGTATTTCAAGAACAATATCGTGGCCACTTTGGTCAATCCAAACATTAGTAGTTTCCAGCGACATTTCCTTTTTAGGGAAAATCTTTCGCTCCTTAGGCGTCCAATGTAGATGTGCTTTTGGTCCCTTGATGATCCAGAAAAGGCCACCTTACTGACTATGTTCTTATTGTATGGTCCGCTGAGCACGAAGTACTTTGTTAGGGCTGTCGTCATTCGCCACCCTGGGACCCTCCCCAAGCTTTCTGGGACACATAGCTGACATAATCTTTCGGTAGCGGTGGCGGAAGTTTTTGTTGCTCAGCCCGTAAATAAACGGATTAACGCAGGTGGAGATGAAAGTAAGAAGTGCGAGGACGTGGTGAAACTTTGTATCCAGCTTGGCTTTTCCCGCCCATACAAACACTAAAAAGATCTGATTTGGGGCAAAGCAAATGATTAAAACGAAGCAAGCTGTGCAAATCATTCGGGTGATTTTCCCTCGCAGTTTAGCCTTGCTCCCTGGTGACGCGACTGGAGATTTGTTGGTGTATACAACCATGTGGATGTATAGCCATATCATGACAAGGCAAGGGAAGAACACCTTCATTATAGCTTGAAAGGCTCCCACAAATGGGCGAAAGAAGGATCCCGGTAAATAACTTTTGTGTTCGCAGATCTTGTTGGAGGATGGATTGTAGCTTTTTTCAATAACGCCTGAACAAGTTAGAGCAAACGACCACACCCAAGATGAGACAACGTAGATAAGGATTCTCTTTTTGCTGAAGTAAGCGCAATATCTTTGAGGCTTTACAACAGCAAACCATCGCTCTGCGGTTAAAGCCAAGCTGAGATAAACCGAGAAAACCACAAGTTGGAAGATAAAAGCACGGCTCCATATGACGCGGCAGAAGATTTCGCCCAGGACGGGATTGGTTGGATAAGGAAACGCGTCACCAAGAACAAAAGCTGGGTTTGTGATAAGGGTTATGGCGGTTAGCACGTCGGCTATGGCCAGGGACAGAATTAACAGGTTGTAGGATTTCTTTAATAGCTTCTTGTCCCAGAAGAATACCATTATTACTAAAGCGTTCCCCAGAATTGCTATCGTCCAAATGATGGAGTAAGTTACTTGTGTTGCGGCACTGATTCCAGCAACTTCTTTGCTCTGTGAAAGAGCTGGAGTCTTAATTTTGTTTGACGAAATGTTCAAGGTCTCATTCATCGTTCCTTTGGTTTGTAGTTGCGTCCTTTTTGTAAGGAGGAATTCCTGTCTTCTTGGTCAATGCTTCTTAAAATGCAAGAAGGAGCGAATGCTGTACGTCGAATCTGACAGTTTTCTGGTGGAAGAATCTCCTTTAATTTCTAAGACATCTGGCCGCACAGCAATGGCCTTTCATTGGTCTAACAGGTGGCAAACTGAAATGAAGATAAGAAATTCTTTAAACCAGGGACTTACATCCTTACGACGAATACTGACCGGTAACAATATAAGTAAGACATGTTTTTTATACAGTCAGTCATCATGCGGACATTAAAAGAATGCTGTCTTAGGGCTTAGGTAATGACATCCCTCAGTAAAGCACAATGATAGCAAATCAGATTGTTTGGATTTTTTCAGGTTGCTGGAACAAGAATTGTGAAGACGGTCAGCCAAGGTTATTACGAAATCAGATTATTTGGATTTTTTCAGTTTGCTGTAACAAAATTGGGAAGACGGTCAGCTAAGGTTATTACGAGATTTCAACGCAGCCAGTAACTCGAATATAGTTGAATTATTCCTGGTAAGGTAAAGGTAGGTAAGTCGCACACGAGCCAAGTAGGCCCACACGGCCGGACCTTCAGATCTGAAGTCCAACGCGCTAACCACTGCACCACCGCGCCCCCACAAGTTGACTGATCCCAAGTTTCCCAAAAATGGCCAGAACGTCATGGTAGCCCACATATAGGGCAAGAACGTCATGCTAGCCCACATATAAGGCACTAATGTGAAGGTAAGTGAGTACAAGTGAAGGGAAGTGAGTACAATTGAAGGAAACTGAGTACAAATGAAGGAAAGTGAGTACAAGTGAAGGAAAGTGTGTGTTAGTGGAGGTAGGTGCGTTAATCAGTCGGTGTATATATTCATATAGGATTGTAATGTTATTAGTGCCTTATATGTGGGCTAGCATCACGTTCTTGCCCCAAAAATCATAAAATAAAAATAAAATAGGCTGCTAGGGTACCGGGCGTTTACCATTTCCAAAAATATCCGGAAATTGCGGTTGGACGGCAAATATTAAGGCTGTTTTGGTTTGCACGACTGGAAAATTTTTAAAATAAGCGGAACGTCTTGGGACGTAGTCAAAGACTCCCTATTGATGCATCAGAACGGGAAATTGTGTTCCCAGCTCTGTACCAATAGTCAATCTAGTTCCAGACTCTCTCTGCAAATTGCAGTGAAATGCACAAATGCTACATGCCAATCTTGAACAAAATTCCCCATTTGGGACGTTTTGCTTAAGTAACTACCATTTGCGAAAAAACCGTTGACCAACCGGTTTCTCCTTGTAGATGGTAAACAGCCAAAATTGCAAGCTGCCGGTCTGATCTCACTGTCAATTTTAAATGGGGGCACGAGACCTATGTCAGCATTTGTGTGCTCTATAAGCACCGTCATTTGCAGATTTTCATGATTATCCGACTTTTATCAGCAAGAGAATGAAATTAGCCACGAAACGCTCACTACAACTCAAGTTTCTTAATTGATTGAACGAGACATTACGTATACTGTGATTGGTTGACGCAAGAGGACACGCTCTTTTTAGATTTCTAGAACTTGGTTGACGTCATTTTCGTAACTTCATGTAAAAAAATATGAAAACGTTGAAGCGTATGGCATAACAATATTAAAAAAGTTTTTTTCTTTGTTTCCGTAAAAAAAGCTATGGCAACTCTTGTAAACGTTTGGCTAAGCACGAAAAAGCTGTGGAAAAAGTGGCCTTGGTTCGTTTTCTGAAGCATTTCTTGTATGTTGTTCTTCCACTTGTATAACAATATCTCTAAGGAAATATTACAGGGAAAACGTATATTTCTCAAAAATATATATTTTTCCTTCGGTCTTTGGACTTGATTATCTTTCTATTTTTTATTCACGAGCTTATGATTCTGTGTAACAAAGAAAAGCCAACACTGTATCTCTATTAACAAACTTGCCTATTTTTGCGCGCATCTCTGAGTAACAAATCAAGTTTCATTGGAAAACCAGCCATGATGCACGAGCTCAATTCATATGATTACGGTTATCTGGTTTTATCAGCAAAGAAAACAAAAGACGGAACCACCACACTCACGTGTATATTACCAACTCATAAAAAATAATTTTTCATTGTTTAGAAGAGTGTCTTATTCATTCTTTCTTGGGTTCAAAGTTTAGTGTATGTAATTTGTGCTAATCCTTCGCTCATTTTTTTGAATGAAATCCTGCAATTTGTGTCTATCGAGATGAAAGAGGTTGAGCAGTCTCTCTGAATGAAGTAATAATTCGTTTTTTTTAATCCAAAAATAAAATTTATGCTTGGAGCCGGTAACAAACCACACATAAGTTCAGAAAAAAAGGGAGCCATGATACATGCACTCAAATCTAGCAGAGCATTATCAAACCAGTATTAAAAATTAACGAGCAAACTAAACACTTCAAAAATCGTCGAAATTTTTTACTGTTATCGTTAATCAACAACTCAAAAAAAAAAAAAACAAGTCATGATACCGACTTTCTAGTCTTCTGGAAAAAATACCAAACTAACATAAAATGAAACGAGCTAGAATACACGCGGTCTGCAGCTGCCGTAAAGAGGTTTTCTTTGTCTTTCGTGTTTCTGTCTTCAGTATTTTGTATGAACTCATCCCAATTTTCGCTGTTCGGCCCTCTATCCTAGCTTTTATTTTTATTTTTTTTAGTTTTGTTTTGCCTTTTCAAAAGTGACCGCTGAGTTTAAACCTTGTTAAGTAAGCCTTGGATACTTAATGCACCTCGGGCAATCGAGAAACGATCAGAAACTTGTAAATAGAAAACATTTTAGTAAAAGTGCTGTCTACTTCAGAGATGCTTCTTGCTATAAACTCGCCACGCTTAAACTAAGGGTAATTTTATTTAGAGTTCTCCGTGCGCTGGCGACGCAAGTTTTGTACTAGCAAAAAGTTGAATTTTAGCAAAAACGAAGGTGGAGCCGAAAATATTTTCGTTTACGTTAAAAATTGAACTTTGCATTGTTCTCTTGCTTATATCCACTCAGCCTATCCTTCTGCAGCACAACAACCCTAAGGGGTTGCAAGGAAATCTTTCAAGTTCTGGAAGCAGAAACCATTTATTCTTTTGTCTGACAAGAGTTCTCCTTTAGACCCAGAATTTTTACATACAACGTGGTTTTTTTGCAGTGTACGACCATGTGCGAAAAGTTTTAAAAGAACCAGTCAAACGAAGATACGAGTCATCACTGAGAATTGCTTGCAAGGTGCCTCTTAGTCTCTAACAATTGTTCATTAGCTGTGCTCAATTCATACTACAGAAAAACTGAATAACTGAAAGCTATACAATAGCAGTACTTAAAGTTGCCAACAACCACAAAATCACCCACACCACTGAAATAATGAGAAGGAAAAATCATTTTGACTTACCTACTTACGAACGTATTACAACTCTGTTCTTTGCTGCTCTCCGAAGTGCGTTCAAACAACTCTGAATTTATCTATTGCAACACAGGTTCTTAAGTTGCACTACCGGTAGGTTGCACTACCGGTTGCTAGGCAACCGGTCAGAGTAACACGATCTTCAAGTAGTAACACTATTTCATATATTGCAAAAAAATGCCGCACTGTAACGTACCAGCGCTCCTTTTTTATCAGATGCACTAGAACCTGGAACGTCTTGCCAGAAGATATTAAGAACAATCAGACACTTCCAGCCTTCAAAAAATCTTTATTTCAATATTATTTTAATGCACTCGCCATTTATGACCAGGACGATACTAGGACTTGGAGAACAATCTGCCCTAAATGCAACGTAGCGCGTAACCTAACACGCCTACCGTCATGTTGTTTCTAGTTTTTATACTTTTTTGTCTGTAATCTGTTTTACAAGGGGAGCGCTGTAATTGGCATAGCTGTAGCGTCTCCCCGGCCAGTGTTTTTGTTTTTGTACTTGTTTATATTATGTCCTTTTCTTGCCTTGTGTAATATGTTTTTGGCCGAAGATAAATAAATAATAAATAAATAAGTCAAAGCTAAGATTCAAAGCCGCACGTTTCCGTATATGAAACGCCTGCCTGCTTCGGACCTTACCGCTCTGTCGTTGGTCCGGTAGCAATTTTCCTTAAATCTGATAGCATCAAATGTTGCAGATTGATCATTTCAGTTTGCATCACTGATTACAGCTTCGCGAAGTTATAGCATCTAGAAAATACCAGCTTCCTCAAATCAAAACCAAAAGATATCTGAATTCGTTTGTACCGTTTGGCGCGACACAGGCAACCTTGTAGATGCCTGCTATATTTTGTACTAATTTTAAGCCGTGTATTATAGTGTTATATTTTAATGGGTTTTCTAAATAGGTTCTAGTACCTTATACTTCGCTATGTATATAGTGGTTAAGGAAATTGTTGTAGTAATTTTATTTTTCCTTTTTGATGTAATATATTTTTTTAAATTTTTACTCAATAGTAATTCGGACTTCCGACTGCAATTATTGATGTTCAATAAACGATATACATTTTTCTTTTTTTCTTTTCAAGTCTGCGCGGCACACCTTTACAAATAATTAAATCGGGATGGCCATTATGAATATAGCTGAGTAGAGAAAATCTTTGGCAGATCATATTGAGGCGAAGTCTCAACCTTAGATTTCTCATTAAAAATATTGCTTTACTTTTATTAACACGTTTCTAACTCTATCCTTTTCTCTCTATGGTTGCAGCTGTTGAATATGTAAAAGGAATGTGTTATGGGATATCTGTGCACAAACTTTTATTTTTCGTTTTAAGCTTTGGTTCTGTTTGGTGAGCGTTGTTAAGTGCGGTTAAAATTTACGAACCGTGTTTTTAATTTTTACTGGATTCATTTAACTTTCCTACCTCTGTCAGTTTTCTTTTATTGAAACGTTCAATCGTAACAGTCATCGCAGTCCTTTATTCCTTGCACACAGTTCTTGGGGACAGAAGTTCGAAACTCAGTGGAACAGTAAACATGCCAAATTTAATTTGCAAGATAAACAATTAAACAGAACCCCAGGAAGCTTTTGTTTGAACGGTTACTTTGCACGGGTTTTCATCCACAGCATCAGAAGTTCAAAACACCTTACACAAACGGAGATTTGATCCCGGTAGTTAAGTGGTTTAACCACCAAAGACGTTATAATCTCGTCTTTAATTAAAAAGATTAATTAAATGGCATTCCTCGTTGCAACAAAAACAACAACATCATCAACCACAACAACTTTATTTAGAGACAAAGACGTTTACAACACTTTTTCCACTTCAGGTAGCTATCACGAGCTGACGCAGGTGGAAACCAGTATTTGTTTACAGATGATTATTTACATTCATGTTACATTCTATGCTTAGAACCTGACATTCATAAATGAATACTTTTTAAATGAATGAACTACCAAAATGGCTGTTGCAGAATAGCCTGCACAACAGGGGCGGCTCAGAAATAATGACTCGCTTGGCTCAGTAACGCCTGTTATGCAGGCTAGTTGCAGAAAGTTTTAATTTCATTTTACAAGGTTAGCCGGTATAGGGCTTAGACAACTTTAACATGTTTAGTTAGCTATGGATACACGTACAGTCATACGCAAAATAAGAAGGCTGGTTCACACTTGTGACATAAGCATAGGCATAAGCATAAACATAAGCATAAGAATGTTCACACTTATGACATAAGCATAAGAAACGCGACATACGCAGGCGCATTGGGCTTCAGATTTATAATCCTGGGGAAATGAGACGAATTTTAGATTCAAAATGTCGGACGAAGCAGAAAACGAAGAAACGCTCCTTTTCAGTGTTACTGCTCCGTAGGCATCGACGGCGGAAAGAAAGACAACCTGAAAAAAGATGGAGATCTTGTTGGGTAAGGGAAATCTTCACGAAGAGAAAACAACAAGGAGATTATCACAATCTTGTGCTTGAAATGCGACAGGCGGACCGAGAATTTTATTTCAGGTAGTTAAGGTAGTTAGTGCGGACGGCCTCTGCCAGTTTCTCATCATAATACAGCGTGTTTGAAGACGAAGGCGCCATTTTGAAACTGCTAATCAGAGCAGGATTGGGAACTTTGTCGCTGGAATTTTTGCTGATATCAAATACTGCTGTTTGGTTATGCTTATGCCTTATGCTTATGTTGTCAGGTACACATTTGCGATTACGCGACATAAGCATAAGCATAAGAAAAAGGAAAAGTTTCCTTTTTCTTATGCTTATGTTTATGCTTATGTTACTCAGGTTCACACAACGCTTTCTTATGCTTATGCATATGTTTATGCTTATGTCACAAGTGTGAACCAGCCTTTAATTATACTTGCATCATCTAGATAACCACTTAAAGCTAACTTCTATTTACATATCTTTTTTATGATTTTCTGTCATTCTTTAACTTATTTAATCCTTACATAGTGTGCTTCCCGCGCATACTATTTACAACTTTTGTACGAATGCCGACCGCTGATATCACAACCTTCTGTTTCAACTGGCTAATCAAATGCAAGCATTGTGGGAGACAGATTTGTTGGATTGCCGGAAAACGAAGTTCGTAGTTGACAATACTTACTCCTGTAAAGAGCGAATGGAGAGAATGAAAGACCAAAAAATATGCATATGCCGAAAAATATATTAGGCAAGAAAGTATTCCTTGACGAAGGTATTTGCGAAGGATATTTAGCAATTTGATTAGCCAGTTGAAACAGAAGCTGCAAAAAAAAGTTGTCAATAAGATGTAGAAGAAAAAAGTAGTAGCTGAACTAATAATTAAAAAAAAAAATTTTTTTACCTTATATGTACAGCCCTAGGACATGTACAGAGACAATATACAGATATAGGCAATACATATTTACAATATACATAGATGCATCAGCAATCCACAAAGTTGCTGTAATTTCAGATCTTCCAGAATTTCTAGGCGCTTAATTTCCCATTCCCCATATTGTCAAGTAACCTTTATACTTACTCATCTAAGCCATTTCCTAAGGAAGACGTTTTTCCTCTCAGTCGAACTAAAAAGTACGAGTATGATGAGAGTAGGTTTGAAGAATTCTGGCTGCATATAAAATGTCCATCTTTTAACAAGGTGTCGTTGAATTTCCAGAGTCCGGATCCCGGCTTTTTCCACTACAGTGAGATGCAAGTTGACGATCTTAATAGGGAATGGATTTGGCATTTTAAGGTACAAAAAAATGCGTCCACTCTGTCCAATGTTCACGTTTAACGACGAAATTTACCCTCCAAATTACCCCGTCAGTTGACGGTTGAAATTTTATCAATTTTACGCGTCACGCTTTCGCTTCCGTTGATGGCTGACAGAAAAAAAATCCAACGGTTGGCGGTTAAGATCCCCTAAATGCTCAGGTGCCCATAAATTTTGATTTTTTAACATATGTAAGATTTTTAGTAACTAAGAAAAATTCTATTCTGAATTTTAATTTAGAAACTAATAAATAAATATTGTTAATAACTAACTAACTAATTAACTAACTAACTAACTAACTAACTAAATAAATAAATAAATACAAACAGTACTTTCGTAGCCTTGCATGGATTTAATAATCTTTGAATGTCTATCAGAATACAAGCGAATATTGACACACTGCAATTCCAGTCACCACCAAGCGGGCCCTGACTTGTTTTCAAC
Organism: Siderastrea siderea; assembly: GCA_964030785.1. Taxonomy (NCBI): domain Eukaryota; kingdom Metazoa; phylum Cnidaria; class Anthozoa; order Scleractinia; family Rhizangiidae; genus Siderastrea; species Siderastrea siderea. Next base: position 56,502,463 of record OZ034967.1, read on the forward strand.
AATTTTTTTTTAGATTCCGAGACTGATCTTTTACTTTTAGATGGCTACTTGTACATAAGGACCGTTTAAAACCGGAAAAAAATAAGAGGCATATGCTCCGAGAGCATATGTATGTCGCAATTTGCGAGGGCTCCTCATAATTTAAATAACTCAACTGGACCCAAGGCTTAGCGCCTTTAATGAAATGTCTGTAGTTCGTTAAACAATTTGCGATAAATTATGTGTACCTCTCATAAGCAGTCCCTAAATCATCTTTAAAAAATCGCCTCTACTGCTGGCTTTGTTTATCTTGTCCGGTTCGTTGAGTTACTGGACGTGGCCCGTCTGTGGTGTGGACTCTTACCACCATAGTACGCTCACCTAGCACTCTGGGACACATGGCAAACAGAATCTTCCTGTAGTGGTGGCGGTAATTTTTGTTGCTCAGCCCGTAAATAAACGGATTAACACAGCTGTTGATGAAGGGGAGAAGAAGGATAGCATGATGTTCCTTAGTGTCCATCTTAGCTTTTCCTGCCCATGCTAACACCAGGTAGATTTGACCTGGGGCAAAGCAAATGACCAAGAGGACGCTCGCCGCGGCGATCATCCGTGTCATCTTCCCTCGCAGTTTGGCTTTGCTCTCTGCTGACGCGACCGGAGATTTGCTGACCTTTGCTATCATGTGGATGTACAGACCAATAATGAGGAGGCATGGGAGAAACATCTTCATGGTAACTTGGAAGATACCCAAAAACAAACGGAACAGTGAACCTTTTAAATAAAACCTGTGTTCGCAGATCGTGTTGGAGGAAGGATTGTAGCCTTTTTCAATAATGCCTGAACACGTGAGAGCAAACGACCACACCCAAGATGAGACAATATAGAGTATGGATCTCTTTTTGTTGAAGTAGACGCTATATTTTTGAGGCCTCATAATAGCAAACCATCGCTCTGCGGTTAACGCCAAGCACAGATAAACCGAGAAAACCACGAGTTGGAAGAGAAACACACGACTCCATATGATTCGGCAGAATAACTCACCCAAGACGGAGTTGGTGGGATAAGGAAACCCGTCACCAATAACAAAAGCTGGGTTTGTGATCAGGGTTATGGCGGTCAACACATCAGCTACGGCCAGGGACAGAATTAAAATGTTGTAGGATTTATTTAACAGCTTCTTGTCCCAGACAAATACGAGGATTACCAACGAGTTTCCTAGGAACGCTATCGTGCAAATGATGGAGTAAGTTACTTGTGTTGCGGTAGTTATTCCAACTACTGCTTTAATCAGAGGAGAAGTAGGAGACGTCACTGTACTTGATGAAATGTTCAAGGTTGAATTCATAGCTCCGTCTGAGACGACCAATTGCCTCTTATAATGTGCGTTGGTTTTGGTGAGCTTTTAGTAAGGAATGCCCCTTTTTGATTTTTTATCACACTTGTACGTACAGCTTTTATATGGGAAGGCCCCAAGTGGTGATTACTGAAATGAAGATAAGATAGGTATTTTTTTATGTTATTATATAGGTAGCCTCTGGATATGACAAAGAACGGGTTGTTCTGATTGGTTCTCGTCACCTCGGCTATCAGCTTATATCCTATGAAGAATTGTGCAAAATGGAAAAATCAAAAGGAAAGAGAAGGGTTAATTTTAAAAAGTCAAATATATTTCTAATAATCCAGGTGTTGTTTGTATAATGGTTCTTTGGATCGGCTTTGACAAGAATCTCCGTTTAAGAATGAGAGGTACGGAGAGAGGGAAGTGAGCAAAAGCATACTCATCAATAATTCATGGAACGGATCCAGGAAATTCAGAATGTGGACGGCGACAACCTAGAGAGGTGGGGGCTTAGGTCCCCCTGGAAAATCTGGGTTCTCTGAGATACCATTTTTCTGCATTCTGGGAGCATTTGTGACCAAAATTTTAGGCTTCGGATGACAGATTTTGATATTTTTGCAAAATACCATTCGACACACGTTGCTTATTACAAAAAAAAAAAAAGAAGTCCCAGAAAAAAAAGGGTGGGGGGGGGGGGGGGGGGAGCGGCGCTGCCAGAGTTCGGGTTTGGCCAAATGTCTGTTTTTGAATTCTTTACCCTTGGAAAGCAGTATGGTAGCTTCTAATAGGAAGGTCGCCCCTCTCATCTGATCCAACATTCAGCACGAGATTGAATTCACTGCTAAAAGCTATTTAAATTTAAAATTGTGTAAATGACTAGAAAATAATTTTAAAAGGTCCGTGGCGTCTTCACTTTCTACATCAATATAGACTGAGGTAAATAATTTCCACTGGAACGCATGTTATCAAAATTTTAAGAATATTTAGATCTAACTGTTAAGCAACAGTTGAAATAGCTTGTTGACAACATTCAGACCTTCACAAGTGAACATGCAATTATTTGTGGAAAACCTGGTGCGAGTTCTTATAGTGAGTATTGACTAAATCAGACTTCCATTTCTGAGACAATTAACCAAAGGACCACTTTTCTAAAGATGGCATTTTCGTGAGTAATTTTGAATGAACCTTGAGTGGAACATTATAGTCGAAATACTCAGCGCGTTCCGCTCATTATTTAGGAATGATTTTCATTAATCGGGAACGGATTGCATTATTGGAATCAAAATTCCACTTTTAAATTGAAGATTGAAATCTTCCAAGGGGCCGACTCATTCGAAGTAACGAATGTTGATTGGGTTATTACTTTTTGATAAGCCAAAAGCATGCATTTTGTTTAAAGATGGCATTTTCTTTTAAGAAAATTACTTAAAAGTAATTCTGAAAGGCCTTTCAGTAGAATGCTGAAGGGGCTTGATATAGTCGGAAAAAATCAATTTCAGTTTTCCTGATTAAAGTGCTGTATCTTCTGCGCCAAACTGATCCCGGCCGTTCATTTGGGCATGGTCGCCTTGACCAGTGTTTGCGACACAACTTGTTAAGCTACCAACACCATGTAGTAAAAAGGGGTTTCTCCTGCGCAGTTGCATGAGTGTTACTTGTGGCGTATAGCATAACATTAGATAGAATATTTTGTTTGTTAGACATAAAAGGTGTCATCGTTAAAGAGGGATATTTGCTAGGTAAAATCCTGAATGAGAAAAGATCAACGAAGCATGGCTTGGGTTCAAGAACGAGACAGAACCTCCCAGTCGGGTGTTTTTCAAGCCGCTCTAAACGATTCCCGGGGTTCTCTTGTCAATGTGCTTCGCCGCCAAGAAAAACGTTGACATGGACAAACATCGAGATGAATTCAAAATCAAACTTGACGAAATGAGAGGCACAATCAACGACTTCGAAAAAACACTCGAAACGAACTGAAGAAGACGTCGAACGTTTAAACAACAATGTCAAGAAAGCTCCCTGACTGAAGATTTTGGTTCTCGAGAAAACAAGAATTCAAAATAAAAACAACGAAGACTAGAGAAATACACACAACAAGAGAACCTGCACTATAGTAACCGTGAAAAAAATAATCGGAGAGCGAAGATTGTAATTTTTTTTCGACCTTACCTACTTCAGTGAGCCAACGTCTGCAACTCTGCTCTCCGGTGATCTCTAGCTTCCGTGCCGGTAGATATAACTTAAATTATTCCAGGCAACACTTCTTAAATAACCTAGACGTAAGCATTTAAAGTGCAACTAATTCAGATATCACTGCTTTTTCATTGGCTCGGTTGCAATTTGCGTAAATCTGATGCACTTAATGTTGCAGATTGATCTTTTCAGTGTCCATTACTGATTATATCTTGGATTTCTTTGTTAATCCTAAGTGAAACACGTCTGAAATAATTGATCGAGCAGGTCTTTGTGGAATTAGATGAGATTTATTTGAGGCCAAAGTGAGATCCTTTGCTGTTGCGACGTTCTAAACCTTTAGGTTCCATCATCATTAATTTCATTGACCAGTAACTAACTCTACTTTTTCAAATTTACGTTGGTTGAATTAAAGTTAGTGAAACGAGGATATAACTACAGCTTTGACTAGACTCTTTTTTTTTTATAAGAACTTTTTTTTTTATTAGAACGTTGAGACTGAAATTGACCCAGATGTTAAGAACATGCTAAAGAACGTACCCAACCAGAGACTTTTGGACTTTTGCATCGGGCTAAAAACACGTACGTAGTAACAACATGAATTTGAATCGAGTTACATATTCTTTGTCTAAATATAGCAGATATGTATATAACAGCTTTAAACTGAAGTTTGTAGAGGTCATTCGTTTATCTTCTTGTCATTCTCAACTGTGGAAGAGCAATAAAGTGAATTCACCGAGAAAAAAAACAACAACAGTGAAAAGGGAAACTGATAATAAGTCATTACATTTAAAGCGTTCATGGTTCCAAAAGAACATACTTAAGAACATTTCGGGCTCAAAACGTAAAGAAAGAAAAGAATAACATCCACTTTCGTTATAGCCTCGACCACAAAATTAGACGTTCTTATATATAAAAAAGAGTGTACGGCAGTGTACCTATTCAGATGCTAAAAGCTGGAAGGGAAATATCCAGCTTCTCATAAAGGAGGCGTGTCCGTTGTGACGAGGAAAATAAGGGAAATAGCCTTTGCCATCTTTGCCATTACCGTCCTATTTGTGTTTGTGGCCTGATGCAAAATTTAACAATTGGCCAGATAACCATTTCATTTAAAACAAGTGATGTTATTATAAACCCACTTACAGATAGAATCTCATACTTAGTTTTTCCTGCTAATGGACTTTTAACTTATTCTGGAGCTTCTTGTAGCGAATTTTGATGGATTTTTCACGAAAATTTTAATACGATATTTGTTTATGTCACTTATTTAAGGAAGTCAATTAAAAACCGAATCCTGAAACGCAGTACTTTTCACAGTGTCGCTCTTTATAAGACTGAAGACAATTTTTGCTTGCTTTTGTTTCAGAAAGGACTCACGTTAGATGAGAAAAAAACACGTAAAGTGTTTAAAGAAGAAACACACCAATCATATATTTGGGCAATCAGATGGAAAACCAAACCTAATCCTTACTTGGCTTACAGGCGGTTACTCTAGCTCTGTTTCAGCGGTTAAAATGCGATGCAGTATGATTGGCGAAATATGATCGCGACAAGAATTTAACTTACTCTAGTTTTGTTTTCATGAGGACCGTTGCTAATAGCAAACATTAACCACCTGGTAACATAGGTTGATTGCTTGAATATATCAGGCTTTCAAAAACATTCATACTTGCGTCATTTATTGTTTTTAAACAATAACGTAGAGTTAACTTTAGATTTAATGTCGGTGCGTGTAAACTTAAATTCATGAAAAAAAATGCCGCTAAGTTATAAAGCATTCCCATTATAACCTTACTACAAACAAACTTTTTTTCCACTTTTGCATTTGTCTCCTTCGCAGCCATAATCCTGCGTAGCCACCAAAAGGAGACCACCTTTTGGGTCATCACGCATGCGTCACGCTAAGAGACTACTTTCGCATGAATTCCGTTAATTAATTAAAAATAAATCAGTATTGGACCGTACAGGAAAACAATCAGAATTTTCAGATCTTTTCCCGGAAGGGGATTGAGGGTGGTACTCAACACCAGCTGCTACCCGTATACCTAGAACAAGACTTGCACCTTCTTATTCCTTATAATTAATGATATTTCAAACATAGTAGATATATTCAGGTTTCTAGTTGCTCGAAGACTCCAATCTTTCTTATATTTTTACGTCATGATTTCTGCCAAAACTTTCACCCTTTTAGTATTTAGACTCAGTTTAAGCTGTATTTTGTCGACCTTTTCAAATACTTAAACGTCACATTTATTTATTTATTTATTTAGCTTCGCCTAACAAGAAAACAACACATATACATAAAATTATTAGGCGGGGAGACCACTACAGCCTAGCCAATTATAGTACGTTTTCCTACTCTTTCGTTTACGAAGGCACCCCTTTCAGACTGAGCCTCCCAGTGTAGCCCACTATATAGAGCATTTTGCATCATGGACCATTTCAGCCGAAAAGTGTTTACTTGCGCCATTTATTGTTCAACATCGATGACGTGGAGTTGATTGAACACAAATGAACATAAATAAATTAAATAAATTCATCCAATCATCGTAATCTTTAGTAAAACTTTAGCCAGTTAAGAACTGTATTTTTCACTAACTAAAGTTTGCTACAGTCAATAAAAGTCATCAGTTAGAATGCTGGGGACGTGGATTAAAAAAGATCCTTCTCTTGTTCAAGACTTTAAATTCTGTGCCAGCTAAGTGTTGCCCGTCGCTTTTTCGAGAAAACGAAAAGCCTTTTTCTATCCAACGTTTCATTAGCTAACGATCTTCTGCCGCCACTTAGTGGCACTTTATTTCTATTCAGGACATCCTTACATACATAGCATACATACATAAACTTTATTTCCTCTCGAATTTACATCCTTGCTTATTTACAAGAAAGACAGTAAAACAGAGTAATCCCTTAAAATCATCTAATCAATTAATTCGTTAAAATGATGACGTGGGTTAAAAAGTCCTTCCCTTCTTCAAGACATTAAGGTGTTTCGATACAGTTTTTTTAGGACCATACCTAACTTTTTGAATCGGCTGTTAGACAGTCTTCTCCTTGTCAGATCAACGTGAAATTTGCAATACTTGTTGGTTTTGGATTGAACTTTAGCGTGGTTTACATTTTGTAAAAATCGATATTTCCATGACAACGATAAAAAAAATCCTCGAAAACAGTAAAATTGAAATTTTGCACGATCCAGCTTTCGCTTCGAAAAGAGAATACCAGCGCCTTAAACTGTGGTGTATGGCAAACAAAATATGCAAGAACAAAAAAATTCTGTATGTTTGTTTTGAAGTAAATCACAAAAACATTTTCAGCCTTAGTTTTTGCCTAGTAATAGTAAATGCACTGAAAAATAATCAACGCTTTGATGAAATGGCTAGTAAATACTGTTAAAATGTGTCTTTTACTTACTATTTTACGCCTAGAAAGTTTTGTTGAAACTGGTGTTCGCGATCTCGAGAACGACTTGTTTTTCTAAGATCATTCGCATAATAATTTTGTGAAAATTTTTTAATTTGAGCGCTTTTGCGAAAATCTTAAGAACGGCTCGATAGATTTTTTTAAAACATTAAACATGCGTGCTTGACGAGGTGACCAATTTTAGTTTTGAGTCTTATTAACATTGATTCACTGGAACACTTTTAGATTTAACGTTAAAGAGGATGTATGAACCGACGGAAAGACTTGCGTTACATATAAACAGTTGGCAAGTAAATGCTAATATATTCAAAGTAATGCGCAATGCATTCCTCCGTGATTTTTACTTTTCGTTGTAATCTACAGTGCAACAAAGAACAAAGAAACCAGATAAAAATCACGAAGCAATGAATAACGCATTACTTTGAATATATTAGCATCTACTTGCCAACTGTGAATTTGTAACGCAACCTTCTCCGTCGTTTCACACATCCTCTTTAACTTTAAATCTAAAAGTGTTCCAGTGAATCAATGTTAATAAGACTCAAAACTAAAATTGGTCACATCGTCAAGCACGCATGTTCAATGTTTAAAAAAAATCTATCGAGCCGTTCTCAAGATTTTCGCAAAAGCGCTCAAAATAAAAAATTACCACAAAATTATTATGCGAATGATCTTAGAAAAACAAGTCGTTCTCGAGATCGCGAACACCAGTTTCAACAAAACTTTCTAGGCGTAAAATAGTAAGTAAAAGACACATTTTAACAGTATTTACTAGCCATTTCATCAAAGCGTTGATTATTTTTCAGTGCATTTACTATTACTAGGCAAAAACTAAGGCTGAAAATGTTTTCGGATTTACTTCAAAACAAACGTACAGAATTTTTTTGTTCTTGTATATTTTGTTTGCCATACACCACAGTTTAAGATGCTGGTATTCTCTTTTCGAAGCGAAAGCTGGATCGTGCAAAATTTCAATTTTACTGTTTTCGAGGATTTTTTTTTATCGTTGTCATGGAAATATCGATTTTTACAAAATGTAAACCACGCTAAAGTTCAATCCAAAACCAACAAGTATTGCAAATTTCACGTTGATCTGACAAGGAGAAGACTGTCTAACAGCCGATTCAAAAAGTTAGGTATGGTCCCAAAAAAACTGTATCGAAACACCTTAAGGTATGTGCCAGCAAGATGTTGACTATCCCTTTACATAATCTTGTCTTTAACATTTAATCACGATCGATCACGTTTTCCGCGAAAAGAGAAAGCAATAGTCTTTTGTATTCGATTACTTTGCGATTTGAAAAAGGAAAACCGAAATCCTTGACAATGGGTTTTAATTTGAGTTCTTGCAACAAATCCCTTGTTAAATCTTTTCTAAGCTTTGGAATTATGTATCTTCGTAAGGGTTTTCAAGGGACTGAAAAGAGGCAGAGATCATATCCGGGGAGCTCAGACTTTTGTTTATAGAAAGCGCCCCAGCGTCAAAAGAATTGACCAGAACATCTTTTTTTCACACTCTGTATATAACGCTTATGAGTGTTACCAAATATCGCCTAGTGATCCTTTATGTAAAGAGGATAAGCTCGGAACAGAGGTTGGGCTGTAAACCGGGAAGGGTTTTAACCGGCGTAACCTTTTGTCGCCACAGTAGTGGGATTGCAACCTAGACAGTTACGTCATGGCTTACTTAGATAAAGGGGAAGCCCTGTTTTACTTTAGGTTTTCAGGGGAAAAATAATTATAATCACCATTGTTTCCAATGCAAGCTCAAAAAACTCACAAATTCTGATATCTTATCGACAACAGCACTTCAATTCATTTTCAGGAGTCAAAATAGTACAACTTTCATTTCACGTGACCTCTTTTTACACAAATGGGCCAACCCTGTCATTCCTGTTAACGTTTATTTGTTATTAGGGTACAAACCACAGACCAGAATTTCTTATTCTCATCCTTTTGTAATATGTAAGAGGCAAACCAGTACAAAAAATTAAGCTTCCTGGATTTGAAAAGGAAACTTGCCTCTGATTATGTGTCAGGAATCACACTGCTACTTGTTTATTTAACATTACATAAGCGATCAAAGTCCGTGTGGCCAGCTGATTGCTACTACCCTCCCCCCCACCCCTTCCCCAACCCGGCTCCGAAGGATTATTGAAATCTAGCTTCACAAGCATACACATAAAACATTCATTATTTCAATAATATTGCAAAGCTAGTTTACATTTACATGCATGACTGCTTTTTGATTTTCTACCATCTATGTACAAGTTGCTTGATATTGACAGCTAATGAAGGAAATTATCGCTCTAGCGTGCTGGCAAATTTATAGCCTCGCCGTTGTACAAGGGGGTTGGGGTGGAATTGGGTGGTAGGAACTCCATAGAGGTTTTTTTCCTTGCTACAATATTTTGTAAGACCTCGCAGGTAAGACATCGCTTACCAGGGGTCTTCCATAGCTCAAAGGTACAGCTTTCCAACCGGTATCTAGAAGGTCAAGGGCTCCATTCCCGTCGGGGACTCGGAATTTTTTCGGAGCAAGATCACGACAATCAAACCATCAACTGATTCTCGCAAAAACTTTCACAAAATATTCCTAAGAAAAAAGCAAACAGCTACTGAAGGCGGCAGGTGATCACAAACAAATTCCCTTTACAAAAGTCTTTGGAGTTTGAATGGTGGCATCAACCCAGGGACATTATTAATAATAAATTACGTATTTTTTTGGCCTTCAGCAGGTCCTTAATCAACAAAATTTATTACATCCGGGTTTTTACTGTTCTATTGAAGGTCTCATATTTACAAATATTTCAGGGTTGGCGTAGTGTGTAAGTGAATAAGGAGGATGGCTTTGAAGTCCTAAGGCGCCCGTGACCCCAGCCCCCCCCCCCCCTCCCCGAATCTAAAAAGCATTGAGTACTACAACATAGCTGCACTTTGTCCATCAAATTAGTTAGTTTTTGATTAAAATTTGTACAGCTCAAAACTACCCCCCTCTCCCTCCATCTCATCACCACTGAACTGACCTCTGTAAGACAATCAATTCACATGCTAATTAATCTCTACGGTTTCTTGCTGAGTATCTTCCTAAGGTACGGGCATTATTCCCCTATTTTCTTGGGTAGGTTCCGTTTCAGTAGTGGCGTTGTCGTTCCCTGCATTAGCTGCATATGGTGTCGGTGCGATCACGTTTCCGTCCCTCCTGGTTTTCAAGCAGCACATTAAAAATATGAAGATCTTTTGGTAGCCAAGAAAGTAATTTTTGTTGGTCAGTCCGTAGATGAATGGATTCAAGCAGCTGTTGACAAACACAAGAAGGGAGAGAATGTGGTGTAGTTTCGAATCCAGGCGCGCTTTTCCCGCCATTGCCAGGGCGTAGTTGATCTGATTTGGCGCGAAACAAACAATCAATATCAGGCACGCGGCGCCGACCATCCGCGTCATTTTCCCGCGCATTTTGGCTCTGCTCTCTGCCGAAGCGACTGTGGACTGGCTGGTCTTGTACACCATGTGAACGAACAAGAGAAGCATGGTGAGGCATGGAAGCGCCATCTTAAAGAAGACTTGAATGATGCCCAAAATCGTACGGAGCGGCTGTTTACCCCAGAAATGCTGCCATTTACACGGTCGAGTTAGCGGATTCGAAGGAACGAATTTGGCTTCGAACAAAGCGGTACAACAGAGGATCAGCGACCACAGCCAAACAAGGAAGATGTAAGTAAGGGTCCGCTTCTTGTTGAAGATGACGCTGTACTTTAGAGGCTTGGTCACAGCGAACCATCTTTCCGTCGCAAGAGCCAAGCAGATGTACGCCGAGAAAACTACCAATTGGAAGAGAAACACCCGGCTCCATATGACTCGGCAGAAGGTCTCTCCCAGGACATGGTTGGTTGGATAAGGAAACGAATCACCAAGAACAAAAGCTGGGTTTGAGATCAGGAGTATGGCGGTCAACACATCAGCTATGGCCAGGGAGAGAATTAACATGTTGTAGGATTTTTTTAGCAGCTTCTTATCTTGAAAAAAGACCAGGATCACTATCGTGTTGCCTATAATGGCTACGGTGGCCAGAATTGAGTAGATTGTTTGTGTGAAGGTTGTAAGTCCAACTGATGGCTGGGTTGAAGGTTGAGAGGGAATAGTTGTCCCAGCCTCGGGTACGTTGGCGATACTCATACTTGCTGGAAGGATATTTAGCCCTCTACTATCAGTCTACGAGAGAATTCAGGAACAAGATTTAATAACTATGACAAGCAAGCACAGCAAGTTAGATACAATCAACTTTTACGAAGAAGCCTGTTCCACGCGCGCAAAGTGATGTTTTCTCTCTCTCAGATTCATGAAAGAGGACCATGAGCTATACCTTTTGCTGTCTCTTGTCCGACGATTTGTCCAAAATGGCGTCTCGATCGTTATTTTTCACCAGAAACGTAAAAAAATAATTTACGCTGACAATTTGTTAAAAATATCCTTCAATTTCTCCTAAAGACTGTCTTTCACGTTAATCGATAAAAATATTCACAAAAAGAAACTATTACTTCTTACCCCAAAGTTCCCAAAGCAATCCAAACGGCTCTTTGTCAGTACATATTTTTCAGCACAGCTCAACTGCCGCCAGTGTTTAATTCTTCTTGAGTTAATCTCAGCTAAAAAAAAGACGCGTTTGCCACGATGAGGCAAAATGCAGGTTGTGTAGTCTTATAGCGTCCCATTCCGTGTTTGACGCCCGATGGAGAATTTAACATGCATCTGACGAGGATGCGTCATTTCATTTCTAGCAAAGAATAATTACAATGCTACTAATGAAATTTAACCTTTTATGCAACTTTTCTCAGCTAATGCACTTGCAGTTATTAACACAATAGTGACTTACTTTATGCCCGTTTTCAAGCGCTTGCCGACCAGTTGCAAGCCATTTTGCTTCAAGTTCCAATTGGATCATCGCTTATTTCTATTTGTGGCGATTGGTTAGATACATTTAGGAGCATATCTACTTCTGCCATATGGGTATTCTTGATGCGTATATTCTTAAAAGTTTCATTTGCACGATCATAAACTTTAGTTTCGATTTGCTAATGCAGTTTTATTACAAGCGACTTCAATTTCTATTAAGGACAAACACATATCCTTGAACACAGTCATCGGTAAAAGTGTCGGTGACATGGATGAAGCCGGAAATCCTTTGTTGTTTCAAGACATTCGGTTTTTTCAAACTCGATCAGTACTGCCGGTTCACGTTCAAATAAGATCGATTACTTATGCCAGGAAAAACTTTTTATATCCCTAGCATATCCCATATCATTATGATTTGAAAAGGAACAGGTGAAAATCTGTAATTAATGGTTGAATAAAAGTAAATTCTAATAACAATTTTAATTCAGCTATTACCATAAAACCGTGAAACAACTTGCCGGCCGCCAACACAATTTCCCTGTTGTTATTGCTGAGCTAATATAGGTGAATTATATGGTTTTACTTTAGAGAGGTCTTTAACCACGATGGTCTTTTGTGTATTAAAACGTCTTTAAAACTACCCCATGCAGTGATTTATCTTGAGTTTGAGAGGTGAACACATCTTTTAATATCGAAATGGTAAAGCATTTAAAAATACAATTCTGTAGTTCTGCAATACAAAAGAACTGATTGGATAAAAATCAGAGTTCAGCGTACCTTTTAAATTGGCGCAGGTTTTTCGTTCTTTAATTATTGATCAGTTTTACTTACTTTTTGAAAATCACTTTGTCGCTTCAACGGCATTGAATACGTGGGTGTTAAATAAAAGGAACTGGATGCAGCCATTTCAAGGAGCTTTCGATTGTTTCTGAGCGTGGTCTATTGTAATAAAAATTCGATCAATCAAACTTTTAGGAAAAACTGTCGGTTATACCTGCTTATTGCTGGTTTTCACGTGACGTCATAAAATTCTAAAATCATAAATCGCGAGGTCTTCAGATTTTATTTCCCTACCAGGTTGAAGAAGACTTTAAAATATATCTTTCACAAGTTTTTAGCCCGGTGGTGTCTTTCGTTTTGAAAATACAGAGTATTAAATTTCTGGCTTTGCTCCCCATGTGACCACCGACACGGCATCCGTGACAAGGCTTTCTCCTATGCAAAGAAAGACTTTCCTTGTGATTTTTAGCAGTTTGGACAGTTAAAGCATTAGGAGGGAAAACCAATGTGATTGCAAAGTAGTTTACGAGGGAAAGTTAATATCTTAAAGAGCAGAAGTGGATTCCAGATGCCATGTTTGTGCCCCTCCGAGGGACACCAATATGGCGTTTCCATACTTAGCTCTACAAATTTCAGTCGAACGTTTCGGCAAATAACTCAACAACGGAATAACATACAGATCTGAGACTTAGTGAAGTTGTTTAGTTGTGTATCATTTATAACATTACAAATTCTCGGCTTCTTTCATGCACTGGTTTTGACTTTAATATTATATGGCGTGACAATGAAAACCAAGAATAAGGAAATAACAGCTAAAAATCATAAGCTGTGAAAATAATTACCAAATATGATGGCACCAGAAGAAAGTACTGCTCCATAGCTTTTACAGATTCATGAGCTAGAATCAACTTGTACATAGTAATTTACAGCACCACAGGAAAGTACTACTCAATAGCTGTCAATTGAGTGATCATACATGAGGAGTTTATAATCATACTAAAGTGCTTGAATCAAGGTCGGCCTGTGGGTTTGAAAGGGTTAAACAGTCGCACTTAAGGTTTAGACTTTGCACCAAACTTCTGTTCTGCCTCAAATGTATTTACACAAGGGCATTTTGATATATTTTTCCCTAAAGTAATAGTTTCTCTTTTTATTATTATTCCAAACAAAAGCAGCTAGGTTATTGTTTTACAATTTGTGACGTTACAACAATAGCAACAGGGAACAAATGGAAACTTATTACAAATGTGTGTAAATTAGATACTATTTGCCAAAACGAACGACTTCAAACGCGAGAGATAAAAGGAAAAGTAAACTGAGAAGAAAAAGCTGTTGGGAATCCGTCCATTTTTGGCTGGAAACTGGCACGTTTTGATGCGTTTGAGATCACTTTGCTGAAGGGTATCCGTTATTTTATGACGGCAGAAAAGCTGTCAAAACCACAAAATACTGAAAAGAATGTAAAGGTCCCAGGCTTATCACGGAAACTAAAACTTTCCTTGGTGTTTATTCGCTGAAGTTCATTAGTAATAACTTGTGAAAACACCCATGCAGTTTTTCTGTCGACGGTATCAACAGGATATTTTTCCTGAGCATGGGCAACATTAGTGGATCCAGCCTTGGGTAGCTATACGTTACGTCGAACAGCTAGCTGATTTTCCTAATATAAGCTTTCAAGAGGCCTTTTCATACCCAACAACTGCGTACTGTTTTGTTTTTATTTGCGATGACATTTATATTTCGTATAAAAGAGTTTTTTATTGCAGGAAATTACTGCGTGATCTTCTTTGCAAAACGTAATTTTCGGGAACTTATAAATTGTCGGTACCTGAATTTCTTCTAACAAATAAAGACCAATCGCAAAACGCGAAATTTTTCTACAATGAAGTTGTTTCAGTCTGCAGTTTCTATTTAGATGGAAGGAAAAAAAAACAGAATAAAACGATAAACAATTCGTGCACGATGGTTAATAGCAGAATAAAGTACGTTCAATGGAGATTATCAGTAATGACCGATACACCTATTTTATTTACTGAGTATACATGTACAGTTAGTTTATTTATTGAGTATATAGCATACTTTCAACGCGTTAATCCCCCTTTTACCACATAATCGACCGCCAAAATATTGTCTAACCTTTCCTGACGCGTTAAATTTGTAGCGATTTAAAAAAAATAATTTACTTTTTCAGGATTTCCTTGAAGTTTTATGAAACGTTAATAGGCAAAACTACTGAGAGTGAGTTCTTTGCCGATTTTTGCCCCATGAAGCATACTTACGAATTTATCCTCTTTGACAAGTATAATCGACCGCCAAAACAACATGTGTATCCTCTGTTGACGTAGTTAATTTGCTGCCTTTTGAAAGATAATCCTTGTTATATACCCAGGATTTCCTTGAAGATTTACGAATAGTTATAATAACAACTACCTGAGCTGTACTGAAATAGAAATCGACGAACAACTGTTAACAAGCTGCTTCAACTTAAGGTGAGAGCAAAAATATAAACTTTTTCGTTTTTTTTCCTTTGAAGAGAGAGACAGATCATAGACGCATTCTCAGACCCTTGACTTCCGAGAACGCTTTTTGTGCGCGACCTAGGGTCACGCACACTTTTGTCTTTTGAGAAGACACTATGTCTAGTTTTTTAGGATATCTGTTTTTCACAAGCATCCGGTGCAGCAGTGAGAGAGAGAGAAGAAATGAAAGGAATGGATTGTTCGTCCCAAAGAAAACGTTAGAATGTTTGCCTCCAAAGTGAAGGCAAACGAGTTTTCATGCTACAAATAACGTTTAAGGCGGTGGCTACAATTTACCGAGATCTTATTTGTGGAGCCAAACTTGGTTTTTCTAATCGAAATACTTAGATCAGATCAGACAAAGGAATTAGGGGCATCCAGAGGATCGTTTCGGCGGAATATTTGCTCGGAAGGCTTAAATCCCCTGTGACGAAAAAGTAGAGTTCTTTGTGAGAAATCAGTCATCTTAAACTTTTGAACTAGAGGAAAATTAAAACTTCTTGTTTTCAAAGGGACAACGTCTGGAGTGCGAACTGCGATTTTAGCTTTTGAGAAAGCCAGCTGCAGGTCAGAAATCCCCGATAACAGAGCAGGGCATTTAAGGCGATTTTGCTTACATTTGCTCATTGGGTGCTCATTATGAATGATTCATACGTCATTTAAAAGCCGTACGTAAGTTTAACTGATATCCATATAGGAATTCTCCTTTCTGGTTTCCATACACTTCTTATATTATTAGTTGGGAGAATAGCTAAAATACCAAGACGATTTATCTTTGGTGATCATTTCCTCTTTTCTCATGCCCTGTGTAGTTGATGACCTATTAATATTACAAGACGAAATTAGATGCTGATCCCCATCGGGACATGCAGGATTAAAGATGACCTATCCGGGACTGGTTTTAATCCATTCGCGTAATAATTGAAGAATAGTACGTCTTCCAGGTTAACTGCTCTTTTCTTTTCCTTTTCTTTTCTTTTCTTTTCTTTCCTTTTCCTTTCTTTTGTTTTTGTTTTTTAACCTGCAAAAATTTGTTCACCATTTATCTAAGAATCACTCAGATTGTACGTTCATGTATTTCTCTTTAAACACGAGCCAATCTTGAAGCCAAAATGGCTGCAACTGTAAGCCAAATTTTTTCCCTTCTCTTCGAGGGTAACTGCGTGTGCAGGTTAAAAAAGTGGGTTACATTTGAGTTTTCATCGTAGTATTTTTGTACGTTTTTCAGAACTAAGATGTCATAATCGCCGGCTTCTCAAATTCGCTTGTCGTTCTGATGTGACACGGACAAAACGGGATTCAACATGAACTTGTCTATGAACGAATCAAGAAACACATCATATTCCTTTTCATCAAATGACCTGCAAGAAGGACGAACGTTCTACACACAGACCACCTTCGCCGTCATTGCTGCTATTGCCTTTCTTGGGAACACCTTGGTGATCCTCCTCTTCGTAAAAGAGAGAAAGCTGCTTAAGAAATCCTACAACATGTTGATTCTGTCCCTTGCAATGTCCGATGTGCTGACGGCAATCCTACTTGTCACAAACCCAGCTTTAGTTCTTGGCGATTTGTTTCCTTATCCAACCAATCCTGTCCTGGGAGAGATCTTTTGCCGAGTCATATGGAGCCGTGCGTTTCTCTTCCAATTGGTCGTTTTCTCGGCATACATCTGCTTGGCTCTGGCGACGGAAAGATGGTATGCAGTAATCAAACCTCTTCAGTACAACGACACCTTCATCAAGAAGCGAACCCTCGTTTACATCTTCCTTGTTTGGCTGTGGTCGCTGATCCTCTGTTGTGCATCTCTTTTTGAAGCCAAATTCGTTTCCTCGAATCTACAATCTCGACCGTGCAAATGGCAGCTTTATTGGAGTAAGCAACCAGTCCGTGGGATTGTTGGAATCGTTCAAGTGTTCTTTAAAATGGCGCTTCCAAGCCTCGCTATGCTTCTCTTGTTCATTCATATGGTGTACAAATCTAGCAAGCCCACAGTCGCCTCAGTACAGAGCAGAGCCAAAATGCGCGGGAATATTACGAAAATGGTCGGTGCAACTGCTCTCGTGCTGATTATTTGTTTTGCGCCAAGTGAGATCAATTTCGCGCTGGCATTGGCGGGGAAAACTCGGCTGGATACGAAACTTCACCATATCCTTTCTCTTCTGGTGTTTGTCAGTAGCTGTTTGAATCCTTTCCTCTATGGGCTGAGCAACCGGTCGTACCGCAGGGGCTTTCAGAAGGTCCTGCTTTCAGTGTGCCCCGAATTCATTAGAGGTGATAAGAACAGAGTAGGAATCGAACGCTCTCCAGCGCAGAACCACGGCAAGAAACTGCTCTGACTGTGTTAAACTTACTCTTCTCCCCCGACCACTGCTGAGGCTCATAAATCTGGTGTCGAAGACGACAACTTCTGCTAGGGTTCGTCCGCGCATGACAATTTGGTCCCCCGGTTTTCTGGGGGATAATCATTAATATTAATTAACCGGAAGTAAAATTAGTAAACAAAGATGGCGTCTTAAGAATAAAGAACTTTCAGAAAGGCGGTTCTGACACCCTGAAAATGACCTCGAGCGCATCATTGTTTAATTTCCATAGGCATAACGTCGTGAACACTCCATAACCTTATCTCCACGGCAGCTCTTGTTTCAGACGGATACAAGCAATGTTTTTCACTGGTTTCAGCCGTCGTCATATGCAAGTCCAGATAGTTTTTGTTGAAAAAGAACAATAGGCAGAACAATAGTTCACATTTGCGAGTAACAGCAATGTGTTCAACGATTTTATTATTTTGATTTTTGTTGTTTTTCTAAACCCATTTAACACCTTCTTTAATTCTTTAGAAAGTTTTCGAACGTGAGGAATATTAGAAGACAGTAATTGAGTAGGTATTATTGATATTTCAGCGAAATTTTTTGTTATTTTCCCTATTTTGAAAGAAACAAAAATTTACCCCATGAAATTAATAGTTGCTGAAGGTAAATTGGTTAGTTACCAATCTCCCACGAAAGGCAAGCTATTGTTTCTCTATTCTTTAACTAAATTAATTAATTCTTAATTAAATTACAACAAAAATTAAATAAAACTTCATTAGAGCGCTTTTCAAATGAGTGTCGTAAAACCAAAACCAAAGTAATTACCCCAGCCAATCACAACAAACACAAATTACCCAATGAACTAATCAGAACTCGAGGCAAATACGTGTAACCGGCGCCAAGCGCGGAAATACGCGTGCGAGCAAGCGTGATTGGTTTGAGTTTTACTTCTGATTGGTTGAGAAAGTATCGCGAGATTTTTTAACCAATCACAGAGCGAAGTAAAGCAAAACAATTGAAACCAGCTCTAAAACAATAACAACAACAACAACAAACTCGACTGTGATGAAGCGCAAACGAAACCTAGCAGACAAGCCGCTGGCGACATCAGGCAAGCTAACGAACCTTAGGGAAAAGTCTGAGGTGCAAACTATGTTCAGGGGCGCACAACGAGAAAATTCTAGCAAAATACGTGAAACGTCATTTTCTGCTTTCTTAGATTGTTCAGAGCCTTTTTTAATTTTTTTATTTGTGTAAGCTAATACAGCTTGATCTGTTTGGCGTTTTTAGCTGAAACTTTAGGCCGCAGAAAATTGTAGGAAACGGAATCCTATCCTCCGAATTTCTGAGCTGCTAGTGGCTGTCCGAAAATGCACTCAAAACGACATATTATTCCCTCGAAAACAATAGGAATTGATCAGTTACCTCGTTACGAAAGTCTGAGGTGATGTTTCGTCAAAGAAATCTCTAGTTTTCACTGCAATTAAATCCGAATATCTCAGGCGACTTAGGCCTGCTGAACAGACATTCCGCCGAAACGAAGCGTTGGGTGCCCCTGTATGTTAAACTTGATTGAAAACATTTCGCTAAAATAAAATATATCCTTTCTTAGAACACAAACCATAGGTCTTAGCTACAAGAATCCTTATTTATGAGATGCTGTTCATTTTTATTTAGGAAATGAAACCTGGAGTTTTCATGTCACGAATAAGTGAACTGCATTCATTTGTCACGAGTATAGGACCAGTTAGACATAATCACAGACAATTTAAAGTGGATATACACTTAGCTTGAAAGCTAGTTTTGTGGTATTCCGCTGGACGCTAAAAAAATGACTTAAGATAAAACTTAAATTATGAGTAAGTAGAATGCTAAAATAGCAGTAAGAATTTATCAGTAAAAGTTGAGCAAACAAACAAAAAAATTAAAATATTAAATCAGCAATAGGCATAAAACTGGAAAACGTATAATATAAACCAGGTATGAATAAAGCCATGGGGGCGAATCTCCGCCTTGAATTTGTTTGTTCCGGCAAGAGTTCGAAGGGAACGAATACTTTACCGGTAAGAAAACGAATACTTTTTCTATTAAGTAATTTGCTTAGATTCGTCGGAAGAATCGAAGTTAGACAAGCCTCATCAATATGGCTACTCGGCTACTATGGCTACATTTTTTGTAGCCTGTTTAATTTGGGTAGGCGGGTTAAAGGGAGTTTACGGTATTGCTAATCTCCTTCGCTGCCGTTATTTGGGAGGAGCGTTGCATGACGACTCAAATAACAGCTGAATAAATCAATTAATTAATCAATCAATCAACCAGTCAATCAATCAATCAACTTTGTTTAACGAGGGTGACACTTAACAGTCTGGGACTGACAAACCTGTGGCCCTCGGGTTCCGGATCGAATTGGAATTGGAGGTGTTGGTTTTTGAGGAGACAGGAAAACCGGAGTACCCGGAGAAAAACTTCTTGGAGTAAGGACGAGAACCAACAACAAACTCAACCCACATATGACACCTGAACCGGGAGTGGGGACCGGGACCGGGACCGGGAGTGGGAGGCGAGCGCTCTCACCACTGCGCCATCCCTGCTCCATCCCTGCTCCCAGCTGGCAAGAATACTGCTGTATTGCATAACTACTTTTTTCGTTCTATTTAATTAACCCGAAAAAGGTTTAAACAGTGCACAAGTGTACCTAGGACATAAGAAAGAACGTCCAAGAAGTTAAAGTAATAACTAAGATGCTATTTGCCTTACATGTCTGAAATATAGGAGACAGCAGGATACTCAATTAAAATGCATTAACGTTCCTACTTATTTGCCTGACTTCGCCCATCAAGGAACCAACATCCAATCCTCCCCCCCCCCCCTCCCCATGATAAACCAAACTACCTGCCCTATACCTTACGAATGTATACGTAATGACAGTCAGTTTACATGTTTACTGATTTCTGCAGTTTCTGGTTTGTTCTCTCTCTGATATGTTTCTTTATCCTCAGTTTTCTCGGGTGAGTTCCATTTCGGTAGTGGCGTTATTGTTCTTGGCGCACGTTGTCGGCGCGATCTCGTTTCTTCTCCTCCTGGCCTTAACGCAGCATATGAAAAACATGAAGATCTTTTGGTAGCCTTGAAAGTAATTTTTGTTGGTCAGCGCGTAGATGATTGGATTCAAGCAACTGCTAACGAACACCAGAAGACCTAGGGTGTGATGTAGTTTCGTATCCAGGCGCGTTTTTCCCGCCATTGCCAGGGCGTAGTTGATTTGATTTGGCGCGAAACAAACGGTCAACATCAAGCAGGCAGCTCCGACCATCCGCGTCATTTTCCCGCGCATTTTTGCTCTGCTTTCTGCTGAGGCGACTGTGGACTTGTTGGTCTTATAGATCATGTGACTAAACAACAGAAGCATTGAGAGGCATGGGAGCGCCATTTTAAAGAAGACTTGAATGATGCCCACAATAGCACGGACTGGCTGTTTACCCCAATGAAGCTGCCATTTACACTGTTGAGTGAGCAAATTCGAAGAAACGAATTTGGCTTCGAACAAAGAGGAGCAACAAAGTATCAACGACCAAAGCCAAACAAGGAAGATGTAAACGAGGGTGCGCTTCTTGTTGAAGGTGTCGTTATACTTGAGAGGTTTGATGACTGCATACCATCTCTCCGTCGCAAGAGCCAAGCAGATGTATGCTGAGAAGACAACCAACTGGAAGAGAAACACACGGCTCCAGATGGCTCGGCAGAAGATCTCTCCCAGGACAGGATTGGTTGGATAAGGAAACACGTCACCAAGAACAAAAGCCGGGTTTGTGATCAGGTTGATGGCAGTCAGCACATCAGCTATAGCCAGGGACAAAATTAACATGTTGTAGGATTTCTTTAATAGCTTTTTGTCTTGGAAGAAGACTAGAATTACCAACGAGTTCCCAGTAAAGGCTACTGTGGCCAGAATTGAGTGGCCAGAATTGTTTGTGTGAATGTTGTTAGCCCCACTGGTTGCTTAGAGGGCGTAAGGCTGGTTGAATGAGCCTCGGATTCGTTGGAAACATTCATGCTTGCTCGGACTTGCAGCAATCTACGAGAAAGAAAAGAAACAAAAAATCAATTGGTTTTCGATAACGATGCAGCAGCAGCATGTTGTCTCTTTTAAGTCACAAGGGCGCATCAGTGTTGGTGAACTGGTAGCTTTTTCTTTCAGATTCAGGTCTTGAATTGACAATAAAAAAAACCTGAAAAACCTTGTAACAGTAGCCATCCCATGCTCGGTGTGCGTTACATACAATTTAAATTCGATTCTATTAAAGCTCTGAACAGAAGCGAAACTGTTTTTCCTCGGTAGCCTATACGTAAAGGTTTCATCAACTGAAATGTCTTTGATTACAAATCACAAATCAAAAAAATCATTTAAGACCCACCGACCCTACATTTTTGCGGTTTTCAGGAATTTTTGACAGAATTTCCCCGTATAGCTTTAAGAAGTGATATTATTTGTGTTGTATACAAATAAATGTCTAAACTTTTAAATCTATTAAAGCACGGTTAACTTAGTTTTCCGACTACCTACCAGCAAGGTTACCCGTAGGCCAAGTAGACTTTTTTCTCCAGCACTGCTCAACTACCGCCAAGATATAGTCAGGGATGGATCAGGAGACGTTTTTCTCCCAAAGACTAAAATTAGGACTGTGCAGAACTACTTACATTTAACTCAGATGAAGAATAATCCTCCCGTGGAGTGAATGTCCGTTTGCTTCGACAGGGCAAGTAGCTAGTGTTTTTCTACAACACTGATATCGTGCAGCCCGTGCTTATAGCGCGCTGGGAAGTTTAACATCTGTTTATGCACTCGTCCATTTCGTATATTAAAAAACCCAATTAACAAGATATGCGATTACACTGCGACTAACAGGATATAATCTTGTGCGAGGTTTTTCCGTGTTAATGGACTTTTAAACTGAATCCAATTCTCGCTACACGGATTTTCGATTGATTTTTGAGGGAAATTGGAATTGCGCCATTCATTGTTCAGCAATGACGTAGATTTAATTGAAAGTATAAAACATTCAAAATGCACCTTTTCGTTAAATGATCACAATCTTCAGGACAGGCCCTGTTAATGTAGGATTCACTAATGCACTTTGCTTCAATAGAATCTAATTTCTATTCAGGACATCCAACTATTCTTACCTCATTAGCAGGGCAAAGTGCAAAACAGAGCGATCAACTCAAGTTATTCGTCGAACTGTTGATTATGTAACATTTTAAAACCGAGTGCAAGTTCAAGCGAGCAGTATTTCATTGGGTCTCCAAACTCGATAACACTGATGCCGAAACACGAGGCTAAAGGCTAAGTGCTTTTATTGTTTCCTAGTACTTGAAGACCCTGATGAGAATCAAAGCACGAGTTTTTGAAGTGTTTTTCAAACGTATAAAAAAAGTGACAAGAAGTTTTCACTTTAAAATTTAGTTTTTCTTTTCATCACTGTACTTGGCGCGTCGATGCTAGTTTGCAATGAAAAATTTCTGTATTTTTCACCATTTGTATCGGTTTCCTTTTCCAGTTCAGCTTAGAATTCAGCTGCCTGAATTTTAGATTCAAGTTTCTTAGTTCGCTTGGTTCAAGCTCTAAAGAAAATTTTGCCGTTTATTTCTTCAAGCACTGGGTTGGTCACGGCACGAGAGACGCATTTGGATACCGGAGAAAGGCTCTCCGATTTCTTAATTACGTATTTTAGCGAGAATGAGATGACCAAAGCAACACACGAGTATTGAAACATTGCGTAACTTCTTGGACAAATTGTGTGAGCCACGGCTTAGATAAAAATGATTTAGGTCCTCCAGTTTTCCTCGCGTGAACATAATATTTGCCCAAAAACTCGAGTCCGGGGTAATTCTTTGTGTGTGATCTTACTAAAATGAGAATACTCATTTGGTTTAATACTGACTTCATGAAAAATTATGAGTTTGAGGGTGAAGCATAAATTTATTCTGAAAAATACATTTGACACTGATTTAACTTCATTTTAATGGTTGTGCTCTTTAGCACAAATCCATGAAAATCCTCAGTGTTTATATTTGATTCAATACAACTGTACACCGTTTTGCTGCAATAGCCGTAAACAATTCTCTGTCTCGGAAAAGAGATCGACTGAACCTTTAAAGCCACCAGGCAGTTTGAAATGAGTGGTGAAATCATTTCACTTCAAGCAAAATGAAACACTTTGTCAGACAAAAAACGAACAAACAAAACTGACAAAAGCACAAAAAACCTGTTTTTCTTTCAGGATCAGCCGAAATCTATGCAGAGGTGCACTCAAGGAAGCAAAAACTCAACCGAGTTATATGTATGTAACAGAAGTTGTTTGTACGGAAAAGAGTCAGCAAATGTAACCGATGAAAGTTGAATTGTGCCTTTTACGGCCGGCTGGGATTATGCGCGAAATTCTGTTCGTTAATTTTTAATCATTCACATGTATTATTTCTCTAATTTTATGAAAAACACTTATGCCGCAGAACATCAAAACACCTCCATTAGCCACACTGAAGGATAAAGTGGTAAATGCAAGGGATTAGTTTCAGCCATTTCAAGATTTCCTAAGGACCGCCATCAATCCAGTCGGTAATGGTTTTCCGTCATTCAATATAATCCCTTGTCTTTTCTTGTATTTGATTGTTAATTCTGTTGATATCTCTATCATGTATTTACACAAATATAAAACTTTGATGAAAGATTTAAAATGCGAGGCCAGAGAGTACAACGTGAAAAGAATGCCCAACATTTTGACTAGTGCAATTAGTGCAAGAGCAGGGGGAGAAGAAAACAACAACAACAATTTTGAGAGCTTGTTATATGTTATATGTTATATACTTTTTTCACCCCGACTATGAGCTTTGGTTCAGTTTGTACCCGGTGAGATGGGATCATATGTCAGGTGGTCGCTTACCCGAGGTTCAAAACAATAGAAAAATTCAAAATGTCAGCCCAAGAAGTGGTCGCCTACAAGAGGTGGTCGCCTGTGATTGACTAAGAACATTTAGGTATTTTGGAAAAGTGGTCGGTTACAAGAGGTGGTCGCATATAGCGATTGACTAAGAACATTTAGGTATTTTGGAAAAGTGGTCGGTTACGAGCGGTGGTCGCATATAGTGATTGACTAAGAACATTTAGGTATTTTGGAAAAGTGGTTGGGTACGAGAGGTGGTCGCATATAGTGATTGACTAAGAACATTTAGGTATTTTGGAAAAGTGGTTGGGTACGAGAGGTGGTCGCATATAGTGATTGACTAAGAACATTTAGGTATTTTAGAAAAGTGGTCGGTTACGAGAGGTGGTCACCTATAGTGATTGACTAAGAACATTTAGGTATTTTAGAAAAGTGGTCGGTTACGAGAGGTGGTCGCATATAGTGATTGACTAAGAACATTTAGGTATTTTAGAAAAGTGGTCGGTTACGAGAGGTGGTCACCTATAGTTATTGACTAAGAACACTTAGGTATTTTGGAAAAGTGGTCGGTTGCAAGAGGTGGTCGCCTAAAGTGATTGTCTAAGAACATTTTGGTATTTTGGAAAAGTGGTCGCTTACGAGAGGTGATTGCATATAGTGATTGACTAAGAACATTTAGGTATTTTAGAAAAGTGGTCGGTTACGAGAGGTGGTCGCATATAGTGATTGACTAAGAACATTTAGGTATTTTGGAAAAGTGGTTGGTTACGAGAGGTGGTCACCTATAGTGATTGACTAAGAACATTAATAATAGGTATTTTGGAAAAGTGGTCGGTTGCAAGAGGTGGTCGCCTAAAGTGATTGTCTAAGAACATTTTGGTATTTTGGAAAAGTGGTCGGTTACAAGAGGTGGTCGCACAGGAAGGTTCGACTGTATTAAAAACATACCTCAGCCTGAGATTTTGTTGAGGATATTTCCCCCCAAGTTTTTTTGCAATGAAAAGTTTAAATGAACATAATGTGATGTCCGTGAGGTGTTACAGTTTGTTCTGGGCAATGCTATATATAATCTATCTGAGGCAAAAATGATGGAATCTGACATGATATAACCAAAATACAAACAGCGAAGAATGCTTTTTGTCTACTTAGTCTTGTAACCTCCCAATCACCGTTGATATTTAAGTTGCTTTCTTGTGAAAGAAGTATCATTACATGACTTTGACTCTGTAATAGAGCCGAAATATTGCATCAATATCAATTATCTTGTAATAAACCAAAACTCGGTTTTTACAATGATATCATTTCTCCGCCTTTCCTTCTTCATTTTGTAAGTCTTGTAATATCATTTCTGAATTAAGAACATTTTAAGAACTTTTTAGTCTGAAATTGCCAAACAACTAAGAAATTTCAGTCTGAGCCTCAGTTCCACTAAAAATTAGACGTTCTCATACACGAAGGGTCTGTTGTTGAAGCTTTGGGATTTGCGTTGTGAAAACCGAGCGGTATGCTACATAAATGGCACTCTTGTCACTTGCAGTCATAAAATACGTGTTTTTGACTTTATTTTTACCACAAGGTTATATGAGATCAAATAATTTGATGATAACCACGAGTTTACTATCTGGTGTCACTGTAAGAAAATAATTTTGTGAAAAAGAGAATAAAAGTTGCCATTTTGTCTTCCTGACCAGCTTATGTCACCATCTTCTCTTGCCTAAAATTAATGCGCTCTCTAAATTCGAGGGACAAGTGGAGAGGTGCTTGTCTTGATAATTATCGTCTCGTGAAGTTGTTGCCAACCCGTTCCATCAAGGGCGCCGTAGCTCAGTTGGTTAGAGCGCCTGTCTCGTAAACAGGAGGTCACGGGTTCAAATCCCATCGGCGCCTGAAAGTCGCTTTTAATTACATTTTTTTTCATGTCAGTAAGCACTCACTATTTCGAAAGGTTTTGCCATTGATTATAATAATTACTCATAGACGTTTTTTAGTAAGCGGTTAATATCGTCAGACAACGCTGGCGAAAAAAAGAAAGAGCCTATAGCCTTGAACTCAGTTTTGCAAAATAATTAGTTTTTATGGGAAATTAATGCCTTGAAACATTATCTAAAAAAATCTACAAAAATCTTAATAGGGAAAAGCCATTTTTAGAAAGTGCCATTTTAATCTAGTGGTTGTGATAGCAATTACGAGATATCCTAGTGGAGTTGCACCTTCCTGTGGTTGTTTTCACGAGCTCTCGTGAAGTTTCGCTGATGGTCGTGAGATCTTCGGTGTTCCAAAGAGAGGAACTTCGCTGTATCATCGGGCTATGTCGGAGACACTTTCGTTACTTTTAGGCGCTGATGTATCAGATAACTAGGATGCCTGGGGTTCCTGCTGTTAAGAGTGATAACTGGAGTCATAAGTCGGTAAATTGCGATCGTCCGGGTGAGTGTTGTCCTGGAAAGGACTGTTTGAGGTGACATTGACTGACGCTTCGACAACCTGAGCGGAAGTCATCATCAGAGTCAAGTGAATTGTGAATCTTCAGTAGATGTTATAAGTCTGTGGTCGTTGTCCTTATTGGTCGACGAACTCGCGATGTTATTGGTCGTCTGTCAGTTAAGCCGTGATGTTATTGGCTGCATGCCAATAACATCAAAAAAGAATTAAAGAAAGAAAGAAAGAGAGAAAGAAAGAAAGAAAGAAAGAAAGAAAGAAAACAAAAAAAGTACTTCAACCTGCGCACTTATCGATTGAGCTATGGAGCACACACTTGCGCTCATACACTAAATTACTTATTTAAAAATATGACGTCATTTCTTCAAGATGGCGGCCCGATTGTTCGACACGCATTCCGCGAAATAGATGCCGACCTCCCGAAGATTGACGAAGGCAACGTTTCCCGTTGTTGATTGGTTCCCGAATATTCTAAGGTTACTTACTTACTTACATGGCACGATAGCATGACTGGCTCATTCGCGGGGACACAAAAATGCTAATTTCTTTTATTTTTCGTCAACAAAATCAAACCAAAATTTCACGCAAACTTCGTATGTAGTACAGTTAAAAATCTTAACAATAAATAGCAAGTCCTGCTGTACGCCATCTTTCCTTAGCTGTCATGTATGTCGCGGCCCCTCTTTAATACTGTGGAGTGAAAGAAACTTATAAATTGTACTGGTGTACCATGGTGGATTGCTAAGCTAGGTCAGTACACCTGTTGATTAATGAGCATCATTCACAAAAGACTGTATTCAAATAAAAGCAGGTTTACCTCGATACCTGATAGATCGACTCGGGATTTATTTGATCCAGAGGAAAAACAGGAAAAATCACAGGCAACCAGCCACACAACTGGTGTGGACTTCTGCACGCCACAAATAAAAGGAGTTGTAAGGGATATCGTTACTATCAGTAGAGAAAAGAAAAAAAAACATTCCTGACAAATAGAAAGTTTATTGATAGTGTGTGTGTGTGTGTGTGTGTGTGTGTGTGTGTGTGTGTGTGTGTGTGTGTGTGTGTGTGTGTTTTTTGAGGATCGAAAGTCACTTGTGCGATCCCAAAAAGAAAACGGGCCTGTCCGGGAGTCGAACCCGGGACCTCTCGCACCCAAAGCGAGAATCATGCCACTAGACCAACAGGCCCGGCGATAACTAAAGTTAAGATACATACTATTTTAAAAGTTCTACTGATTATTTTGTTTATGGGCAGGTGGTATGACACCTGTTCGTACATGGAAATTTAAACGAAAGAAATAAAAGCAAGTAAATACAATGATTTTAGAATTTTGTTGTCGTATTTTGCCTCTGAAATGCAAACTCCTAATCTGTGTACTCTCTCAAAGTTCAATAATTTCTCCACCCCCCTCAAACGTTAGTTTGCACTAGAAGTCCTCAGATAACGGTATGACGTCACAGTTTGATCCAAATAGTTTGCGAATCCTCGTGCACCATGATAACATCCAAACCGGCCGACCTCAGTTATACCATGCCGGTGTCACAGCGGAGTTGGACCACCGCGGATTTGGACCTCCCCTATCCATATCCGCTGGCGGATTTGGACCCCCTTCAATAAGGCAATAATTTCCTTTTGAAACGGCAAGTTTTGCGACTGAAGGTCTCCGGTCTCCCGGTACATTTTTAAAACGAGGAATATACATCGTATTTTGGTTTCAAGCGCGGCAGCTTTTTAATAAATTAGCTTTTGCGCTTTTGCGTCTAGCACGGTAATCTGCTGTTTATCATTACCGTGTTTTAAAACCCAAAAGAAATGGTTTGCTGGCAAGGCTAAAAAGCGAAAGAGTCGTTTCGGGAGTTTATACGCAAATAGCCAGATTTTCTGTTGAAGTTACTTGATAGGGTAAGTTTTTACCCTAGCAAATCCGCTAGCGAAAGTGGACCCAGAGGGGTCTGTTACGTCGCAAAATCTAATAATCGCCGCATAATGTAATACTAACGCAAAATATAGTAAGAATCACCGCAAAATGTAATAACATCGACGCAAAATGTAATAAAGTATTCAACGTAAAATGTAATAACTTTTCTAAAGCAGTAACTCTCGACTGACATGTATGGTATTTCGAAATCAGTATCATGACTCAGTGGCGTTTACCTAACGTAGTTACACGTGAATTGAATAATAGGTGTACAGGTTTTGTTTGTTCTCAACTCTTAAAAGCCTCAGATCGGGGGACTGATGCTCTCTTATCGTATTCAGTACTCACCGTGGCGCTTATTAAATGTTTGGACTTTTTGATGCAGTGCTTATTCAAGGGCGGCGCCTAAAGGGGGGTGACGCTTAGTAAAATATTTAAAACAATCATTTTTTTGGATAAAAATAACTGCTTTTTTAAAAAATATATAATACGAATAAAGAGACTCCTTTTAATACTATGTAGATCGGAATCACGTAGTACATCGGGGTGTAATCCCCTTCATACTTTCACAATCTCCCGTGCAGGGTTGTTATTGAGGGTTGCGGAGCTTATTCGAGGGTGGAGCTTATCTTTCGAGTAAATAAGGTATATGACTGAAATATAGGGGTATGTGCTACACCAAAGAGTATGGTTTTTTTAAGCCTTTCTGGTCTGGAATAGGGTAAAAATTGTGACCATGTTAGTCTGGTTTGAAATAAGGTAAACTATTAACCTCTTTGGTTTGAAAAAAAACTGTTGAAATAGGGGAATGTAATCATCTATAGCGAACGAAATCGTACATTTTGTTTTGAACTTAAACGGGTTGGGTTTCGAGCAGTTGTCGCCATCTCCTCTCCCCCCCCCCCCCCCACACACGCCTCTTTGTGACCACCCACGTATGAACTAACACTTCCTTGTCTTTGAATGATGTAATTATGGTGACTCTTCTAACTCTTAACCATACTGAAAAACTTCACGATAAAATCACTTTCCCAGCCTCCATCTTAAAACTAGGTAACGTGATTGCTGTCTCACGGAGATTATTGGGTTACTGGGTCTTCAACAGAATTCAGTAAGTCTAAACAAATGTTAGATATTTAAAAGTCTTCGCTGGCTACTAGTCTTCTTCACGGAGATAAAATTCCTATTACATGTCATGTGGAAATCTAACTTGGACACTTAACAAACAGACCCTCTCCCTGCTTAGGGACGGACCATTAGAAAAGTGATGGGCGGGGGTGGGGGATTTTTAGCCTACCAGAATTTTTTTTTTGGCCCATTTCCTGTGCAAGAATTTTTTTTGGCTACAGCCCTATGCATGAATTTTTTTTTGCGAAAATATTTTCCTTATGCACAATTTGCTATTGAATTAATTAAAAACAATGCAACTTTGTTTTACTAAATACATAGCTTGTACTGTTACGTTACTTTACATTTTTAAGTTTATTTTATTACAAAACACTTTTTAATAATGTTCGCTTTAAAATT
The DNA here is from genome assembly GCA_964030785.1 of Siderastrea siderea. Classification (NCBI taxonomy): domain Eukaryota; kingdom Metazoa; phylum Cnidaria; class Anthozoa; order Scleractinia; family Rhizangiidae; genus Siderastrea; species Siderastrea siderea. Next base: position 56,532,726 of record OZ034967.1, read on the forward strand.
TAATTTACTGAAGGAGGTTTAAAAAGTAAATAGCGATTTATAGTGAAAAATTGTGTATTATTATTGATATACATGTATGGATTTTTTTATAAAAGACGTACTCACACGAAATGATTTGATACAAACAGTGGCCAGAAAGATTAATTTATAAAATATACAGTATATACACTGCTGTTCGCGTTTAACCCTTTCAATGAGTGGCAGAAGAGAATAATTAACAAAAAATTCCAAATTTCGTTTTACAAAAGCCTATTAAAAATATAAACAGTTTTATGCAAAAAGATTAAATATTGCATCCAATTGTAATTGTATTTTTATCATATTAAAAAACGTTGCTGTTCACGTTTTGATATCGTTGCAAACATTTAATTTAAAAATTGTTGTCAATGTTTAACACCAAGAAAATGAAAGAAAGTGAATTTGGGTGTGATGTTTGTTGCTTTTGATTTTTACCTGACAAGTGATTAATGACCTTTTTATTCCACGAGAGCGTTGTAACAAGCTTCAGCTCCTGAGCTTGTCGTGTGTTAATAATTTACAGTTTAATAGACTACTCTTATTCGAACTCAATTATTTTGAATTTCCCGTTATTTCAAACTTAAACCAATTTCCTTTCGGCTTGGATTTGCCCTTCACTCATTTACTATCGGTTACTTTGAACTCCCGCTATTTCAAACTTTTTTTGTTTCCCCTGACGGTTCAAAATAACGGGATTCAACTGTATGGCTATGACTATAAAAACAACAAAAAATTTGTTCCAGGCGAAGGTATCCCCCTCCCGACAAAAGAAATATTAATTATGAAAACAATATTTTATAGCATCCTGGCAGAGCCCCAGAAAATTTCCAATTTTTTAAACACTGGAGACACTACTTGAGCACTTTGGCAGAACGAATTATGGTTTCATATCAAATTGAGGCCCATCTTGTGCACGAATTTTTTTTTCGGACATTTTCCCTTGCGTGAATTTTTTTTTGGTTTTTTCCCCACCCCCCCCCCCCCCCATCACTTTTCTAATGGTCCGTCCCTTACGAAAAAAAGAGAAAAGGTTCAGCGCTCCCCAAATGTCTTATTTGTTAGTGATGACCCTCCCTCTGTAGCCCCAGCCCATCCCCGCCAATAATCTCCTTGAACACACTTGAATACACATGCCATGCATTTTTATCCTGTAGACCTCTGATTTGTACCTTGACTTCTCGTACCAACTTGTATTACATTTTGCGTTACTGTAAAGCTTGTGGTACGGGTACTCAAGAGCGGTACTGTCTTATATAAGACGCATACGCATATTAGTCTGCTGAATGTTACCTTCGTGTGTTCTTGTCTTTTGATTTACAGTATTTAAGATATGAACGGCGAGGGGTGTTAAGTTTGGGGTTTCTTTATTTGTCTTGTATAACACATGCGCAACTGAGTAAAGCAGCTAATAGGATTGAACGCGAAATTGGCTGTGTTGTCTGATCTAGTTAGTGGTTATGGTGAAAATCTTTTTAGCGCAGGAGTTTTGTTATGGGGATTGACATTTTGAGGGATATGAAAATGTGGGAGTGGAAGGATTTTTGAATGTGGGGAGCATATCACGCTTCTGTGAATGTGATTTGCTTTGAAAGTTGCGTTTTGTATAGCAGCGCTGTAATATTGTGCTGCCGAGGCAGTTTCTCCTGGCGTTTTATGGGGGCACGGTTTCCGAAGTGGATTGTAAGTTTTCTCATTGGGTTACCTGTATTTCGCAGAGGAGAGAAACGACAGCTGTGGTAAGGAACGGTGGCTTAGGAAAAGAAGGGATTGGCACTAGTATGATGATGCAATTAGTGGATTATACCATCGATACATCATAGCTCTTGAGAAGGGAGAGAGATGAGTGTTTATTTGACGCGAGAAATTGATTTTAATTGCATAAAGATTAGGGAATGGGTCATTAATAAGGAGATCAATTACTAAGTTAGCTGTTTCGAGTCTTTAAGTTAGAAAATAGCTGAATATTATCAAGCGATGCGTGTGGTTTGCGTGTGGTGTTGGTTGGGTTTTAGGTAATTTTGTAAGTCTGGTACGTAGCCGTTCCGAGTCAACTTGTTTACTTTGCGTGGGGATTCCCGGGTTAGCAAACCGGATTTAAACATCACGTCATGAGATATGCCTGAACGTGTCCCAGACTCTGACGATCTGCTCGAGCTCGTGTTTATCAAGCGTTATATTTTGATTCTCCTGCTATCATCACTGTTTGTAGTCACGGTCTAGGCACAACAGTAAACATTTCGTTATCCCTTTGTAAGCATCCTCAGTTGTGGGCAAATTTATACCGACATTCAACGTTTGAGTGAATTTGCGTTTTTAAGCAGAAATAAAAGCGATAAGAAAGACAAGCTGAGTCCTCAGAGTTTAAACATTACGTCATCCAGTAACACTATAGTCAAAACATTGTGTCACACAATCACACTTTTCGTCACGCCGGTTCGTATAAATACAGGATCGCGCTAACATTTGTGAAAGCTAGTGGTGGGGAGGGTCAGAACGGCCGGTTAAAATGCCCATTTGGCTTTCTTGTTACATTATGCGTTAGAAAAGTTATTACATTTTGCGTTGAAAAGTTATTACATCTTTCGTTGAATACTTTATTACATTTTGCGTTAGTATAACATTTTGCGGCGATTGTTACATTTTGCGGCGTAACAGGGTCCATATCCGCTAGCAGATTTGGACTGGGGGGGTCCATTTTTGCTAGCGGATTTGGACCGGGGGTCCACTACTGGGGGGGGGGGGGTGCAAATCCGCTAGTAAGAATCGCTGCAAAATGTAATAAAGTATTCAATGCAAAACGTAATAACTTTTCTAACGCATAATGTAATAAAGCAAAAAGCAGTAACTCTCGACTGACATGTATGGTATTTCGAAATCATGCCACGCATATTTATGCTGTAGACCTCTGATTTGTACTTTGACTTCTCGTACCGACTTGTATTACATTTTACGTTATTACATTGTGCGTTAGAAAAGTTATTACATTTTGCGTTGAATACTTTATTTAGTATTACATTTTGCGGCGTAACAGGGTCCATATCCGTTAGCAGATTTGCACCGGGGGGTCCATTTTTGCTAGCGGATTTGGACCGAGGGTTCCGATTCCGCTAGGACACCGGGTCAAGTTCTTACCACATCTAATAATACTGACGAGGAATGTCCGAGGATTGATTTATGGGAGAGGGACCGACTATGGGTGCGTTTTAGGCGCGTTTTCTTGTTCTCTTCTGGAATGAAAATAGGCAGAATTGGAATAATCAGAATTACTGGAATATGAAACATGAAAAAAAGAAAAAACGATCCTTCCAAAAATAGACTAAAAACTGACCGCGGGTTTTTACCACAGGGTCGGCGGGAGAATTTAAATTTGCCGCGGATGCGCTGTTGTTTTCGTCACCCATTTTGTTATTGCCAAGTGATGACAACTCTTTTATTATGCTCATTCTGTTCATTCTGCCCCAAATAGCAGAATACCTGGATTGGCATAAACTACCACTCTGACGATTCCAAAGCCATTCCAAATATTCTCATTCAATAATGGTTCCCAAAACAGCTCGCCCATATGTCGGTCTCAAGGAGAATACACCATCTGGTATCCGGCCATTACGTTCCATGGTCATTTCGTTCCAAGTCACTTCGTTCCAAAGTATAGTCAGTTCGTTCCAAAAAATAGTCAATTCGTTCCACGAGATAGTTAGATCATTCCACAAAGTATTAAAGCAGAAAAAAACCTTAAACATAGTGAAATTCGACTTTAAAGTTACATCATCTGTTGAATACTGAGTAGAAAATCAGCCAAGTGGCGAAAACCTGCACACTCTATACGCAAAATTGAAGTCTCGCCTTCATCACAGAGTGAATACGCTTTGCGTTCACAACGAAACCGAAAACAATTTTAATTCACCAATGAACGAACTGACCATACTTTGGAACGAAATGACCATGGAACGAAATGACCGTAAAGCCACCATCTGCTTGCGTTTTGTCCCCTTTTGTTGGCCGAGAAAAGACATCAGACATGGCTATAGTAAATCGAAGAAAACGAGTTCCTCCCTCAGTCTTTAAGCGCTTTATTTCTTAATCAGTTTAGACGGAGCAATAGACAATATCTCAGTGCTTGTGGATCTAACAGCAAAAGAACATGTTAAAAGAGATGCTATCTATTTGCTAAACGTTTATTAAATGTTGATTACCATTAAGGTCACCGAGGTTGGCATGTAATAATTTTAATCATTAAACTCTTTTCCAAGCTAAAACTCTTAAAACTTGAAACTCTTTTCCAAGGATAAAACTTAAAGGTCCCTTATTGCGTCAGTGCGAATTAAAGTCGACACAAGTGTCTTAAAAGGTGAACAGAAATAAGTCGAATAACAGTTTAGGTAAGAGATTCTTTGGTTAAAAAAAACAAACAAACAAACAAACAAACAAAAAAACAATTCAACTGAGGTACAATGTGCAGTTTCTTGTGTTAAATAAGGAATGGTAATACATTAACGAATGGCTGTAATTTTACACAGATATATAGATAATATACGACAATAATATACAGTATTTTACGGAGCGCAACGAGTGAGTAAAATATTGTTGTCAACAAGAGAAAGGAATCCCGATGGCTAATATTACAATTCAGCTATGGATTGCTAGCTGCACGCTCTCGCGTTACCTACACACGGCATTGCCAGGATGCATGCGTCAGCTGAGTGAAGGCAAACATTCTATTAAGCGTTTCATCTGAAAAGGCCCAAGCGGAAGCCCATGCTCTGGGATAAAAAGGAGGGTCGCAAAATACTGCTGTCCGTAAAGGGCTTGAACCTGAGCTTGACATATCAAATAATATGAGTCTGCGAAAATACAGCCTGTAACCCCAGCATTTTTATATGGTTATACATTCAACTACCTTAAAGTTTCGCAGGGTTGAACCATAGTTACTCGAGAGAAAAGTACAGCCTGAAAATCTAGTGTGTTTTTTAAATCAGTACGAGGCCCCAGTTGTTCAAAAGTTGGATAGCGCTATCCACCGGATAAATCTCTATCCAGTGGATAGCGCAATTGGTTTCCCTGACACTTATCCACTGGATAGCGATTTATCCAGTAGATAGCGCTATCCACCTTTTGAACAACTGGGGCCAGGGGCCCGTTTCTCGAAAGCCCCGAAAACCTTTCGGGTCCTAAAAGGCATAACAAAAATCTCAAACCAGAAGTTTACAGAGCTGTCCTTTTCACACAATTTTCATATGAATAGAGATTCCCATCATACAAATTTTCACGTCTGTACACTCCTTTGTTATTAAGATACGGGTAATTAAAGATTGCTTTTCGGGCCCAAAAAGTTTTCGGGGGTTTCGAGAAACGGGCCCCAGGTCGCCAGGTGATGGGCGAAAAGCGCTCACTTGAACCGAGTCCTCTGACCTCTAATTAGCTTGGTTACAAAGCTGTTGACATACTTCATTGATTCTTTGAAATTATGGCGCTAGAAATCTGACAATTTCTTCTCGTTGCTTTCTGTACAAAATTATAGTGTTTTCTTATTTAAACGGGTTCTCTTGTTGACAACAACGACAAGGAACATACGAAAGCAATATGTCTGATCGGTGGGGTAAATTGCAAGATCGCTATAAAGCAAAGGGAATGGATTTAGACGCGGAATTTGAAAAGTTCATGAACGAGGTAAGCTACGTAGCCTGCGTTCTTTTTTACTAACAAATCATTAAGCTTGCACCTGCCTGAGGTATTTAACTGTTGAGGAGGGTCAATCTAGAACGAGAGTTCATTGGAACTGAAGAGGATTTAAAATCTTTGAGAGCGCAATTGGCGATTAAAGAGAAGTAGAGTTGTGAACTCTTTTGAACTTTCGTCCTCGATTGATCCCAGACAGTTCGTGCGTTACATCATTGCTTGTATCTAAGGACACAAAATGATATCGATCACATGCCTTGCAAAGCAAATAGTGAAAATGATTTCTGTTTTCATACTTGCAAATTTCACGAAACTATTTTATCCTAGAGTAAACTTTTTAGTTGCACTCAGATAATTCTTTCTGCTAAAATATACATGTAAACAAACACGTACAACAATAATGGAGAGACCAAAGTCACAAAGTTCTCTGCATAATTGAGTGGTTTTGTGTTGTGTATTGTGTATAGAGAGCACTTACTCTTACACTTGCGTACCAAGAATGTTCCAGACTAATGGCTTGCCAAAGTTTCGAGGATCCTGGTTTGAGTTAGGTTTCTAGTCTACATGACTTTTGTTTTCCTGGGTGTCAGAGGTTACTTTTTTTTTAGCAATGTGACGAATTTTTTGTGAGCAAAGCTAGCAACCAACATGGCGAAGCCGTGATGACGAGATGCAAAATGTTTCCTGAACCAATGAAGCGGGCTGATATTTCACTCCTGCAATACGACAACGGGCCTCTGGAACCAGGGTAGACTTTTGTATAAAGCACAACCAAATGGAGTCACTCATGCCTGAATCACAATTCTGGACTACTTGTTCCGTGAAAATTTGAATTAAATTTCCACCCAAAATAGTCCAGTGAACGGCGCTAAATGTCGCGTTTGAGTCCTAAAAGACAAGCTAACAAGATCACGCCGAGATTTTGAACATCGCACCGCGATATTTGGCAACCTTTAGAACTCATCGGAACATCTTCGGGAATCTTCGGTCATGTTCAGAAGTTGTCGGAACATCTTTAGCAACGTTTGGAAGTCATCAGAAATTTATCGGAAGTTTGGGTTTTGTGGATAAAAAATCTCCCGCATTTGATTTCAATTGGGAAAAGTTGGCAGGTATACAAGTCAGTAGAAGCAAGTAAGATGCAAATTGCCAAAAAGCCATTTCAGTGAAGACATGCTTGTGCGCTGGTACGAAGGAAAACAATACTGAGACCAACTTGTGTCAACTTGCAGTGGCTGGCCAAATGGGGAAAAATTTGCAAGCAACTTTTGTGCAAATTTGAGCTCGATCACACGCAAGTCACAAGCAAATGAAGTTGCAGTTATCACAGGTTTTCAACTTGTGATACCTTTCGACTCCCTTTGGCCAGATCCTAAGCGGCTGATTACATGAGCTAGGCTAGCTTGGTTTGCAGGGATCTTGGCACACTGGTTGAATGTACCAAAAATCACATTTGTGATTACATGGAAAAAACTCAGTGTGGTTAGCATGGATCCTGGTGTTACAATGCAAGGATCCAACCAATCCTAAAGTAGAGATTTTTCTGTTGGCCGGTACTGCGTAGCTGCCAAATTTCTCTTTAATAGACCTCTAGTGAATTGATATTTTTCCCTCTATGTAACATACATGGTTCGTACTTGGAAACTAGTTTTTGCCCTTAAAAAGTCCTTGAAATTTCCTTGAATTTTGTTTGCCTAAAGTTGTATGAACCATAAATTTTATTTAACATAGACATACTGTAACATAACATACTGTATATGTATAGCAAACCATAAAGCTACATGAGCCTGAAAAATAATGCACCAAATGGCTGGATTGACCAAAAGTAAAATCGCTTGGTGTATTCTCCTTGTTGTTGGAGTCATTTTGCTCACACCTCTGAATTTAGCTGCTGCTGGCTGAAATCACCTGAGCCACTGCACATGATGACACCAGCCTGGCATAATTAGTGGGCCTCTGAGTAGAGTGGATTGACTTAACTTAACTCTTGCGAGAATCGAGACACAAAATGATATCAAGTGTGATTTTGAAATCAATAGGCAAGGTAACTCTATGAAGACCAACTCATTATTAGCTTTAGTGCACATGTATGACTTATTAAATGACTTAATATTTAAAAATCACAAATTTTTATTGCGCCATTTTAGTCCATGTCAGATGAGTCCTCCATGGGGTCTCCCCGTATGAAGACTTCTGACCTGAAATCAAAGCCCGCCCAGGGCCACATGCCGTGGTGGGCTGAAGAAGATGGTGAAGAAGACAGGAAGAGAGAAGCTGCTCGCCAGAGCTGGATGAAACCAAAAATTCGCAAGCAAGAGGTCAAACAGCAAGAACCAGATGCAGCAGACAATGTAAAGTTAATTTGGATGACTTGTCGTTGTGTGTGTGTGTTTTTTTTTTTAGTGGGCAAGGGTTACATGTTATTGAGAGTATTTATGCCCGGCCAAAAAAATATTTTTAGTAACACTGGGAATCCTGGTACCAAAACCTCAAAAATTAGATCCCACCAGCACATTTCCCAAGCTATCTTTAGTTAGTTATTAACCTGTTTAGATCCCACACATTATTTCACCCCTAAAGTGCCAATGTGTGGTTCCAGAAAGTATCCATACTCCCCCCACGCAAGGTCATTGGAAATTCCTAGGGGGATGGGGGGGGGGTTAAAAGCCAGACTATTAGAAGGACAGTATGAAGCTAAACTGGAATTTCCTGGGGGGGTGTGGGGGTGCAAAACAAAAAAACCTTCCGTGGGGGAGTATGGATGTTTTCTGGAACTACACAATCTGCACAATAAAGCTCTGACTCACAAAAATTATATGTGATTACACCATAGAATGTAGTAGAGTGAGGGTCAGGATTTACACTGTTGTGTAAATGTTGTGTGTATACAGGTGTACAGTTGTGTAGATTAAGATGGCTTAAAGTGCATACAGCTATGTCTGATCAGCTATTTCAATTAATGTTGTCAGATAAATACATGACAAGACGGCAAGGTAATATGGGATTTTATGCCTAAGTTCACCAAAATTAGTGGACAGGTACCTTGCTTGCCCTACAATAGCAAAGTATATAGATGAGTTTTACAGTATGATTAATTAAAAAAAACTAAAAGGATGATTTTCAGCTGGAGCTCTTGTTTGCAACTGTTACATAATTTTTAATCCCACTCATCATTTTGTCTACTCGGTTATAACATCAAAGTTAAAATACCCGGGTGCACATGGAGCACGTGCATGTTGTGTAAGTTAGAAGTTGGAAAAGCAGCAGCATGAAAAATATGGAACGTGATTTTTCACACTCCATAACAAGTACCAACAACTGAACATTCAAAGCTGAATCATGATTGGTGTGACAATAATCGGATGGTGCCCATTTATTACTTGCAATAGGAAATATTCTTGACTATCAGTTCCTGACCAACTTATGACAACCGTGAAACTAAGACTGATTTGCAACTACCTAGTAAACTACCTTTTGGTCTTGTCATGTAAGCTTGAGTTAAACCGAGAACCTTAATAGAAAAAGCTGTAAACAACATTAGAGACCATGCATGATTTAAGGCTTGTGTAAACATACACACAGTATCAGATGACTTGGGTGTGTCCACTTTATTACGAGTTTTGAATGTACATTATTAAGTAAAATTTAAGGTATCTTTTCAGGCTACCACTCCAAATGTTCCCATTCCACATCCACGTTCTGCTAAAGGGTCAGCCACAGCTCTCTCTGTTGATAGTGCAGCTCTGTCCATCAGTAAGGACAGTCTTGAAGAAGGTCAGGTATTAATGTTTACTATTAAGTATCTTTCTAAAGATTTAAACATTTTTAATATATTTAGGGGACGATTACATGAGCCGGGCTGGCTCAGTAGAAGGGCTGGCTCGGTCTGCCGTGATGACTGTTCAGCCCGGTGTTACATGAGGCGGGCCAGCCCGCCTTCGGCTAAATATAGAAGCTGTCATGTGAAAAGATGGCTACATTGAAGAGCATGAATCAAGTGTTTCTTTTTTTCACTAATCCATTATTTTGGCATATCATTTTCAGTTTTACGTAGCTTTATGGTCTGATAAACCTTTATGTGTTATATAGAAAGCGAAATATCGATCTTCTGGTAAGCCATTTTGCTCTGAAGCGAAATTTAGTGACGAGGATAAATTTTCATCCCGGCTAGCTGGGATCCATGCTGGGATCCCGGCTAGCCGGGCTGAAAATTTTCCATGTAATCGTGAAGTTGATTTTTAGTGTGTTTCACAGATGTGCCGAGATCCCCGCAAACCGAGCCAGCCCGCCTCATGTAATCGGCCCTTTACTCATGAAATTCATATTTGAAAATTTGTATATCATTTTGCCAACAGGTCTGGCAAAGTCAATGGAAAAGACAAAACCACCTCCTGAAGAAATTCTTAAAAGGTTGGAAAATCCTTGAAAGGCTCATATGACACTAATTTGGGCAACATTTTCGCACAACTTGTTGTGCAACATAGCTGCATTGCAACCCTGTTGCATCCTGATATTGCATTTATTGCATTGCACCACCAGCACATGTACATGTAAGAAATCTTCATGTTACAGAAAGTTGGGATTGCTTCTTTATTGGAACACAAAAAACACAAACATTTCAAATGTATCTTCTTATTAAAGTTCGAAAGGGACTGGATCACCCATTAAAAAAATCACATTCAATGTAACTGAAATTTTTATTATTAATAATAACCTGCAAATCCATACAGTCTGTGATACTTTGAATTGAAGTTTAAGCTTGGCACAAAGTTGCCATGATAATTACTTTATTCTACTGTTTTCTTTCTCATGCTGGTACATTTAAATTGGTTAATGTTAAAATTACAAACAGTAATGACTAATAAATATTGTATTTTGTTATTTATTAGGCTTGGATCAGAGGACTTTGAAGATACATTTACCTATAGTGGTATGTAATTTAGTTGCAGTATTGCTGTTGTGTGGTTTTCTTTTTTTGTTTTCAGCAAAGCATTCAAACAATCAGACCTGATTATCGAAGCTTAGTCAGTAGCTAGAATGTTCGCGCATGATGCAAAATTTCAGTATAAATCACCGTTGATTAAGTCAAACACTCACTGGCTCTATTTTTGTCGTCATTAAGGGGGCAGACTTGTAAGTAGTTGATGCCATTGGCAAAGCTGTTTTATTATTGAGTGTACATAAAGGGGTGAGTTTCTGTTGATTAAAGAGAATCTGTGGAGCTGCATCAGAAGAGTAGTGAAACATGAAAATTTGATTTTATTACGGTAACCTGAGTTGGCAAGGTAAACTGGCCTCCACAAGGTTTCCGTAGGTTTATAAACATTGCTCCAAACTGCCAACCTGGCCCCAGTTGTTTAAAAGTTGGATAGCGCAATCCACCGGATAAATCTCTATCCAGTGGATAACGCAATATTGGTTTCCCTAACACTTATCCACTGGATAGTGATTTATTTGGTGGATAGCGCTATCCAACTTTTGAACAACTGGGGCCTGGGGAAGACCAGGATGTTGTTTTCCAAGGTTCCTATTCCACAGGCCATTATCCAGCACGGTTGAACCTACCACGAGCACAAAACTATTTGGCACATGTATATCATACAGTACTAAATATTTTACAGAACTTACTTTTTTTATCTTAAATGATTAGATGAAAGCAAAACAGGAGCAAGTGCCAGTCCCTCACCCCCAGTCCCTCAGTCGTTTACCACTAAACCTGGCAGCTTGGGACTGGACACCTTGAATGAACAAGCAAACAAGGAACAATTCTTTAACGACATAGAGGGTGGAACATCAGCTGTAGACTACAACAAGAAACTTCATGAAATTTCAACTACTGAATCTGTTTCACCAGATAGGTAAAAACTCAGTGTCACATGTATCATATTAAAATTGCTCAGTCAGTTGTGGTTTTAATTTAGAAATACAACCTACAGGTAGGTTAATTAAAACAGTACTGTTTCAACTTACAGAAAAGTTCAGTTCCAATTGACAGACACTTTAATAGCGGAGCTCCAGTGTGCAGAGCACCCTGGGTAAGAGAATCTGGTAGCCTATCCATGCGAGAAATTTTGCCTCTGACGTCAATGTACGTCAGTACATATGTCCGTCCGTACAGAATCTGGGGGAGGGGGAGGGGAAGGGGAGTCCTAAGGCAACCCAACGGGGGGGAGGAGAATGCCATCTTTTCTTGGCAAGAACTCGCATGATGCTTTTGAGCAGCCAGCATTTTTCTTGGCAGGAAATCTACATTTAATGACTTCAATGAGAGTATTTTCAGCGAAAAAAATATGGAGCTTCCTTTTAGGCTTGGCTAAATCAATATATTTTACTCTCGTTGCTCTGATCAGTTAATATCTTAGAAACTTTTTGAAATAGGAGCCAAACATTTAAAAATAGTGAAAATAATAAATGTTAAGTAAGCTTAAACCGTAGAGACCAGTTAGGACCTTTAAGACAGATGATGGCTCTTGTTTTAAAGATGGCACATTTGTTGCTTGTTTATGAGAAACTGGAAGGTCATTCTACAGGCTAGAGCCATTGTAAGCAAATGCCCTTTTCATATTACTGTCAATTAAGTTCGAAGTTTGCCAAAAAAACAAATGATTGTCATTATTTCAAAGATTATAGTTCATATTCATTGTTGGTCTGAAGAGATTTTGCAGACAAGACAATAGTAGGAACAGACCTTGATCCTTGAAATGTAGTGTGAATTCTGGGTTCACATGATTTAAGACTTTAATCTGTTACAAATATTTAATAATGATGACATTGAAGGGCCGGGGAGGTTAGAAATGGTGTGAGATGCATTTGAATGTAAAGGTGCATTTGAATTTGTTTAGAAGAGATGATGAGAGATTACAAGCCACCGGAGCTGAACTTGGAGACTCTATATTCAACATGACTGGTGAGAACTGGTTATACATGAAACAGTTGAAGGGCTATGTAGAGGAGAAAAAGTGTACATGCTGTGTTCACTTGATTTTTGTTCCTTTACTAAGGATGTCTTCTAAGCATGTGAATCACTTTATGTGCATATTGTGTGGTGACCAGCTATTCAATCAAAACTTGAGGAGAGCTGCACGGAAATCAACTCATTAAGCCTCAAGTTAATTGGATTATTTTTTGGTTGCATTCTCACATTCTGGCTGGGCAGTCACTGATGAGAGAAAATTGTAATCACACAAAACTCGTGTTAAAGAATTGAATTCATATATATTAAGTATATTGTTTGTGCACAATGACTAAATGCTGAGGTCACTGGTAGGAAATCCCACCCACACAAAATGTGTCATACAGGCATCACTTAAATGTTTCATTAATTTGTTTTAGGGGCAACTAATCAAATGAACAGAGCTGCAGTTGAAGAAGACATGGAGAATGAGGAAGAAGATGAAGAATATAGTGACAACTTTGAAGATGTAAGGAGTCATGAAGAGACTGAAGACCCAGCAAGACCTTCCGCTCCGGTACGATGTACATAAAACTGTGCCATATAGCACAAGGCCGCCATTACATACTCAATATTGGGTCAATTGGTACGAAATTTGGACAACAGAAAGATCTTGGGGAGATCTGCAAATTGGAAGCGTAAAATCGCTACCCCCACCCCTTATGTGTAGCTTAATACCATCCCAGTCTACTGGCCTCCTAGTTTCCTCTTACAATATACAATATGTCAATATCTGACAAGAAACCTCACACTGAGAGCTGCAAATTAACTTTAAAAAATCATTTTTATTTGTTTTGGGCACTTAAAAACCTGTGAGTTTTGAATTTGCCCAGAAAAAAAGAAAACTTTCAAATGGTACATTCTATTTTGTCTTGGGCTTCACGGGTACCATTTTACAAAAATAAAGCATTTCTTGTCTAAGTGAAACAGTTAATACGTTAAATATTTGGTTTAATTAAACCTACATCTCTTCTCCATTGGTTCCTGAGGTTGATAAGTGTAAATTGGTGTTGGTGTTTTTTATGGGGAACACTAAGTTGGCATCATTGCAGCTAGGATGCTATTTGTAAAACGTATATTTCAAACTACTACACGTAAGGCTGGAATGTTAGTGCAGCACTTGTCACTCATGTTTGTCTTTTTCTTCGTTTTGCAGGAACCCCCTGAAGCCACCAAGCCAAGTTTGCTTTCAAAAGGTTTGTACATTAGCAGTGGCGACTTATTAAACCATTATTTTGTGAAAGGTGTAGAGTGAAAAAAAGCAAACAAACAAGAAAACAATACGTGAAGCCATTAGGAATGGAGGGCGACAAATCAAGCTAAATCAGAGAATTCCTTCTGCAAACGAACAAACGGTAATAAATTCATGACTACCGTCACATCAAACACAACACTGATTAACGCTATATGTATAAGTTCTTTAACAGAAGGTGATTGTTGTTTGTTTAGAATTTTAGGTGTTTGAGAATCATGTTATCTCACTTAAGGTGTTCGAGAATCATGTTATCTCACTTCGTGTGACAGTCGTTACTCCAAACAGCCCTCTCTTTTTCAACAGCTTAGTGAAAGAAACAAAGCCTGCATATGTATTTTGAACAATTTTTGTCACTATCTAGCTTCCAATATTCTTGTGTTTCCGACAAAAAGATATGTATTTTTAAACTCAGTTTCTTTGATGGAATCGCTGGATTCTACACTGGAGACCAAGAGACCTGCGGCAGCTCTCAGTCTTCTATCACAACAGAAAAAGCCACAAGCTGTAGCATCCAGTGAAGGTCAGACCCTTATTGATTGATTGATTGATTGATTGATTGATTGATTGATTGATTGATTGATCGATTGATTCATTGAATGACTGACTGATTGATTGATTGATTGATTGATTGATTGATTGATTGATTGATACATTGATTGATTGATTGATTGATTGATTGATTGATTGATTGATTGATTGATTGATTGATTGATTGAGTGAGTGAGTGAGTGATTTACCGACTGATGGATGGGTGGACGGACTGATGGACTGACTGACAGACAGACAGACAGACTTACTGACGGACTGGTTGATTTATTATTTAAGCTCCCTGGAAACCACAAAACTGAATAAAACGAGTGAAGAACAATTAAAAAACATAGTCAATTTTTCTCGACCATCGTTAATCAGAAAACGTTCTAAATTATCCTGTTTTGTGTTGTTAGTTTCTGAAGAACACCTTAGCCCAGAGGCCAATGAAAGAGTGCCTTCGATGCTGAGAACAGGGCCTGATTATGATGCGAGTGGAAGCACAAGAGATATTCATGAACTCCAAGCCGCACTCCAAGCCGCTCAACTGACTGCTACTGGCACAGGCACAAAATACTCAGGTACTAGGTGCTGAAATGTGTGTTGTCTTCGGCGTACAACGAACCTCAATAATATGCTTTTTTCCCAACCTCTTCTCTCTCGGGAAAGTGGGTTGGTCGGGCGGACAAAAAAGGAGAAAAAGAAAGAAATGAAATGAAATCTGGACAAATGAAAACATCAATAATGCCAAGTGTGCCAAGTGAGCGAACCATGCTTTAGTCCTCACCTCAACCGAAATTTTGTAACGAGCCGTTAGCACTTTCGGCCCTGCTTCAAAAAGTCTTTCAACAAGTTGTTACGAGGGTGATTTAGTTGTCAGAGTCACTGAAAAACGTACATCAAGCATGTTAAGACTTGGAAACTCCGGAAAAAAGGGACCAGGCGATGACACAGAAACCAGAAATGTTGCGGTGCGCAGCACTGTTTATACAACTTAAAATTATTTGTGC